>CM053613.1:77498506-77524277 GCA_028646535.1 Procyon lotor
CCATTTGGATGTCTTCTCTGATTGGATTTCTTGACTGGATTATTGTTCTCTGGGTGTTGAGTTTGATAAGTTCTTTATAGATTTTGGATACTAGCCCTTTATCTGATATGTCATTTGCAAATATCTTCTTCCATTCTGTCAGTTTTCTTATGATTTTGTTGACTGCAGAAACTTATTTCTAATTTATTTCTTATTTCTTATTTCTGCCTGTTTGTAATACTCTGTGGAGGAGCAGTGGGGGGTACTTGGAAACAGTCCTAGACTTGAAGTCAGAGGACTAAGGTTCAAGCCTTGGTTCCATCACCTCCAGGGTGCATAAGTTTGGTCAAGGCTGGCAGCGCCAGATCTTCAGGCTTCTCAATGGCAAAATAAGGTCATAATTCCCATTCTACCTGCTTTCCAAGAATATAGTAAAGCTCAAATGAGAGAAAGCGGGTGACCATGCTTTGTGAGCTGGGAGATATTACCCAGTTGTAGAACTGGGCTCCAGACTTCCTGGGCTCTACCCAGGCTGAGCCTGGTGTTACGTTAGGAACTTTGCACATGCTGTGCCCTTCTCTCCCTAGAAAATACACACGTGTCTCTAAGACTAAACTCAAATGTCACATCCTCCGTGAAACTTACACAAAGCCAAATAAGGGATTTTCTCTGTGTTTCCACACCTCTTATTTATATCTCTTATTGCACAGATCACATTTTTTAAACCCAGTGGTTTATGTGTTTATTGCTCTCATGAAATCATGAGCTCCTAGAGGCCAGCGTTATTATAAATCTTATTCGTCTTTGTACCTCAAGCGCCTAAAAGGGTCCAATACACAGTAGGTGCCAAATGACCATAGATTTGATCCAAATTACTAAGGAACTTCTCCAAAAACCAACCTTTGATTCTGACCTGAGAAAGTCACAGATGTCACCGTCTGCTGAACCTTTGAACACATCACACTTCCAAGCCCTGGCTCCTTCTTTGGAAGGTGGCAGCCACTTGCAGGAAAAACAAAGCAGAACAGACACACGGAAGGAAGAGTTGGAAGGACACCGAAGCCCAAACTCAGAGGGGAAGCACCTTACAGAGGACACACAGCCTCAGAGAACTTGAATCAAGACCAAAGCTTGATTTCTCAACTCCTATACTCATACAGTTTTCCCAATAAAGGCACTGCATGGGACATCTGGCCGGCTCAGTCGGTACAGTGTGTCACTCTGGATCTTGGGGTTTTAAGGTCCAGCCCCATGTTGGGCCTAGAGCTTACAAAAAAAAAAAAAAAAAAAAAAAAAGAAAAGAAAAGAAAAAGGAAAAAAAAAAAAGGTACTTCATCCAGTGGCCGACACTGAGGAACCAAGGGTTTGACTTTGATCAACAGTTTAGGTAAATAAATGCTGATCAAATTTGGAAGTGATTCAAAGCAGGGAGGGAGATTAATGCAGAAAACTGGAGGACAGAATCAGGATTAGAAACTATTTTGGCATGTTCTCAGAGGAAGCCAAAACCAACAAGGTAAAATGTAACAGGAATAAATGTAAAGCCCTGTGCTTAGGTTAAACAAAACCAAATGTAGATACAAAAGACAGGGAAAGCTGAAACTAACACTTAGAAATGGTTAAGATGTTCATTTTATGTTGAAATTTTATGTTTTTTGTTTCATTTTTATGTTACATTATGTTATATTATGTTATGTTATGTAACATATGTATGTTTTTTTTTCACCTTAACAAAAATGAAACGGAAAAAGTAAACTTTAGATTTTTTTTTCCAGTTAGGGAATTCTGTTTTAACAAATACGCTCCCCAGAAATCTGCTTTTTTACTTTATGCTGGGTAGTCCACTAAAGTAGTCACATTGCCCAAAGTAATACCCAACTAGAAGACTATCTGCTCCATGTGACGCAGTAATCCCACTGCTGGGTCTATCTCCAAAGGAAATGAAAACAGTGCTAGTAAGGAGATATCTGCAACCCCATGCTCACTGTGGCAATATTCATAATAGCCAAGATATGGACACAACGTGTGTCCATCAATAGGTGACTAGGTTAAAAAAAAGATGTCGCTTATTTAAACACACACACAGGGATGCCTGGGGGCTCAGTCAGTTAAGCATCCACCTTTGATTCAGGTCATGATCCCAGGGTCCCGGGATTGAGCCCCAAGTCGGGCTCTCTGTTTGGTGGGGAGTCTGCTTCTCCCTCTCCCTCTGCCCCTTCCCCCCTTGCTCATGCTTTCTCGCAAATAAGTAAATAAATACATAAAATCTTTAAAATACAGGCACACTGGAATATTACTCAGCCATGAGAAAAAAGGAAATCCTGCCATTTGTGACAACATGGATGGATCTTGTGGACATTATGTTAAGTGAAATAAGACAGAAATAAGACTGTACAAATACTGCACAGTATCACTTACATGTGGAATCTCAAAAAAGTTTTTTTTTTTTTAAAGTCAAACTCATAGAAACAGAGCATGAGAGAGTAGAAAAGTGGTGGCCGGAGGCTGAGGGGTGGGGGGACAGGAATGAGGTTGGTAAAAGGGTACAAATGCTCAGCAATAAGATGAATAAAGTCTGAGGCTATCGTACAGAGCACCGGACTGGAGTCAATAGCTCTCTACTGTATAATGGAAATTTGATGAGAGTAGAACCGAAAGGTTCTCTCACATCCCAAAAAAGGTAAACAGGTGAGGAGATGGATGTGATAGTTAACCAGATGGAGGGGATCATCCTGGGTGGCTCAGTGGGTTAAAGCCTTTGCCTTCAGCTCAGGTCATGATCTCAGGGTCCTGGGATCGAGCCCGGCGGGCTCTCTCTGCTTCGCAGGGAGCTTGCTTCCCCTCTCTCTCTGCCTGCCTCTCTGCCTACTTGTGATCTCTCTCTCTGTCAAATAAATAAATAAAATCTTAAAAAAAAAAAAAAAAAAAGCCAAGGCGGTGCGTGCGTTAATGGAGATGAAGATCAAGGCAGATTCCTGAGTGAGTCCAGGACAGAGCATCAGTTTGAAAAACGGAGGAACTGGACTGCGGAGCATGAGGACCAAGACGGTAAGGGGCCCGGATGTCACACCAGATGAGGAAAGGAGATTTAGCCTAGAGATGACAGTGTGCGCCTTTACAGAAAACCTTCTTCATGGTGTTGCCATGAAAATTAAATGAGAATTTCATTTTAAGTCTAATAATGGCATTGTCGTTAAGAAGGAAAAGGTCCTCCCGTTTTATAGCGGCAGCCTTGCCAGAGTTAGGATGGAAATGTTGCAATGTCTAGAATTTATAAGAAAATATTCCAGCTGCAGGAAGAGCAGAAATGTGATGATGGGTGTGGAGAGTAGGCAATGAGTATACAGGGGGGCTTACTGCATTTGTCTCTATTGTCATGTGTGCTTGAAAATGTCCACAAGGAAAAGTTGAAAAGAAAAATAAAGCTTTTTAGAAACAAATGGATGAAGCAAATATGGCGAGATGTTGAGAGTTACTCTATCCAGGTGAGGGGTCTATGGCTGTTCATTACCTGTTTTCTATCTTTCTGTGCGCCTGAGGTTTCGCAAAATAAAAAATTTTAGAAACAATTCAATGAGGGTACATTGGAAAGCACTTGGCACGGTGCCTGGTGCATAGTAAGTGCTTAGATAAATATCAGTGGACTTTTCCTTCCTCTCCAAATATTGGCATGGAAGTGAACCTGTAGCAGCAAAGAGCAAGGGCAGGGCTGCTGGCAAAGAAGCTTCTGGAAAGCAGGCTTCATCGAAGGAAGAGGAAGAATTTTGTGAACAGTGGATGTGTTCGGCAGTGCAACCTCAGAGTTTCACATCATCAGGGCTCCCCATGGCGAGGAATATTCAACCAGGGGCTGCTCCTGTTTCCAGGGAAGCTACAGAAGTGGTTTTTGAATCGAGCAACAATTTGATGACATCAAGAGGGGGATTTCAGGGAAGCTTTAAAACTCCTTCCATCTCTGAAGTCTTCCCACTCAATGCAGCTGGTTGAAATGCACCAGGGTTTTTTTCTCCCCTCCCAGAAACAGGTCCCTGTCTGCAGCACAGGCAGAGGGAGGCGCATGAAGGACCAAAGAGCTCTTCTTACCATTTCCCTCTGTTTGTTCTGCACACAAATAAAAGATAAGGACACAGAAGGTGCGGGGGGGTGGGGGTCGGGGGGTGTAGGGAAGACAGGGCTCTAGAAGGTAGCTTTAGAATCTCCCGTTTGGAGGTTTGGAGGTCTTGGGGCAAATGGGTGAGATCTATGCCAAGCTGGAGGGGCCACCCCGCTGGGGTCTCTCCAAGCTTTTTTGGGTTCTCATGGCCCCCTGGCGATCTCTGGGCCATGAGGCTTCCAGCAAGAAGGCGGGACAAGAGCCAACACCTTGAAACCCTGGCTCATGCTCCTGGGGGAGACCTCAGGAGATCACGGGGAGAAGATCCCTACCTTTGGGAAGATGCGACACTATCGCCCCATTTCACAGATGAGGAGACTGAGTCTCAGCCAGGTTAGGTGACTGGAAGGGCCCATCAGGACCCTGGGGGGGCCGATGACAGCCACTGGGAGCTGCACCAGCCCTCTGCGTTCCCACCTGCTGATTTGCATAGCTTTGGCAGAACCGGGATGTGAGTTCGCCTGGGGAGCAATTCTCTGGGTGAGGGAGGTGGAAACACAAGAACGGAGAACTGTCCAAGCAGGATTTTTCACTTCTGCCTGGTAAACATCGCAGAGTGCTCAGCAATGGGGCTGAACCTCTCCCAATTCTGGACGGCTTCTCTTGCACCAGCTCCGCACCCAGTACAGCCCAGCAAGACTTCCAGGGCCACTTTATGACCACCTGACAGCTGGTGGGCACTTCCTGGGGGAGCCAAGATTCAAGCTCCCAGGACCCTGGAAACACTCCTGGGCAGCGGGCTCCCAGAGCAAACCAGGAGAGACTTCCCAGCAAGGGCATTTGAACCAGTTGAAGCAGGTTTTTTTGTTTTTGTTTTTGTTTTTCCAGGACCCCACAGACACCATGCCTACCTTTTCTGTTACTTGAGATTCCTCCAAGGAACTGACAGTGTTACCATTTGGTCTGAGTTCTATACAGATTACACACGGGAAACTGAGCTTGAGGGTTATTACCAAGGCTGCTTTACGCGGGACTTGGGGCAAGTGGCTTAATCTCCGTAGCTTCAATTTCCCTCAAATATTAAAACAAAAAAGGTTCTGCCTGCATTCCTGCCACCACCTTCATAGCAGCGATGGCATGCCCAGGAGGACCCTGAGGAGGACCCCCTGAAGACCCCTGAAGAAAGGGATACAGAACCTGGGATGGAGAAGAGACAGAGCCCTAGCTTGGGGTTTGGGACCGATCTGACTCCCAGATCCACACTAGCTCAGTGTCCTCATTCAGGTCACTTTACGTCTGGGGGTGTAGCCAGCAAATTACAGGCATGCATGTGGGGGCAAGCCAACCCCAGGGGAGCATCACGAATGCACCCCTGCACCTTCTTCCTTGTCCTAATGTCCCTGCTCCGGCGACAGCCGCTGATGGTCACAACGCGCTCTCCTGCAGAAACACCTGTGCCGCCCACGGACGGGATGGTCTCTCCCAGGTTCCCTTGACCTCCGGCCACGTGTGGGGTCAGGAGCTCTCAGGATTTCAAGCTTCTTCCTCTCTACCCCAAGGGAGAGCTGCAGAGCAAATCTTTTCAGGGATTCCTGGTGACACAGCCCAAGTGAGCGACCTGACGCCTTTTCTCCAACACACACGCTTGTGAGATTGAACCCTGAAGCCTCGCTTTCTGGTCCCTTCCCACGGATCCAGAGCCTGGGGCTGAGCCACGGCGGACACAAGGGGCTCCACGGCACCCCTAGGCTGAAAGGGAAGCTTCCAGCCTGAAGAAGCTCATTGCTTCTCAGCCTGAGCCGTAGATGGGACTCCCCGGGGCTCCCCCACAGGACTCCCTCACCTCCTGCTGGCTCAAAGGGGGCAACGCCGTCAGAAGCCACACTGAAGGAGCATCCGGGCGAACGTGCCACGTTCCAGAAAAACAGACCAGGGACTCAGGCCCCTGCGGCAAGGAATGCGACCAGAAGGTCCAGGTCCCCGCCAAAGTCTCAACTCCTAGTCCCCTGAGCCTGGAAAACAAAACTCCAACTCCAAGGGAAGAGCTCTGTTAGCAAGCCCAGGGTTCTGGTGGCCTAGTGGGCTCATTCCAGAGAAGCCCCTGGCTTATGATTTTTCTATCAGAGGTATTTCAGGCTCAAGAAGACTAGAGACTCCTAATGCTATCCCTGGCCTTTCCAGGTAAGGAAACAGTCCTCGAGAGGACGAGTGATGAGCTAAAGGTCATACAGGTAATAAGCGGCACAGGAGGAACCAATCCCCGGAGCTCCGATGCCCAGACTTGACTGAGCAACACCCTTGGGGGTCCTCTAAAAGGACTCTAAAAGGACTCCAGACCAGCAGCACTCTGCCCTTGACCCAGACCTCGGAAGGAAGAGGTTCAAAGAGGCTTCAGGTCCGACGGAGACCGAGCAGCTCTATGCTAGCCCTCTTCCGGGAGCAGAGTGAAGTGGGGTGAGCAGGGCAGAAGGGGCTGCCCGAGGGGGCCACGCGGCTGGGCTCGGGCTCTCCTGCGGGCGCACAGATGTCCTTGCGCAGCCCAGAGGGGCACATGCGTAGGAAGAAAGCTCAGACAGGAGATGCTATCTCGCACTTGCGGAACCACTCACAGGTCCAAAAAGCTGCCGCCAATAGACACTCATTTCATTCCCTCCTCAGAGCTTGTTCTACAGACAAGGAAACCGAGGCTGGGTCCCAGCGCCAGCACTTGGGGGGGTGGGGGAGGAACTTGGACCTCAAAGCTCTGGCCCCAGGGCCAGTGCCCTTGCCAACACACACTGATCTCAGTGACACGCACCGGGTTTGCTCCTCCGCTGTGCTGTGCCTTTCCATCTCCAGTTCGTGCTTGATCCCCACGCCACCTACCCGTGAGGTCTACAGGACTCCCGTGACTCCAGTGACTAGACACTCAGAGAGGGTGGTGCTTGTTCTAGGTCACATAGCCCACTGCAGAGCCCAGAGCCCGCCAGCTCTGTCCCTGCTTTCCCTCCTGTACAGTAAGGCCGTCCTCCCCCTCCGGGGCTGGAGGGGCTGCCTCTGAGGGAAGGGTGGTGGGGGGAGACAGGAGAGAGGCTTCGCACAGAGAAAGGACAAAACAAAAACAAAGGACAGAGGACACTGCCTCTGGGGTGGGGGGAAAGTGTTCCTAAAGAAACCTCCCTCTCACATCCCCACTGTGACCTTGGGAAAGTCATTCCCCTTCTCTGACCCCAGTCTCTCCCCCCACAATAAAACAGGAGAATAGGACTAGATCAGAGCATTTGCAAACATTCTGGCAGCAGAACACTGTTTTCAAATAATAAGGAATAATTAGTAGCTGACATTTATTGAGCATTTACTACGCACCAAGCTCTGTAGTAAACATTTTATACACATGCAGCATTTAACCCTTACAAGAACCCTATGAGTAGATGCTCTTATTATCCCCATTTCACAGATGAGGAAAGGAGGCTCAGAGGGGTTCATCGACCTGCCCAAGATCCCCGATTAGCATATCACTGAGCAGAAACTCAAGCCCACGTCTGTCCACCAGGCAAGGCTGTCTGTACTACTTCGCACTATCTCCAAACAAAGCCTCATATGAGGTTGCTGTAGAAACTTGAAGGAAGTAAAGGGCCTTTAGATTTTCCAGAACTAGCAATGTCCCCTAATCCCATTAAACCTGGCCCATGCCTTAGCACTGGGCCGGGGAGGAGAGGGTCTCTCTACCTGCTCCTTCCTCTCTTCCTGTCATTTCTCTATTTTCTGAGAAGTAAAGACAGACAGGCTTGAGTTGGGATCCACAGACGAAGCCCACAGGGGTGGAGGTGACTGTCCCCTCTAGCCGGGCAGGTGCTCAGTGGGGTGACCACCTAGCTTTGAGGCAGGCTTCCCACTCCCAAATACAAGTGGCTACACAGCGTGTTGGCCCAAGTGAAAGAATTCACAGGAACCTGGGGTCTACTCAGGAGACAGTCCAGACTGCTAACCAAGGTTCTCTGCATGGGCTGCTGAGCCCCTGCCCCACTGCATGAACACCTGATGCTTCTGCTACTCAAACTAGCCCAGAGCATCCCTCTATGGCAGGCCCCGAGGTAAGTGTGTTGAAGTTAAATATTGACCCACTCAATCCTTACAGCGACCTCATGAGATAGGTACAATTATTACCCCCATTTTACAGACTAGGGAACTGAGCAGGGAACCATTAAGTAACTAGCCTAAGGTCATAAAACTAGTAAGCAGAGAAGCTGGGGTTCACATACAGACTCCCGTTCTGAAGTCTATACTCCCGATGGCTCTGCGCCTTGGCGAGCTAGGGACAGGGGTGCAGCAAATCACACCATTCCAATAATAACTGGTGTGTGCAAAGGACCAAAGTGCCCTCCTATCATAGCATCTAAGAGCCAGAAGTGATTTTCTAGACCCTCAAGGTCACACCTGTCACCCCACGCACACTCAGGCCCCAGGATGGGAAGTGATTGGCTAAGAGCACGGGTGAGTGGTAGAGGCTAGAATCCATCTGTCCTCACGTCCTCAGCCAGACAAGAAGGTACAGATTGTTTTTCCAACCTCCTAGGTAGAAAAACTGAGATGACCAGTCTGTGGTCACCAGAGGGAGGGAGGCCCGAGTCCAGAAGTAGAAGACATTCAGTGGTTGCTCTGAGCTCAAGCGTCCTCAGGACATGGAGGGGTAAACTGAGTCCAAGGGCATGGCGGGGGGGGGGGGGGGGGCGACCTGGTTCTCCCAGGAGGCAAAGGCCAGTAGCACCCAGCCCAGCCTGACCTGTCAGCTCTCCCGCCGCCTGTGGAGGCGGGGAGGGAGGGAGTCAGTCCAGGGCCGCCTCCCTTTGATAACTTTGAGCCCGGGGCAGACATGTGCCAGCCGGCTTCACCCCCTTTGTCCGAGCTTCCCTCCTCAAGAAAACCTTAATCATCCTCATTTGAATTTCAAATGACCTCTCCTCTCTCCCCCTCCCCGCCCCAACAGGCTTTGAGGCAGGGATATGGAAATTCACCCTGCAGTATGGAAATCATCGCCCTATGCAAATTGGGCGCCAAGACCCCATCGTCATAGCAACCACTGGGTTTCCTCTCCTTTAGGCACCTCTCTGGGCTCTCGGGCTTAGATTTTTTGTTCCTCTTCCCAGTCCGAGCAGGTGCGGGAGTAGGGAGGGCAAGCCCCCTGCCAGGGGCTTCGCTGTGGCCCCTAGCAGGCAGGTGGGCCACCCCTAAGGAAGGTGGCCAATGGGGCCCAGACCCGCCAGCCCACCTGCCTGCTCTCTGGGTGCAAATCTGGACCAAGCCTACCCAAGCGAGGCCAGCTGCTGTGTTTTTTTTTTCCTGGCCGGGGCTAATCCAAGGATGGGCTAGGTGGTGGGGGGATGTTCTAGAGTCTGGAGGACACAGAAAGGCCCCCCAGAGGAGGTGGCAGGAGAGAGGAGATCTAGGGGGCTTCCATGGTAGGATGGTAGGAGATGAAAAGCCCAGCATGGAACCTGTATGTAAAATGCCATGCAAATTAACACCTATTATTTTTTGAGTCAACAGCACTGGTGCTTTTTGGGAGATGCTTGTAGCTCAGTTTCCCATGCTCCTGGCTTGGCACAAAGGCCTGCCCTCTCTGAGTCTCCCAGGGCCCTCCTGTTACCCCAGAAGTGCCCCCCCTCCCCCGCAGGGAGCACCAACCCATGGAGGAGGCCAAAGGGGACAGAAATGTCAGTGGTTGAAGACCCCAGAAATGAAATTTACCACCGGTGAGGGCTCTACTCATTCTCTAAACCAGCTCTGCCCAGCCAGACCCCCAGGCTCCAGAAAGGGGGGGACCAGCCCTAGCTGGGGTGACCTCTCGCAGCTTCCCTTTTAAGGACACTCAGCACCGATCCCCTCTTCTCTTCCCAAAGCTGCTTCTCCCCCTCAGCAACTCTTTCTAAGGATGGGGGATTCCAGGCAAAGCCCTTCCAAGGGGGGTGATTTCAATACGGGGGACCGACTAGCAAATGCACAAACTGCACCCCCACCCCAGGATCCCCAGGCTGCCTTTGAAAGAGCAGCCTCTGCCAGGAGGGAAGACTGCCGGGAAGGGGGGGGTGCACCCCCGTGGGCCAGAGGGCTGGGAGGTGGAGATTTTGTGAGTGTGAGTACGTGAGTGGGTCTATGGAGGGGCTCAGTGGGACTGCATTTCAGTTGCCTGGACTTGGGCTGCTCTTCACGCCCCTGAAACACATCCTACTTTGGTAGCTCCTTTCTCTTTAAATTCTTTTTCCACTTGGTCAGCACTTTTCCGCACCAGGTGTTCTTTGCCCTAATTGTTTCTCGAGGAAGAGGGTGGACCCAAGAGACCAAAAGCATTTACTCATACCTGGGAGGGTGGGGGTGGGCTATAAACGTGGGGTGCCTTACTGAAGGGCTGAGGCCCAGCAATCGGCAGTGGTCTGAGTCTCCAACTCTGCGTGTGTGTGTGTTGGGGCAGGTGTCATGCTCCCTCTGCCTGCGGAGGACAACATGGGACTCCCCTCCCCTGCTGGATCTCTCCAGCATCACAGCCACGATACCCATGGTAGGAGGGGAGGCATGGGAAGATGATCATAAGATCTACCCAAGGTTGGATGCATCCGTGGCTCATGGCATGCCAAGGGACAGGGACATCTTGACACACAATGTCAGCTCCTCTAAGACAGGGGCCCTCGGGGTGTGCTCCAACAGCCAGGGCTGCTCTGCGAACTGCATGTGAAAGTCCGAGACCAGATCATACGAACACAGAGAGTGAACTTAGAAACGTTAATAGAGCCCCAAGCGTGTGATGGGTGGGCTCTTCCTGTGGACAGCAGGTATAGAATAGCTCAAACGGGGGCGCTTGGGTGGCTCAGAGGGTTAAAGCCTCTGCCTTCGGCTCAGGTCATGATCTCAGGGTCCTGGGTTCGAGCCCCACATCGGGCTCCCTGCTCAGCGAGGAGCCTGCTTCTCCCTCTCTCTCTGCCTGCCTCTCTGCCTACTTGTGACCTCTCCCTCTGTTAAATAGATGGGTAAAATCTTAAAAAAAAAAAAAAGAATAGCTCAAACGTGTGTGGCAGGTAGGCCTGCTGTCCTACTGGGCACTGGCCCGTGATAGACAGGAAGTCTATCACAGCCGGTCCCGTGCCCCAGATTGTTGGAGAGGCAGTGCCCCCTAAGGAATGCATGGATGGGATGCCCCCCACTGGGCCTGCTCTCTTTGTCCCCCCTTAGGCTAAAGAGAAAGGAGGTCCACATTCTTCTGGGGGCTGCAAAGATAGGAGGCAAGGGTGGTGGGGAGCCACTTCCTTCAAAAGGCCTCCAAAAGTTAGAACGGATGGTGCCAGGCAGGACTGACCCGGTCACCCATGGCTCATCTGGGCAGCAGGATCCTGCCTTGTTTGCCCTGGGGGCTTGGGTTTGGGATTCACAGATGAGAAGAGTCTGAGTGGTTAAGGCCGGTGCAGGTGAGAGCATGGGTCGTGGTTGTTTTGTTTGCGGGGCTGTCTGGTTGCTAGGGGCAGACAGGCAGGTCCTTACCCCACAGGCTGCTCTCTCGGGATTTCCGGCACATGGAGCCATGGTATGAAGCCTGGGTAGTGAGTTCCTTCCTTCTAATCTCCCTCTCCCAGAAACTGGAAGCCCTCTGGTTTAAAAGATTATCACAAGAGGCACCGGGCTTATGCCATAGCGTGGGGGTCTCAGGCAAGAGATGAGAATGACTTCTAGGCATGGAGGTGCAACCTACAAGAACAGGGGGCCAAGAGAAATTGTGGGGTTAGCTTTTTCTTAAGGAAGATACCTCTTTAGACCAGGAGATTCCTTCATTTTCCAGGGATGGTTTTGAAATGTCACCAAAGGAAGAGAGAGGCATAGACAAGAATCCCTATAACCTCAGAATCTTTACATCCCCAAAAATCCCTATCAGTCCCCCCTAAACACTTGGAAGGGCTGTGGCTTCATCCTCCTCCTCAAGAGAGGTGAGGGACCGAGCAGGTACATGGGAGGTAGAGGACCATGGTCAGCGAGTGCGAATCCTAGAGACCACTAGCTCATCCCCTTCCTTTTACTCTTCTAGCTCCCTCCTCCCCCTATTACCATGAGGTAACTCAAGTCTAGGGCACAAGTAGATGTGTCCCACATCGCTCAGTGACAGAGCATTGTCTTGTCTCCTGAATGTTTCTGGTAATTGTCAACCTAATGATGGATTGTACTTGTATAGTGGTATACCCTCTACGAAGCACACTCATACCCACTCCGTCACTTAATCAGGAAAGGGGCAGGGGTGTGCACGTGTACCTCATTTAGAAAGGGCTGTCAATAGGAGACTCTTCACTCCCCCCCCAGGTACTTCCTAGATTTCTGCTGTCCTCTGTCATGCAAAGAATCATTTTATGCCATAAATATTCGGACTGAAAGCCATACACATCTCTAAAAGGCTTCTGCCTAGAACCTCACTTCTTGGTTGAGATGAGACATAGTTTCCTTACCCTTGGCTTCTTTTCCTGAGGACTCAGTAGAGTGGAGATGAGGTGAGGAATGAATTGGTTGAGAAGGACTTTCTAGTGTTGGGTCAGTTACTCATTCTTCCTCTGGGACCTTAGGAGAGGCACTAGCCTATCTGCATTCCCCTACGTGGTCATGACCATTCCTTCCTAAAACCATGTGGGAAGTTCTCAGGGTGAAGGGCAAAAGGGTTCCCAAACAGCTTAGGTGCCTTGGAGGTCCTTCTGGAGGGTTGAGCAAGCGGTAGCCATTCTGCCTCACCGACGGGACAACTGAGAGTGGGGGGAAGTGGCAGGGACGGACTACCGACAAAGCTCAGTCCCTCCCTCATCTCCAGCTCCCTGTCCTCCCCTGGTTCCCCTCACAGAATTCTTCCTTCCCATACCTCTGAGCAGGACAAGGCTGCCAAGGAATTTGCTCCACTATCATCTGGGTTTGCCAACTCTACCCCAGGGTCCCAACAAAGGGTTTGGGGGGAGGGTGACTGGTGCATCAGCGAGGCTGGCTCGGGATGAGAGAAGGGAAGGAGAAAATGCTCTCTGGGGCTGAATTCTCACCCTGCCCAGTTCACTGGAGTTCCCGCTCTCTCCCAGCAAGCATGATTGGCCCCAGGCTGGGCTTCTGCCTCTTGGACTGGACCAATCCACCTTCCAGGGGTTTGGCTTCCCTCCAGCCCCTTGGGCCGGTGCCCCCTTCACAATCTTGGCACCTGTCCTGATCCTACCCGTCTCTTGTGTCCTCTGTCACTGGCTCCTGTGTTGGTCCTGTCTTCTCACTACCATCTTTGGGTAGAAAGTCACTAGAAAGACCCAGATTTAATTCTACCGTTTGCTACGTATAGGATCTTGGGAAAATCAGCCTCAAATCCCTCACCTTCAAAGTGGGATGATGACATCTACCTTCACAGAATTGTTGTAAAGGCCAAATGCATTAGGTGTTTGAATGTGCTTTTAGACACAATTGGCACCGTCATCCCTTCCGCCATGATTTCCTGTGATAGAAGGAAAGCCCCTTGAAGACACGGACTGTTTCTTCATTTTTCTGAGCCCAGGGTCTACACCAGTGTGCTCCTTGGCTGTTGGTTATGGGACTACCAGCTAGGTAGGATCAGAAGTAAACGGAGCAAGGGGGCGCGGAGAAGGCAATTGGAAAGAAGGGACTAAGGAGGAGCTCACGGTGATGCGCTGAAGAGGGAGGGCTCGGCTCTGAGGAAGACTTTCCACAAATGCAGGACATGGAACACGCGATGGCAGGGAATTTGGAAAAGCGAAATAGGTACGCTGTTTTCAAGAGTCACCTCCTAGAGGTGACCCAGCCCAAATCCTTCCTTTGTGGGAGGAAAGGAAAAGTCCCGGTGGGGAAACTTTTGCCCGATAATCTGCAAGGACCTAATGGTAGAGCCGAGATAAGAATCTAATGGAGTCAGACAGGCCCGAGTTTGAGTCCTGGTTGGAAGCTGTACAGTCCTGGGCAAGTCAGTTTCTCATTCTTTAGCCACAATTTCCTCCTTGATAAAAACGGGGATCGTAAGAATGAAATGAGATGATGCGTGTGAAATCCGAGGCCCACATCCCTGTCCTCAGATGTGAGGAAGAGGTTGAATGAACGTGGCTGGACTTTCTCTCCTTATCCCCACGCCCAGTGTATCTGGCCTCCCCTGCGTTTGAGGCCACTCTGTGACCAGTGTGGTCAAGAGTCACAGGGTTAGCTGTATGGACTCTTGGGCTTTGTCAGTTACAGACCCGGGGGCTTTCGAAATGTGGGTAAGCCTGAATTTTCTTATCAACTGCTCCGTTGAGAACAGGGAAACAAAAGTGTTTTCAGCTTCAAGAATGAAGGAAAAATAACAGTCAGGGAACCAAAAGAAAGGATAGGAAAGCCGATGATTCAGGAATCTAGACACTTGGCTCTAGTCCTCTGGGGGTAGGAGGCAGGGGTGGGGGAGGAGAACTGAACAGGGGATCAGGAGCTTTTCTGGACGCTCGCGCTGCCACAAAGACACTCGGAGGCCTTGGGCACTCAGTCTACCCTCTGTCCGTGCCTCGGCTCCTTATAAGCAGGAGGAAAGGAAAGAATGAGTGAGCTGCCTGCCAGGTCTGTGCCAGCAGGAGGTCTGTGTCTGGACCTGAGAAGGCTCTTCTCCGCAGTCCTAGCCTGTGTGGATGGGGAAATGACTTCCCTTTCCCAGCTTCCAACCCTCGTACCCCTTGGGGATTTCACACAACACAGAAGGTGCTCTCAGAGAGCTGGGGGTTTCTAGGTCACCTTTTGTTTGTAGTTCCTTTAAAACTCAGAGACAAACCACCCCCTAATTCATGCACTCCTGGGAAGGGGAATCTGCCTTTTAAAAATCCAAAGGAAGCCATTTAACCAAGTTGGTAACCATTGTGACTCATAATAAGCTTTTCTCTGTAAAAAAAAATGAGTCAGAATGACTTTCCAGGAAGTTTGGTTACTTTAATTAGCTACCTCTTTTTTCTTGCCCTTAAAAACATACAGTAATTTGCTGATCACCTAAGTATGGATGCTACCGGCCACGGCGCTGAGTCCCTAGAAGTGAAGACTCTAGGGGTGGAGAAGTTCCCAGACAGCACAGAGCACAGACGTCTTGGTCTCCTTGGAATTGAGGAAGACCCACACAGAATCCCTTCGAGAAAAACGAGCCTCCGGAGCTGACCCACTTGGCCTGACCAAACGGGAGAAGGGCATCCCAGCTACCAGGGGCCCCAAAGTGCTCAGCAGCGCTGCTCCTTCTGTAAACGACAGAATCGAAGGTAAACGACAGAATTGCAGGACCTCGATGATGCCATTGGACATGGGGATGATCGAGGCTGTCATGTGTCAAGCACCATGCTAAGGGCCCTAAACATCGTCTCAGCGACATTAAGTGTGTCCCCCCCCCAGCAGAAGAGGTGAGCCTAAACTAACTTAGCAGATCACACAACTGGAGAGCAGCCAAGCTATGATTTTATTTTATTTTATTTTATTTTTTCAAGCTATGATTTTAAATCTATAGCCTTCAAAGAGCATCTGTTCCCGCCTCCTAGGGAGGCAAGGTGACTAGGATAAGGTCACATACGGAACTGGATGGCGATCAGATTCCCAAAGGGCTAGCTTATGTCTGGATTCTTTCCTCCTTCAACTTGGTCTATACATGGCTCCCAGAGTTCCAGATAGGAGGCCAGAACCTGTGCAGACCGTATCTTAACAGCTTCAGCTTCCGAACCCCCATCCAGGATCCGAACTCCCTCTCTCTCCCGGCTCACCTTTTGGGGTCCCATGTAGCTCCTTCCCACTCCCAACAGGGTTACCCCTTAACTAGTCACAGAATACCAGCGTGGTCTTCTTGCCACATGGGGACTCTCGCAGCCGTGACCCCACACACTTGGGTTGGTATATACCTGGCCCAGGGTGGACAAAACTGCTCCCGCTAGCCTGCTGGCAGGAAGGGGCAACCCAGCGTCTCCTGAATAGTGAATTCTGGAGCCTGATTCCTCTCCAGGGCACAGTGTCAGAGCCGAGACTGCCTATTGCTCCCAGCTGAACTGAATTTTATTTTATTTTTTAACGATCTTATTTATTTATTTAGAGATGGAGAGACAGAGAGTGAATGAGCAGGGGGAGGGGCAGAGAGAAAGAGAGAATCCCAAGCAGACTCCACGCTGGCACAGAGCCCAACGCAGGGCTGGATCCCACGGCCCGGAGACTGTGACCTGAGCCGAAATCAAGGGTTGGATGCCTCACCGACTGAGCCATCCAGGCAACCCCAGCTAAGACTGATTTTAAAGCCTTGCTCCAGTTCTTCAGGTTGAAGGAAATTTTGTTCTCAGCTGGGGAGAACAAGTGCCCCCCACCTCACCCCACCTCACCCCACCGCAGACCCTCAGTAAAATATACTCAGCTATTAACTCAATTGAAAAATGAATGTAACCGGCTCCCACTCTCCTAGCCCAGCTATCACTACTCACAAAGAAAAATACAGAACCTACAGCTCTCACATGTACTGCCACCTGTGCAATAGGATTGTTTTAATACTAAATTGCGGAGCGGAAAAGTTTATGGTAAGTTCATCCTGCAGATGCCCTCCCCAGGACCCCCAATTATCTTGCCCCTGACCCAAGCTTCAAGAATGGGATTAGACTGCACCTGAAGACTTGGGAAAAGAGTTTAGCTCTGGGGGACATTGATTCTCTTCCACTTCTAATTTCTACGTCTCTAATGATCCAGATGAAAGACTAATTGAGGTCTTGTTGGAAGGCTATTAAAGTTATTTGGTGGTGTTACAATTTATACTCATGTTTCTTTAAGTTCTTTTTAATTATATGGAGCTTTCAAAGCAAAGCTTGGACTGTGGAGTTAAAAGCAGAGAGCTATGAAACTTTTTTCTCAATTCTTTCCTGCCCTCTTTCTCTTCTTCACAAAGCAAAGGCATCTTCCAGGCACTGAGCCTTTCTTTCTGGGCCTATTTACCACCCACATGCATGTAATTTGGAAAAGGAAAGCTTGTGCACGGGCCTCTTTGGCTCGTTCCTTGAGGGCCTGTGGAGAAATCTGGGGTTAAAAGGCCTCGATCCCCATCTACAGAAGACATACCATGCTTTTGAGCAGTCGGAGTGGCTAGGACCCCAGCCTGCTGCTTCCACAGGTATTGGAAAGGCACATCAAGAAGCTAATCTCCTCCCTGACTTTTACTTTTCTGTTTCCATTTTGTTTTTCGGGATCTGGCCCCTTCCTAGCCTCGTTCCAGAGCTTTTGTCCCCTCTAGACCACTATCCACAGTTGGAAGGCTTCAGGGTCCCGTCCTATGTCTCTAAGGGAATTCCTTCATTGCCTAAGACCCAGCTTTGGGGCTGAAAGACTGAGCGAGAAAAGCTACCGCATTGTTCCATAACGATTTGCAATGAATGACTTGCTCCCACTCGCACTTTCTTGCTTCATTCCCCGGAAGACCCTTACCTGTCTCCACCTGGCTGAGGGCACTGCGAGCATCCGTCGAATCTGCTACATCCCCACTCATCTTGATATCTGCAGGGAAAACACAACCGATTTTAATAACAGGTCACAATTTTTCTTGCTATGACATATGTGGCTTTAACTAAACAGCAAAGATGAATGTGTAATTACAACAACCATCAGACTTTCAAATTCCTGATTCCCGAACATACAACCATTAGAATATTCATGAGCTCAGGGCACAAATCGCCCCCTCCCAGGAGCACCTCCTTTCCCTGGCCCTTTCTTTCCTCCCTCTCTGCTGCTACTGCAGGATCTCTCACCTTTTGCATCATTCATTGTCACTTCCTTCAGTCACCAGGCTCAGTTAGTAAAAATTTAACAAGGGGAGGGGTACAGTGAGGTGGGGGGGGGAGAAACGCTTCCCATTTTCAATCCTCATTGCCTTTGGGATTTAGGGGATTTATTTTGTTTTTTAAAGTAGCATGAGAAATATCCATCTCCCCTCCCCACCTCCCCCTTCCCATAATAACCCTATCCTGGGAGGTAAGAGTACCCTTGAACCCAGGCTTGCCCTTCTCACCTTTCTTGCCCAATTCCTGCCCCTGTTCCCTGTCTGGTTCTCAGAGGTCAGCCCGCTGTCTGGGGATCAAATCCTAGCTCCCGTGTGACCCTCCGGAGGTCCTTCTCCTTTGGGGATCCTTACCTTCTTTCCTACTCGTTCAACGTGCTTGGGGAGCAAGGGATGGTGGGCGGGCCAGTGCCCCGCAGAGAGAGAATGCCTCCACCGGGCCTGATCTCAGCCCCCTAGTGCTGCCGGTCCAGCCTCGCTGCCCTGCTTCATTTCAATAAATTAAACATTTACCCATAACAGACAGCTGCCACCACCTAAGAGGCCCCTAAATCTCCAGGATCAGCAGAGAGAAGCAAAGAGGCAACTTTGAACTAACTCACTCTCTCAGCTCCTCTCCTTATTAAACCGCCCAAATACTGAAGCCGTTAAAGACAGAAGAATATTTTATTCAAATCGTGTTGACCCCCCCCCCACCACCCCCACCCTCTTCTCTGGGGCCGCACTTTAACTCTTTCAAACCTGATAAAGTCTTGGTGAGGCAATTTGCATACCCGGCTCCCCAGCCAATCCCAGTTGAGCATGCAGTCTTAATTTGCATCAGGTAATCAGGCAGTTGGCAGTGTGGACGCCCGAGGTCTGGAGACGATCAGGATGAGGGAAAGGGTGGACCTCTGCCCCCGGGAAAAGCGGGAAAAGAGGGGAGAAACCTTCCTTTTTTTAATTTTTTTTTTTTAGGGCAATGATGTGTGTGTGGCTCTGGCCGAGATTTAAATTATGGCCCCGGGGGGTGTAGTGACTGCAATTTCAGGAGGGGTGACCAGCCATGCCCAGCAAGACCGAGACGGAGGTTCGGGGGCCCTCCAGCTCTTAGAACACCCCAGAAACAGGACGGAATAAGCAACAATGGGAGCCACTGTGATTTGAGGAATATTTTTGAGACCCACGCAAGTGAGGACTCCCAGGTAAATACTTGGAGCTCCATGGCCCACACAGTCACAGACGTCCAGGGGAGACCTTGCCACCGCACCCCAACACCTGTCCCGCTGCACTACATCTAGGAAGGCATTTCTCCAGCCTGGCCTGAGTCCTTCCTGCTGTACTCTGAAACTTTCTGCAGAGTCGGTCACGCGTGAATATGCAGAACTAGTGTGGGTCACCTGGACACAATCGCAAAGGGTTTCAGCTGCTGCTCACCTTCTGCTCCCATAGAGAAATGGGCTTTGCTGCCTAGGACCCCTGGAGCTGGGCACAGCCTAACACAGATCTGCTCAGCTCACGCTTCCCCCATAGGGATTCTATAAGCACGCTGAGGAAAAAGGCAGAGACGGGCCCCTCAGATCTCGAAATGGCCTCAGTAGCGCCTAGAGTGGCCTCCGAGCATTGGTTTTGGTGGCCCACAGACCTGGATTTAATCCCAGCGCCATGCCTAACTAGTGGGGTTCCCTGGCCATGTATGGGAACCTCAGTATTCTCACCGAAAAATTGGGAATAATGAGGGGCGCCTGGGTGGCTCAATCAGTTAAGCATCTGTCTTCAGTGCAGGTCATGATCCCAGGGTCCTGGGATCGAGCCCTGCATGGGGCTCCCCGCTCAGTGGGGAGCCCGCTCCTCCCTTTCCCTCTGTCTGCTGCTCCCCCCTGCTTGTGCTCTCTCTGTCAAATAAATAAATAAAATATTTTTTTTAATTAAAAAAAATGGGAATAATGATACTTCCCAGAGTTCTTTTAAGGAGCAAACAGAATACTGAATGAAAAGTGCCTGGCACAGTTTCTGGCACAAAGTAAGATCCCGATAGAAGAATGAACTAAAGAGATACACAGGCTTCTGTGTTAGTCCCCTTCTCCCAGAACAAGAAATAGCTCTGGTTTTCTGTTTCAGCGCTATCATAATTCGCCTTTTACCTGGGAAGCCATAGGTGTTCCCCCAATTCTGGCTTCACGGGGAGAGAGCTGCTGCGGATAATATGGGCTTAAGAGGCCGTAAGGCTGGGATGATGACCAGATTCTCAAATCAACTTATTTCAAATTCCTGACATTTAAGAAGGGTAACTGTTCAGCTAAACCATGTGTCATGCCTGTAACCCAGACTCCTTTCTGACACCTTTTCCCTGCATCGCCTTTAAACAGAGCCAATAGTCACCTCTCACTCAGCCTTTGAATTAGCTTTAAAGGAACTCCTAATCATGCCTAAAAATGACTTTTGAAGGAGGCTAAGGCCCGTACTCCGCCAGGACGTCTTCTCCTTTGATGTACCCATTATGGGAGCGACATGGCGACACTCTGGGATTGGACAGGGATTGGAGTCCGAATGGAGGGGCAGGCTGAGGTGATCTATGATCTCTAGAAGCTCTTCCTAAGTCCTACAGGATGCTAAGAGACCGAGAACCAGTTCTTGTGGGTAGGAGGCTGAGGCTGATGGGTGGGACGAACTCTTGGGTCTCAGCCTAAAAATGGGCCAACACCGAAACTCCCCGAGACGCCATAGTCCTCTGCCTGTCCGACAGCACTTGCCGGGGTGAGTGCGGGAGGTGTGGGGTGGGGCCCATCTTCTAGGCTCTTCTTATCTCGGCAGGCAGGCCACTGAGTAGGTTCCTTGCCATCACTCCCTTCCCTGGGGAGGCTCAGCTGCTCTGCGTAAGATTACAGATACCAGACCCAGACCCTCACCTGTGGCACCCCCACCAGTACGCTCCGAAGCTGGGGCATGACACTGGCTGCTGGCCTCGCCCTCCCTGGGCCTTGGCCCGACCCACAGCAGCCCCTCTTCCTACCTCCGTGAGCCAGGATGCGTGTGTGAGGCTGAAGGAGCCAAGTCCGAGGGGCCACATCTCCCCCAGGCTGCAGGCTCGGTGGCCACAGTGTACCGACCCCCCAGGTCCAGGCTATGCTGGGAGGAAGCAGACAGCCTCCCCTTCTCGCTCCTGTCCATCTTCATGGACTCCCTCCCTTCCTCACAGGCTCACCGATGGGGGCACGTCTACCAGAAAGAAACCAAGGGGCCCACCAGTCCGCCTTCTGAGCTAGTCGCGACTCCAGCTGCCTCCTGGAATAGAGGCAGGAGGCCTCTTCTTGTCACTTCTTCCTCAAGATGAAGCCACTTCCTCTCACAATGAGGCCTTCCAACCTGAATGGCGTTCCTGAGCTGTTACTGGTGTTATTCTGTGAGGCTTGAGCCCAACCTTGAGAGGCAGCAGCTCACAGTGAAGAGAAAGACAGGAAAAGAGATGCCCTGGGGCCAACCAGGTGCTCCCCTCCGGCCAGATCCTCATTGTTTTCCTGTTTTCTTTTCTCCCTCCTCAGCTGTCTGTCTGACTCTTGTGTACCCCTCTGCCTGTTTTTGACCCGGGAGCAGGGAAGCCCCCCACCACACCTTGGCTGGGGTGCCCCCATGTCTGGCAACCTCATGCCTGCTCAGGTGAGAGATGCTCTATAAAGTACGAAGTGCTCCGACCCCAGGCCGACCTGAGTCATGGCTCACACCCAGGTCATCGGCGTGGAAAGATGGGCCGACGCGGGGGACACAGCTCATGGATGCAAGTGTGCGACCCGGTGAGAGCCTGTGCCCTATTTTGTGAGCTCTTGCTCTCGCTCTTTCCCTCACCCAAACTGTTCCTTAGTAAAAGCACTTAAGGAGGAGTCCCCAAGGGCCCAGGACTGGAAATGCACAGGGAAAGTGCCCTTTGGGAAGAAAGGGCAGGACACAGAATTACCGTGAGGGGGGGGGGGTTGGGGAGGGAGGAGGAGATAAGACTCAGAAGAGACCAAATTTCCAAAAAGAGGATCCTGGACTGAGAGGAAAGCGTAAGAAGACACTCCACAGAGGGACCCTCCCTCACAGACCCCATGGCAGGGCCCACCCTGGAAGACCCCCCAGGATGACCTCAAACTGAAAAGCCCGAGAAGACCCAGCAAGGAGGGCCCGCAAATGGAGACCTGGTCAGAGATCCACAGAAAGCCCCTGAGCTGAGAGATCCCTGGGAGGTGCCACTAAAGGGGAACCAGCCGCCACTGAGGGCTCTCAGGGTGTGCGGGCAGACGGGAGAAGCGGGCTGGGGAGGGGCGGCAAGTCAATGTAGACCAGTGAGTCAGGTAACCCCCCGGGCGGATGGGAGCCCTCCCTTGGGTTTAGCTCCATCTCCCCTTTTGCGTTTGGAACCCCTGCTTCCAGGAGCCGCGGGGAGGGGGGCGTCAGCAGGGTGTGGGGGGGGGCTTGGCCCTCTCGGCCAGATTCTCTCAGCCCCCAGGCATTTCCCCGCTGGGTCCCAGCTGTCCCACCTCCTCCCACTTCCCCCAGAGTGGGAGCCTCCAGCAGACAATGAGGTGGAAACCCCCTAGGAAGTCTCTGATCTTGTCCCTAAAGAACTTCCTGCTGGGGGCCCACCTTTCTGAGGTCTTGCTCCCATTTGCCCAGCTCCACCGTGGTGTCTCCAGACACTGGATCGCACCCAGTTGGATGCTTCCTCCGGCCTCGCCTGGCCCTCTCTGGCGCGTCCTGGCACCTGTCCTGGGGATCCACGCAGAGTCAACATCTCTCTATGAGCCTGGCTGTCACTCAGCCCGGCCAGGACCGTGTTTGGGGAACGGGAGACCCCGGGGCTCGTCATGCCCCTGCCGCTGCCTGTTCTCAGAACTGCGGGGCCCCCCGGAAGGGCCAAGGCCTCCAGATGGCTCTGTTCCTTGCGGTGGGTCAGGAAAACTGCCTCTCCTCATGCTTCCTCCGTACTCCCCCAGGAAGCGCGCAGGTACGAAATTCCCATCAACTGCCCTGAAATCCTGAATAAAAGTTAGGTGGGGCCGCCCTCCCTCCCTGAGGCAAATTGCTGGTTTGAAATGGTCAAATCAATGGTCGCCTTCTGCACATTGAGTCTGTTTTCCGCTCAAAGCCTCAGCCGTCGAGAAGGCCCGCCCTGACACCAAGCGTGACCGCTCAGGGTGAGCAGCTCCCGTCCCAGCCAGCCCTCGGCGAGAGGCTGGATCAGCAGGGTCCGTGGCGGGGACTTGGTTCACGCGATGCCCACACACTGATCACACAGGGGAAACTGACTCCTGGGAAAGCATTTGCATCCCCTAGCTTCCTTCCCCTAAGGAAAGGGGGATTTAGTATCTGAATCCATGGGACTTGGAACACAGAGGGCGTCCCTCTCATCACCCACTTTGGGACGCAGAAATGGCAGCACCTACCCCACAGTCCCACAGGTCCGTGTATCTGGCTGCTCCTCCTTCAGGGTCCCGCAGAGCTCCTGACCTCCGCCTGCACACAGCTTCCCCAGCACGAAGCCTACGGTACCGCCAACACCCACAGAGCCTGTGGGTAGGCATCCCTTCACACATGGGGTCTGCTCTACCTCCCCCCCAACACGGACAGTAGACTCATCTCTGATACACTGGGACACATGGTTCCGCAAGCCCTAATCAATACATCACACCTGCCCCAGGTGGGTCTCTGTCATTGCCGGGCCCCACTGGCTCCTCCCAGCGCCCCCCGCACCACACCTTACAAATGCCCACTCTGCCTACACTTCACAGGAAGGACCGAGACACAAAACACGTAACATGTGGATACAAGTATTTTCCTCACTTATGCGCTCCCAGGTCCACACCCCTGGCTGAGTGAGCGAGCCACCCTCCCGCGATCAGGGAGCACGGCGACCCCAGCCAGACTACAACAGCTCGGCACACCCGAGTCCCACACACGGGCCACTGTCCAGATCCGAGGCTTCGGAAGCCCTCCCACCCCTCACCCCCGTAGTCCTCACCTCCATTCTTTTCCAGGGTCCCCCGACATCCACCTACCCACGCCGCTGGCCCCTGCGTGACCCGCTATCCACACTGCCCTCTCCTGGTCGCTGGAGAAGAATCCCCCCCAAGAAAGGTGCCCCTCTCCTTCGCCCCCTTCCCCCTTCTCTGTCACCTGTCAGCGCTCACTCCTTCCGCCCCTCACCTGTGTGCATGGGTTCCAGATTCACCATCCTGCCCCAGGCGGGGCCAAAGCCAGCGCCCCCCCAGGCCCCTCGCGACTGCCCCAGCCGGGCTCCCTGGAAAGCCAGGGTCTCCTTCCTCCCGCCCCCGGCCGCCGCCGTGGAAGCCGCTGCCGGGGCCGTCGCCGCCGCTGTCGCGCGCTCCGCTGCTCCCGCCCGGGCAGCGCTCTGCACGGCCAGGATTGCCACACTCCCCAGGTGAGCACGCGGCGCGGGGCGGGGGCCGCCGGCCACGCCCCCTGGCAGGGCCCCCGCGCCTGGCCCCGGGCCCATGCAAACCAGGGATTTGCATACGGGGAGCTGGGGACCTGGGGAGGGGGACGGGGGCTGCTGCCGGGGCAGGTCCTGCCGACCCTGCGGAACACCCGTCTGCCCTAACCTGGCCGGGCAGCCTCTCCCTACCCGCGCCCACAGCGACCCAGACTCCTGGTCCAGCGCGCCCTTTTTAGGAACCCCTGATGGATTATCCAGCTGGGGCCTGAGCTGCTGTCTGTACAGACTCCCAAAGGGTAAGCGCTGCAAGGAGTCTAGAGTGTTTAGAAAGGCCGTGGGGGTGTTCTGGAAAGAATCTGGCTTTGGAATCCTCTCTCTCCCCCGCTTACAAGCTGCATGACCAGAGCCAAGGCTTTTCCCCTTCCTGCACTCAGTTTACTCATCTGTAAAAAGGGGCGGGTGCTCACCCTAACCGTCATCTATCCGTACGGAGTTCAGCAGGTGGCCGGACTCACCTAGCCCCCTACAGGTGCTCACAACATCCTGGGCACTAGATGGGACCCAGCTTATGATCCCGTTTTCCAGGTGAAGACACTGTTCCCTGCCTGTCCCCCAGGTCCCAGGTGGCTCTGAGACTCTTTGAGAAGATGATGTGAAAATTGTTTACCAGGGTGAGGGATGGTGGGGACAGCCACCTGGGAAGGGACTCGCCAAAGGCAGACCATTTCCTAGTGATGGAGCCTGACTCAGCCAGTTCTCTGGACTCTCCCTCCAGTGTTCTTTGTAGCACCCAGCATAGAATCATCATCTCAGCTCCCCCCGCTCTCCTCCTCCATTCTTTAGGTCCCAGGAAGTGGTGCCAAGGCCAAGGGACCACCTGTCTGTAAGCCCAGAGAGCCATGGGCTGACACGACCACGGGACTTTGCCCTCCTTTCCAGACAGGTGTCCCCACCGACCTACCTTCGTCTTGGTCTCAAGGACTCCTTCCTGCTCACAGAGCAGGTCCCGAGCTTTTCTGCCCCTCTACCTTGTTTCCGGTGTTCTTTCCATCGGATACGTTACCCACCCCTCCACCCCAGTGACCCCTCTTATAATATCCAGCATTTATTGAGCGCTCTGCTCTGTGCCAGGCACTGTGCTAACCAACACTTCAAAGGCTTCCGATCTTGTCTAGTCCTCATAACAACTCATAAATGGGACTCTTATTTCCATTTAACAGGTGGGTACAACGAGGCTTAGAGAGCGGAGCCTGCCCAGCGCTACACAGTCAGTAAGAACCAGGGCTCCTGTTCTGAAACACTGCCCGCTGCTCCCTCGGCACCTTTCAAAGGACTCCTCCTTTCTGAACTTGGAAGTGATCTGATCTTTGACTAAATTAGCATAACACTTCACTATGCTTCCTAGCCCTGGTGGCGGGCCCGTGGGGCTTTTCTCATCTTCCCTCCCGGTCATTAACTAAGTGGCTGCTCCCCCCCCCCCCCCCCCCCCCCCCCCCCCCCCCCCCCC
>CM053613.1:77533051-77543079 GCA_028646535.1 Procyon lotor
TCTGTGTGTCCCTCCCTGGACAGGGTCACTTTCATCCGGCTGACTCCTCCCACTCAAGAGCCACACAGGCACCCCTTCCTCCAGGAAGCCTGCCCTGACCAATCCCAGCCCGGCTTCGGGGTTCCTCCACTGAACTCCCGTCCCTCAGGACTCTCTAGCCCGGCCGATGTGACACCGCGGTGCGCGGCACCCGCTGACCTTGCTCCAGCCAGAACCGGACGTCCTCCTGGCGGGCGTAGATGCTCTCGGCGGCCTCGGCGCACACATTGCGGAGATGGGGGCTCAGCAGGGCCCCCTGGCTGAAGTTGACGGCGACGTCCATGTGCAGGTGTTCCAGGCCCCGTACCTCCTCGGCCTGCCGCACCGCCCGTGGGTTCTTCTGTGGGGGGAGGGGGGAGAAGAGCTGCTCCCACCCGGCCCGAGAATGCTCTCTGCCCCCCTCCCCTAACCCCGCCTGATGCCCGAGTGTCAGACAAGCCGAGGCTCGAGGCTCGTGGCCTTTAGAACCCCGGGGCAGGCTGCCAGGCAAGGGGCACTCAGCATCGTCTCCAGCTGGTGGGGAAACCAGCGCTCGGGGCAGAGCCAAGCCTTTCCAGCAGGCTGTCGTCTGGGGCTACCGGGGAATCCTGATGGTGGCTGGGGATCCCCCTGGGCGGCCGGGCAAGCTAACCCAGGGCAGACGACCTCTGCGGTCCCAGACTTTCCAACGTGCAGGGAGCGGGGTCTCCGGGAGGGGCCTAGAGCAGGCCCTGCTGGAGGGTTTCGGGAACTTAGATGAGGCTGGGAGAGGCCGAGGGTCCAGGAAGGGTCAGGGCGCAGGCCAACAGGCTGAAGCATTCCGAACACTGAATGTCTTAGCTCATTGAATTCCCAGAACTCATTTCTCAATAGGGAAATAAAGGCTTCGCAGGCAAAGTTGCTCCGGCAATACCACCTGGATGAGGAACGGTGGCAATGGGGCCGAAGGCAGATCTGAGCTCAGAGTCCAAGCCCCGAGCCTCCACCATAAAGGGGGAGGGGCTGAGATTAGGGGACTGGAGGGATCCACAGTTGGAGGGTCCCTGCTGGTCAGCGATCTGGGTTGATGGGATTCAGAACGGCCTGGGGCACAATCAGGTGGGAGACTGAGGTTAGGGTAGGGTGCGGGCTCGGGGCCAGGCTGGCTGCAGGGCTGGGGGGCGCCGGGGCAGGCCCGAGGCGAGCACTCACCTGTCGGAGCTTGGCCATGGCCTCACTGGGGATGATCTCATTGTGGTGCAGCCGGGTGACAAAGCAGAGTGCCTGGAACTGACTCTGTCCCTTCTCCAGCTCCCCCAGGATCAGGGCTCGGAAGATCTTCACATCCTGATGGGAAAGGGCAGGAGGATGGGGACCAGCTGGAGCGGGAGGGGCCCCCCTGCCAGTCCACCCAGCGCTGTGCTCAGGCCTCGGACAGGACGCAGGCCCGGACCCTGCCCTGCGGTGGACATGTCCCTCCTGCGGGCCTGGGAATTTTTATCTTTCCCATTTAAACCCGTGACTTGAGAGAAAGAACACACCCCAGATGTTCCAAAGCCTCCTGGCACATTCAGAGTGAACCACCAGAAAGCTTTCCCAAACAGAGCCCTTTCGAAGTCTAGAACTTCACCTTAAACGAAACAGCACGTCTGTCCGGTGCCTGGCTCGTTCACAGCTGACACGGGCCCTCGGCAACACCCCTGTGGCCCCCAGATCAGGGTGGGTCACCGCCCCTATAAACCCCACCGGACCAGGGCGTACTAGGGGAGGGGCTCAACTTCTGACAAGCCTAGATTCCAGAGTTTCTCTCACAGACAGTCTTATTCGAGAGGTGTGGGGGAGGCCCCGAAATTGGTGCCCCTCAAAAGGCCTCCTGGCCATCCCCACGTCAGAGGGAGGGAGTGGGGGCAGGATGGGGCTGAGGGCAGATGCAGCACAGGCCGGTTGCAGCTGTTGCCAACTTCTGGCCTGAAGGGGCTGGGACGGCCCACCTCTCCCCTCCCCTCCCCACTTCCCCTTTCCCCATGGGGTTGCTAATGGCATTACCAGCAGGCCAATGGCTCCTTCCTGTTCCTCAGGCATTGCATGAATGGAGGAAGCTGGAGGGGAGCGGACAGAGAAGGGAGAGGGGGCCGCAGGGCAGGATGGGGTCCCCCTCCCAACTGGGTGGCTGGAACCCTGTGCTCTCACCCACCTGCTCCCAAGGTACCCCCTGCTCTCACCCAACTCTGCGCCTTGACTAACCGCTCTCAGTGAGAAGTTAGCAGGGCCCGGTCAGAAGTGGTCTTGATCCGTCAAGACCCCCGCCCCTCCGGCCAGGGAGGTCCCCTGGCCATAATGACCATCCCCCTCCAGAAGCCCAACGGCCCTGCCCCGGCACTGAGCACACACAGCCCTGCGTAGCTACTCATCTTCCAGGGCGTGTGCCCTGGCTTCGCCCACTAAGAGAGCCCGCGTTCATGGAGGGCTTATTGGGCGCCCGCTAGAGTACACGTGCTCAGAAACGGGGGCTGAGGGCCCCCCTTGGGTTCCTGTAAGGCAGCGAGGGGGAGCTGCACCCCAACTCTGCAATGCATCAGCCAGGGCCCAGCCAGAGCTTCCTGCTTCTGTAAGCCTCACTTGTAAGACAGGGACACTGAGGCATTTAGCTGGTCGGGCTGTGGTGAAAACTGAGTGAGTGAGTGTGCGGGGCACAGAAGACCGTCCACCCCGGTCTTCTGACTCAGTGCTCAGCAGGGGCTCGCTGGCTCAGTGCTCAGCAGGGGCTCGCTGGGGGGCATCTGTCCCTGCCGGTGACCGGAGCCAGCCAGCGCCTCCGTCCCATAAGCCCCCACGCGCTTGTCAGGTCCCTTGCCTCTACACGGACGTTTCTTACTTCCTTTTCCTATAAGTGATCTCTAGGGCAAAGGGGTGTGGGCATGTGTGGGAAGATTTCCCATTAGTAGTGCAGGAAGGGACACCGAGGCCCAGCCGGTGAGAAGGGCCCGTGAGGGTTCTGCTGCTGCCAGACTTGTGGGGAAGGTGAATCAGAGCTCCGGTGAACCCCAGCTTCCTCTCAACAGGAAATCTGCCGGGCCACTCTTGGGCCACGAGTCTGGATTCTCCCGGCCCCGCCAGCCCGGGCCACCTGATCTTTCATTCGCTCGGGCCAGCTGAGGGGAGACTGGAGGCTGGCCCACTGGTGTATTTTCCACTCAGGGCTCACTTCCTGCCACGTGAGACCCGATACCAGACTTCCCCTCTGAGGGCTGCGGTCGGCCCGGTGTCCTGGGCCTGACCCCGGGGTGGGAGCCGACATCTCCCTCCCGGGGATTTTTAGCGATGACTCCTTATCTGGGACAGTCACAGTGTCCTCTCCAAAGCCACAGCCATGGGCCATACCCTGGGGTCCGATGGCTGAGGACTGGTCTCTCTGCTGGGGGATATTGCCTCCCCCCCCCCCCATTAAGAGAAAGCATTTGGACTCTTGGACCAGACTGGAGGGTAAACCAACACCTGTTGTGAGTCTTTCCCTCACTCTGTGGCATTAAACAACAACGTCGGCAACAACAGCAAAATGATACCCAAGTGGGGATCGGACCGGGGGTGAAGAGAGGGACTGAGGATTTCTCGGTGAGAGAGAGTTACTCGTGGAGGGCACAGATTTATTGAAGTTTATAACCGGAAGGGCTAAGCCATTGTTACTATGAATCCCAAAGGATGTATTGTCCTGTTTAAAATCTTTACAACGGGAGGTAGGGAGGCCGATTGTGACTTAGTTGGGAATGGGTTACTTGCTCAAGGTCCTGGGACTAGGAGGAAATGTGGCTGGAATTTTAACCCCGGGCGGTCTGACTCCCAAGCCTGCCCTCTCTCAACCACAAGGCCCCGCTGCCTCCCACGTGTCCTCGGTGCCTAGCTCAGGAAACGGAAGGGGTCTGCCCCTTGGGAGACCCCCAGGGGGGTCTGCCCTTAAGGCCACACAGCCGGCAAGTGGTAGGCCAGGATCAGAACTCAGTTCCCTCTTCCAGCCATGCCTGGAGGTGCTGTGTAGATGGATGTGCCCTCGGAGTGTGGCGGGTGGCGCTCACAACTCTGCGACACTGACAAGCAGCAGCCTCTGGCACAGAGAGGAGGGCCCCATGGGCCTGGGTCACCCTTCTGCTCCGCCTGCCCAGAACCCCTGTGCACCCTACATTCTCCAGTCTTCCTGGTCCTATTTCTCCAGAAAAACCACCTTCCGCCTTCTGACCCCTGGGAGGGAGGGGGCGCCCCTAGCTTCTGGACCTACTTGGCTCCCTCATCCTGGCCGGGGTCCCTCCCACCTTCTACTCTCTACCCCCGCCTCACTGCCAACGTTCCAGGGGCCCCTCTCCCCCCAGCACAGAGCGAAGGGCAGGGGGAGAGGTCTCCCTGCTTCGGCACACATCTGGCCAGATGTTAGGCCCCCGGCCGAAAGGAAGCCCGGCTCCCAAGCTTCCTCCTCGCCCGAGAGTGCCCCGCGATGAGTCGCCCGGATGTGGCCTCGTGCCCAAGGCAGATGGCACCGCTGAGGACGTCGGGGTGCTGGAGGCGGGTTTCTCAGGTCCAGGACTCAGGCCAGGACTCCTGAGATGGCAGTTTCTGTGAGGCTCCAGCCCGCCAGGAAGCCGCGGAGCATCCGGGTACCAGGGCTGACCCTGGGGCGTCGGGGAGTGGCTCGTGCGCCACGGAGATCGAGAGCCCTGGCTGAGGTCCTTTGCGGTTTTAAGCGAAGCTCAGGAGTGGGCAGATGGTAGGACAGCACGGTGGTCCCGAGCGAAGGCTCTGGGGTCCACACCACCTACGTTCCAATGCTGGAACGTATTGGAACGTCCTGGCTGCTTCCACGACACCAGCCGTGGAACCTTGGAGGAAGGCACCTCCTCATACCTTAGTTTCCACATCTGTTAAATGAGTTAAACTAACAATACCTACACCCGCAGGGATTGTTGTGAGGAAAAAAATGAGTGAAAGGTCTCAGAACAGAGTGGGCTGAACCCTTTGTGATTGTTGCAATCTCTGGCCTTGCTCCAGCCGTGACCTGCTCCACACCCACAGAAGCAGGAGCAAGGACGGTTCTCCTCAAGACGCACCTGAGGCCCAGGGAGGTCGGGGGGGACTCCTCCCGGGGCTTGTAGGGAATCCGCAAACCCGTGGGAGGGCACTGATTCGCATTACCCGGGGCACAGCTGGCACAGGCACCAGGCTGGGTGGGACAATGGCCAAGACCAAGGCAGAGGCCCCAGTCTTCAAGGGGCTCACGGACAGGCTGAGCTCCTACGACAGTCAGTGTACCACGTAAGGCCTGCGCTTGAGGTTTACGACAAGTGCTACGGGGCAAAGGATGGGTGAAGGGGCATTTGCTGTCCCCTTAATGCGTCCCCTCCTCCGGCCTGCCCTCCCAATGCTGCCCTCACCAACCCGCTGGCAGACTCAGCTGGTCCGGCTCCTGACCTCGCCAGCACGAACCCCGCTGTGTCCGCGACCATCTCTTGCAGCACCTTCCAGACTCAGCTCCTTGAGGCTGGGAAAGCATCTTATTTGCATGATTCCCCGCCCCCTGGAACACAGCAGGTGCTCAGTAAGTGCCTGGTAATGAATGAACGGAGGAAGGGGCACACAACGGAGAGCACAGAAGCATCCCCAGCAAACCACCAGGGACGGGGTAGGGCGAGGGAGGGCAGCAGGGTCGAAGGAAGAGGCTGGCAAGAGGGGCGGGGCGGCGGGTCTGAGAGTCCAGCTGAGGCGTCTGAGCTGCAGGTAGCCGGTCGCCGGAAGTCACTGGTGGGCTCTGAGCTGGATCGGAAACTTGAGGTGTGTTGGTCCAGTGTGCACCTGATTTAAATGCCTTCATAGCGGACCCCGTCCTCCCGTGGCATCTCCTGCCCGGGGAACAAGTCATCCAGGCCCCAGATAAAATCTGCCCCCGGTTCAAGGGCAGAGACTAGACCTGACGTAGGCGGTAACCTCAGGGTCTGGCCCAGAGCTGGAGCTCAACGCTTCGTAGCTGAGTGCTGGCCACCTGCACGCACGCTCTGGGGTCTCTGTCAGCTGCCTCGCTCCCGTCCTACAGGCTGGCAGTCCCCCCCCCAACCCCGCTGCCATTTCGGCTTTTAGCGGGTTCGGGGGATCACTTAGTTCTTGACCGGTGGGGTTCTGGCTGGGGACGTGACCTTCACGAGGCATGCAGCCTCAGAGCCAGGACCTCCTGACCCACGGTCCAGTGATCCTTATGCTCCTCCGAGGCCCCCGACCCCTGGCAGCCCCCGCGCACACACTGTCCTTCTCTGGGTTCACCCCCCGCCAGCCTGCACTTCGGAGACCTTCTGCATCTCCCCGGGAGAAAGTGGCGCCGGTGCAGCTGGGCCCGGGCTCCGGGGGAACACCTAGGAAGTCAGTGCCAGCTGCTCTGCCAAGAGCAGGGGCTCTGCCCTGTGCCCCAGAATGGCAGACACCCTGGCCAGGCCCAGGAGCAGCCTGCCTGGGGAGAGCCCCAGGAGAAGCTTACTGCCGGGAGGGGGAGCAAGGCTGCACACACAGCCCCCCCCCAGGTTCAGCAGGGACCACAGTGGAGCCGGCATCCTGCCCTCCACTGCTGGCTTCCAGTTTCAGAGAAGATGCAGGAGAGGGAAACACACTTCTCTCTTGCCTCGGCCGCCCTTGGGGTTTTATGTTACAGCCCAGCAGACCCCTGACTCATGCACGGGGATGCCCACCTGCTTTTCCCCATTCACAGGCCACACGCCTGTCGTCTTCGAGTACTTGCTGCTTCTCGAACAATCTCTTTCACACACAGCTGCTGTTGTCTCTCCCCGCCCGCCCCCTCCCCCCTCCGTCGCTCCTAAGAGCACGCTGTCTCCCTCCGTGTTCCCCCCCATGGCCCCCTGTGGAGCCTCCACTGCACCCCTTTCTCTGAGCTTCACGCACTCCCTCCTCCACCCTCTCACCCAGGACGAACAAGGTCCTCACCCTGCTGTCACACTCAGCCCCCTCCTCCAGAGAGCCCACCTGGTCTCTCAGCCCAGCCCTCCCCATCACGGGGAGCTGGAAACAAAGGGGGCCAGGCTGGGGAGCCGTCCCGTCCCTCCCTGCCCTCCTGGACACCCAGGCTGGGGGCCGTCTCTCTGGGGTTCTCGTGGGGCACCCCATCCCCCCATTGCTCCTCACTCTTGGACAGCTGGGACTGTCCCTGTGAACGTGTTTGGCCATCTCTGTCTCCTTCCCATCACAGCACAGCGCGTGATTCCGAGGCCTGGGCTGAGCCAATCTAAATATTTATCCCTCTGCTCCTGGCTGGAGCTGCTTCATGGCTGGAGAGGGGGCCAGTTTCGCGGGGGTGAGGAGAGGCAACTGGGAACCAGCACCTTCCTAACCCCGTGCTTGCTGCCCCGTGGCAAACACGGGAAGCACCTTGGCGACTCTGCCCAGTGTCCTTGAGCAAGAATAGGGGTGAACGGAGTCGACCCAAAGCCAGGCCGAGCCCTTTCCCAGACCGGTGTCCAGGGACTTAGGCTGGCCCCGTTACCGGGAGCCTGTACCCCCTCAGGGCTAGTCCTGGGACAAAAGCATCTTGTTAAGGGGCATTAGAGCAGCCGCTGGCCATGAGCAGTGGCCCCCTGCTCTCCCCCTGCCCCCTGAGCCCCTAGTTCTCCGTCAGCCAAATCGCAAAGGTCACTACTGTTCCAACTGCCCCAGGGAACAATGTGAGGCTTTATGTGGATCAACTGTGCCCCACTGTCCTGCTGACTCAGGGCTCCTCAGATGGGGCTCCCGACTCCTCTCTCGCCCAGATTCCCAGCCCCAACGCCTGCCTTGCTCCCTGCCCTTTATCGGAATGCACGAGAGGCAGCCACTTCAACAGTTGCCAACTCCAGGGATGGAAGGTCCTAAGGATGCTCTGGGCCCTAGGGAGGAAACAAAGGGGCCGGAATGATGTGCTTCCTCGGGAGGAAGGAGAGCGGGGTGGGGGCACCTGCCTGGGCCCTGGCTGGCCCTGTTATCTGACTCCGCTGGCCTCTGCTTTGTGACAGCCTCTTAGACTTCGCTTGTCATCAGCCTGTGAACACCATACTCTTGTCTCCGCCCTGCCTGCTCCGTCGGAGCCTAGGGCTCAGAGAGGGTGAGTGGCTTATCCAGCCGCCCGACTGGGAAAGGGCAGACGGATGTACACAGCGAGTGCTCAGGAGTCCCTGGGAGATCTCCTACAAACTGTCCCCGCGCCCCCACCCCTCTGGAGGAAGAGTCTCCGGTACGAAGCTGCCAAGGGGGGTTATGGGCTCAGGGGCAGGGGGAAGGGGTCCAGCCCAAGTCTGTGCAGAGCAGGGTCTGTTCCTCTGCATGAAGGTTTTCTGTCAGACTCCTTCCCTTTCCCCTCCTCTATTCGGATTTCTTCAGCCTTCTGGAAGGAGCCTTCCTATGGTACAGCACGTACAATCGGTCGCGAGACAGAAGGATCCCTGGGTCCGAATCCGATGCAGCAGAGACACTCGGATGAGGCTATGCGTCAAAGCAACCAACAGCGAGTGAGCACTCAGCGCGGGAGATCCGGGGAACGTGCATTTCCCATCCCGAGGCTGTACGCTGTCTTCCCGGGGACAGGAGTCCGTCGTGAGTTTTTCTACAACCACTACCGTCACCGCTTCTCTGTAGCCTGGGCAGCCTGGTAGAGAAGAGCCCCACTCTGCCTCCCCCCATCTTATTCTGTTAGCCACTCCTCCCTGGGTCCAGGAGGGGCAGTCTTCACTGCCCGATCCAGGATCGTTGGCTAGGACTCCCCCTGGACGTTGGCATTCAAGGGTGGGAGATGCTTGCCAGACTCCAGGGAGCGCGTCTGAAACTTCAGGCAGGCCCACTGATCCCTGATCCATGGAGGAATTCCTCAGACACGGCAGAGGGACCACTGGTGGCTCCGGGGGCCCCACGGACACGAGCCAGGTCACGGTACCTGGTGACTTCTCACAAACTCCTATGAAGAAGTGCTCTGGACTCCAGAGACGTCTGGGCCTCTCCTGAGAGCATCTCTGCTCCCCTCTGTTCCCCAGGAAGACAGCCCATTCGTCACACGCCCGTGTTCCAAACCGCTACGTTTCAGGGACCTCACATAAGACAGGGCAGCGGGAGACTGGTGTGGGATGTGACAATCCGGTGATATTAAACAGCCTCCGGCCCTGGCGCGGTCATTTGCACATTCCACATCCTCCAGACGACTTCTGATGGCCTGCAGCTTCCCACGCTGCTCCCCCACCCCAACCAGGAGCCCCCAAGGCAGGGACTCTGGTGCTCTCTGGACAGTTCCTTCCTCTGACTCCCACTCCCCCGCTGGTGCTCAGGTCGGGGCACCGAGGGCTCACGTTTCCACTCCTCCTGGGTCCTTCAGAGTGACCTTGGGCTGACCTACACTGCCATATGGCTCCCCTTATCTTGGCTCCAGCCTGCAGCCCCTCAGGATCCCTCCCGCCACATTACTGGAGTCTGTGGTTTCTTCCCCTACCCTGTACCCACCACCCCGAAACGGTTGCACGTGACCTTCTCCTATCTTTGGGCCCCACCCTACCCATCCGGTCAGCACCAAACCACACGGCCTGGAACATGACTCATCCCCTCCCCCAGCTTTTGGACATTCAGACCAGGGGACAAAGGGGAAAAGAACTTGGACAGGCCGCCAGCTTGCGGGGTGGGGGGGGGGGGTACCCAGAGGGCTGATGGACAAAAAGCCCGGTTAGAGCCCCGGGGGTGGTGACGCACCCGGTGTTTGATACGCCCAGTGAGTCCGCACATACGGGTATAATCACACACACAGGACCCGGATTATAAAGGAGAGTATTGCCTATGGGGTATGTACTGTGACTGACAGTTTGTGTACTGAGGGCATGTGGAATGAGGCCGAACGCCCAGCCGCTGCTTCGAACACATTAGGGTTATTGCGGGTAGAAGGACAGGTTGCAAAGAGGTGAGTGTGGGCTCTGCCTTCATGTAACAGCCTAACCCGGGCCCTCCTCCAAGTCCCCTCCCTTTCCCTGGAGCAGCCAGGC
>CM053613.1:77543179-77566492 GCA_028646535.1 Procyon lotor
GGCCCCGTGGATTTGGGCTGGCCAGCAACTGTGGGGTGTGACGGTTCGTTTTCTGTGTCAACTTAACTGGGTGAACGGATGTCCAGAGAGCCGAAAAAACATTACAGCCGGGCGTATCTGGGAGGGTGTTTCCAGAAGAGATGAACATTTCAATTGGCAGAATGAGTAAAAACGATGGCCTTCCCCAGTGTGAGGGGCATCGGCCAGTCTGGAGAGGGCATGGGTAGACCTGGAAGCAGAGGAAAGGCGGATGTGCTCTCCAGCCGAGCTGGGACATCCATGTTCTGCCCTCAGACCCTGGTGCACCTGCTTCTCTGGCCTTCGGACTCCGGCTAAAGCCACACTGCCCGCTTCCCCGGGCCTCCAGCTTGCAAAAGGCAGACCCTAGGGCTTCTGAGCCTCCAAAATCCTGTGAGCCGATCTCTTGCAATACATTTCTTTCTATATCTCCTGCTCTATGACCCATTGTTTCTCTTTCTCTGGAGAGCTCCGACTTCAAGAAGCTTTAAGAAGGTTACGATGAGGGCCTCGAGGCACCTCCAGGTTCAGGGCTGACTTTGTGTGGGACTCGGGGTCCATCCTTCAACCTGTCCGAGTCCGAGCTCAGCAGGGAGGACCCACGATGAAATGTGAGGTGGGCTATGATCATGAAAATTAGCGGCCTTCTATTTCTTAAGCACTTTGCACAGCAGCCAACGCCTGGTGAGTATTTTCGACGTATTACCTGATTGGGTCTCTTGATAGCCACGGGATTCGTACCATTATCACCCCCATTTTACAGATGAAGAAACGAAGGCCTGCAGAGAACAAGTACTCTGCCCAGGTTAAACCGGGTCTGTTCATTTCAGCCTGGACTATCTCCCAAAGGGGAGAAAACGGCAACCGTCTCTATTCCTAAGTGGACTAGGGATGTTTCCCAAAGCACCCCAAATGTATTTGGCACACAAAAGAAAAACAACGCCCAAGATTTCCTCCCACAGGAAAAATTGTTCATTCTGGATAGAACCCTGTGCGAATCTGCCAAAGACCAAGGGGCACGCGGAGGCCTTGGGAACTAAATGGGCCACAGGAGAGTGGCACCGGAGCCTGCCCCCCGCAAGAAGGATCCGCATACAGAAGCTGCTCTGGCCAGTGTAGACAGTGGCCTGCTTTACCCAGGCTAGCGGAGCAACCCGGAGCTGGGGAGCCTGCAGAGAGTGGCTTCCCTCTCTGTACCTTCCACCCCGGATTGCTGGTGAAATTGGAGATGCCTTGGAGGGTGTGAAATGTCAACTTCTGGGTCAGAGGCTAACCTGAAAAGCAGACTTTGGAAACCTGGGTGGAAGTTTGAATCACTGCAGGGACTAAAATGAGACTCTGGCAATCCGCTCCAAATGGATTCTCTAACTGGGCCGTCTGCCCCCCAACTATGCACTCAGCTCCAGGCCCCAGTCCTGCACCCCACCGCCAAGGGGGCTCTCCCCTCTCCCTGCCTACAGGGTAGAGCAATAAAATCGTTCATGCTGCAGGCAGGGGTTATAAAAGCTCAGCCCTACCACTCTTTGCGCCCTGGCCACCACCTGAGAGAGGTCCCAGGAATGGGGGAGCCTCTCTCCAGGGTTCCAGATGCCACAATCAATGGGCAGGAGGCAAGAAAGGAGGAGGCTCTTGGCTCGGCCAGAGGCTCACCCTCAAGGACAAAGGGCTTCAGTGGAGGATTAGAGGGCAAGATTAGACCACTGCCTCCTCAGGGGTCCAGCCCCTTTTGGGATTTCCCGGGAAAGAACACACATGACCAAGTTCCCCTGTAGTATGCGGGTGGGGACGCAGCAGGGGTTCTGGCCTCATCAGCTTCCCTCTCTCCACACTGGCGACCCTTCCAAGGCCCCTGCCTGAACGGGAGAACCTAGCTTGTGCCGGCCCAGGAGGGATGGGCTAGAAAGTCTTCCCACCTGTGACCACCCCCCCCCAACACTCCCATGGTCCACCCATGTCCCAGGTCGGTGGTAATTCAGTAGTTTGGGGACAGATTGGCAGTCAAGCCCTACTTCCACTGTCCATGGGCTCCCTTCACCTCCGTCCTGGCCCACGCTCTCAATGGCAGTTTTGCTGGGTCCCTAGCTGACTCCCCCAATTCTGCCCCCTCTCCTCTCAAACTCCCACTCTCTAAGAGGGAGGAGGGGGAGCGGCTTGGGGCAGGCCTGAGCTTCTCCAGCTGTCCAGTTATCTAACTGTCTCCACCTCTCCAGTCCCCCAGAGACGGGGCCTCTTTTTTAGCAGAAAAGGGGCGTGTGTGTGCACGCGCACGCGCATCAGAAGACTCCCTTTGAGTACGTGCACCTCACCCACCCGCTTTCCTTCCAAAATCCCTGCTACTGGGTCACCATTAGTTCCTCGCTACCCTTCCAGGCCCATTTGCTGATAATCCCCCAGTCCTCCATTGCCTCCCCTAAACCCAACAACCTTGGGGGCCAGGTCCCCCTTCCGGTCCCTCCCCAAGGTTCCTTCTGGTTCCTTACACACACACACACTGAGTACAGGCTGGTTTCTGTCCCCCTTCCTGCAATCTGGGCCAAAACATGGAGGTTGGCCAGCTGTCCAGCCAGGGAGGGTTAGGAGCAGGAGGAGTGGGGACCTCCCGTGGGGCCTCTCCCCACGTTGTCCTTCTGCAAGATTTCTCATCTTCCAAACCAAAGAGGAGAGGTGGATTCTCCTTGGTCAGGAGGGACAGGGGAGACTCTGCTCTTACCCCACGCCCCGCCCCCCTCCAGGTCTCCACTCTAGGAAAGTGAAAGAGGAGAGTTGGTTTATAGACTTCAGAACGTCAGGGCTGAGAGGCCTGGAGCCACCTCACCCACCTGTACAGAGGTGAAAAAGGAAGGCCGGAGAAGGAAAGGGACTTGCCCAAGATCACAGGGCAAGAACCCGGGATCTCTGATTGCTAGCCCAGGACTTTCTCCTCTAGAGCACAGGGCAATTACCCCAAGAAGGGAGTCAACATTTCTAGAGAGTCGGCCCCTGGAGGGCCCTGGGAGAGCTAAAAGAGAAGCGGGCAAAGGGCCGGTGAGGGATGGGGATGAGAAGGGGCCTGGGAACCCAGAGCAAACGGGTAAAAGGCTGGAGGGGGTGGCCGCGGAATTCCCCCGGGGGCAGAATGAAAGGGCGGGGCCCCGGGAGCCCCACGACCTGACCCTGGCTAAGTCGTGTGCCTCGCCGGCCTGCCTGGCCTTCCACCTGCAGGCCTCAGTGCGACCGGGACCCCGGGACGCTGGGGCTCCCGGGTCCTGCCCCCCCCGCCCGGCGAGCGAGCGAGGGTGCCTTACCTTCTTGAAGTCAGCGGTGAAGGAGACGAGGGTGCCGTCGGGTTTGCGCAGCTCGAGGCTGATGCTGTCGGCGTCGCTGTCCGCCTGCAGGCTCTCCTCGGTGACCTGGCCGTCGGGGAGCCGCACGCGGACCCGCAGCTCCGCCGGCGCGCCCGGCCCCGCGCCCACGCCGCGCGGCGCCCCGAGCAGCGGCACGAGCAGCGGCAGCAGCAGCAGCAGCGCGGGGCGCGCCGTGGGGACCCCGCGGCGGCCGGGCGGGCGCATCCCCGGGGGCCCGGCCCGCCGCGAGCGTGCGGCGAGGGGCGCTGCCAAACTTCGGGCGAAGTTACGGGCTAGTTCCGGGCGCGGGGCAGCTGCTCCCCGGGGGGCTCGGGCGCGGGGGGCCCGCGACGTGGCGCGGACGCACGTGGGCTGCGCTCCGCCGCGCGCCCCCCGGTGGCTCCGAGGCGGACGCGGCGCTCCCGGGGCCCCCCGCCCGCCCGCCGGCCCAGCGCCGCGACTGCCACGGCCCCGGACTCCGCCGCTCCGAGACTCTGTTTTGCACTTTTCATTCAATCCCACCCCCCGTCACTTCCTTCGGAAAACAGAAACCACCAGGACCTGCCTTAAAGAGACCGCGCACCTCTCGGCCCTTAAAGGGCTCGAGGCGACTCCCCGCACTCGGGGGTGGCCCGGGGAGGGGGCGGGGACCGGGGACCGCCGCACAGCGGCTTTGTGGGAAAAGGGCTTTCTCAATCTCCCTCCCTCCCTGCCGCGCCCCGTGCGACCTGGCTGTGTCCGCTGTCCCGGCAAATCCCTTCCTCCCAGCAGGGGCGGGACGGGTGACTCCCCCCCCCCCCGCCCCCTCCTCCCCCGTCTCCCCTCCCCTCCTTTTGGCTTGTTCTTGTGCCACGTGGACGAAATAATCGGGCTCGGTGGTTTAGGGGTTTTGTTTGGTCTTTTAGTTTCTCTGACACAGCGAATTTCTAAAAAGTTTCTGCAAAATCAGACCTCACCTCTCCTTTAGACTTTTGACTGCCCTGGGTCTGGAGAGATGAGCCTGGGTTCTCGCCCAGCTTTGCCATCTCCCGGGTGTGATAGTTTGGTAAGTCAGGCCGCCTCTCAGAATGGGGCCCTTGACTTGCCCACATTTTGTGAGCCCCAGGGCACCTTTTCTTTTCAGTCCGATCTCCCTCACTGGCCAGATTCATGGCCTGTCCTCAGTCCTGCCCATCTCCCCAGATCCCCATCCTCCCTCCCAGCAAATCAAGAGAAATTCAGGAAAATGACTAGGGACTCAGGGCACTGGCGCTTGACCCACAGGGGTTTCTCCCCCAAGTCCCCAGAAAATACGGCGCCCCATCATGTACCGCAACAGCGACCTGGTTGAGGGCAAGGGGGCTCTGGAATCCTGCTTCCTCAGAATAACTGTGTGCTGTGGTTATGTTTAAAAATTTCTTTGGGGCTAAGTGTTCCCCTGTGTGTAGTGGGAGTTACTGAGACCTATGATGTCCTGCCAGTTCCATTGGGACAGAAAGCCCCGGGGAGGTCCTCAGAACCCATGGTTCCCTAATGTCCATTTCTGTTTAGTCTGAGTCCCCCTGTTCATTCTTAGATCTTGATCATAGACCTGAATACTTTCCTCTGCTCTGCGGCCTCCTTCCCTCCCAGGTTCACCCGAGCACAGTGTCCTTCCTAATACCAAAGATGACAGCAGGTGCCCAGAGCAGGCCCCGACCCCGTGAACTACAGGATTGGGCCTAGAACCTATCTCCCTACGGCCCACCCAGGGCTCTTCCTACTAGGCTCCTCGGCCTACCTTGATAGGACTGAAAAGGATTCAAGAGATTATCTAACTCAGTGTCTTCCAAATTTGCCTTATCCAAAGAATCATCAGGGTGCTTGTTTAAAAAAAACAAAAAACAAACAGACACCTGGGTCCCTAAATCTAGCCAAACAGATTTTTTCTCATAGAGAAAAAGACTGAGAATTTGCATTTTTAACAAAGGCCCAAGTGATGATTCATCTAAGGGGTCTGACAGTTGGTACTTGACAGAGCGTTGAGCAGAGAGGATCTAAAACAAACAACGGCTTTCCTGGAGAACTACTCTGGCCCCTGAGGAGTTTATCTTCACATCAGGGAGATAAGGCAGGCTGTCGGAGAATAATAGACTGCAGGAGACTGCTCTCCTGGGCCCTCCCGCCCTGAGCTGGCTCCACTGAAGATGCCCAGGGTCTCAAAACTGGCTTCCCGCCTGCGAGGCTACTCATCCCCATCTCCATCCAGTCTTAGAGCTGGATCTTCTCGCATGAGTCAGTCTGCACGGTCATTAGGGCCTTACCCACGTTTCCTAACTTCCCCCGTTTCTGGGCCTGTCCTCATCCATCACCCACTCTGCCCCAAGCCCCTCGTTCCCAGGCCCCTTCCCCTTCACCTCAGTGAGGTCCTGGAAGTAAGAAGAAAAGCCCTATGTGTCTGGTTTCTTCTTCTTCTTTTTTTTTTTTTTTAAGTCTCTGAGGGGCTGTCTTTACCTCTATTCAAATTCTGGGTTTGAAACAAAGACAGAAGACCTCATCTCCTCTATCATCCCTTTGCCCTAATCAGCTTCCTCCTTTCGTTTAACCACAGACCAAATTAGATTTTTCTTTTAAGAGACAGAATTTGAAGTCTCGCCCCCCCATGTGAGCCCCTGTCTCTGTCCCTAGTCCTTCCTTTTGATTGTACCCAACCCGCTCTTCAAGATCCAGGACAAAACTGGTTTCCCGGGAAGACTTTCTCAGCTCCTGACCCCCTGCTCTGCTTTGTGCTTCTCTCTCTGGCCTCTGGACTCCCACAATCACAATTATGGTAGCACCTCCCATTCATTGTGTCCTTATTGCGTCCAAGTTCTGTGCCAAGCACTTTGCGTGTATCATCTTAGTTGATTTTCATGGCAACTCTCCAAAGTAGGCTCTATTCTTAGCCTGTCTTCTACCGGCTAGGAAACGGAGGCTTACGGAGGTTGTCATGTACCCGGGGTCACACGAGGAGGGGGTCCAGCAGGGACTCAAACATAGGTCTGCCTGACCGCAGAGCCCTTGCTTGTAACCACAACAGTATGTGCTTGGCGTGGCCCTTGCTTGCCGCCCGCCCCCTTCAGGCACCCATCCTGCGCTGTTGTCTCCCGTAATCTAACGGTTTCATGTGTCCTTGTCTTGTACCCCAGCAGGCTGTCAGCTCGTTCAAACAGGCCAGCCCCCACGCTTGGAGCACAGAGTGTGTCCCTTAAACCAGCCAGGCATGGAAGCGTCCATTCTTTGTAACTGTAAAGGCCCTCAGAGGAAGAGCTTTAACGAGCCTAATTACCCTGATGACGACCAAATAGCCCTCATTGTCAGAACATTCTTTATGTCTAATCTCAAGCCCTCTGCCCCGCCATAAACCAATTTCCTTTCCTTTCCGATCTGCCGCCCTAGGAGAGCAGTTGCGAGGAGAAGTTCAAAGCAAGGGACATCGGGATCTCAGTCCTGGCCACAGCGTGATTCAGTTACAGCCTATCCCAGCTGTAAACTGGGCCTATCGATGCTTACCTCCCTGGGCTGTCTTGCCAATTAAGTGAAAGATGGTACACAAAACACTTTACAATATGTTTGGCATATAGTAAAGGCCCAGTAATCCGTGGCTATCATTACTTAACACGGTTCCTTCTCTCCCATTGTCCAGACACACGCACTCTCTCTCTCTCTCTCTCGTTCAAGAACACTTCTCTGTATTCTTTTTAGGTCTTCTGGTTTTATATCTCTCTCGAACTGGGAAGTGGGTGGCCAAACATGGGGTGGGAAAAATCTCCCCTTAGCTTTTTGGTCTTAGAGTGCCTCCGTTTGGTAGGAAGAGAAATGCCGATGCCATCTCCCGATCTGTGATGGAGAAGACAGGGGCCCACAGGGTCCCGTAGAAGGTTGGAAGAGAGACCGAACCAATCACCTCCACCCAGAGAGGGCAAGAATGTGATATGGAGCTTGTCTTTGCGGCAGTAGAAAGATTTTTCTTTCAATTTCTTTTCGCGGCTGGCGTTTGGCTTGGCTTCTGCTGGCCGCCTGCGTGTCGAGTCAGGAGAAACTGGGGATGTGGTGGGGTGCTTGCTCTCCTTGGCCCCTCGGGGCCACAAAGCGCCTCACTCCACTGCCCAAGCAGAAGTGCAAATTAGCTTTACGGCATCACACAATGACTCAGTTACATAAACCCAAGGGTGTGGTGGGAAAGTGGACCGGAGAGGCAGCGGGCCTGGGGAGAGAGTAGCAAGGAAAGAGAGGCCCGGAGAGCTGGGTGAGCAACCCCTCTCTCTCGGCAGAAAACCCGGCAGAGGGGAAGTTTAGATGGAGTCGGGCTGAATCAGTGACTTTCAGGAAAGGAAAAGGAAGCTTGAATAATCAGAGCTGCAGGACAAGGTACGTCTTACTCTGAGTCCAGGCCTCACTCTAGATGATTCTGGACTTTCTGTGATTCTAGAGAGTCCGGAACCATCTTCTTCTCCAGGTCAGTTCTTCTAGGAGGCCTTTCCTGCTTCCCCATCTGGATGCTCACTGATTTCGTCCATCCATCCATTCATCTAGGGTCAGGCACCGCTGTGCTAGATGCTATAGTTACACAGTAGGGTAAGGGAGTTGCAGCAATTCCTCATCCTGGGATGGAGCCTACAGCGGCAAGGGGAGTCAGCATTAACAAAGTAAGTGTGAAAGCAAATATTTAAATTACAATTGGTGTAGCTGGTACCATGAAGAATGAGCAGGGACTCAAGCCTACACCAGGAGGCCTGGGAAAGCAGCAATGTCTAGGCTGACTAAAATGTTGAATCAGGATGGATCAGCAGGGCGAGGTCCTGGGCAGAGGGAACAGCTTATGTATGGGGCCTGAATCTAGTGGGCTCCTCGGCAACTTGGCCAGGTACCAGGAGTGATGAGGGTGGAGAGCAGCTCTGAGTAATTGGGAGAGTTTAGGCAAAGGCCAGGTCATGCAGGCTATGATGTGGGCTTTGTCTTCTTAGGAGTAGTAGGCAGTGATAGGATGTGCATTTTAAAAAGAACATTCCGGAAGTGGATTACAGCTGTCCAGATGAGCGACAACGGTGTCTTGTACCATGGTGGCGGCAGCCTGGGAAGACATGGAAAGACATCTCGGACTTGAGCTGCCATTTGGAAGTCGGATTTGGAAATAGGGTTGATATTTCTTTGTACTTGGGGATGAGGAAGGAGAAAGGTCAAGGACAACTTCCTGGTTTTGGCTTGGGCAGTGGGTGGCACAGTGAACTGAGATTGGGAAGCTGGGGGAGGAGCCCTCAGATTACTTTTTTGGTAGCTCTGCATCTTCTGCCTTTTGTTGTAATGATTTCACAGTATTTGTGCTCGAACCAAAGATACAAAAGAACTGAGGCCAGCTCTTAGTGGCACCGCTCAGATTAGGAGTCTAGCATTCTGAAGCCCGGCCTGGCCCCCTTCTCTGATCCCACGTGGGGCTTCCATTTCATTGCTAGAGACAGGGTGTATTGGATCTGGCCCATCTTTGTAACCACCTCCAGCTCTTGAGCCTGGTACACAGAGGATGCTCAAAAATAAGGTCTTCTATAGCCCCGTGTACCTGGCACTCTGCTCTGGGGAAGAGAATCTGGGACACAGGTCCGTGCCCTCAACAGTCCTAGTGGTGTGTGGTCTGTGGAGAATGGGGCCCTCCAGGTAACAGGCTGGGCCTCCTCATCAAAACAGAAGACCTCAGGCCATTTGCACATGCCGTTAATGCTCTCCACCCCTGGAAAACCACAAAAAGTACTGAGTATACTACAGATCACAGCGGACACTTATGTGGGTCCCTGAGGGCATCCCGTCTGCTCACACCAGTTGATTCCATCACAAGGGTGTGTACTTAGAGACCTTAAAGAAGAGAGGCCTTGCCTCTGCTCTGTGGAACCATACCCTCAGCTCCAGCAGAGGCCTTAGTGTGCTTGCAGCAAGAGGAGGGGGCCAGGCAGGGTTGTGTGCCATGTATTTATTATATCTTTCATGGCTAAATGTTGTTTCCTTTACGCAAAGCCCTGAGGAAAATTTATTACTAAAAAAAAAAAAAATCGGTTGGATTTTTAGCCCAGCTTCTTACTGCCCTTACAAAGTGCGTGAACACGTTGTGCTGGGATGAGAGGGCATGTCCGCTCACCAGGAAGCTGGCTATGAGCAGGTTGGGCCTGAATGGGGGCTGTTTCGGACCAGAGCCATTGGCTTTGCCTTTCGTACTGCTGCTGGGTCCCTAGAGCATCTCTGTGTGCTCTGGCTCCCATCTGGCTGATGGTATCACTGGGGCTTTGACAGGATGACAGAGGAAGGGCCTAGGGTTACCCAGAGAGGGAGCATCAGGTCCCAGGAGGGGCCAAAAGTGGGGATCACATCTCTTCCTTATCTGATGGAAAAGGAGGTACCCTCTCTCCCAAACCAGAAACTCGGGACCACCATCATTCTGATGACTTCTTTTTTCTAAGATTTATGTTTGTTTCTGAGCAAATGGAAAGACCCCTTGTTTATTGAAGGGGAAACAGTATGGTAATATATACATTTAGTGCCTTATCAATTCATATCCCAACAGATCTTTACGTTGTTTTAATCGATTGTGTTCTCTGAGGCAGTTTTAAGCTCACAGCAAAAGTGTGTAGAAAATTAAGTGCTCCCTTGGGGCACCTGGGTGGTTCCGTGGGTCAAACATCTGACTCTTGATGTCAGCTTGGGTCTTTTTTTTTTTTTTTTAAGTAACCTCCATGTGCTCAGTATGGAGCCCACAAAGGGGCTTGAACTCACAACCCTGAGATTGAGACCTGAGCCAAGATCAAGCGTTGGATGCTTTAACTGACTGAGCCACCCAGCCACGTCGTCAGCCCAGGTCTCGATCTCACAGTTGGGAGTTCGAGCCCTGCATTGGGCCCCATGCGGGAGTGGAGCCCATTTAAAAAAAGAAAATAGAACACCCCATATGCCGCTTGCTCCAATACACACATAGCACGGACACATGATTATCACCCATCCGTAGTTCACATTAGGGTTTATGCATTATGTTGTACATTCCATGGGTTTTGCAAATGTATAATGACGTGTATCCACCATTAGGACATTAGAGTATTTCCACTACCCTAAACTCACCCATCATCCCATTGCAGATATATATATATATATATATATATATATATATATATATATATATATATATATTTAAGATGCCTATAATGGTCCTAGGCTACTGGAGAGAAAATAAAACCTGATCAATATTTATTCCAAATGTCCATCTGAGCTTTGTGGCCTTTATAAAGTGAGCACTTCATGCTATTTCCTCTTCCATTTTCTCAGCATTATTTCATCCATGGATCTCCATATATTCACTGGGTTCACATGTTATTTCTAATAGTTCTAGAGCACGCCGTCATGTAAACAGTTGATACCTCACCATAGCCTTTTGTTATTATCTTTCTACCCTGTGATCTTGCAGAAAGATTTAGAAGGAGGTCAGAATGTGATTCGTATATGCATCAGTGTAACATGAATAATAACAATGCTTTTTTTGGCCAAGGTTGATGCCCTGGGCATAAGCTTTAAGCCCAGACTCCAGCTAATGCCCTATTTAGCTGCCCCAGAGAGAGAGTGTTCCATCTCTCTTTTAATGTCCCTGAAGGGAAAGGACCCCAGAATGTCCAGAGGGGACCTAGTTATATGCAAGTTGCAACCAGAAAGTTCATTCCAATGCACAACACAAATCTCCTTGAATTTAAACTTTCCACTTTGTTCTCAGTGTGGACAGTTTTTTGCCTGTATATGGTGTCCCTGTGCCAATCCGGAGACTATGGTAATAGGAATCATTTACAAATGCTAATATTCTATTAGAGAATGTCACGGGCTTTTCGTGAATTCTCATCAAATCCTAAACAACCCTCTGAGGTCGGTATTATTATGACTTCCATCTGACAGATGTGAAGAGTGTCCAATCAACGCCAGCTTTAAAAAATTATTTCTCATTGTATTTTTTCCGATTTGAAATTTCAAAGTACTTCCCCCCAATACCCTACTGATTAAAAATGAACCAGTGTGAAGCTACATGTGTGCAAGGTTGCCTACTGGGGGCCTGGGGTCTTTGGGTTCATCTTCTTCACTCTTCTAATACCTCTGGGAGGCAGTTATTATGAAACATTTAATAGGGGAGGAAATCGAAACTCAGAGAAGTGAATACACTTGCCCTGTGTCACGCCAGAGAGGCGTGGGGCTAGACCTAGAACCCAAGTCTAACTCCAAGATCTTGGGCTTCGGGCTCTGGCTCCTGTCCCTCCCAAAGGTCACACTGCCTGTATCAACTACACAGCTCTTCATTAAAAAAAATAAAATCTTTTCGCTGCCTCCCGGAGATTAGAGACCTGGAAGTCCCCTCTCTGTGTTTGTGGTTGACCCGATGACCTTGAACAGTCCGAGGAGACCGGAGCAGCTTGTAAACCCGAGACCTGGGGTGAGGCGCGGGTGGGGGGACTGGTGGTCAAGGCCACTAGGGTGACGACAGAGGGAAAGGGACCTGGTGCTCACAGCCCATTCGGAACTTCCCTGTCACTTCTTGCAAATAACAGAAGGGGACGTGTGGAAGGGCTTTGTGGTGGCATCAGAGGAGGACAGGGAGGAGGAAGTGACCCCTGGCAGCCAGTGGTTTCGCAGTTTGAGTCTGTCCCGGGCCCCCAGATTAGGGAGGGATCCCAGCTTTGGTGTTTGTTGGGTCTGAATTTGAGATCTCGGCCCTTCCATCTACTTGTGTGAAACTGGACCAGAGACAGCCCTGCCCGCGTGCAGAGTCTGCTCCCCCTCCCCACCTGCCCCCCCCCCCGTGTAAAAAGGCAGTGGGTTCTAACAGCGTCGAAATGGGGTGTGGGGCACCGTTAGCTCAGTGCCCGCCCCCAGTGGAGTCCAGTCAGTGAAACCTTTTCCTCTCTCCTTACTTTGCTGCCTTCCCTGTCCTCTGGTCCTGGAGCAAGTGTGGGGTGTCACTCTTGGGTCACCTCAGCTGCTTCCTGTCTCCTTCCTGTCCCTCAGAACCCCCGCTCCACCCTGAGGCCCCCAAGTGCCCCTGAGCTCTCCCAGAGGAGGGCAAGGGAGCCAAGAAACCCAAGCCGAACCCTGGCTTCCCCGGGCAGAGCCCTGGCCACTCCCCGCTTCTGCCCGGACCCTCCTCCTGGCCAACCCCTCCTTTGTCCAGCTCCCTGCTGTTAGCAATGACTCACAAATCGAAGGACACCACAGCAGGGATCCTTAACCATGGATAACTTCAGGGTCCAGAACTCTGCAAATTAGAGTCGAATCCTCGTGTGTATTTTTCTGGAATTAGAATCCTCAGGGATCCCTGACCTCTCTGGATAGATCTGAGGTGGGAAAGGGACTCAGTGGGGTTTCTTCTGCATGTTCTAGAACTTTTCTTTGAATTTAGCACCTTGCAACTCGAGTAGGAAAATTCTGGTCCCACCCACAGGGGGGACTGATAGCCAGAGATGAAGGACCCACCTCTTCCCGGAGGGAGGGAATTCTTAGGGGAAGTCAGACTTTTGGCTTAGGCCCTTATAGAACAATTCATAGTCTCTTTCATAGTCTCTTGGCTCCCTCACTCATTTGTTCATGCATTCTTCATACATTCCATCAGTCGGCATTTACTGTTATCTACTATGTGCTTGGCTTTGCACTAATATTGGGCACAGAGACAGCAGACCATTGTTCTCTAAAGTGCGGTCCTATGGACCAGCCTTGTTAGAACCTTGTGGGTGCTTGTTAAAAATACAGACTGTTGCAGCTCAGTCACTGAGGGCATTGCCTGGAACTGTGCATTTTAAATAGGTTTCCTGGGCTCATTAAACAAGTCCAGAGCCATTGCTAGAGCCTGGCATTGCTATAGCCCTTGGCATTGGTGTACATGAGGTCCCTGCGCTGTGGCAGCATTCAGAGAGAGTTGGTTGGCCCAAGAACATGGTCCCCACACTCCCCCTCCCTTCATTCCCCTTGCCCTCCTTCCCCTGCTTGGCCCTGTGAGGGAGAGGGAGGGGGGAGCTGCCTGCCGTCTCCGCCCACCACAGCCGGGGCACCGGGGGCAGTCTGAGGCAGTTTGCAGTCTCGGGCAGACTGCAAACCCCAACGGCAGAGACCCTGTCTCAGCCTGCACTGCTCCGTCCTCACTGGGCAAAGATCTGATAGTACCAATTAACGTCAACAAGGCTCCCTCGACGCCTGGGCCTGTCCTGAGGCTTTGCTAATTAATACCTCTACGGTCCCTTGGGTCCCTGGAATGAGAGGTTTGGGGAGACCCGGAGAAGCTGAATGGTTTCATCCAAAAGGCTCCTTCTTCCCAAGCAAGCATAAGGGGACTGGGGGCTGGCTGTGGCAGTGGCAGAAGTGTGGTCCAGGACAGTGAGAGCTAACAGCCTTTGAGCACTCTACGTGGCAGACACTGACCTGGATGCTTCAAATATGGCATCCCCTGTAATACCCACTTGCACTCTGGGAGATGGGAACTAGGACTTACCCACTACAGAGGGGCACAGTGAGCTACAGCGTTCTGTCCAGGGTCACGCAGCTGGGGTGGCAGAATAGGGCCAAACGCCAGGCCATCTGATTCCAAAGTCTGAGCACCTGCTCCTGCCCCCGGGGGCCTTCTGCACGCACACCCGCCTGGGTCCCACCCCAGCCATGGCCTCCTGCCCACGGCCAGATGTTCCTTCTGTGCTGGGTCCCACAGAGGGACTGGCAAAGGGAGATGTCCATGCTGCTGCAGCCCTTGGGTCCCTCTCTCAGCTGTGACTTTGGACCTGATCGTGGACTTCCTGTTCCCGCAAAGGGCAAGGCCACGGGGGTTGGCACAGGGCCGGGACGGGCCCTTCCCCTCCTCAGGGTCAGGAGCCTATAGGAGAATCAACCACCCTGTGCCCTCCGGGACAGCGCTGGCCTCCTTACTGGGGAGATGACTCCCACCTCCCAGAAGAGCAGGGGGGTAGTTAAGCCGGCTGCGGCATTCCGCACACACCATGAGGCCCAGGGCTTGCCCTGGGGAGCCTACCTCTGGCATGACTCTGGCACAACTTGCAGCTGACTTCAGATTTCTAGGAACTGGGGGGTCTCTGGATTGATGGCATCGGGCAGCCTCCCCCCAGATTTCTGGCTCGCTTAATGGTGGGCAGATACCATCGCCCCAGATGCATAGCATTGCAGGGATGGTAGAAGCAGCCCCAAGTCTGAACTGTGACTCTGCCACTTTCTAGCTGTGTGGCCTTGGCCAAGTGACCAACCACCAAGACTTAGAGCCTCCGTTCTTCATCAGGAAAATGGGTGTGATGATTCCTATATCATCAGGCTGACGTGAGCATTGAAACTACTGCATTCAGTGCCCGGGGCTCCCAGCCCCCACCCCTGCCTCCCGCTCAGGGCCGGGCATTCACCTCCACAGCGGGGCCAGCGGCAGAGGTGCAGGGCAGAGGGAAAAGTCCAGAGCAGGAGCTCTCGGCAGCACAGTGAGAGGACCTGGCAAGGGCCATACAAGTGGTAGCGGTTTTTCTGTAGGCCCTTGAGCCACTGGCAACATTATCCCGTATTTATTAATTAGGGACATTGGGGGCCAATTTGGGGTGACACTTATAGACCCCAATCAGAGGCACTGAAAGCCAGAAATAATTCCACGGGCATCCCGGGCACTCCTGCTGGGAGTTCTGCTTTCCCAGTTCCCCTCCTCCCTCAGGCCTGCCTCCCGCACCCCCTCCCTCCACCCTACCCCCCCCCACGCCTGCCGCAGTCCACATCTGGATTCAACTAGCGAACAACAGGCTTTCTGTGAAGGCCTCCACCTTCTTCTGCCCTCTGGTTCTCCAGTTCAGAACTTCGGTTCTCACGGGGGTGGGTGTGGGGAGAAGGGGTCTGGATTGCTGAGAGATCTCTTTTCCCAAACCTCCAGCACTGGGGGGAAGCCGGCACCAGACCCCTATCCCTCCCGGCGGTCTCAATTCTGACCGTCCCCTGGGGCTCAGGGTTCACCGAGGAGCCGGGAGCCCTAGTTCAGAGCCGGGGCCGGCGGGCTGCAGGCCCACGGAGGAGATGTCCGTGCCCCCAACCTCCACCCCAATCCCAGGCCAGGGAGCGAGGCCGCCCCTCCCGCTGGAGAAATCCTGCTGGGCGCCTGGAGGCCAGGCAGTAAATTGGAATGTGGCAGTCACAGTTGAAGGCAGCTGAAACTCTCATTAAAGTGACATCAACCCCACCGCAGGAGGATGCTGTAAATCCAGGGAAAGGGGGCATTCATCCAGGGAGAACCACAGGAGCAAGAAAAAAAAACCCCATAAATAGAGGAGATGTGGTGTCTGGAACTAATGGTGGGGCCCTGCCCGAGGCCTCTGGACCGGGGCGGGGAGGCACTCCGGGCTCAGGGAGTGGGGTGGAGGTCTTGGGCAGCCTCGAGTCCAGCCAAGGGTAAGGGCACAGCCAAAGCCCCCCCTCTGCTTGATTCTCCTCTGCCCCTTCTGCACATTCTCGGGCCCGGCCAGGTGCTGGGAGCCGAGCTGGTTTATGTCCCTGGAAGGGGGTGGAAGGTACCCCTGGGGACACATCGCTGTTCATGGGCTTTCTCAAGGGCAAGAAGAAAAGCTGGCACTGGCCATTAGAATTATTTCATAGGAGAAATAAGCTGTGGGTCAAACTCTGCGCTTAGAGCTGGCCCCCGGGCTTCAAATCATGACCCGGCTACTTGCTGTAGGTCTTGGGAGGGCGAGGGCCCCTTTGGAAGTGTGTTCCTTTCATCAGAATGATAGGAGCCGTCCCCCTGCCACACAGGCTTGGCGTAGGTCAGCAAGGGGCCGTGTGTGTGGTGGTCCGACGGTGCAGTTTGTTGAATGACTAAATGGACCCATGAATCTCTGTAACCCCAGAGGCTGGGATTTCTTTCAGATCCATTTCCTTCTGCCTGAGTCTGCTTCAGCCAATAATTTGCTGAGACCCCCTTGGGCAAACTACTAACTTTCGTTCTTTTTTTTTCCCCCCAGGGCTTTGGGTTTTTTTTCCTGGGATATGTAGCAGTTGTAGGAGGTCGACTCTGGGCTGGATGGTACTGCCTACAGTGGAAGCGGAACCCCTTTGCTTGGGGTGTGGGGAACAGCCCAAGTCTCGAGGTCTCAGGAATAATGATTCATTCCAGAACCTTCCTTCTGGACTCATGGCTCACCACCCACACCCGGACACTCTGTGGGGAGGCCACACCCATCTCGGCTCTGTAAGACCCTTGGCAGTGGTGCTGGAGGCTGCTGGATTTGGAGGAAGGGTCAAGGCCACCATGCTCGCCTAAAGGTGGAATGGAGGAGAAAGCGTGGGCTGGAGGACCTCCCGCGTGCTCTTCCTTCACGGACATCAGAGTGAACTGGAGGGCCCGTTAAATTGCAGAGGGGGGGGGGCTCCCGCCAGAGTTCTGTTTCAGCAGCTCCGAGGTGGGGCCTGAGAAGAGAAGTGCATTTCTAGTCAGCTCTCAGTTGATGCCAACCCTGTGGCGAGAGGGGTCTTGCCAGGATTTAGCCTCCCTCTCCTCCATGACGGCAACTCAGGCAAATGGGGGGCTGAGGCCAACTCCAAGATCCAAGTGCTCCCACTTCCAAGTCACCTGGAGCCTCACAGGCCACACACAGGTGCACAATTCGCTGGTCTGGGGCCTTAGTGGAACGCTGACTGGTTCTGAACCCTCCACGAGCTCCCGGGCCATAGAGGGCACAGGTGTTGCAAGTTCGGTTTCCTTGGAGGGCCTCCCTCGCTCCCTCCCACCAAAACAGGTTAGTGAGAAAGGGGGTGAGGAGAGAAAAAAGTAGGAATAAATTGGGCGAAATGGCCTAGACGAGCAGTTGGGGACAATGAGTCCAAAGGAAAGGCAGGACAGCCAGGCTTCCGAAACACCCAGAAATGACGCTGGGCTCGGGGAAGGAAGGGTGATTCATGTCTTTGGAGGGCCGGACGGTCACGGAGGGCGCACAGGCGGCCCGCTGACTTAAAGGGTGCCTCTGGGGCACGTCCAAAGCCCCCCTCCAGGGCCAGCGTCCAGGGGCTCAGGGCCCTGCCTGCCCACCAAACCCACTTCCAATCCTGTGATTGGCAGCTTTGTCACCGGGCCTGGACCAGAGTAGTCCAGGCTGTCGTGGGAGGGGGCGCGGCTATGGGGATCCATTTTCCTCACCTCACAGAGTGATGCACAGCCTGCCACAGGAACGGATGAGCTTACGGAGGCCCCAGAAAGAATAATTGGGAATGAGGACTGCACTGGGCTCTATGCTCAGCATGGAGTCAGCTTGAGATGCTCTCTCTCTCTCTCCCTCTGCCCTCCCCACCCTTTAAAAAAAGTGGGGGGGGCAAAGAGGGAGCTCTCTAAGTAAGAATTGGGCCCAAATAGGAATGGCAGGCTCCTCGTTCCCAGTTGGCCTCCCTGCTGTGAAGGAACTCAACTCCCTCTTGGAAATTAGGCTTGGGGTAGGAGGAGCGAGGTGGGAGCCTGTAGTAGTGGGCGCTGGGGCACAGGGCCCAGAGCCCCCATCAGGCTGGAGGCCCGCACCGGGGGGCTCGCAGCCCTTTGCCTGCAGAACCCCCTCAGCTGGAGGGAGGGAGCTGCGGTGCCCAAGGTTATGACCCCTTTTGAGGGGGGAGGAGGAGGATAGTAGATAATAGACAATAAATCTATGAAATAAATATTTTTGTTAATTATTGTTGAGGAAAGGTTAACGAAGTTACCAAGACCACATAGTATCAGGCAAAGCTGGACTCTGGTCCAGAGCCACGGTGACTTGGGGGACACTCTCTGCCCACTGAATGGAAGGTGGAGGAGACCCTTGACCGTGACCTGTGGGGTCTGTAGGGGAAAAGAGCCGACTGGCCAAAGACCATGTTTGGGGAGGGATGCGAACCCCCATGAGAGGGGCTCCCACACGTCGGGGGCGGGAGACAGAGGGGAGAACGGCGGCGCCCGCGACAGTCTCTGATGGCCAAGGGGATGGCGGGCAGCTCTGGTGGAGGAAGACCTCAGGCTGACCACGGGTCCTCGAGCCAGAGCCACAAACACCTCCTGCCATAACAGCAAACGCTGCACGTCCTCCCTGCAGGCCTTCGTGGGGACTCCCGGGTCTGCCTCTCCCCTGGGCACACAGGGAAGGCTCATTGAGGCTCCAGACGGTTGGTGAGACCCAGGCCCGGCCCTGTCCCCGTGAAGGGAAAGGGAGCCTGAGGCGTCTCCGGCCCTCACCCAGCTGAGGATTCGTCCCCCTGCCGGGACTCTGGGGCCTGATCTGGTTGTAGTCAAGGAGGGAAGGGGGAGTTCAAGGTCACTTTGCTGCTGAAGCAATAACCCGGTCTTACAGATTTTCCCTTATGAGGCCCCAACGCCCCGAACATTCTGGAGATGATAATGGAAAGTGGACCCTTCCTGAGCTTTGGTCTCTTGAGGCCTGGCTCCAGTTCCAGCAGGAAGCCCAAGGCTAGAGCTGTCCCGAGAGGCGATGGCCCTGGAATGGCCCGTGGGGAAGACTGCAGACACCACCCTGGTTCTGGTGGGTTTTCTTAACACGAGTTGGCATCCCCTGTCCAGGTCTGGCCTCCCTTTGCAAAGTGGCTCATTTGAGCCCACCTCGTGCCCCGAAGATTCTGAATATGTATCTACAGTTCATAGAGGCAGAAACAAAGACAACTCTTCTCTCTTTTCCTATTAAACGGGTCCTTCCACCACGAGCGGGACCTGTAGGCAATGCCACCTTGCCCCCGAAGCCTGAGAGGCAGGTGTGTGAAAACAGCAGCTGCTGGACACACCCTCAGGAATCCGCAATCTCTGTTCCTTAACACACTCGGCCAGAAACTTCCCTCGCCTCAGAAACCGAGGTCGAGCGCCTTGAGGTGAGATGGCAGCCCGGGTCAGGAGCTGGGGACCTCGTGGGGAGCGGGGTGTGCACACGGGAGGCCTTCATCCGGAAAGGAATCACAGCAAGGCCCTTTCCAGGGCTGGGCCCCGCTTTCCGCACCTGGTGGGGAATGTTCTTTCAGCCACAAAAGGAGGTATGTCCGTGACTGGTGTCTTTTTCTTTTCTTTTCTTTTTAAAAAAAGTCTTTGTGAGAAAAATCCCGCGGCCCCACTTGTTTTCTCTGAGTGGTTTATTAGTTAAGGTGTTTGCACGCTGAGCGACACACACTAATGTTTTCCTCCTTAGCAAAACATTAATTATCCCGCCCGGTAACCTTTCTCTCGGGCATTTTTTCTTTACCACCCCCTAAGCTGTGGGGCACCAAGCAATTTCTGTATTTCCCATCATCTCTGCAGGCGGACTGCCGTTTCAGAGGGGAGAGCGGCCCCACTCGGTTGGGGACGGGTCCTCCCCGCTCATCCGGGCCCCACGGCGCCCAGCACTGCCGCGCTGGTGGGCACCATCTGTTTACCTCTCTCGTCCCCCACGAGGCTGTGAACACGCTCCTGGATTCCCACCCCCCCCCGGAACGGCGCTGGGCACGTAGTAGAGGTTCTCCAAAGGTTTGCTGCCACAGCAGGTTGCATAAACAACCTGGAAGGCGGTGCAGAAGAAAGGACGAGGGGCCAGGGTCACACCTGAGCCTCCTCTGTGGGCACCCCCAGCCCCCATCTCTTGCTCCTCTGGGTAGGAGGCAATTGTACGCTCTCTCTGGGTCCTTTGCCCTTCCTGGCACTTGCTGAGTCCCATGCTCTGTGCCCCTCGGCAGCCATGCTCAGCGGCCAGCGGGTGGAGGATCACTGGGAGCCCGGATAGCACCTCCCCCTCCCCAGACTCCTTTCAACTGAGACTTCAGATAAGGCAGAAGGGAGAATTCAGACCCTGGAGTCTGGGGGTGGGAGGACCAGAGAGCAAGTGTGGAGCTTAGCGATCACTTCGCATCAGCTTCTTTTCTCCCAGTTCAAAGATTAGACACCTAAGGCCCAGCGAGCTGAGATGTCTGATTCAAGGCCACCTAGCTGGGGAGAGATGGAGCTGGCCCTCAGGCCCAGCAATCCAGAGGAACAAGTCTCATAATTAACTCTGAGCGTGGGGCCTTTCTAGTCCTTCCTGCTGCCGCTTTCCCTGCCGCAGGGAGGTCGGGGAGGACGGAGGGTCGTCTTCCCCGGGTCAGCAGCGCAGACCCCTGTCTCCCACCTTATCTGATCCCCGTGGCTTCCCTCTGAGGCAGGCAGACCGGTGATGGTTGTCTCCGTTTTGCAGATGAGGAGACTGTGGAGCAGAGAGTGGGAGTGACCTCCCTCCCCGGGGAAGCAGAGCTGGCTGGTGGCAGAGGCGGGGCTGGCATCCGGTTCTCAGAGTCCAGAGGCCCCCACCTCTACTCTGTCTCTCCGATCTGGTCCCTTCTGCTGCTCCACCCTTCCCTCGGGGAGCTCCACGGCATCTGACTCAAACTGGCTCCGAGGGACATGGAGATGCTCTGCTCCAGTAGGGTGTCCCTGGGAACACAGGGCTCTGCTGCTCCCCCCCCCCCCGGCCCCCGCAGCCTCTCTAGCGGTCCTGGAGCATCCTGCTCCGGGCCTGGGGGTCTCCGGATGACTCCAGCTGGAGTGGCAGGCCTATCAAGGAGCTCAGCACACACCACACAGGAGGCTAACGTGCTAGATGCCGGGGAGAGCCCACCTGCACCTCCAGGCCTTCTTGGGTGCTATTTGCTGAGATAAAGCCTCCCTCCAATGGACAAAGTTTAAAAAGGGAGACCTCCCCCCAGTATCCTACCTCAGGAAAGCGGTCAGGTAGCTGGCTCGCCAAAGGCTTCTCTTTTTGCTCCCGCCTCCTCTTTGGCCCTGAACTTGAACAAGCTGTTCCCTAGCAGCGGTGAGCCCTGGACACTGGCTTTGTCCACACTTGGAAGGGGGGCGGAGGGAGCTCCCAGGACAGGGTGAGTGATTAAGACATTTCTGTTTCGAGCACGTTGCACCCGCACTCCTCACATGCTCTAGATAAAGGCACCCACATGGCTGCCCCGTATAAATGTGTTTCCTCCAAGATAAGACCTTGGCCTCAGAACTTGCCTCCATCTACCTCCAACCAACCAACCAGGTTGGTTCTTGTTGGCTGATCTCAGGGTGAAGCTAAGGAGAGAAGATGATCTGAGTTTGTCTTGTTTGTTGAGGATCCGTTTCTGTCCCCTCGCCCCCCGTGTCAGGTGCGATGCTCTAACGGGTTTGGGAGTAAACTAATGCTAGAGGTCATATACTTGAATCCTGGTACTACATAGCTTACCTCCCAATGAGCTGCCTCTAAAACCCAGACGCCCCACAGTCAAAGGAGGTTTGCACTTTAGTAGCTGGCCAAGGGGCCCAGCGGTCTGTTCGCTTCAGGGCCCTGCTCGCAAAGCCACTGGCTCCCCATTAGGACTGCGCTCGGAGTCCCCCTTCCTCCACTTGGCCCTCAAAGCTCGGCCCCATCTTCCTCCTGCCAGGTGAAACTCGCATGTCTCCACGTCCTGGCACACGAGGCTCTCTCCCTCCCACGCTACCCTCCTTCCTTCCACTGCTGAGGGAGCTCCAGACCCTGTTCTAAGTGCGGTGGGCTTGCATTCACTTAGCTTCCGCGACAGGGGTGAAGCCAGATGCACACAGATATTCAAATAAACAAGGTATATGCAGGTGAGCGCTGTGAGGACAGTGAAAAGGGTGATGCGGGGTGGGAAGGGGCCGAATTCTTCACCCCACCCCCAAGGCCCGCACAGGTGAGTGCAGCCTAGAAAGCCCGCCCTCATCCACCTCCAGACTTTATCTGCTTCCGGCTGGGACACAGTGGCTTTCAGAGAGTCGGGTCCCATCTTCTGGCAGCTGAGCTATAAGCTCCCCAGGGGTAGAGAACTCATCCCCCCAGCTCTGTGCCTTCCACTTGCTCAGTGCGGGCCAGGCGCAGAGGAACTACTGGGAAAACGCACCAGGATCTCTCCGACCCCAAGCCTCGAGCGCACGGCCGGCCCCCAGTCATTGGCTGAGAAGAAAGCCACTTCTGTCCCCTGGAGGAGGAAGGGGCATAGTTAAACGGGAAATTTCTTCCCCGGGGGTGGGGGATTTAAACCAATCCAAGTAATTTTCAGACAGGAACAAGTCAAATTCTTTTAAACTTTTAAATAGTTTGCTTTGACAAGGAGCCCAAGAAGAGTATCATGCCTATTTCTTGGCTTGGAAAGGTCTGGAACCACGCATGGGAGTGGAGGAAATTTTTCCTGGTATATGTAGTCTGATGAGGCGTAGGGGCTGGGTGGTGGGGATGGGGGCGCACTTCGCCAGAGTTTATTGTTGAGTCTGTGTGCGGTGCGAGTCTTTGTGTGGTATGTGTGACTGTGTCTGAAGTACTGGCAAACAGTGTGTGTGTGTGGGGGGGGTCATGGCACACACACGTGTGTGGTGATGGCATGTGTGTGTTGTGGTAATGGTGTGTGTGTGTGGTCATGGCACACGTGTGTGTGTGTGTGTGTGGTGATGGCATGTGTGTGTTGTGGTAATGTGTGTGTGTGGTCATGGCGTGTGTGTGTGTGGTGATAGCATGTGTGTGTGGTGACAGTGTGTGTGTGTGTGTGTGTGTGGTCATGACACACATGTGTGTGTGTGTGTGGTGACGGTGGGTGTGTGTGTGTGTGTGTGTGTGCTCGCGTGTGTGTGGTGACAGTGTGTGTGTGTGTGTGTGCGCGCGTGTGCACGTGCACGTGTGTCTGTGGTGACGGCGTGTGTGGCTGGGCGTGTGGGCGGCAGGGCGGCGGTGGCCAGCCTGCGTGTGCGTGGATGGTGTCTCTCTCGGCGTGCCGCCGGGCAGCGGAGGGTCCGGAGGTGTGCTCCTGTGATCTTCCAGAAGGCAGCGGGGCACTCGCCTGGGGCCCCACAGGGACTCTGCACCCTCCCGGATGGAGGGCCTGGCAGAGGTGGGGCAGTGGCCGGCGGGGCTCCTGGGGGCCCTGGCGGTGGGGACATCACTCTCCTGGGTGGTAGCTGGGGCTTTATTAAAGCTCAGAAGCCACCAGCGCC
>CM053613.1:77566992-77580632 GCA_028646535.1 Procyon lotor
GCTCGTTTATCTGTTTGATAAGTAGGGTTTGCCTGCAAATTGTGTCTGGAACCAGCGTATCACCTAAGCAAAGCCTAAGTGCCTCTGGAGGAGTGAAGGGTCATGCACGGCCCTCCGTGGAGGCACCAAGAACTTGGAGCTCACCCTCTGGTGCTTGGGGCCGCTGTCGGACTCCGAGACAGAGCCCTCACCCTTGAGGGCTCACGATGTAGGTCAGGAGGCAGAGCTCAGACACACAAACAAGGCCGGGGAGCATCCGCCCAGTTACGCAGAAGCAGCCGTCCATCAACATCAAATTGTAGCGGGCTGCTCGGCAGGCTGGCTGGCGTCCCAGCAGTCCCCTTGGTCTCTTCCCTCACCTTGCAGACGGGGACAGAGGTCCTGGGAGAGGGAGGGACCTGTCCAAGCACATAGAGGGTAAGGAAGGAGTCCCCTCATTCTCTTCCAGTATTTGAGAGCAACTGAGGGGAAGGGCACTGAGGAGATGGGATTCAAGATACGAGTGCTCTATTGGGGATTTCAGGGGAAAATGTCTGATCCACTGGAGTGACTTTAACAATGGGAGCTAGAGAGCATGTGTGTGTGTGTGTGTGTGTGTGTGTGTGTGTGTGTGCGCCCCAGTGGCGTAGGGGTGGACAGGGAGAGGTGCAGGGAGGCCAGGAGACTGAGCTGGAGCACAGCTATTTGTCCAGGTTTGGCTCTGCTGGAATGTCAGCCGTGGGGGACATTGGCACAGAGCAGGGTTAGTGGGGTGACTGACGGAAATATGCACGTCAATCCTGGCATCCTTTGGAGGCATCCCCTGCAGACCCAAACATCAGCCCAGCCCACACACAGTTTTTTGCAAGGAGCTCTGTCCAGAACCTGTTCAGCAGGTCAGATGGTGGAGGCCTGGGTGAGGTCACCTGAGACCGATCTTGAATGGTTGTGCGAGGCTGCGGGTGACAGACAGGGCCGTGGGTGCTCATCTCCTGGGTTTCGGCTCTGCCTGTAGCCTCTGAGTGGGGGCCGTGTTGGAGCAAAGGCCACTTGATGTGAAAGCATGACTATCCTTCCTCTGATGGATCCATGGTCAGGTTTCACTCCAGTGTTAGAAGGGGTCCCCTGATGTCACTCCCCTGCCTCTGGACATTTCCCAGGCTGGATCCATCGCCATCCTTCTGTCTCCTGGCCCATCCTTCTGTTCTTCCTGCTGCATCAGGTCGGGATGGATCCTGTCGAGGCCTGGGGGGCTTCTGCTCTGAGACAGGGTGGGTGAGAAAAGAGAGGGGTGACCTCCGTGGATGCTGAGGGGAAGCAGTTTATCTTGTAAGCTGTTCAGAGACAGGAGGCTGGGGAGGGAGGTGACAGGCAGGCGGCAGGAGACATTCCAGTTTTTATGGGGCGCCAACTGTTTACCTGTTCCTCCTGACGACAGCACCACAGGTGTGTGCTACTGCACCAATTTTAGATGTGAAGACATAGGCCCTGAGATGCCAAGAGACTTCTCCAGAATCCCAGCACGGAGGGGCCGAGCTGGGATTCAGACTTTTCTGATGGCTGTTTCCTCTGCACCATTTTATACTGTGTTTTCACAGGATGGCAGGCCCTCCAGGGGGGGCTGGGGGGGGGAGGGGGCGCGGTGGGCAGGGGAGGGGGCACATCCTCAGATTGGAATCACGGAGAGAATCAAGACACGGCCGCCTAGGCCTTTCCCCGGGAGGTTCTCATGCAGGGGCGTGGGGCCTGGGATCTGTATTTTTAAGTCTCCCTTGGTGACGGTGAGGAGTAGCCAGGTTGGGAATTGGGCATCTCATCCAACGTCGCCAGGAGGAACTCGAGCCTGGTAAAAGTGGGGTGACTTTCTCAAGGGCCCACCGCTGGTCAGGAGACAGCCTGGGTGCTAGTCTGTCTACCCCGCCTTGCCCGGTCCCCGTCTGAGCAGCCAAGGAAGCAGAAGGGACTGTGAGCCTCTGTCACGAAGACTAGTACTGGGCTACTTGACATCTGGGTGGAAATGGGGGAATCTGTCCAGCATCTCGGATTCTTATCCAGATAATTACCATTTGTCTGAGAGTACGAATTTGGCAATTAACTGCCTCATTTGGCAAATATCAGAGCCAACGGCCCGTGCAGTTAAATCAAGCCCGAGGAGGATCACGGCCTCTTCCCCCCTTCCCGGCGGGCCGTGCGGGTGGCTCTGTCCAGGTGAGCGCTCAGGTGTGTCTGCCGCGGAAGGCCCATCGGACTGGGTGCCACCCACCGCTGCACCCTCGCTCTGCGCTCAGGGAGCCTCTGCTCCCCCATGGCCTCCCCGGTGCCCATCCCAGGCAGCCGGGCAAGAGGCCACCAGACGAATGTGGGAGAAGGGAACAAAGGAGGCATTTAGGGACAGGCCTGGGCAGGGTGGAGGGAAGGATCCTGGAGTGGGAGGGAGTGAGGAGGGAGGTGTAGATGGGGATGGAGGGGTGGGGAGCTGAGGCCCCATCAGATATCAGGGGCTTTCGTCAGATTCCAAGGGAGGAGGGAGAGAGAAAGAGAGAGAGCTGGGGCCTCAGCGGGGTGAGAAGAGGGTGGAGGAGGGGGAAGGAAAAAGGGGTGACAAGGAAAGAGGCAGGATGGCCAAACTATACCGTCTGTGGGGTCGTGGAGCCTGGGCAGGCTTAAGTTAGCAGGAGCGAAAGGGAGGGACAACGTCCTGGAAGATTCGGAGACGAGCCTAGAGGTTAAGAGGACCCATGATGAGACCTGAGGCCTGTTGTTACATCTCGGCTTTCCAGCTGTGAAAACTCAGGTGAATTTCCTAATTCCCAATTCCTTAGGCCTAAACTAAGGCCTAATTTTGAGGCCTTAGTTTCTACATCTGTAAAATGGGGTAACACCACTTGCAGATGAAAGAAGAAAATGGCTGGCACATAATAGGTGCTCAATAATACAATTAGTGTCCTCCTCCTCTTAGTTTCGGGGGAGAACCCAGTATCTTGGGGGCTTCCTATGTCATGTTCTTTCCCACATCCCGCCTTTTCCAGCTTCGCGCAGCCCTGTTAGCAGGGCAAAGCTGCCAGGAGCCACACAGATGCTGGATACATCCCCAGGGGTCTCACCCCAGGCCCTCCTCTGAAGAGGGGAGCCCTCATCCCAGAGGGGAGAAGGACTGTTGTAGCCGCGCAGAGTCCCCAGTCCAAGGCCCCTTTCCCGGTCCCGCTGAGTTCCGCAAGTCTGGGCTTGCGAGGCCCGCTCCCAGCCCGTGTCCGAATTCCCCAGTGCACGACTCTCTCCTCCGCCCACTGCTGCAGACAGTGCGTCTCTGCTTTTGACCCTGCCCTCACATGTTTCCAGCACCGCGGCCTCCCCCTCCTCCCTCCTGGGTCACTGGCCAACACCTCTGGCTCTCCTCCCCGCACCTCAGCCAGCCCTGCTGTCTGCTTCCCTCCCTTTCTTCTGCAGCATGGACCCCCCTGCCCCCGGGGTCTGTCTCCCTCTGCCCTTGGCCTGGGCTCTTCATTGTTCTAACCCCCTTCCTTTGTGCTCCCTCTTGGCCGGTGAATCTGTGCCTGTCCGTTGAGACTTCTCGCCTGCGGGCCCAACCCAGCCTCATGCTCCCCTGGCCCTGGCAGGTGCCCCTGGTACCTCTGCTCACTCCACATGACTCCGTTGGCCTTAACCTTCTCTGGGCGTACCTTTTCCCACTGGCAAGCTCAGCCGACCCTCATCCCCTCCCCTCCCTCTGCTCTGTTCTCCCAGTGTCCTCCAGGCCTCAGTCCCCCACGATGCAGGTCTCTGGGCCCACACTTCTCCCTGGATCCTGCCAGTGTACGCACCACCCCGGACACAATCCAGCGGCACCTGCCATCCTCACCGCTGAACACCTCCGAGGCCTCCCCTGATCCCGCCTGCCCACCCCTCTTGCTCCCTTGGGCCCTACGGGCATGCTCACCACATGGCCCCCTCTCTTCCAAGCCTGGTGGGAGGCAGAGCATCCGGCACGGCTCCCAGCCCATGGAAGGTGCCCCACACTACGAGATGCTAGACCGCTGGCCGGGACTCTCTCTGTGCCCGACACTTTTCTGAGAGCTTCACTTCTCTGCTCCCAGCTTATCCTGTGGCCTCTGGGGGCAGTCCTGTTACTAGGTCCATGAAAGATAGAGCCCCTGAGACCCAAAGAAGTCAAGTCACTTGCAGAGACCACCTGCTTGGAGGTGGTGGTAACTGTAATCAAATGTTTGGTCCCAAGCTCTGGGTGGGGTCCCTCCGGGGTCCCCCATGCTCATTCATGGGAGGACTGTGCTTCCCCCCCACCCCAGCCGTAGGCCCTGGGGCTGGGAGTGAATGCACTTTTGTTCTCTGCTTTCCTATCCATCAGGCCTTGCTCTGCGGGTGCTGAGGTATTGGCGAGAAACCCAGGGACCAATGCCCCACCTCTAGCTGGGTCCGGAGGGGTCGGCTGCAGTGGGGTGGCTTCTGGCTGTCCCCTTGACCTGGGGCCTTGCTTGGGAGCGCTCCTGGGATGGGCAAGGTGCCTGGCACAGATCATTTTCCAGCCGATTGCTTCTTCCTTATGGCTCACATCCCTCTAGGCCACTGGATCTGCCACCCGCTGCGCCCTGGGCTCTCTGTCCTCTGCCCTCTGCCCTCCCCGCACTGTGTCTGTCGGCACCTGGCTTCTCCCCAGCTTTTTCCAGAAATGAAGCCAAATCCCATCCTCGTCTCCTTTCTACTCCTTTGCACCTCTGGTGATGGCATTTTCCACGTTGCGGGATTTGCAGCCCATTGCTGGTGGGTCAGATGCTTCCTGAGAGCCTGGAGTCTCCTCTCCTGGAGAGCCCGGGAGTGTGGGCAGAGAGGGCGTGCGGGGTGGGATCAGGGGCTTTCTGTCTGGGACCTCGACCGCTCTGGGCCTGGGCCTCCCTCATCTTCTCCACCAGCTCCCTGACCCTCTGGGCACCCTTTCCGAGAAAACCAGGGAAGCTCTCTCCACTCGGAATCCACTTCCCTGGGTGTCTGGGGAGGGACCCGGTCAGCACCCCATCAGCCTGGTGGAGCCCCCCCAGGGGTGTGACTCGTCTATACCCCACTCAGGACTCCGCGCCAAAAGAGCTAACAGTCCTAGTTGTTTGTGGCTTCCTCCTCTTGACTTTTCCTGTGGATTCCTCAAAGAGAGAGCTGGAGAAAGGCGTGGAACTCTGCTCAAAACCCAGGGTAGTGGGGAGACTGTGAGCGCCCTAAGGCCTTGCGGGGTGGAGATCACCCACCAGTCTTTCCAAGCTGGAAGGGGCTTTGGGATCCCTGGCAGGGGCCCCTCTTGGCTTGGCTGAATCGCCTCGGCCTTAGCTTCTTGCCTTCCCTTTTGTCTCTGTTGTAGCTGCTTTCCAGAGAAGGCATTTCCCCAGTGGAAGGAAAATATTAGCCATACTTTCCGTATCCATTAGAGCTCACTTCCCAAGGCACCCCTCGTCGGTCCTCTTTGCACCCCCACCCCAGACCCCAGCAGCCTGCGTCCTCCCCTGAGCGGGGATCCCTGGAATCTATTTCTCTTCTCTCATCCTCCCTTCCCTGCCTCACTCGCCGCCAGCCCACCTCCCCCAGGGATCCTGGAAAGAAGTCCCCATCTTGCCCGAGCTGCAGACTGCGCTCCCTTTCCCATAAACAGGTTTGAGCTGTGCCTGCCCAGACGGAGTCCCTGCAGGTTACAGCCCGGGCTGCACCACAGGCCCCACGTCATGGCATAGAAACGCTGCACACTGTTACCACCACGGGACACTCCCTGGGCTGGGCTGCGCCGAGCCGGGCTGGGTCCCCTTTCTCCCCGAAGCTTGAAGGAGGCAGGAGCTTCCCTCCCTCTCCCTAGTGGCCTCAGATCCATTGGAAGGAGTGGGAACCCCATAAATGAACTAACCGTCCTGCTCACTTTGGGCGGAAGGTTTAGTCCTTATAAAGACCTGGCTGGGATGCCTAGCCCCTGAGGCCCAAGTTTACAGCGACACAGTATCTGACATGTTGCCAGATGTCCCCGGGGTGGGCGTGGGGCCCGGCCTGTCCGAGGTCCCAGGGACTGTTCCCAGAAGACAGGCCGAAGGGCTGAGCGGTGAGCCCTGCCCAGGCTGGCTCCCTGGCTGGGCCCACTCCCTGATTCTCTGATGCTCCCCCTCCACCTCCCCCGGACTCCCCTAACCCTGGCTCCTTCCCTGCAGACAGAGCTGTCACTGCAAAAGGAACAGCTGCAGCTCAAGATCATCGAGATCGAGGATGAAGCCGAGAAGTGGCAGAAGGAGAAGGACCGCATCAAGGTGAGCCGCCCCGGGACCTTGGCCCTGCTGCCGGCTCGCCCCGCCCGTCCTGCCTGGGACAAGGCGGGCGGTCGCAGCTGCTCCAGGCCTCCGGCCCCCGTTTCTGCCCCACACTTGCTTCTTCTGGGTTCTCCCACCCCTCTGGTGTCTCCCCCAATTCCCTTCTAAGTCCGGGCCAGGCATTCACGTGTGCTCTCGCCCATCTGCTAAGGCTCATTTGACCCCCTCCCGGCAAATAAAGACCCTAGATGGAGCTGTCCCCTGGCGTGTCCTCCACGGTGCTCCATTGTCTGCTCTGTCCACCAGACCACCCAGCCACCAAAGGCACGACGTTGTCCTGGGGCCAGCACGGCTGGCTGCGTGTCTGCCGTGGTTTGAGAAATTGCAAACCACGATCTGGAATCGCTGACTCTTGACCCTGACTACATAAACAGCCTGGCCGTTCGCTTTCTGAATGCTCTTTGGTTCTCTTGGGGTTTCACTGAGCGCCACCTGACTCACGGTGGGACTTCCTGGGTCCACGGAGTCGCCCAAGGTTGGAATGATGGCCAAGTCAACCCACCCAGGGGAGGCGTCACAGACAGATAAAGAAGAGTGGGCTGTGAATGAACCTGGCCATCTCTGCTAATAGACGGCATCCCTCAAAGATGCCTTTGAACGAGAAAATCCTTAGCGAAACAGGCTTGCTGGGTTGGGGCAACCCTGGCTCTGACTCTGGGCTGGGAACCTGAAGATATACCCCACTCGGGAGGTTTTTAAAACTCCCGAAACCCTCCTTCCTCTCTCCTCTCACGCTGGACCCAGAGCTTCACCACCAGTGAGAAGGCGATCCTGGAGCAAAACTTCCAGGACCTGGTGCGGGACCTGGAGAAGCAAAAGGAGGAAGTGAGGGCCGCACTGGAGCAGCGGGAGCAGGACGCCGTGGACCAGGTGAAGGTGATCGTGGATGCTCTGGACGAGAGGGCCAAGGTGCTGCACGAGGACAAGCAGACCCGGGAGCAGATGCAAACCATCAGTGACTCGGTGCTGTTTCTGCAGGTAGAGAGCAGCCCCTCCGCCATTCAGTCCCTCAATCCTTACATCCACTGTCCCATCCGTCCTTCCGAGCTCCATTCTGTCTGCCCATTTAATTTTCCCATCCAAGCCATTTCCCTCCCTACTCTAAGCATGACACACAATTATGACCTTGTACCAGTTCATGACACACAAATATGACCTTGTACCAGCTTCAGCTGATATATACTGACAGTGCTCCGGGCTCGGCGGGGAAGAGTTGTGGGATTGATTAGTGAGGTCTGCTTTGGGTATAGGGTGTGGCGGGAAGGGCTGCCTAGGCGTTATCCTTGGCCTTCTCCGTCTGTCCATTCATCCACTCGTCCCTCCAGGTGCTAGAGCGTGTTGGGTACCACACGGCATGCCCGGGACTCTGGTAGGTGCTGTGGAGAGCAGAGATGTCTAAGACATGATTTTTGCCCCCGAGGAGCTACAATCCAGCTGGGTAGATAAGACATGTACAATTAGAGAGCAATATAGACGAGTATGTAATTAAACGATAAAGCATGTGGTTCAGGAGATAAGTGCCCACGGGAGCTGTGGGAAGGACAGGCATGCTGGAGTAATCTAACACAGCTCTGTGGAAAAGGTGAAATCCGAAGGCCTATAAAGGTTTCAGAAGGAGGAGGGACGCTCCAGGTGAGGGGGAAGGGAGGCAAGAAGCACCAAGTGCAGGGGCAGGCTTTGAGGGTAGTATGTAAAGGTAGAGGTGGCTCCGTGAGTGACCCAGAACATTCTAGAAATACCTGGCATCTCCTTAGTGCTTTTCACTCCCCAAGATGTGTCGCTCTCAGAAACCCCCGTGAGATAGAATGACGTGTCCATGGAAGAGCTGGGAACCATGGCGTCACACATCTGACCACCAACACCGTCGGGGAGTTCGGTCGAACCCTTTCATTTTACGGAAGGAGAAATGTAAGAGGACAAGTGAGGCTAGTTGGTAGCCGAGCTGTGTCTAGAACCCCCAAGGCCCCCAGGGTTGAGCCTTCCAGCTGGACAGAGAGCTCCCTGCAGAGAAGTGTCCCCCCACCCCTCGGCTACTAAAGACCTAGAAAGTTAATGGCTCCTTTCCTTCCTTGGTAGGAATTTGGTGCATTGATGAGCAATTACTCCCTCCCCCCGCCCCTGCCCACCTACCATGTTCTGCTGGAGGGGGAGGGCCTGGGACAGTCGCTTGGCAACTGCAAGGACGACCTGCTCAATGTGTGCATGCGCCACGTCGAGAAGATGTGCAAGGCGGACCTGAGCCGCAGCTTCATTGAGAGGAACCACATGGAGAACGGTAGGTCTCCTCTGTGGGCCGGCCCCACGGCCGTGGGCATGGGGGCCCTCCAAGTGCCGCTCCCTGCTGCCTGGGCTGATGTCTAGGCAGCCGGCCCCTCATTGTTCCAAAGCACTCGTCCTACCCAAGCTGCTGGGACTAGGACTCAGGGATTGTGACCCTCCGGCGAACCGGCTGCCGAGGTTATGCGGTGTCACACGGGCCCCCACGGGCGGCGAGCATCTGGGCACTGGCTGCACAAAGGCCTCCTCTTTGTGGGTCATCCATCAGATTCAGGGATTAATTGCATTCGGAGCTACATCTGATTATGGGCCCAACCCAGCAGCTGTGGGGGTGCTGCCACACGTAAGGGCCAGATGCTAACCTGGTGACTGGGCAGACGCCGGTAGACATGACCTAGAACTGCATCGCACTGGGAGGGAGACCTTGGCTGTCACCACAGCTGCACTGAGCGGTGCTGAGCCCGGAGGCTGGACCTGGCCCCCCAGGGCCGGGCTGGGGACAATGGGACCCATGTGTCTCAGTGACTCACCGGCTTCCCTGATGTCAGCTTCTCTTCTGAGTCACGCTGTCCCCCGCTGAGGCCAACTGAATCACCTCACCAAAAGCCTCCTCATCTGAGAAACTAATCCTTTAAGTCTCTTCTCACCAGCCCAGCCCAGTCCCTTTAGGGCCTTGAGCCGGAGCACTTTCCCCCAAGGCCCCACCCGGAGGTCCAGGCCCAACACAGGGCTTCAAGGACCCTTCCAGCCCGAACAGCCTAAGGAAGCAGACCCTGCCTTTTGTCTCCAGGCGGATTTTCTGGGGACGAGAAGGGGATAATAGTGTGCTGACGCGCTGGGGTCTAGGGGGGCTTCTATAATCTTGGTGATGGTGACGTCACGCAGTGTCCCTGTGAAAGGTGAGGGACATTCAGTCACACCTGAGGATCCATGAGCCACTGCAGCAAGACAGTCGTTTGCTTCCAGCGGCCTTCGGGTCCTGAAATCCCCCTTCAGATGACAATGGTGATAACATTAGCAGCGGTGGCTGACCGTGATTGAGGACTCCCGGTGCGCCGGCTTTGTGCGAGCTCTTTGCTTGCCGTGGCTTACTTTCCCCACAGGATGCACCGCATTTCACAGATGAGAAGGCCGGGGCTCAGAGAGGTAGCTTTTCAAAGGGCACGCAGCTGAGCAGGGAACGTGTTTTGGGATTCATACCCCTCTGCTTAGCCTCCTGGGTCTTCCCATCCGAGAAGTTGCTGCGGCTGGCGGTTGTGCGGCTGGCGGTTGTGCGGAGCGGTTGGGAGTATGCTGATCACGGCGCCTGGGGCACAAACCCAGGGGTGGGGCCCCTCCACTGAGGTCGGGCCAGACTGATGAGGATGGCCGTGACTGGGCCAGGTTGGCCCATGAGCCTTGCGGGACCTCTGCCTGCCACCCGTCCGCCGGGCCATTTCTGGGTCATGATTGTGTTGACCATGACCTCTGAGCAAGTGTGGCCCCGTGCCCTGTGCCAAGTGTGCAGGGAGGCACCACCAGGAGCAGGATGGGTGCTGCCGATGTCAGCAGCCCTGCACCTGTGCCTGGGGCCTCCGTGTTGGTTTGCTGGTTGTTGCCGTGTCGTTGTTGGGAGTGTGTCTGGCTGTAGGGCGGGGTGGAGGGGCATGGGAGGCCGGTGAGTCAGACCTCCTCTCCTCCTGAACGCCAGCCTACCCATCAGACCGGGGACTCAGTCCTACCCCTGGAGGCCCAGGGACTGACCACCGTCGTCCTGAGCTTGCGGGACAGTTGGGGGGCAGGGGGCACTGGGGGGAGGTGGGGAGCACTCGGCCAACACCTGGGAGAGCACGTGTTTGTTGAGGAGCGCCCTACTGTGTGCCAGGCCCCTGCTAGGTACAGGTGATAGAAACAAAGGGTAAGGACCTGAGCCGCTCGTTCCCTCCCTTGCCCGGGGGAGACAGAGAGGGAAGAGCATGGCACCACCGGTTTGTCTGGGTTTGGGGGTGTGCTGGTGGCTGGGGTGAGAAGAGTCAGTGCCCTGGCCCACGCAGCTCACTCCCCACTGCGTGCCTCTGCTCAGCCGGCTGGATCCCTGGCCCTGGAGGCCGACGCTGGGACCACATTCCGTCCCCTTGGGCTGCCGACAGCGGCTGGGACAGAGTGAGGAAGTAGGCATGAGGGCTCACACCCCGACTCTGCCCTTACCGGCCATGTGACATCGGGCGAGCGGCTTCACTTACCTCCTGAGCCTCAGTTTCCTGATCTGTCTCGCGGGGATCCCCATCCCAGCCCGGGGGTTGGCGTAACAACAAATAAGAAAGGGATGTCAGTCGCGCCTCGTAAACTGCAAAGTGCTGTGCCTGTGGGCTTACGAGGGTCAGTCCAGGGAAGGAGCTGGCCCCCTGCACACCAGCTGTCACCTGCAGGCCGCTCAGGAGCAGAGGGGAGGCGGGGCAGGACCTCGCCTTCTCTGAGCTCGGGGGACCTCGCCTCTGCCTGGGACGGAGGGGCTGTGGGCTGACTCAGCAGAGCGCAGGGACGCCCCAGGGGCCCGCTTCTCCCCGCCCCTCTGATGGCCGACCTGTGTCCCCCCCCCAGGGGCCGACCATCGCTACATGAGCAACTACACTAACAGCTACGCGAGCGAGTGGAACGCACCCGACACCATGAAGAGATACTCCATGTACCTCACGCCCAAGGGTAAGAGAGCACGCCCTGCTCCTCGGGGCCGCCGACCCAGAGACTCAGCTGGCTTCCGCCTCGCCAGAGTGACCAGCACTGGGTTTGCCCGGGAAGTCCGGGCACGCTACCAGTCCCTGCCCCTAGTCCGAACACGTCCTTCCCTTTCCTTTCAGAGGGACTCCTGGCTGCTGTTTTTACCAGCCACCATCCGCCGGGCCTGAGCCTTGTGTTGCTTCCACTTGCCTGGTTGTATAGTCCTGGGGGAGGCGCCGGGCCCTCCAGAGCCTTCTGCTCCTTGAGGGCGGGGAGACGGACGGCTGGTCTAGCTGCCCTCGCCGCTCCCTCCCTGAGCGCCACCTGGCCCTGGGCCCTTCCTCTCCGGGCCCTGGCTGGCTGGCTTGTGCCAGCCCGGGGGGAGGTAGAGACCAGAGCCTGCCTGTCTTCGCCCTGGGGAAGCCGGATGCATTCTTCTGCACCAGCAACAAACCACAACAGCGCCCGTTACATAAGGGGGGGAGTGATAGGCGTGTCAGCTCTCTGAGAGAGAGGGGCTGCGTTCATGCGGGTGTGCACGCTCGTGGCATGCTCTTCAGAAGAGTGGGGCTCTGGGGAAAAGGGAGAAAAGGAGACAGGGAGAAGTGGGGAAGGAGCTGGGGACTGGGGAGCCCCCAGGCCTGAGCACTGATTCATGCACGGCAGACACACACACACAGACACACACACACACACACACACACCGTGGGAAGGGCGTAGGGGATTTAGAGATGAGCTCAGCAGGAGGAATCTCTGCTGCTCCACCCAGTTCAAAAACAACACCTGGGCCCTGGCAGAGGCCTGGCGAGGCACCTGGGCACCCGAGTCCGCCTTTCCCCACATTCCTGGTGTGGCCCAGGCCAGCCAGCCTGGCCCCTTCCCTTCCCAGGGCGCTGTCCTTGGGGCCGAGTCCTTGGGCGGGTGAGCGGCACTAGCCAGCGCCCCCGATGTCCCTCGCCCCGGCCGGTCCTTCTGCAGGCCCCGATGTGCGTCGGCCCCCTCTGCTGGGCCCTGCTTGGCTCCCCCAGCTTGGTGGGTACTGAGTGGGGAGTGGCTTCCCCTGCAGGTCGTGGGGGAGGGGAGCAGAGCAGCAACGGGGGTAGAGGGAGGGGCACAGACCTGCCAAGATGTTGCCCTTGAGCCAGGACCTGGGGACCTGGGACAGGTCACTGCCCCCTCAGTATCCACATCTGAGAGGAGAGAAATTCAGCTCAGATGCTAGGAAGTTTCAGCTTGTCACTGAGTCAGGTCGTGACATTTGTAGGTGGAAGAAACAGGTTCGTCCGGTGTCCCTGCCCTTGCACTGAGGACAGGAGGAAGGAGGAAATCTGCCCTCCGGGAGCTCCCAGGCTCAGGGTAGAGGCAAGGGAAGGGCCCGGAAGAGTCAGAAAGGGGATCAGGAGACAAGGCCACCCAAGGGCTACTGGCATGAGTCTGAGGGCTCGGGCAGTGACACTTCCCAGCGGAGGCCGGTCTCCGGACCCCTGTCAGAGGGGCGGTGTGCTCAGTAAAGAGGCCCACCAGCACCGTGAGTGGGGTGTCGGTTCGGTGGGAGGGGAGGAGCTGTTCGGACACACATGGAAAGCACGTCTTCTTCATCTGTAAAGTGGGGGTATGGAGCCTACTCCGCCAGCCTCTCAAGATTGTCCTGAGACCCCAAATTTGGAGGCTCCCAAGCAATGTGAGGTCTTGTCCCTGGAGGGGGAAGCACCTGGGAGATGTTTGTGGCCACCGGCTCGTCATCAAGGGCGAGCCCTCACCTGGCCAAGGTGCCCCCCCAACAGCTGCCACGATCCTCCTGTGTCCCAGGGACACCACCTCCCAGCCTCTGGGGTCTCCATCATGCCGGGACTGGCTCACGAGGGAGGTGTTGGCTTCTTCAGCCTTGGTGATCCTCAAAGCCGCCCAAGTAGGGAAACCGCATGTCCCGAGTCTCTGCAGAAGTTTCTGGGTTTACACCTAATGCTCTTGCGTACTTACTAACAGTCTTCCTTTCACCATTAAGCTCCCTGATATGGAGTGCAAATTAAGTGGCTGCCTAACCTAGAGCCAGAGGAGCTGTCTCAGTGGTGGGACCCAGGTCCCGGGACAGGCAGTGGGGGCTGCCTGGGGACAAGGAGTCCTGCATAGAGGCCACAGGCCTGCCTTGAAGCAGACCCAGCTCTCCGCAGTGGGGACCCCTCCTCATCTCCTTCACAGGTGGGGCCAGAACATCGTACCAGCCGGGGTCCCCCAGCCGCCTCTCCAAGGAGATCAACCAGAAGAACTTCAACAATCTCTATGGCACCAAAGGTGAGAGCGTGGCTCAGCGTGAGGGTGGGCAGTAGGCTGGGGGGGGGG
>CM053613.1:77580732-77596929 GCA_028646535.1 Procyon lotor
CAGAAAGGCTGGAAGAGGGGTGGAGACGTGGCTTCCTCCCAGAGAGCTGCCGAGTGAGCGCAGATACCCCTTTGCTCTGCGCACCAAGGGCGCCCTTGTGCCAAGCATGGGGCCGAGCACTTGAAGAGCCCAGGTTTTTGGAGGCTTCGGAGTGCCTGCCAGCGGGCACAAGGAGGGCGGGCCTGGGGCAGCTCCGCCAGACATGGCCCCGGGAGGTTTGAGGAGGGGAGGGGGGCCTCTTCAGTGAGGACATGGGCCCTAAGACACCTGGGGGGTCAGGGACACCTGTAGACAGGACACTGGCCGGCCTCTGTGTCAGGGTTGGGTGCCCAAGGTGATTCCCACCAGCGTGGTCGGCTGTGCGCTGCGGGGAGCAGACCCTGGGCAGTTTGGCTCACCGCTGCAGTCCCCGGGCCCAGAAGGAGGGGCTCAGGGAACGTGCGGCGAAAGAGGAGGGGGGGAGCAAGGAGTGAATGAAAGGATGGGGCTCTGGGCCCTCGGAGCTCTGGGTGGATGGGCTCCCTAGGCCCCTGCTGGAGAGCCCTCCCAAGATCCCCATGGCAGGCGGAGTGCCCCAGCCCCCTCTGACCACTGAGCCCCAGTGTCGGGCCCCCGCCCTCCTGCAGGCGGCGGTGGGAGAGGACCATCAGCCAGGACTGGGCCCTCAGCCACGGAGTGAGCTGACCAGGGAGAGCCCCAGGGCTCCGGGCTGCCAAGAGGGTGGGCCCAGGGTAGGGGTGTCATCCATGGGGGGCTCCGAGGCCCCCAGACTTGAGTGTCCCCGTGGGGCTCCTGCTATTTATCCTGCACCTGCCCCCCTACCTTCCTCTAGACCGCAGGGACGTCCTTCCAAACCGACCCTTGTCGGCCTCTTCCACTCGGCAAACAGAATTTCAGGACTTGAGCCAGCTGCTTCTGTCCCCAAGTTTTAGCATGTGTTTATATTTATGTGTTTACTTGCATTCACTCAGCGACCATACAGTGGGACCTTCTAGGGACCAGGCTCCGTGCCAGGCGCTGGATGTGATGCTGGGCCAGACAGCCATGTCCCCTGCCCCCAATTAAACTTGCCCCTATAACCCGGGGTGACAAGAGGGGAGCAGAGGGATGTGAAGCCTGGGGCCGAGGCACACACAGAATTGGGGGAGGTGACAGGGAAGCTGACACCAGAGGACCCGGCCCCTTTGTTAAGGACGGGGAGCAGGTGGGGGAGCCGCGCTGAGCCAGGGGCAGGAGAGGGCCTGGTGTGCAGGCGGGAGATCAAATCACACAGTGGGCATCGGGACAGAGCTCGGGGAGGAGAGCCCAGGAAGCAGAGGTGGGGGTGAGGGGGGTTGTGTGCCGGTTAGGGACCCAGTGCCCGAGCCTGAGGACTGTGGGCCTTGAGGGGCAGCAGGGATGGGAGGACACTTTGTGGTTTAGGACGGCTGTGATGGCAGGAAGGGGGGGCAGGAAGTGCGCGGGGGGCCGGGCAGACTCAGGGAAACGGTCTCGCCCTGCCCCGCACCCCCACGCCCCCCATGCCGGGCTGCAGGGGTCTCACGTCTCCCGCTGTGCCCGCCAGGTAACTACACCTCCAGGGTCTGGGAATACTCGTCCACCATTCAGAACTCCGATGAAGGGCCTGCAGTCCAAGGCAGCTCCTCCTTCTCCCTGAAAGGTGAGCTCTCCCCACCCTGCCCTGCCTTTCCCGTCTCTCTCTGAGCTCTGCAGGGAAGGCTGGGCTCGGGGCTGGTTTTCAGCAAACAGTGGGCCCTAACTGGGAACCGGGAGCCCCATGGTCAGGGAGGCGGGGATGCCACGCCCCGGAGACCCCTGCCCCGGGCACCCCCGCCTGCTTCCATCAGGCCTAACTTCTTAGTCTTCCTCCTGCAGAAAGTTTAACTGCTCCGCCAGCACCCGCCGGCCTCTGCTGGCTCTAGAAGGCTTCGGCGGCCAACATCCCGAGAACTGTCAGGCCCTCTCTCAGAAAGGCAGGACTAGACCACCCAAAGTGTCCGAGTCCGACTCCGCTCCCCAGACCAGTCTGAGCTGGCCAGGGCCCTCATGTCTCTTCTGAAAGGCCCAAGGGACAGCTCTGTGGACTGTAGTGTAAGCCAGCCTGTCCCTGGATACGGGGCAGGCTGGGGTCCGGAGGGGGGAGAGAGGGCAGGGCAGGCAGACCCCGAAGCAGTGGCCTGGGAAGGTGACTTTATCATTCAGCTGTCCCTTCCAGGCTCGAATCCCACCCTATCCCCAGGGCAGGGATTCTGGGAAGGACCAGCTCACCTGGCTCACCTTAGAAGGTGAATATGACTGGAGGATCCCAGCCTGCAGGACCCCTGGGGATGTCCTCTCCCCCAGCCAGGCCCGGGAAGCTCTGGCTCCCAGCGGTCCCTCCCTGCTCTCTGGTCAAGCCTAGGTCAGGGAAGACCGTCATCCCCCCCAGTGTGATTCGGAGCTTCTGCGCTCCCCAGTATCTCCCCATAGGCTTGTAGCCACCCACCCACCCCCTCCCCCCGCCCTGGTGAAGGCCTTGCTCTGGGACAGTCCCTCCCCAAATACACCGAGCCCCAGAGGACTGGCCCAGGGGCAGCTGTGGTCACCTTCACACAGATCAGCTCATCCGATCAGCAGGGATTGGCCTTGGATGGGGGCAGGGGCCTGCCTGTGTATAAGCAGAAGCCCCACCCACGAGGATGGCCCCCACCTGCTTCTACCCCAGCAACTGCGGAGGGAGGCAGAGCGCACGCTCAGGGTGGCCTGGCTGGGCTCCCAGCATAGCAGGCCCCAGGGTGAGGTGTGCCTCCTGCTGGCTCCTCCCGGGACCAGGCCGTGCTGCTAATGGCTCTCTCTCTCCCAGCAGGCTCTGGGAAAGCCCCCTATCAGTTCACCACCTTGGGACAGGCCACCACAGAGTTTTCCAAACCACTGGATGGCAGTGGGCGGTTTAAAAACAATCCTGGTACTGCCTGTCTTCCCTCCCCTTCTCTCTCCCACAGCAGGGCAGATGGGACACCCTCTGGGGCTCTCTGCCACTTCTAGGGCGTCCTGGTCCTCCTCCCCAGAGCTGCTGGAAGAGGGATGCCTCTCTCCTCCCCCGGCACCATCCCTAGCTCACCTTGCCCTTGGACTTCTGTCTGCCTGGTCTTCGGGACCACACCCCCGCCCCGTCCCTTCCTCGCCTCTCTCGGGGCTGGCATGGGTTTTCCTTCTGGGAACTGAGAATTGAGATCTGAATTCCCCCCTCTGCATCTCCCACTCAGGACCGGTGGAGCCCTCTCCTGCCAAGACTCCCCCCACCCTCAGGTGCAGGGGGAGCTCTGGGTTCTCTGCTCCTGTGTCCCTCCTCTTGCTGAATGCAGAAGGTGGGAAGGGCCAGCCTGGCCAGTTCGTCCTCCCTCAGAGCAGCCAGAACGGGGCTCCGGGCTGCGCCAGCCGCGGACAGACCCTATTTATGTCTTGAGCTTCTCCTGTTGGGGTCGTAGTCTGCTGCTTCCCAGGCCCCGAGGCCTGTCCCTGCAGGCCGATGGCTGAGCCTGAGGGTGCTTTCCGTGGGCCGGAGCTCCTTATAGATCCCACTGGGCTGACGGGGAGCAGGGTGGGCGGAAGGACCTGGCCCGGGCAGGGCCCACGTGCACCGGGCTCCGTGGGCTGGCTGTCTTAACTGTGGACCTTAGCCACATGGCAAATGACTGCCTGTCCCTGACCCCAGCCTCCTGCTCCTGGAACAGGCGAGAGGCCCTGGAACCCGGCAGGAGGACCAGGAGGATGGGTTTTGGTAACCTGCCAAGTTTGGGTTCACAACCTGACTGCCGCTTCCTGGTGGTAGGGCTCTGGACAGACTGCTTACGGGGTGCAGGTTAAGGAGAAAACCCGTGTGAAGGGGGAGCACTGTCCGTGCAGCCTGGCCGCCTCAGAAAGGGCACCTCCTGGTGGAAACCTTTGCCAGTTGTGCTCATGGGAAGGAGTCAGCGGTGTGAAACTTCAGGGCGGGTGGGAGGAAATCCTTGCGGAGTAATGTGATCCTGACCTGGATTTGGGGGCAACACTCCTGGACCACCTGGCCCAGCCCACTTGGCCTCTTCCTCCTCTTCCCTCTGTTTGCCTGGGTGCCTCCCCTCTTTGGCCAGCCTCCCCAGGATTTTCCACAGTGCCCCCCCCCGCCCCGCCTCCCCAGCTGCTGCACGCCTCTTCAGGGGTCGCTGCACCTGGTGGTGGGCTGGCTGGAGCTTGGTGGTCACTTTGGAGATGGTACCCGTGCTGTCGTGGCCCGGAGGCCCCGACGGTCAGCTCTGCTCCCTCTGACCAGTGCCTCCTGTCTCCGTAGGCTATCCCTCCCTCATCAGGAGCCAGAGCCCCAAGGCCCAGCCCCAGACTTGGAAATCTGGCAAGCAGACTTTGCTGGTGAGTGACAGGCTGCAGGACACCCTGTCCGGGCATAGGCAGAATGGGCACTGAAGGGGGTTCCTTGGGGGGCAGCTGGTCATCAGTCACCTAGGGGAGGTGATGGGAGGATGTGACCTCTCTGGGCCATGGGATGGAGGGAGGGGCCGGCATGGCCTCAATTCCCGCATCTGGCATTCAGCAAAGGTTAGTAGAGACCCAGGGCAAACAGTCAGTGCATCTGGGTAAGCATGCCCTTTCTGGGTGTCAGTTTTCTAATCTGTAAAGTGGGCATCCCTGATACTTTCACTTGGCAAATGGTTGCTGGGCATCTGTACTTGCTGAATGAGGACTGTATCCCCATCAGCTCTGGACATGGGAAACTCTCCATCCTGGGGACACATGTCCTAGCGAGGGATCCCACCTTCCTGGGGCCATTCCCCAGCTCTGAGCACAGAGGCCATTGGGGGCGATAGCATGGCCGGGCAGAGTCCGTAAAGTCAGGAATAGAGATATTTCAGGGTTTGATGGCTAATGCCCCTGAACTGGGAATTGAAGAGCCACACAAGAGGGGAGCGTGGCCTTGGGATCCTGCCAGTTCTGGGGATTCCCTCTCTGAGGCTCTGTTTCTGCAGTTTTATAATGCAGTACTGAGAGGCGGGATCCCTCATCCCTTTCGACCTGACCCCCCCACCAGGACCTCCGTGAACAGGGCCTTCTGTCACAGGCTGGGCCTCCACCTCCTTGAATGCTTCTCTCTTGGAGCTGAGGGAGTCAGAAGCTGCCCTGGGATATGGGTGCAGCAGGGGCTCGGCCGGGGACAGGGGCCGGAGTCCTCAGCTTCCCGCTGTCTTTGCATTTGGAGGTCAGAGCGTGGGGAGGTGATTCGCTCCGGGCCCCGGCCACTGGGGCTGGATTAATTGGAGAGAATCTTTAATTTGCTGGTGATGGGAGCTAAGTGATTGTGTGTGTAATTTGGAGTTGGGCCCAGGGGCATCGCAACAGCGGGACTGCAAAAAGCAGATATGGGGAGAAAAAAAGTGTTTTTGTTCCTGGACTCAGACCTTGCCCTTCCTACCACACACTCTCCCACCTCCCAGGGCCTGGGTCCCAGCAGAGAAAGCTCATTACCGTCTGGAGACACTTGCTTGGCAGGGCAGGGCTCTGAGGCCCACAGCTCTGGGCCGTGGGGAAGGCCATCCTGGGAGTCAGGACGCCCGGGGTGTGGCCCTTGCCTTCATATCCACTTGCCATGTGACCTCCTGTGGGCCGTTCTTTCTCCGCTGCAGATCTCGCAACTGTACCAGGAGTTGGGGGGCCTCTGACATGCTGTGGCCTTGAGCCAGGGAGGGGACAGGGACAGGCTGGGGAGACGAGGAGAGCACCCTGCCCAGATGCCAGAGCTCTGTTCCTGCCCACCCACCACTTCTGGGCTCTTCATGGGACACAGCCCCATTCACTGACCTGGGATCTGCTTTATTGACCCAGCCTTCCAAAAAGAAAGGCTTGAGCCATTTCTAGGGCTGTTATTGACTCCTCTGGGGTCCAGACTCCATTCCGCCACTGAATAGCTATGCAGTTTGGGCTGTGTCTTCGTCCTGCCTGGGTGCCTCTGTCTCTCGCATTCGTTTCGTAAGTGAGCTAACCAAGGTCTGAGCTAAGGACTCCGCCGCCGTATTCCGCAGCCCCCCAGGTCCTGCTCTGGGCCAGATATGGGTAAGGAAGTACTAGGAGATCCAAGTCACGGGGCAGACAAGGTTGAAGGCAGGGGCAGGGTGTCCCTGCCCTGTCGGTGTCCCCGACAGCGGCATCAGTGACATGCGAGGTGGGTTTGGTCTCTGACCCAGCTCAGGCTCCAAGCCACTTCCTGAGCCTGGCCGAGGGCTGAGTGCGCTCACACAGGCTAAGCAGCAGCTAACCCAGCCTCCTTGTTGCTGGAGGGCGATTTCTCAGGGCTCCAGGGAGCTGAGGGGCAGCAGAGCTGAGCGGGTGGGAAGGTGGTTGCTGGTGGGGATCCCACCTCCATGCTGGGCTGGGCAGTTGTTTGCCTTCGCCGCACCCCCTCTGTCAGGGGAATCATGCAGAGAGACCAGAAGCAAATGCTTGCTGCCCTTGAGACTCCAGGAGTAATTTGGAGATGTGGGTGGGGTTGATGTGGGGGCGGGGAGGCTCTGGAGCTGGGCTGCGGGGGCTCGAATCCCAGCTCCACTACTCACCAGCTGGGTGGCCTTGGGCAAGTTGCTTAGCCTCTCTGTGCCTTGATTTGTTCATCTATGAAATGGGTATGATAATAGTAACCCGCTTAATTGGGTGACTATAAAAACCACGAGTCCTTCTGTACGAAGGACTCGTAACACAGGGCGCAGCTCTGGAGAGGAGAAAATCCTATGAGAACAGGAGCAAAGGGGGCGCTGGGGTGGGGAGGGGGGTTCCTAGGCCATGGAGAGAAGGTTTGATGAGGAGCTGAGGTTCATGCTCACCAGCCAACTGGTGGGAACGAACTCTGAGTAGGCTATGAACCCAGAGACTCTGATAATCCTGGGTCGATAGAGCCACAGGCCCCTAGAATCTGCTAGGGACTTCAGAGAATGGCTGCTTCCCCAGGGGCGGGTGGTGAGGCTAGGGTGGGTCTGGCTGATCGGCTGGCTGCCCTCTGCCCTCCCTAACTACTCTTGTTTCCCCCTCCTCCTCCGACAGTCTCACTACCGGCCATTCTATGTCAACAAAGGCAACGGGATGGGGTCCAACGAGGCCCCATGAGTTCCAGACGGGCAGCACCGAGGCCCTGGCACCCCTGCCCTCCCCGGCTGATCCTGCTGCTCTCACTACTGTGCTCATCGGGGTGGAAGGGAGCCTTGCCCCTCCACTCCCTGTCTTCAGCCAGGCCCCATCCGGGCCCCTCGCCAGCTTTGGGACTTCTAATGGCCACTACCTTTCCTGTGCTCAGAGGCCAGCCATTGCAGGGGTGGGAGATAGGTGGGCTTCTCTTCCCTAACCCACTACCCTCTCTTGGGTGGGATTGTCAGGGCCCACGTGGGGGCAGCCTGCCTTTCCTGCCCATCCCCTGCCGTCTTGAGGCCTCTTGGCCGTTTCTCTCCAACGCCCCTTCCCCAGGATGTGCTCAGTAGATGCTTGCCCATCCCCTACCCGTGTGGGCCCGCCTTCTCCTTCCCTGCAGCCCAGCCCTGGCAGAATGCTGGCCCTAAGTGCCCAGCCTGGCTGAGCCCACAGCCCTGGGCCGCAGTGGAGGGGAAGCTCTCAGCGTCTCGGCATCATCCCGACCGTGTCGGGTGTCCCCGTAACCACATGGAGTCCGAGGTCCCTGGGGATGGGCTGTCCTGGCCGCAGGGATGGTCGTAGCCGAGATAGGGCCCTCTTCTACCCGCCGAGATAAGTGATCCCATCCATGAAAATAGTTCCCGGCCCCACTGCCCAAGGGACATGCCATTGCCCTATGTAGTCCCGGGCGTCCCATTGTTCTGTGTCCTCCTGGTGATGGCAAGTGAGCAGGCCGGAGACAAGGGGTCTTGGCTGGTCACTTGCAATTTCCAGGTAACTGCTGCTATTTCTAAGGGTGGTTTACCCACACCAGCCCCCCTCAGCCACTGCCCCCATCCGCCTGCCTCCTCCCTCTGACCACCTTCCATGGGGCACGCCGTCATGGGGCTCAGGGACTAGAGAGGGACCAAAGCAGGAGCAGCAAGGTGGGGCCCTTCCTCATCTCCCAAGGGCCCTGGGGACAAGGGGGCAGGGGCCAGCTGGCCAGGGGAGAGGAGGGGGGGACATTCAGCTTGGGCTTTCCCCTCCTGAATAAACCATTGATCACCGACTTCTTTTGTATTGAACAAACATGTCCCCGGTGGGGCTGACTGCGGCCCTTCTGAACACTTTCCCAACACTTATTAGTGTGGGGTCATCTTTCCTCTTTAATCCGGAAGACGTGGCTCCTTCAGGTCTCCCTGTCACCCCACCAGAGCCCCTGGGGTGAAGTGCAGGAGACTGGACCTTTGTTGGGTGGGTCTCAGCTAACAGTGAAAGAAGGGAGGATAGGGGAGTAGGGCCCCCTGGGGTGCATTGACTACCCTGAGGGCTGTGAGTGCTCAGACAGCCCGGTCCCCATCCCAAGGCAGGGAGAAGGAGCCCAGGAGTGGCTGTGCCCGAGCTGGAGTGGAGACTAACCAGGGGCTCTCTGTGGTGGGGAACGCTTCCTGGGCAGGGGGACCCCACAGCCAAGGCCTGGCAGGAGAAGCAGTAGGCTTCTGAGGGCAGCACCCTCCTGGGCTTGGGGCATGCAGGAAGGAGATGAGGCTCTCCAGGCCCTGGGAGCCCAGAGAGGCCTGGAAGGTAGTCCGGGAAGGCGTCCTGGAAGAGACAAGCAAGACAGGAGGAAGCATGACCTGGAAGAGAAGGAAAGAGGGTGCAATGAAAACACACCCTCTCCCTGGTGTGGCTGGGGACCCCCCCCCAGGCTCCTTCATTCTCACTGTCCTTCCTTGCTCTGCTCCTCACCTGAGGCCAAACCACACCAGGGGGGCAGCCCTGTCCCCTGCCCCCTAGTAAAGGAGCGAGCTGCTGGTGCATCTTGGAGGGGTAACCCCTTCCCTCCTCCCTCCCCTCACCCTGCTGGGCCATGGCCAGTCTTCTTAGCTGGGGAGGGGGTCCTCGGAATCAGAAAAGGGAAGGGAGAAGGGAGCCAGAAGAAGAGGGCAGAGGGAGGGGGGAGGAGAGGAGAGGCTGGTGAGGGGACCTGGAGCAGCACTGTTAGGAAGGAGGCTGCCTCCCATGGGACCAGCCTGCTCCCCCAGCTCCGTGCCTTCCCTTGGGAGCTGTGAGGACAGTGTCCCCTGGATCGGCTGCTGTTCCCCCCGGCCCCTGACCCACGTCTGGTTCCACGGGCAGTGCTCTCTGGAGCACCTCCCCAAGGTCAGCACTCAGTGCCCTGCACCCGCCCAGACCTGTTTTAGGACCTGCAATCCCTGTGGCTGAGATGGGGAGGAAAGTCGCGCTCCTGGGCTTCAGGGATGCCTAGTTCTCTGGGAAAGGCCTTGGCCCCCCACATTTGGGGCCCTTCCCAAAGCCGCTGGCTCCAGAGGAGGGAAGGAGGAGAGGGAGCCAGTCTGGCTGAATTCCCCGGACCCCTCCCTGTCCTAGGCCAGGGCCTCCCCAGGAGCTGTCACAGGCAGTGTGGGGGCTGGCATGGTGGACGGACGGGAGGACAACTGAGTCCAGAGGCCCTGGGCCCGTGGCCGGGGCCCGGGGGGTGTCCCCTGAGCACCGTGCTCCCCCATCCTTCCCCGCCGGCTCCATTACCGTTGGAGCTGTGATTAGAAACCAACTGGGGGAATCCTTTCTTCCACTCTAGAATGCCTCTGTCCTCAGCATGAGTGAAAACATCGGGCCATTGCAGACCCCAGGTGGCTCAGGGATGAGAGTGGAGGGGAAGGGAGGCATCTCTCCCCAGAACCGGGGGAGAAAGGACAGAAGCAAGACTGTTTTCATTCTTGTTCCTGCAGCCTCAGCCAAGTCCTGGTCCCCACTCTGTGTCTGGTCCCAGCAGCTCTGGGCTTTAGGCAATTCCGGGCATGCTGGGGGTAGCCTGCTGGCAGATAAGGGAGGACCTCCCGGGGGGCCGGGCTGAGGGAGGAGGGAGGCAGAATGGGGCTCAGCAGGGAGCCCTAGCCAGGCAGTTGGGAGTCCTCATCCTGGCTTACTTTGGGCTGTGTGATCTGGGCCAGCTGCTTGCCTTTTCTGGGCCTGACCTTCCGGATTGACAAAAGGAGGTGGTGTTTTCACTGGGTCGTTCCTGAGGTCCTCTCCCAGGGTAAGGATCACAGCAAGGGCGGTTGGGGGGGACTAAACAATTGAGCTCCCTCCCAGCTGGGGCTCCGTGACCAGGGCGGGGTTGAGAGCCAGGTGCGACGGATTCTCAGATCCCCGAGGCGCCCCTTACCCAGCCCAGGTGCCCCTCCCCAGCGGCACACCCTGCCACTCAGGGCTTGGGCTCCTCCCCAAGCAGAAGCCTTCCCTGTTCACAAGGGTAGGGGGCTGGGAGGGACTGGGGGCCTCAGAAGCATCTGGGTCCTGCTCTGGGCCTGGATCTCTAGGACCCATCCCAGTATGGACTCCATGATGTCAGAGTCATTCCTTTTTTGTTCTAGAAGGGTGTGGGCATATGGGCAGGCCTTGGAGGCTAAGAAGCAGTTAGGGGGGAGGGGTGCCAGTGAGGGGGTATGGGGACATTCCTGCGGGGAGCTGACACTCGGAATTCAGACTGTGGGCGACGGTTTGGAGCTAGAGCGCCTGAGTTAGAGTCCTGCTTGTGGTGCTCACAGCTGTGTGACCTCGGCAAGCCGCCCAGCCTGTCAGGAGCAAACAGCATCCTAGAGGATTGCTGGGGACAGCGACAACAATGTGCAAAGCACCTGGCCCCAGCAAGTGCTCAATAATTGAGAGTAATATAATTATTGTCGCATTAACAACAACAGCAACAACAGCATCCCAACCTGGGACCAAGCTCCAGTCTCGATTTCCCCAGCCTCTTTATCTTGGACGCTGGCTGAATGGTGGCGCGGGCGTGGGGGGCATGGGGTTCCCAATTCTACCTTGCCGGCCCCCGGAATCAGCCCCACAGCTTCTTGCAGTTCTGAGACGTGGCCAGCTGGTGGCAGCATTTCACCGCAGTTTATGGGCACTCAGCCTCCCTTCCCCAAGCCGCCCTCAGGCCCCAGGCCCCATAGTCCGCCCACAGGGGAAGCCCCTTTCTCCACTCCTTCTGCATTAGCTAAATAGACCTTGCCCTAGAGTGTGGAATGTGTGATTACAGGCCGGCAGTGCCCCCTGCCAAGCAAGAACGAGAGGCTTGCTGCTCACCCCACCATACCCTGCCCAGCCTGGCGTGGGGGCTGCAGGGTAGGATACGGGAAGGGTCTCCTCCATGTGGCGGGCGGCTGTCCTCAGGCTCTCCCTGCAGGAGCACAGGCTGAGGGAGGGGGCCTGGTGGGCATGTCACGTTGGGTTCTGCAGCCCCTGAACATCGAGGGTAATCTGTACAGGGCAGGCCCCTAAGCCAAGTGGTAAATAGAAAGCCGGAGTCCTCAAAACCCGAGGCGAGAGAAAATTGAGGGGCAGAGTCCCTTGGCTTCCTTCAGCCTCAGATTTCCTGCTTGCGAGGTGGGGAGATCTGTATCTGGCTCCTGGTTGACTCTGCGGGGAGACCTGAAGGATAAAAGCTAGGGGTGTCCCGAGGGGGCGGGGTCTTGAGGAAGAGGTGTGGCTCTTCCCGCCAAACCCTCAAATCCATTCCCAGGAGGGACCCAGGCAGTTTTATCTTTCATGGTATTGACTATTAAGTTTGAAAACGAGCTGTTGTGCAGCCACATAAATGAGGGAGATAAACACTAATTGCTGGGTGCCTGTGCCAACTCCTGGTTCCTAATCTATCACTCGGCCAAGGTGGGGGCTGAGAGGGGCAGGTGCAAGGAGGAGGGGGTGGGGAAGAGGGTCGTGGGAACCACGAAGCCCTCTTGCAGGAGGGATAGTGGCGGGGAGACAGGAGCCCTCCCCAGGGGCTGAGAATGATGTCCTGGTCCCTAGGGCTCTCCAGGGAGGACAGAAGCCAGGCTGGGGAGGACGGGGAGGTCTTTGGCTCGCACGTGGTGAAGAAATTATCCTAAGGGGACTGATAAATTGTTTCCCCGCTGGTTTTGTGGTGGGCCCCGGGGGGCAAACTGCATTTCTCTGAGGTTGGTTCTGTCCTCATGTTAAGACCCTCGATGGGCCGCAAACCCTGGTCCTTACGGTCCCCTCGCGAGGGCGGAGCCATCTGTGGAAGGCGTGGCCTTGAGAGCCTCTCCCTGAGAAGGACTCATGACCACTTCTTGGGAGGTGAGGCTGTGGGTCTTTGATGGCTTGGGGTGGGGGTGGGAGGGCTGCCTAGAGAGGGATGTGGACGATGACCTGAAGGCCAGGATTGGGTCCACTGTGCAAGCGCAGGTGAGGGGGGGGGGGGGTGAGGGTTCAGGATGGTGGGACAGAGGGGGTTTCCTCATGCATTCCCGAATCTTCATGGCGTGCCAGGACCTCAGCACAGGGAGACAGGAGGCGCTGCTCTCCGCGGACCTTACAGCCCATCAGGGAAGCAGAGGATAATAAATGAACACAGACTGATTTAGATGCGATAAGTACCATGCGGAGGGCTGTTGGGGAGCAGAGCTGAGGGAGGAGGGCTCTCCTAGGGGGTGGGGGCGGTGGGCCTGGGGGTGAGGATCGTCCAGCAGGGGACCTGCGTTGGAGAGTGTGTTCTGCAAGTGTGGGGAGGGCAGGGGCCGGCCGGCTGGGGGTGTGGAGGAGGGGACATTGGGCAGCAGTGAGACGGGCAGGGTCTCATCACACGGCACATCATGGAGAGTGGGGGTTTCCTTTAAATGTGGCATTGCCACTGCAGGCCGGTGAGTGATGGGATCAGTGCCCTAGGAAGAGGGCTCTGGGATGGATGGGGGGATGCTAGAGTTGAGAGTGGAGGTCCAGCTGGACAATGACAGCGGCCGGAGACGTGGACCATGGGGCCGACTGCGGCAGGTGGAGATGGCGGCGGCATTCCTGGTGGAGGACCAGGTGGAGACATGGAGACTAGGAGTATAGGAGGACGTGACAGTTTGGGGAACCGGCTGAGGGCAGAGGGCCCCTGGGCCGGGGATGTGGGTGGGCAAGTAGGTCCCAGCCGCAGGGGGAGGGAGGCCACGGCTCAGCTGCACAGGCTATTAAGGGGGAGGGACTCCTGCCACGGGGCGTGGAAGCAGAGAAGGCACGTTTGGGTGACATGACCCCAGAGACGGCTCCTTGCCTGTCTGTCCTCGCAGGAGGCCATGGGCTGTCCTGACTCTGAATCCCAACGCTGCTCATTAGCAACTGGATCAATAGAACTAGTTACTTATTCTTCCTCGTTCTCGGTTTTCTCGTCTGTACAATGGGGCTCATAATAGAGCCCACTCGGGGGTTTTGTGAAGATCAAATGCAAGGAAGCTAGTAAAGGGTCATCAGAGTGACCGGCACCTTGTATCACCTGATAAATAAGAGCTCAGGTGCCGAGAATAGGACAGAGGGTGAGCCCTTTACCTCCGCTTTGCCCTGTTCTCTTCTGGCCCCTGCTTTTGCTGCTGGTGGAGGCAGAATTAAGCTCAGCATCCCAGGGAAGGACCCGCTCATCTGGCAGGACCACCCGGCTCTGGTTCAGGGCCGGACTGAGCTGGGGCCCTGCCTCCCCCGGGAGGGTGGGCAGCCAGGAGCCTCCCGGTGGCGGCTGGTGGGGTTACCAGCCTGTAGGAACGAGGCTAATGCTTGTCTTCCCTGCGTGTGGGGCCGGCCGCTACATGCACGGGTGGCCGGGATAATTAATTTACACATTTCATCCTGCTTAAACCAATAAGCTGCTATATCCTCCTTCTTTGCTGAGCCCCAGACTTCATGCTGGGCCTGCCAGGGATGTCATCCGGCCGTGATGACCCCCATCGCTGCCATTGCATGGGCTCAGCCCAAGGCTCTGAGGCCCTGTGTCCACATTTCCAAGCCCGCTGGTCCGGGTCAGCCTCAGAGGCCAAGATGATCATCATGCCCATCTGGGGGGGAAGGAGGAGCTGAGGAGTCCATCCCCACAGCCCCCTGTCCCAGTGGCTCCCCGAGCTGGAGCTGCAGGGCCCGCCTGGTTCAAAGATGACGGGAGCCTGAAGATATCCCCGGCAGGGAGGAGAACAGTCTCCAAGAGGGTGGTGAGGGGCAATAACGTGGGATGGATCCCGCTGTTTTGTGGAGGAAGGGGGAAATGTCCATCCCCGACTGCTTGGAGGACGGAGCCCAGAGCGATGCACCAGAGACCGGCTGCCTTGGGGAGAAGCCGCGGCCCTGCAGAGTGGGGTGGAGGGAGACTTCTGCCCCAGATCCTTCTCGACTTTTTGAGTCTCAAATGCTGTGAATGTATCACATATTGAAGATGCATCAGCTGTCCAAAAATCAATATGAGTGTAACGTAAACACCCCATTCGCACAGCCCGTGTTTGTGGGATCTCCCCGAGCACCCGGGAGGGAGGGTGCAGGAGAGTCGATCATGTCACTCCCTCCAACGAATCAGAGGTGGGAGCACGAGGTCGTCCTTGAAGAAGATAACCATCGGTGAATGCCACACCCCCAAGTCCAGGCCCCTTGAACTTGGGCTCAGGGAGGAATCTGAGGGGAGTTCAGGGCTTCCTGGAGAGGGGAGGCTTGAGCCGTTTTGAAGGTCGTGTAGGAGTTGAGCAGATGGAGACAGGAGGAAGGGCTGGATGGGGCTGAGGTGGGAGTTTTGATTCTGGTCTTTAAAACGTGGGGTGCACGGGGGCCCTGACATCCACGCCTGTAACGTGGGAAGACTTTGTTCAGGGAGCCCCCAGAATGATCCCCAGCCCCCCACCCCCCCCACACCGCCGTCCTGGAGCCCCTGGTAGGAGCTTTAGGAGCTTTAGGACCCAGGTCTGTGCTGGCTGCGCCTTCCAAGAGAGGCTTTCTCGTGAGCTGAGGACAGAGTGCCAACTCCTTCCGGCTGCCTCCCCCTACTTATGGATTCCATTTGTACGCTCCGATTCCAAATCCTGCAGGATTTAATATCCACTCTGTAATCTACTGGCACCAATAGGTATTATCTAACTAAACCTTAAATTGAAAATGCTAGGCTTCCATTTTCCCCACGCCGTTGGGAGAAGTTGGGGCTCTCTACGTCTGATGTAATTTATTCTTGCGCTAATTAAAGTGTGTCGCCCTGCTGTCCTCAGAGGCCCGAGGGCCACGCCCCCTCCCCCATGCGCCGTGTGGTGCAGTCCCGGGGGGTGGGGGGAGGACCCGGCCAGGGGGGGACCCAGGCTGGCCAGTCTGGGGGCCTCAAGGTCCACCCTGTGTCTATCCTAAGTACCTCTTGCTTTAAGTCCATTTCGCTTCCTCCCCTGAGAGGTTACCGGTTGACTTGCATTTATTAGGCACTCATGGCAGGCAGGGAAATAAAAAATGCTAAACACCCAGGCAGCCTCTTCTAACCCCCTTCTTTGCTATGACAGTTTCATATGATGCTAATTCCCAGGCCACACCAGTTCATAGAGGAACCCAAGGGGATGGGGAGCACGAAGAGCAACAGGCTTGCGACTGTCACGCTGACTGGCCAGTGTTGTTGGAACCGATGGCTCTCGGTGTTCCCGGAGTCCAGGGGAGCTCCCTCGGCACCCAGTGCGGGCCGGAAGTCCTGGCCCTGGACCGAGGAGGGTCTCAGGCCCAGAGGCACGAGGGAGCTGTCCCAGCCCATCCCACCTAGCCTGACGCCCCAAGGGCAGACAGAAGGGGGCCCCCGGTGCCGGGCCCCCTGCTGTGGTGAGGCTCAAGGGCAGCAGGATTCCTGCAGGCATGTGGGCGTCCCACCGTGTCTGACTCCCGGGACTCCCCTAGGGGGCCTGGCTTCACGACAGGCTGGTGGTCCTCCTTGACTCAGGTCCTGGAGTCCTCCCCCACCCGCCAGCCCACCTGCCCCCAAGTGCTGCGGAGGCCTCGCAGCCTGAGACTGGGCCCGTCGGTCCTCTAGTCAGGTCACCCATGGGGGGCCCCCCGACCGGTCAGCCCCGAAGCAATGTCACTTGCAGAGCTAACCCACTGTGGGATTGCTCGGATTGCTGGAATGAGCATCTTCCGCCAGGGTACCTCATCCCATCGGCCAGCTCTCACCTGGGTCCTGCTCCTGTCATAACCTGACCCGTTGGCCGGGGGGAGGGGTTTGGGTACAAAGCCATTACCCATGGCTCCCACACAGGGTGACTAGAGCTT
>CM053613.1:77597029-77615669 GCA_028646535.1 Procyon lotor
CGATGAAGGGCAGACCACGTTTACTCAGTGAAAGTAAGTTTGCAGGAACTCGAAGTATCCAGCAGGAGCAGACTGCTTCCTGAGGTGCTAAGGTGTCAGTGAAGTCACATCTACCGCACCCTGTCAACCTTGGGAAGGCAGCGCGCCACGGTGGCTCTCAGCTCCAGAATTCCACCGATCTGGGGTCTCGCATCTTTAGCAAGTGCTCTGGGCCTCAGGTGTCTCATCTGCAAAATGGGAGCAATACCAGTTCCTCACCTGTCACAGCCGAGCCCGACGCTGCTTCCGGGGATGCCCACCACACCCCTGTCCTGCCGGGTGCCTGACAACACGCCCGGGGGCGATCCTGTCAAAGTTCCCTCAGCAAACACTCTCATTTCACCCTCAGGGCAAGCTTCTACTTAGGTGGGAACGGATGTCATTCACCCCATCTTACAGGGGAGAAAACAGAGAGTCAGCATGGGTCCCTAACACGCAGAGCCCCTGCCTCCTGCTGGCTTTGGAGAGCAGCCACTCCCACGTTCCCGGAACCTTCTAGACTCCGAGATGCAGCAGACCAAAGGCCCTTTGATGAAAGTGGGGCCGTGGGTAGGGGCTGAGGGGAGGAAGAGGCCGTGCGGGGTGGCGGGTGGGTCTGGGGGAGACGAACGCGGGTGGCCCCGGCAGCCCCTTCCGCGGATGCCAACGCCTCTCCCTGGACGCGTGGGCAGAACACTGGAGGCCCGGGGAAGGTGGCTGCATATAAAAAGGGAGTCACACAAGCACTCTCGATAAGCAGCAGGTAGCCCCGCTCCCGCCAGCTAACGGGATTAATCTAAATGCACACAGACGCAGCTGGGCAAAATCAAAACACAGAACCCAGGCTAAATGATGCCACTTAACTGCGGAGCCCTCAGAGTCTCGCCACACGTCACCTGACTGGCGGGCCCACCGCAGGGGTGAGGACAGCAGGAGGAGGCCAGTGCGATGCCCAAGTGTGGCATGGAGGCCAAGGGGACCCTGGGGGAGGGCCAGGGGCCAGGGCACTCAGGCAGCCGTGGAGGGGGACAGGGCAGCGTCTGAGGGTCATAGTGTCCGGCGGGTGGGGATGTCCTGAAAGGCGGAGGCTAAGAAGTGGGAGAGGAGGAGGGGCACCTGGGTGGCTCAGTCATTAAGCGTCTGCCTTCGGCTCAGGTCATGATCCCAGGGTCCTGGGATCGAGCCCCGCATCGGGCTCCCTGCTCCGCGGGAAGCCTGCTTCTCCCACTACCATTCCCTCTGCTTGTGCTTCCTCTCTCACTGTGTTTCTCTCTGTCAAATAAATAAAATCTTTAAAAAAAAAAAAAAGAAGTGGGAGAGGCCCCCCGCGTGATCTCCTGACCGGCACTCCCATCAGTCAGTCCTGCCTGACGAGAGGGTCCCAGCCCCGGGAACCCTGCCCAGCGACGACATTCACAGGAGGAGTAGCCGGGTCTTCAGGTAGCTCTGCCCCCTGGTCTGGCCTCCACCGTGAAGGAAGGGAGGGAACCTCTTTATCAGACAACCACTTTCAATCCTCGCTGTGGTTCTATAATCCCACTTTACAGCTGAGGAAATTGAGGCAGAGTGAGCTTTCAGATTACCTGGGACCCAGAGTCCGTGTTCTTGGCACTGCCCCAGGCTTCCTCCCTCCCATGGCGTTGGCGAGAGGCAGGTCTTTCCTGGGCCTGCCGGGGGCTCAGATCAGCTCCAAACCTGGGGTGAGAGCAGAAGCTAAACTCCCCAGGGTCTAGATCCCTGCTTCCCTCTGATTTGGCTCAGGACGCCCATCACCATCGGCTCTCTGGTGATGCCGGCTTTTGTGTGCCTGGAAGCCCCCGGGATGGAGACTCCAGGGGAAAGTGAGAAAGACCGTGGAAATGACTTTCCGGGTCCCTCAAACCGGAAGAGAAGCACATCCATCCCTCGGCCTGTAGTTGGCAAGCAAACCAAGGGCACACCCCCCCCTTCCTTAAGGATGAAGAATGAGAAAACCGGTTGCTGGTGTTCCCTGAGCATTTACTCTGCGCTAGGAGTTTGCTAAGCCCTTGATCCATTTTTCTCCTAACCCACCCAAGGACTCTAGGAGGTGGGGACCGCTTGTACGACCTCCATTATACGAGAGAGTAGCTAAGGCCACTCCACTGGTAAGCAGGACATGTGGGAGCCACACCTGGAGCCCAAAGTCCTGGGAGGGACACCACCTTTCCCAGGATTTGGCCTGTTCCCTGTTTCCCAGGGTCTTCCGTTGAGGCAGTGGAAAGGGAAAATGCGGGTTCTCATTCCCGCTCCCCCAAAAGGACCTGGTTTGGTGGCCTGGGGCAGCCCCTTTACCTCCAGGGACTGAAAAGTCCCCGTTTATAAAACCAAGGGAAAGATCCCCGCCCTACCTGCATTGCTGCCTTGTTGTGGGAATCAAATTGGAAGAATACAGCTGACCGGGGTTTCCATGCTGTGAGGCATTATTACATAAACATGAGTTACAATTCCACGCCCCAGAGCGAGCATGTTCCCGAGCTCCGTCTGACTCTTCTATTTTTTTCGCTAATGCTGTCAGGAACGATGATCACTACTAACAATCGCATTTTTTATGTGCACACCTCTGCCTGGGGACCTCAGCGCTCCCAGGGGCATTGTCTTTGCACAGAGCCTAAGAAGAGGGGGCTAGTGCTCCCCATTTTGCAGTGGGGTCAGCTGAGGCCCCCAGCAAGAACAAAGAGCTGACCAAGGTTCCCAGCCTTTCAGGAGAAATGTTCTAGGCTTAGAATCTGGGATTTCTAGACTCTCCTCCCTCCAGCGGTGAGGGCTCGCAGGCCGCTCCGAGAGTGATTTACGGCAGAATTTCGCAGACGGGAGTGCTGAGTCAGCTCTGCCTTCCCCTCCCACCTTCCCATTCCGGAGTCGGCCTCCCTTTATCTGCTGCTCACCTCCCACTGCTCTCCCCTCCTGGAGTTGCCCAAGGCTGAGCCGGGCCTGATTTCAGCTCCTTTCCGGAGCTGGGCTGTCACCAGAGGCTGGGAAACGGCAGGGAGGGGAGAGCAGGATGGAGACCTGCCCCCCAGCCCGAGGCAGGCTGCCCTCTCTGGGGTCCCAGGTGATCTTCCTCAAGGCCCCTCATGAAAAAGGCAGGAAGGAGACTTGGAGGCAGAAAAGTCACGTCGCTTTCTTGTGCTCAGTAACTATTCGGTGGCAGAACCCGCTCGGAGCCCCACGGTCTGGGGGACCCCGAGGTTGGGAAAGCATGGACCTCAGGAGAGTGAGCCACGCAGCCCCCGGTGTGGAGCTCCTGCTGCTTTGCCATCAATGGTAGGGCGGGAGCTACGGAACCCAGATTCTAAGCCTCATTGGGGGAACGAGCTTCTGGGCTGAGGAGTCGGGAGCAGGAGGCTAGGAGGACACACTGGGGGGCTTCTTCCCAAGCCTTCATCAGGACCGGCCAAGCAGGAGACCAAGGACTTCTGGGAAGGCAAACAGGGCCAGTGAGTGGGGGCTTCCCAGGCAAACAGGCAGATTGTCAGAGAGTTAAAAACAACGACAAACAAAGAGCAAATATTAAATTTATGAAAGCCAACGATGGATTGTATTATTGACTTATTTCTTAACATGAAGAAACTGGTAGCTCAGAGAAGTTTTTTAACCTGCCCACGGTCACACAGCGAATGGATTCAGGAGGGACTCCGGCTCTGGGCTGGGTGCTTGGGAGCTGGGCTGTGGGCTACTCGCTGGCCAGGCCCTGGTTGCACTCTCCCCGCAGCCCTTACCTCTTACAGAATCCAGAACCTGTGGACCCCGGCTGTGCCCTCCGCCCTCTGAGCTGCCCCAGACTCAGAGTGAGTGCGCTCACGGCCACTGTTCATCCTTTCTGGTTGTTCGGACGACGCCCTGCTCTCCCTTCACGTTCAAGTCCTGGCTGGGCGTGGGGGAGCTCGGGAGGGCCTGGCTTGGCTATCAAGACTCCCACTTTGGGGACCCGGAAGGTCCAGTTTGGGGGCCCTGGGAAGTAGCAAAGGGACTTGAGGAACTGCAACAGGACCCTGAGGGCTTGAGGGGGACGAGGTGGGGGCTGTCTCGAGGGAGAACAAGTCCTACCAGGCAGGTGCATCTCCTGCCTCTCGACCCCTCTCTTGGCCCTTCGCTGAGTTCTGGGACAATACAACACTAGTGCCTTGAGCCAACGGGGCCAGACTCGCCACCTGACTCCCTGGGGCCCGATTCTCGCAGGCTGACTCGGTGAGCAGGCTGGCTTGGCCAGATCTTGCATCATGTGGATGAACTTGTTCTGTATGTTGATTGGCGAGTGATTAGCAGCTAATTTGTTAATCAGCCACAGCCTCCAACGTGGGTGTGGCTGCCTCTCCAGGACGATTCACTAAGAAGATCCCATTTGAAGAGGCTGGCCCAGGCAGCTTGAGGGGGGGCTGGTGATGGCCACGTGAGCACAGGCGTGCTCTCCTTCGAATCCACAACCTCCGGGGACCTCACGGCCCTCGTCTGAATCTGCCTCTGGTTCTCTCGGATTTCTCCCACCCTCCCCCGCCCCGGACCAGCTGCTCGTCCAGGGGGCCTCCCTTGCTCTAGGACCTCAGTGGCTCTCGCCTCACCCCCTCTGCCTCCATTCCCCTGTCTCTTGGGCAGGCAGCTGCAGGATCTGTCGGTAGGGAAGATGGGTTATATCTGAAAAGAGTACCGCCCAGCCTGCAGGGCGCTAGGGCTGCCTTGAATTGGCTCACGAGGGCTGATTGTTAAACTTGCGGTGATTTTGCAAGCTGGTTGATAAACACGGGTCGTTATTAAAAATTAAATTATACAAACTTACAATTAAATAAGTTATATTAAACACAGAGGTAATAAATACTCAAAACTCATTACTAAGTCCTAATTATTTTACTCCATTTTACGATGATCTCTACTCCTGAGGTCATTTACGTCGACTGTATCTGTATTTTGGAAGCACCACATGACGGCCCATGGCTAAGCATCTCTTTCCAATCCTGCATTCAATAATGTCACGTTGGTGGATTGAAATCAGCCAGGGAGGGAGGCCTCACAACGCGGAAATTAGCACAAGCTTTAAGTCACAGCTTCATTCGTTGTTTTGTTATTTGTTTAGACTTAAACGGTGATGGGGAAAATCTTAATAATGCAGATGGAACTTAAAAGTGTTTCCTGTGTGTGTAGCTATTACATTCTAAATGGCACCCAGAATCGAGGAAATATTCTTGCAGTAATTGAAGACTATTATCCGATGAAGGGAAGAAGTCGCTCACATCGGTGACAAACAGAAAAAAGTTCCCAAGGAACATCTTTGTGGTTTCTCTTTCTTTTTACCCATTAATGTAAATGCAAATATCAACCAACACTCAGGCGGGAACTACTCTCATTTGTCAATTGCAACCACAGGTTGGCTACAGATACGAGTTTTGGAAAAATACGTATCAGCACACCGCTGACCACTGTCCCCTCCCTTTTTGCCCCCCACCTGGCTCTAGGACCTGAATGGTACCACCCAGCCTTAATGGATGCTCCAGATGTTGGGGAGGAGAATGGAGCTTGGCCTTCTCATCCTCCCCAATTCTGTCCATAAAAAACTATTCCTAGCTGTGACTAGGGATATCCTCTGGGGTGGGGGTGGGGATGGGGGTGGGCGGAGACAAAGGTGTCTCCAGGGTATGTTCCTGGGCAGAGGGCAGAAGGACCCAAGATGGGAACTTGCCTGCTCCACTCCAGGCGGGGGGCTCACCACCTGCTGTCTGACTCCCTCTGACCACTGACACCACCTCGGGCGGGGCCACCATCATCTCTGGGCTGGATTTTGGCAAGAGCCTCCTGATTCATCTTCCTGCGTCTATCCTTGAACCCCCTGCACAAGGCGTCCATAGACAACCAAAGAGATCCCTTTAAAACCTAAAGCAGATCATCTGCTCTGTCAGAAGCCCTGCCGAGGCTCCCCTTTCGAGGCTTTCCGGTGACCCCGCGCCATCCCGCCTCTGAGACCTCATCCCCATCGCCTGCCCTTCTGTCCTCCCTGTGCCAACCACACTGGCCTCTTTGCGATTCCTTGTGCCTGCCAGACATCTCTCCTCTTGGGGCCTTTGCACTGACTGTTCCCTGCCCGGACTGCTCTTCGTCCAAGTCCCCGCTGGGCTGGCTCCTCGGCCTCCTTCGGTTCTGCTCCAACCTCACTCCCCGGAGGCCGTCCTTGATCTCCCAACCAACACGACACTCGGCCCCACCTCGCCGCACCCGATCCCCCTCACCCTGCGCAATTTTTAATTTTTTCGGACTATTTCTCACCTTGTAATATATTCTCTAATTTCCTTATTACATTTGCCATAGTAACCCAGAGTCATGAGGGCGGGACCTTTTTTCTGTTTCATTTACGGATAGGCGCCTCCTCCAAAGACAGTGCCTGACCCAAGGCGGGTGTCAATAAATATTTCTGAAGAAATGCTCTGTGGGAGAAAGGGCAGTTTCCGAGGGGGAGTCCTTGCAAGAGGGCAGAAAACACTTCCTCTCTCCATCAGTGCCGGGATGGGAGGCCGGCCTGCCTCCCCGCTCAGCCTGGCTTTATAGCTCATTTCCCCACTCAGAGCCGTCTCGGACCCTGTAAGCGTCAGGATTCTCCAGAGAAACCCCCACTAGGCATCGATGCAGATACATGGAAACGGAGCGAGAGTTCCAGTAAGGAATTGGCTCACGTGATCGTGGAGGCTGACGAGTCCCGGGTCTGCTGGGGGGCAAGCTGGACCCGCAGGGGAGCCGGTGCCCTCGGTCCAGCCCTGCTGGGCTTAAGACCCGGGGGAGCCAATGTTTCGATCTGGTCTCAAGCAGGTGAGAACGGAAGTGCTGGCTCCGGGGCACATTTCCTCTTCCTCTTCCTTGTTGTTCGGTTCTGGTCTTGGATTGAGTGGCTGAGGCCCACCCACGCTGGGGAGGGCCGTCTGCTGGATTCCCTCTAGGGGTTCAGATGGAGATCCCGTCCTGTACCGTCCTCACAGACGCACCCAGAATATGTTCCACTAACTGTCCGGGCTCCCCATGGCACACGGGACTAACCGGGCAGCCCCTTTATCTGCTCCCGCCCTCACAGAGCCGACGGCGGGCAGGACACAGCGGCCTTAGTGATAGGCAGACTTCTCCCAAGTGGGCAACGGGCCGTGATGTGGCCTGTGAGCGCCGCTGTCTCCTGCTCCCCTAGGACCGAGAACCTGGGTAGGAGGAGAGGAAAGAGGGCTTAGAACACCTTTGTGGCCTTGGCCTAGCCTCTGCGTTCTTTTGTTTCCCGCCCCCCCCCCAAAGATCTTATTTGAGAGAGAGAGAATGAGAGGGGCAGGGAAGACGGAGAAGCAGACCCCCCTCACCGAGCAGGGAGCCCGACACCAGTGTCAATTCCAGGACCCCAAGATTTTGACCTGACACTTAGCCGACTGCCCCACCCAGGCACCCCCCAGCTTCCGTATTCTCCTCTGTAACACGGACTTACTATCTCACAGCCGCAGGGCTCGAATGAGAAAATGCTTTGTCAAATATAAACCATTTTGCAAACCCAGCCTATTTGTCTTGCAAACTTTTTGCTTCCACCCAACTCTAGCAAATTCCTACCCTGCCAAGGGAGAGGTTAAGCCTGCCTTCTTCTTTGTTCAGTATCTTTTGTCCTCGGAGGAGGAGCAAGGAGGGAGGCGTGTATGCGGTCAGGATCCTTGAAGACAGCCGCAGTAACAACACATATATTTGAGAAGCTAGACTGATAGTTGATGCCGGCTCTATCCTGAGTCCTGGAGGGAATCGTCAGATTGTTGGATTTCTCCACTCCTGTGGCCTTGCGCATAGGGAGGGACCGCAGTTCTGAATGTAGCGGATAGATATGATATCAGAGAGTTTCCGGTCTGGGGGCTTTGGAAGAGCAGGTCTGTCCCAGGTGAGCTGTGAGCAGGCCCGCCTGGAAGCAAGGGGATGAATGGGAGACCCAAGCACCTATCGGTCCCAAACTGGTGTATTCCCAATGCTGCGTCGCCACTGCCATTACCATGTCCCTTTCCCCTAGCCCTGTGTGGTCGGGAATGAGAAACCAGAAGGCACCTTCCTTTTTAGATCTCCCTTTGGCTCCTCCGTCCAGTCACTGGCTGAGCCAAAGTTCAGGTAGAAACCTGTCTGGCTGGATTGCCAAGATTGCCAAAGCCATCTGCTGTCCGGGCTTCACGGCTGTTTTGTGAAGATGGACCGTGGCTGCCTAGGCCATGATAACGGGGCTTCCGGCACGGGAGCCCATCAGGGAGGCGTGTGGCTGACGGGAACTTGCACCACGTGCGGTGAGAGCAATATCCAGAAGACAAGGTGGCTGGCAGTCTCTGCCCTCCTGTACCCTGCAGAGAGCAGAGGGCGTGGGCATCCTCCCTCCTGCCCCTTGGGAGCATCGCACCCCAATGCCCATCCTTAGCTACTCTGTGCTGGGGGCTTCAGGTCAGGGGGTGGGTGTGAAGCTCTTTGGTTTCATGACATAGTGATGATGGGGCTCATTCATTTATTCATTCAATCTCCTACTGATTTAGGAGAGGTTCACTGAAAGCCTATTCTGGGCCCATATGCTGGCGCTGCTTTAGATGTGGGAATCCAGACCCCTCGGCCGCAGAGCTTACAATCTAGTTGGGAGACGACTGCATCCATGTAAGCAAGTGTAAGAGGGAAACTGGATGGATGTGAGTCTGGGCCTTGAATACGTCACTTGCTAGCTGTGTGATCTTAGGCAAGCTACTCAACTGCTCTGAACTTCAGTTTTCTCGGCTTTAAAGTCAGGATGATAAAAATACCGATTTCATAGAGTTGTGAAGGTTACTTGGAAGAACACAAGTAACACAATGTTCACAAGTGACACAATGGAGTACACAATCGAACACTGGCTGGTGGTTGATGCACCCTGTATGCATTCTTATTATTAACAAGATCTTCAGAGAGGAGGCAGGAGTGGCCTCCCATTCAGTAAAGTGACACCCCGAAGGAGGTGGGTCCGAAGCATCATAACCTTTAGTTGATGTTGAACATCAAGGTTGAACATCAAACCTTGAATTTGATATTGGTAAAACATCAAATTCAGCCAACTCCTTGATCGCTTGGTCAACAAAAGCTCTAAGAACTGACTTTGTCTTTCCCCATTGGTGGGATCAGGTGGTTATTTGAATTGGATGAACCAACTGGTGGTTCTAATTGGACGAATCAATTCATTGTTCTGGCATCATGGGGACCCAATCTGAGATTGGTCACAATTGGGTCCAAGGCCCTGGGTGCTTTGTTTCACAATACATCTTTTGGCCACGGTTTTGTCTTTTTTTTTTTTTTAAGTTTTTATTTTAATTCAGTTAGTTAACATACAATGTCATGTTAATTTCAGGTGGCCTGGTTTCCTCTTAATTTTCTAACTGTTAAAGTTACATGATTAAGCATGAGGACCCGTGCATGCACACACACACACACACACACACACACCCAGGGAAGAGCCATGCCAGCTCGTGATTATCCCTGCTGAGCTCGGACCAAGAGAACCCAAACTTTATAGTTTGCCAACCTCTTCTTGGCCAGTTCTTTTTCCCACTGCAGAAGCTCAAGAGCCAAATAGCATCGTCTGAGTCTGGTCACTTTCCTGCCAGCCACTGGCCAAGGCTCTGGCTGCTGGCACAGTGCTCTGCTGCCCACGGAGAGGGGGCATCGGCGCTGCCTGGCACGGAGAGGGGAGCTGGCACCGCCCAGCCTCTAGGTGCTTGCAAGAGGAAGCAGAGGATGCTGGTTACTGGCAGGCAAACCTGTTGCCACTGAAACTTGGCACGTCTGGGCGGCTTTAGCAGTCCAGACAGAGAATTAGCACGGAGTGAGAACCTGCATGGCCACGCCAGCCTGTCTCCTCAGAGCTGCCCGTGGACAGATATTTCTTCCTCGGCAGAGAGCTTGGGACATCTCAGAGGCAAAGTTATGTGTAGTGGGGTAAAGGGGATCCGATCATGGCTATTAGCCCATCCTCTGGGGAGGTTCTATACAGTGCTTTTTGCTGCATGGGTGGGAAGCCTGTATTTTCTGGGTTTTTCTAGAAAGCAGGGTAGTGAATACTACTTCTGAGTTCTTGGAAATTGGTTAGCTGGTGCTGTTTGCTCTGGGAGCAGCATCTCCCGTCATGGGCCCCAGTCCCTGATGGGGTGCAGGGGTACTTTGCCTTCCGGGGCCAGCGGCTGACAGATGGTGCAAGGAGACCAGCATTCTGGGACCAACACCGCCTCTTCCCAGCCGTGGGATGTGGACAAGTTGCTTAACTTCTCCGGGCCTCAGTTTCCATTGGCCCTAACCACTGTTGTGAGGACTGAGCGCAGGAATGCAGGATAAACATACACCTCAAACACGTGTAAGGCATTAGGTCACGCTCTCCACACACAGCCTCTCCCCAGACTAGCCTCCTGTGCTAAGTTTTCTCTTTGTGTCTTCTTTTTCTTTCTCTTTATTTGTTTGACAGAGAGAGAGAGAGATCACAAGCAGACAGAGAGGCAGACAGAGTGAAAGGGGGAAGCAGGCTCCCTGCTGAGCAGAGAGCCCGATGCGGGACTTGATCCCAGGACCCTGAGATCATGACCTGAGCCGAAGGCAGAGGCTTAATCACTGAGCCACCCGGGCACCCCTCTCATTCTTCTTAGAAAACTGCTTACTTGGATGTAAAACCCTCAGGAGAAGCAAGATGTCCATCCCGCGAGATGCCCACTCCCCACCCTGCCCGTCTGTCTTCATGCACAGATTTCTCTGCACACGGACGCCCTTCGCCTACTCCAAAGCTGGTCCCTGGGCAGGCACAGACTCGAGGAGGGGAAGGGCGAGCTGGAACGACTATAGAAAACAAAGATCAAGGATTCTCTTTCTATTCCTTTCTGGGTTTCCTGTTCTGAGATGGGCGAAGCAGCCTGATTTATTTTTGACAAACGTATCTGCATCATGAGTTATACTGGAGATGGAATTGTTACATTAAATCAAAGTTAATTTTCGACTTCTGTTCAGGGTGCCATAAATAATCAACTCCAGGGTAAGGTTATGGACTGAAGTCACCCAAATTATGCTAATGAGGATGATTAAACTTTTGAATGCTAAGTTTCTGTAAGAATAACAATCAGTTAGCATTTACATTTCTGCCGAGCCCTAGGATTTGCAGCTTTTTCTGAAGCCCCTATTAAATATAAATAACAATACCATTTTTTAAAGCCAACTTGAGCCTTATGGGGCATATTCAATTCTCTTTTCTGGAGCTCAGCTCCTGCAGATGTGGGTGGGGGCTCGGGCTGGGAGTCGGAGGCCCATGCGGGTGGTGGCGAGGGTGGGTCGGAGCGCCGCAGGACTGTGCATTGCCACCTGCCTTGGAACTACGGAGGGATTTTCAAGTTCTAACAGAGACGATAATTCAATTTCGCATTGGTTCATTCAGTGAGGGATGCCGGGAAGTCCTGCCGAGCCTTAGAAGTGCCACCCCCCACCACGAGCGATTTCTGAGGTTTTGAACTTGGGATGAAGTCCCAGTTCCTCGCCTTCTCTGCTGCCATGCTGTGGGTCTCTGGGCCCATTGCATCAACTCTCTGTGCTTTGTTGTCCCTTCATAGGCTCCGGGGACCTTTTCTAGGAGGCCGCTGGATTCCCTACTGGAGCCCGGGAAGGAGCAAAGGGGCCCCGTTGGTTTCCAGCCTCATGTTTGGCCACCTGTTAGGAAAGCCTGTCCCCGAGATGCTCGCCTCCCGATGCCTGCTGGAGGTCCCAGCAGCTGCTGGAGTGATGACAGATCCGCTTGGAGGTGAGGCTGCGTGCTGGGTGGCTATTGTTTATCCCAGTTGCAATTTCATTGTCATGACAACCCACACTTGCCATTGTCCAAGCTGGTGCCTCTCCCGGCTGAAGGTGTGTGAGGGGGGGTCATCCGGGCTCACTCCACCCCCCCCCCGCCCCCGCCCCACCCCGAGGGCCGAGGACCCATGTGCCCACTCCTGGGGCTGCTCCTTTCTCCGCTCCTCGTGTTCAGGGTGATCTTATTTTCTCCACCACTTACCCAGAAATTGTTTTTGAAAAGTGTCTCATTTCCACTGAATTTGGCCCAGAATGATTGGGGCCGTTGCTGGGCCGGGATCTGCTCTCTCATCCGCCTTCTTGCAGACTGTCTGGCTCCCGTGGGGTCCTGCGCTGCTGTGACCGACCACCGGACGAGGCCGGGGGCTGAGCGCTGGGTGGGAAATACGCCTGCTTCCCTCCTAGAGCAGTGGAGGGAAGGCCTCCCAAAACCTGCTCCCAGAGCTCCGTGTGGGGCACCTCCGACTGGAAACCTGCCTTCGCTTGGCTTCCCAGCTACGGGGTGCCCCTCCTAGAAGATTGCAAGAGACAGATGGCTGGTGTTTCTGTTTTGCTCCGCTGCTCTGAGGAATCCTTGAGTCTGCGCGGGGCTGTTTAGACACCAGCTCTGGATGTTAACGTCGGTGAGCCTTGAAAAAATTGCTCGGGCAGAGTGGGACATGTGTCTACTGAATTCCTCTTTTGGGTCGTCACGTACTTTATGATTCTGAAAGCAGACGTTCCTTTGATTTAGGGAGCAGGCTCAAAAAGGAGCTCTTTTTGTGTTGGCTCGCTGATGAGTCTGTGGGGAGGAGGCCTCGGCCAGGATTGCCCCTGATGGAGGGTTACGAGGCAGGCCTTTATAGGGAGGGAAGGCTGCCTGTCCCCCAACAAGCCTTCTATTGGAGTTGGCTTCTCTTGTGGCTAGAGGGTCACTTGCTGTGACCAAATTGTTGGCTTATTTGCCTGAGTATCATGGTCCAGGACACACACACACACACACACACACAGACACACACACACATATATATATATATATACACACACATACATACATGTATGATTTGGGGATTGCTTTGCTTGAAAGAGGCCGGAGGGACTGGGCTGCTAATTGAGTCTCCAAATCAAGGAAGGTTGTTAGAGAGACAGGTGGACCCACTGCTGTGGGAAATGGGGAAATGCTCAGCTTAGGCACACATGTCTTGACCCCTCTGTCATCATAGGGATGGGACAGGATTGAACGAGGCGGCAGGAGAGGGCAGAAGGCAGGCAGGGGAGTCAGGAGCCAAGACCTAAGGAGCTCAGCCAGTCGGGGGGCCTGGGAGAGGCACCCTGTTAGAAGGAGGTCAGATAGGGGGCCCAGGCCGACCCGGCTGGTCAGGCTAGGAGCCCGTAGTGTTTACCTTCTCCACCTTCATTCATTCGATGGATGTTTTGGCGTACTTGCTGTGTGCCAGGCCCTCTTCTAGGTCGTCACCAGTGAGTGGTCAGTGAAACAGGCACAAATTTGAACCATAAGACCTTCGCTTTCTACTGGGGAGGCCCAGGTGACAAGTAGATCATTTAAAGACCCAGTGCGTCAGATGGGAAATGAGGTCCACACTAGGGGAGGGGCATAGGGGGTGCGAGAGTGTTGCAATTTAAAATTGGGGGGCAGGGTGGGGCTTTCTGAGAAGATGGTGCTTCAGCGGACTGCAGGAGGTGAGGGCTAGAGTGGTGGGCATATCTGGGCGAAGCAGACCCAGGCAGAGGGAATAGCGGGCTCGAAGCGCTCGGGGCCTGCCGAGCTGGGGGCACGGGGGAGAGGCCCGCTTGGGAATGAGGCCACGAACTGGGGGAGCCACAAGGGATGCTGTAATAGTAATAGGGCCAGGACCCCCCGAGCCTTGCAGCTACTGTAAGGGTTTCTGGGGTGTGATGGGAAGCCACAAGGAGCTTTGACAGAGAGCTCCTCCAGGATCCTTTGGGCCACCGTGTTGAGAATACGTCGAATTTCGATTAGGTCCTCACTCTGTCCTTGTCCCGGACTGGAAAAGGTACATATGATTACCAGATGACCTAAACTCTGCTAGGATTGCAACATTTCTAGGAAAACACTGAGCTGAACGCGTCACACATTTGTACCCATGAGCGAAGGCCCCATCTCGCTACGACCCTCACCCCATCTCCCGCCCCTACCTTAGGGGTGTCAGCCACGACCAGCTCTGAAACCCAGGCTCCTGCTCTGGCCAAGTCCCCCCAAGTCCTGCAGGTTATCTTTGTGCCGTGGGGTCCCGCCGCTGTCTCCCGTCCCTGGCCACTGCACCACGTGGACACTGCTGCCCGCCCCAGAGGCCTCGATCACAGTTCCCTCTTCTGAGCTGGAGGAATCCGAGCAGGACTGCTGTGTCTAACTCAGATCTGTTTCAGGTCCGGGGCCTCCAGCTCTCCAACCTTAGGCTGCCTTCCATGGCCCAAGATGGACGTGGAGCAGCCCAACCCCGAGGTTAGCAGTACCTCTGGTCTCCCCGGCTCCCTTGGGAGTGTTCATCCAAGAGTCTCGGGACTTGCCCATCAGATCGGAGTGCTCACTGCTTCCTCCATGATCAAGAAAACCAGGAATGTCTGGCCTTCTGCTCCATGAGAGGAAGGACCGGTCAGCCACTGGGGCGGGAACACGTCCATCCCCGTGGGTGGTCCAGAAAATTGTCCACGTGGGTCTCAGAGCTGTGAGAGGGGCTGGGCCCATATGACTCAGGGTCCGTCCCCCTCCAACATTTAAAGTATCTGTGTGACGTCTCTAGCTGGAGCCCTGTGAGTGGGAACTTACTCTCCCTTTTGCAGGGATGGGTCCGGAGATGTCCTTAGGGGCGCTCCTAACTGAATTTCTTCCACACCACTGATGACAGGCTTTGTGAGTTACCGACTGAAGACAGATCTGAGCTGGCAGAATCAAAGCCAGTGGGTTTAGGAAAAGATCCAAATTACATTGAGGGAGAGCCCACTGCTGTTCCAAGCAGTCAAATACCCCTTTTTGATTGAATAGTCTTGTTATTAAAAATGCATTTAAAAAAATGAAATCGAAAGCAAATCCTTTCAAATAAGATTTCAGCCTTGTCTCAAATCCAGGGGTTTATTTGGAAGTCCCACCTTCTCACACTCCGTACAGAGCTGTGCTGGGAAGGACACAGACCATAGCTCCCCCCGACCCCCGAGCATGTCGACTCAGGAAAGCACGCATCCATCACGTTGCCTGAAATGGGCATGCAGTGTGTCTTCCTTGGGCTACTTGTGTGGGGAAGGTGGTCTCCTAGACTGTGTTAAATGTTGCGCCACCGAACTCCCACTTCCGCCCAGGGCTGAAGCCTGGACTCATGTGGAGCCTGGGACTCAGTCAGCGGTAGGTTCTTACTCACCCCCTCAGACTTCTAGTCCTCTCTCCACTCCATCCCTTGACCTTGATGCTTTCTGCTCCCCTCTAGGCCACTTTCACTAGGAAGCTCTTCCTTATTGTATTTGGGGGAGTGGGGGAACCCCATCCTGCTTCCATATGGCCTGAACTCGCCCTTAATCTGCGACTCCCTGCAAGAAAGAGAAAGGAGCCGGTGAGGTAGGCCAGCCAAGACAGCGTTAACTTGAATCCAACTTAATTCCAATTCCACGATGAAAGGCTCACTTTGAGACTTGATTGAGGTGAGTTTGGGTCAAATAAGAGGAGGTTTCATTCATCACCACAGCCACTTACTGGGCTAGCATTCAGGGCCGGGCACCTAGCATTCAGGGTTGGGGGCTGAGGGGAGGAGGAACAGAACTTGGTCCCTGCCCTTTAGGGAGACAAACAGAAACAAACAGGACCTAAGGACAGAATCTGCAAGCCGTTCTGAAGTAAGCATGTGTCCCAGCCCCGGGGAGAAGAAATGAGGGACCGCTAAAGTGCCGCAGGAGGGGACACCAGGGCCAGGAGATCAGTGAAGAAGCGGACTCCTGCGTTGGGTTTCAAAAGCCTGAGTAATAAACTCATGGAAATAGAATTATGGAACTCATTACCTCCCAGAGAGATTACTAGCAGGAACCGTAATGGATTCTGATAGGATGGGAGAACGAGTGTGGCGGTCAGAGGAGGAAGCCCACGCCTGACCCCGCCCCGTGTGACGGGAGGTGAGACTTGGTCAGTGCCTCAGCGTCCTCCTGCCTCCACTTCCTCATCTGTAAAATGGGACATAGAATAACACTGCGTGTCCTGCCGCCTCATGGGGTTGCTGGAGGGTGAGAAGCACCAGCGCTTTGGAGCATGCCAAAAAAAAAGTCAAGTGCAAAGCAAATATAAAGGTATTTTTAAGCACTTTATTTAGAAAGAATTTCAAACTCACGAAAGTCGCAAACCTAAAAATAATACAAAGAACATCCACATACGCTTTGCCCAGATTTACCTATTGTAGTTTATTTTTAGTAGAAAGCTAACCCTCCTCTCCCTGGAGTTAATGATTTTTTTTTTTAAGATTTTATTCATTTATTTATTTGAGAGAAAGAGAGAAAGCACGAGTGCGCAGAGGGAGAGGGAGAAGGACGGGGAAAAGACTGGCAAGGAGACTTTGCCAGAAAAGACTGTGCTCTGCACAGAGCCTGACACAGGGCTAGATCTCATGACCCTGAGGTCATGACCTGAGCCCAAACCAAGAGTTGGATGCTTAACTGCTTGAGCCTCCCAGGCGCCCGGATTTGCCTATTGTTGGCAGTTTACCCTATCTACTTTGTTCTTTATTCTCTGTGTGTATATATGTGTATATATGCGTGTATACACATGTATATATACACACATAGATAATCTCTCTGTGTATATATATATACACACAGATATAATTATGTATGTATTGTATATACGTATATACACATATATGTATTATAATTGTATTATTATATTACTATAATTCTATATAATGTATCATATATTATACATATATAACATCCATATAAATATACATCTATTCATATATATATTATATGCACACATAGTTTTATTTGTATATATGCTCATACATCATCTTTTTCTGAACCATTTGTGGTAAGTTACGTACATTGTGGCTCTTTACCCCCAAACACTTCAGTGTGTATTTCCTAAAACACACCCCAACACACACACACACACACACACACACACACACACACACACACACACACTCTCTATCCTGCCCCAGATTGAGGGTAAATAGTCAAAAACTCCTGTAAGTTACTTGGATTAGTTCTTTCTCTCTTTCCCCCCCTTCAGTGTGGTTATGATCCTCGCCTGAAATATAATTAGGCTCATTTGTTTCCATCTTTTTCTTCCTTTCTCCCCGTTCTTATTAATTTTAACTTATTTTTGGAATTTGTAGACTACTGACATGCTTACAAAAGTCATAACCATTAAAAAAAAAAATACAGTCCGAAGTACCGTTTTCTCCCATAACCTTCTTGCACCCTGTCTGTGTAGTCCGGTCAGGCTGCCGTGACAGAACGCTAAGGACTGAATGGCTCACAGACAACAGAAATTTAGTTCTCCCGGTTCTGGAGGTGAGAAGTCTAAGATCGAGGCACCACCAGATTTTGGTGTGTGGTGAGAGCCTACTTCATAGACTCTGGGTCCTTTGTGCTGGGTTTTCCCAATCTTGAGGGCTCCGTGCTCATGGCCTTATCACTTCCCAGAGGCCCTGCTTCCTACCGCTGTCCCTTTGGGGATTAGGTTTCAACATATGAGATCTGGGTTAGGGGGGACAAATATTCCATCTCTAGCCCATTCCTTCCCATTTCTTATGGATAATCAACCTCATTATTTTCTGGTTTAACCTTCCTGTGTTTCTTTTGTAATAATATGCTGATATATGTACATTTTCTTATTTTCCTTTATTTCTCCCACAAAAGATAGCATTCCACATACGCTCTCTCGCACTTTGGCTTTTTCACCCAATAACATCTGGAAATCACTCCCTATCAATTCATAGTGATTTCCTCTTTCTTTTTTTAGAGCTGCATGGGACTGTGTGCATGTGCCAGAGTATATTCAACCAATTGTCTCTAAAGGCATTTTGTTTTCCAAGATGGTAGCGCCCACTGTGGAGACGTTCCCCTTTGTAAGCTGAATGCACATCATGGGCCACAGGACATTCTGAGCATCTTGGCCTCGGCTGGAACTCGGTGCCACCGCTCCTCCTATTGGAGTTGAGTGTTTCTGACCATTGGACTTGTTGGGGGGAGGCGGGGGCCTCTCCCAACATATACATGAAGGCCAGGGACCTTCCAGGGATTAAAAGACAAATCCGTCTACTCTTGGAGCATGGATGCAAACATGGCCGATGGATGGGGGAGCTAAAGGGAGCAGTGGGAGGGATGAGACCCAAAGGAAACCAGATGATGGAAGAGAATGTCAGGGGCACTCAAAGCACTCACCTGAGTGAGAAAGGTATGGGGAACAGTAAGTCAGACTCAAGTTCTGGTCCCACACCTCAGAGGGGAGGTTTAACGCTCCGATCTTCCTGCCCCAGCCCCTTGCTGATGTGTGTGGTTTGAGATAAAGGAGCTACGTGTGCCCTTGAACTGAAATATCTGTAGCCCATGGGTGCTCAGGGCCCCTTGCCGTGTGACTGCCGAGACCGAGTGAGCAGATGCATTCGCCCTGTTTGCAAAGTCAGCATTGCAGCGGGGTGGGGGGTGAGGGGGAAGTGGGGGCCGGTGGCTCATCGGCGCAGGGCCTGTTCTGGATTGTTCTGTGAGCGCTGGCACGGCCGCCCGGGATGGGGGCCATGGTGGAGGCCGGCCCCCGACCCTGTCCAGGGGAGTGGAATTGCTTGACTAA
>CM053613.1:77616169-77628314 GCA_028646535.1 Procyon lotor
TCAAATGCACCAATGAAATGCATAGATTTAGGTAATTGCCATATAAAGAATAAGGAACTCGTCTACGTGTGTAGTGACGTATGTAGTGACGTATGTGCTTGCTTTCTCGTGCATAAAAAAGGCTGCAAAGGGGAGAGGCGGGGCTTCTCGCCTTAGCACTGCGCTGCGTCGTGTGTGCCGGTGAGAGCCCCAGCTAGCTGGAAATAAATCCTCTTGCGGTTGCATCCAGCCTGCCTTTTGTGGGTTCTTTAGGGAGGGTCTCAATCCGGATCCAACAATCTGGGGGACAGCAGGTCCAGTGACCACCTTATCCCTGTAGCCTCCATCCCTGCTTCTCAAACCCTATTCCAAGGGCTCCTAAGTTGAAGCCAAGACAAGTCACACAGCTTGCCCAGGGTCACACAGCATATAGGCCCAGAGGCACATGTCCTATTTCCTACAAAAATGCTGAAGCCACAGGCCGTGCCTCTTCTCCCCTCTCTAGGGCAGCATGGGGTGTCCCGGCACCCCGACGCCCCCCACTCCCCCATTTCCCCAACTGCTTGGGCGCTGGGGTCCTCTGAAGTAAAGGACCTCCAGAAGCGTCTGGTACCTGAGAGAGCTGATTGGCCCCCGGACACCAAAAGAAAACTGCAACATCATAATTAATAAATGTTTGATTACATGTCTACAAAACGTGTCGACTAGTCAACTGCCCCTTAACTTGACTCCCAGTTTTTCCAAGTTATAATTAATGTGGAGTGTGTCTGCAGCTTAAGATGATTGATACATTGTGTGGCCTCCAAGTATCAGACTGAATAGCAGATGGAGGTCACAAAATGACCCCGTCCCTCCCCATCTCTGCCTCTGAAGCAGAAAGTTGGGGGAGAACGGGAGAGAGGAGCTCCCGGGGGGCAGAGCCCAGGTCTGTTCTTGGGGTGAGTCTCCTGGACCGCAGAAGGCCGATCTAGTTCATGGCCCACCTTCTCCATCAAATTTTAAATAACTCCCCATTCTCTGTCTCCCGGGCCGACAGAGCGATGGCTAACTCAGCATGAGGGCCAATGCCAATATCATCTGAGGTTGGCTTGGTCGGTGTCACAACCAAATGCCCCCAGACTAGACCCCCAGCTTTTTGGTGCCCAGTCCACCTGGAGAGGACTGGTGGGGGGGAGCTACCACTGGGGTCGTGAATGGTCCACATTTATTCAAGAACATTCAACAGATACTTGGGCCAGGCATTAGGTTCCAGGCAGGGGGGTGCAAAAGTGAGCAAAACAGACCTTCTTTCCCTAGGGGGGGCCATGTTTAATGAATAACAATTGCCAGAGTTTGGGGCATACCCTTGCTCACTGGATTCTCGAAAAGGCCCTGGGAACACTCAGGGCAGACATTAGTTTAATTTTATCTCCTTTTTCAGAGAGGCCATTGAGGGGCTCTAAGTTGGCAGGTCGAGAGCCTGGATTCCATCCCCCGCCATGTGCTGTTTCTATACACCTTGTTTTTCTCTCCAATAGGCCAAGCCCCTCGGTGACGGCCAGGGGGGCTGTCCCAGCAGCTGTCCCAGCAAAGTCTGAGACTGCGGGCTTCGGGACCCACTTTCGGGCTGAGCCTGCAGCCCTGCCCCCTGGGAGGCTGTGTCCAGCAGTGGGGGAGGCCGCTGCCAGGGCCTCTGGCTGTTCCCGTGCTCTGCGAGCTTCTGATGTTATCCGCAACTAATCAGCTATTTATTTCAGCCAATTCATTATGTTCTCTTTGAACCACGCTTCCTTTTCCGGAGAAAAGCTGCCCTGGAATTGGTTTGAACATTAAGGGCGAAATGTGCTTGGGGGCTGCATTCCGGGGCCAGCTCTGTGCTTCTGGGCCCGCCCGCTAGCCTGCTCTGTCACCGCGCCTTTGGGAGGACGGATGGGCTCAGCCCGCAGCTCGGTCCCCGGAGCACACATCCTGCTGGTCCTGCCTGCCAAGGTGCTCCATCAGCCTCTGCCCCGTCCCCGCGCAGGCAATCTCAGCCTGGGCATCAAGGCGTCCAGTCCTCCATCAAGGTGCTGGGCTCTGCAGCAAATCCTTTGTCTCCTGCTTCAATCCCTCCTGAGCCTATGTTCAATCACCGCCCGCCCCCCCTTCCCCCTCCCCAAGCGGCTTAGCTCTGCTCCTGCCCTCCCTGCGGGCTCTGACACTCCCATCACCCAGCCTGATCTTGTCACCTGCTTGGCCAGTCCCCACCCCCCAGCCACCCCAATGAAAACCTACTCCCTGCTGTCACTCCGGTTCCTCTCCTTCCCAGCCTACCACCCGGTGCACTGGGCCAGGCCTACCCTAGCCACTTTCTGACTCCCGGAGGGGGTGGTTGGGAAGATGGGAGGCAAGAGAGTGTCTCTCCTCCTCCCAGCCTCCACACTGTCCCCAGGTGCTGGCAAGGTGGGTTGCCCTTGCCAAAGCAAGCTGGGGAAAGCCCCAGAGCGGTGGGCCTCCAAGGCCTGAGGCTCTTCTCAACCTCTCCCCAGCCTCAAACAGTCAAAAGCCCGGAGAGTGAGGTTTCCCAACAGGATACCCCCTTCCTCTGTCTCTAGCCGGTCTCATCTTGGGGCTGCATGTCTGTCCCAAGATGGCCGCTTCCCTAAGAATCCAGTTTCCATGGCAACAAGAAGGCAGCCCCCACAGATGCAAAAGGGGCAGGGGGCCAGGGAGTGAAGAGGGACATGAAATTTGACCACAGTGGCTGTGCTGTGCCCTCCTCCCCCCACCTCAAGGGATGTGGCCCTTCTGGAGCACAGGTGGGCTGGGTTCCTGCTGCGGGCTTTATGGCAGAAGGGGCGGGGGAGCAATAGAGACCGTCCCACTGCAAAAGCAGCCTGTCATCCTGCGGGATTTGGGGGACCTGTGAGCTGTGGAGCACAGAAATAGAAGAATTATCCTCTAAGTCCAAACCCGTGATACATCGGTCTGGCCAGAGCTTGCTCGTGACAGTGTTGCCAAGACTTTATGGGAAAGGCTTTGCCCTAGAAGCCATCAACCTCAGAGTCAGGATCAGGGCCCAACACCTGCCACTCTCCTAACGGCCCCTTTGGAGACGGCATTCATGCATGTCCTCAACCCTTCCTTAACCCATTTGCATTTTCAGACTGTGACACCCTTGGGCGATGAGCTCCCTGAATTTGTGTCCAGCTGCTCAGAGCAGCGGTCCCCTCAACCTCTTCCCTACCCACCTAAGTGTTCAGCAAGGAGTCCCCTCGGGTTTGGTGCTTTGGGATTTGGTGAACTCCCTACCCTTTGTCCCACCCTTCCAACCCTCAGGTAGCATCCACTTTAATTTCAAAGGAGAGTATTTCTTACTGCCCAGTGTGCCGCTGGTGACTTTATTCCTCACGACCTTACGAGGTGGCAATTCTAATTTGCATTTCAAAGGTGAGAATTGACTTGTCCACCAGGGGGCACAAGGCAGGGGTGGGATTCGAACCTGTCTGGCGATTTGGTCATCAGTGCTGCTCCCCGGGCAGACCCACCTACCGACTCTTGAGCCTATTGGTCCAGGAAGGGCGAATAGAAATTAAAAGAGGAGGCTTAATTCTCCCTGTTGAAAATAAGGAGAAGCCATTTTCCTCCTCTGACTTTTCTTTCAGAGATTTTTTTCCTGTGTCCTTTTCAAATGCATGGAAAGCTTTAGAATGGCTAGATCAGTCTCCTGCTGGCCTCAGAGTTCAGGCATTTCCTCAAAGACCTGAGAGACACCTTTTTGAAATACAAACATCTTGGGAGATGGTGCCCCTCCGTCTGAGTTCCTGTGGGAGGGCAGGAGCCTAATTTTGGTGGGTGCCTTGCTCCCATTTGCTGAACTACCTCTAGTAGCAAATGATGCTTTTGTTTTTCTTCTGGATAAAGCCAAGAAGCTAATGCAGACGGTCGCCCAGTTACCAGGTAGAGGCAGGATGAAATATGTGTGACAAATGATGTTGTCAAGACCTCTTATTTGAGGACGAGCTCTTGTCTATCACGGTGTATAAACAAGGGTTTATAAGGGGTTGTATGCACCGGGCTACTGAAGGGGACCAGACTACCCCACCCCGAAGGAGGCCCCCCTGGCACCAGGATTATTGGGAGCGGAAGGCCACTGAGGAACAGCAGAAGTGGGAAAAGCTCTAATGTCAGAGCCCAAGTTTCCCTTTTGTCAAGAAACTTGACATCAATAAAGGAAATTTCCATTTGTACAAGTGTTTCCATCTCCTGTAGCAGGAGGAGGAGACTCTTAATAGCTCTTATCAAAGGAAAAGGCACAGACTTCAGGCTGCGTGACAATCCCTCCTGAACAAGCCCTGTTTGCCATACGTTTCCTGGTCACCTTCCCCTAACTTTCCTCCCCCCTGCCAAGCCCCAAGCCCATTTTTCTTTGTCTAGCCTAAAATAAGTCCCTAAATTCCGGCTTCCTTTTCGAGCCACATTTTTCTTTGTGAACTCCCGTGTGCAAGTGTGTGTAATTAAAACCGTTTTTATTCTCTGGTTGATCTGTCTTTTATCAGTTTGCTACAAACTGAACCCAGCCACTGAACCTAGGAGGGTAGAGAGAAAAAAGGGTTTTCTCCCCTACGCTATATAAGGGGAGGGGGGCGAGATTCCATTTTGTCTTTGAAGTTTCTTAGGGGGTAAGCCGTGATACGCCTCACATTCTAGTTTAATGCTTATTCGATAAGGAAACTGTCCCCTTACCGTTGTGGAGGTTTTCTGGATTGAGAGAAGATTTTTTTTCCCCTAAATTTACTTCTACAGTCTAATCATAGACTCCTTGTCCTTTGAATCTGTGCTCCACACCCTTACTCTCTGGAAGCTCACTGACATCCAGTTTCCCAGTCTCTGGGACTGAACCTATTCTGAATTAAGCCTTGCTGGGGGGTTAACAGATGTCAGATCCCAGCTAAGGGTAATCCCTCCCTGCCTTCTTAGCTAACTGTGAGGCTATCCCACATTTTTGGGGGAGGTTTAGCCCATAGACCTGCCCCCCCCTCCTCCCACTGATGGTCACTCCCATCTTCAAAAACCTTTGATGTCTAAGAGATGAAGTCACAACTTAGTTGCGTGCACACCCCACGGGCCTTAACTTCATTGGCTTTTCCAATTTATCTCCTCATTGCCCCTCCCCCACCCCCCGCAGAGAATCCACTAAGCGATGTATTCATTTCATGCCTTTGCTGACCTCATTCCTTCCGGCCTGGAATCCTTCCTTCTCTGCTCTGCACTTGCACAACGCCTCTATTCTCTTAAGGATCCGCCTGGATGCCCCTTGGCCCTGGGGGGACTTCTCAGGTGTAAGGACTCAGTCTAGCACCTCCTGGTCGAGCCACACTGGGTCGATGAGGTCGAGCTCTCCTCTCTGGGCCTCATCTGCTCCATGTCCCTGCTAGGTCTGTGACGCGTCCTCTGCCATCCCTGGTTCTTTGAGGGCAGGACCCCTCTCCCCTTGCATCCCATCTCCAAACTGCACCCAGCCCGGGGGCCATCCCCGGCTGCCTGAAGGGAATGCTCGGGCAGGACTGGCTCCTCCAGTCCCGGGTGATGGAGCAGATCGGTGTAGGGTTTCCTAAAAGGTAGGAACTGAGAGGCTTCATGTCCTCCTCCGCCATTTAAGGGTTATAGACTCTTTCTCGGCTAATCAGCAGGTGGAAATGTAACCGTCCCGACTGGGCCACCCAGCACAAGGCCTTCCTGCTCCCCTTCCCTCTCCTGAGTAATAAACAGAGTCGTTACCAGGTGCCTCGCGCAGCCTCCCGTGTTGGCAGGTTATTTATATGCAAATTTGCCTGTCTGTGGTCGTGGAGGCTCATAAACACGATAACAGCAGCTTCTGTAGGGGCCGAGATGTGCTGGAGGGTGGGGAGAGGCCCTCCAGCTTCTGGGGGGAGAGTTAAGACGGGATTAGCCACAACCAATTAGATGGTATCAAACCCAAAGGGACCCAGCAGTTTAGCTAAACTGAAGATCCGACCACGGGAAGGGGGCCTGCGGCCGTCAGGAGGACTTCAGGCACCAGCGGAGCCATCCCCCAGGAAGCCAGGCTTGGGGGTAGAGTCCTAGGCTCAGGCCTCTCGGAAAGGGGCCGTGGGAGGAAAGGCACCACCGTGACCTTCACATCGGTCTTGGCATCCAGGGATGTTGGTGGGAAGCATCGCTGCCCAGGAGGTGGGAAGGTAGGGCCCCCCACATGCTTTCACGTCCTGGAGCCTTCCCTCTGCTGACCCCTCCTCTGCCCGGTAGACTGCAGGCCAGCCTCCAGAACTCCCCTGCGATGTCCTCTCCCCACCCCCACGCCCCACCAGTCTGTCCCCCATCCGGATGCCTAGTTCCTCACCACTCAGCACAAAGGCTCTCAGGCTGGACCCAGGTCTTCTAAAACAAAGAGGCAGACCAGCCTGGCAACTTCTTCCTCTTTTGCCTTATAACACAAAAACTGCTTGAGTTGCCCCCTGTGGGTAAGGAAAGCCCCGGCCTCCAAGATACAATGGCTTGGCTCCCCTCCTGGGGTGGGAGTGAGGAGGAAGAGGGCTGGAAATACCTTTCATTCTTTACCAGGGAGCCCACAATGGAGAGAGCAAGACACAGCTAGTCCTTAACGAGGCTATTCTGCCACATTACATTCTTAGCAAACCAGCCTGCTACATTTCTAGAACAAATCTGATCCTGTCTCCTCTCTGCTTAAAATGTTTCAGGGGCTCCCCATCGCCGTCTGGTTAAAGCCTGAGCTCCCACCATGGAAGCATGTCAGGAGTTGGCTGGGGCTTCTCAGGCCTTGGGATTACGGCTGTCTCCCCTCCCCCTGCAGCGGCCGGACTGATCTAGAATGTCATCGCGTGTTTCACTGTGCCCGCATAGAATGCTTTCTCTCCCTTGGTCCCTTAGACAAGCAATTCCTTCAGCCTGGGATGCCTTCTCCTCTCTGCTCAAACTCCTCTTAGTTCTTCATGATCCGGAGGGTGGGCCCAACGCAGTGTGGAGACTCACCACATGTAAGTGAGTTCCACCCTCTGAGATGGTCAAGAAATCCAGCCCCCACCAACACATTTATCCAGGGTACCTATCACATACCTGTTTCATCCTTGACGTGTTTAGTATTATTTTGCCCAAATATCAGAACTTAGCCCTTTGTATGAGATTCATTGCTCTGCATTTTATCTTTAAAATAATTCAGTGGAGGAAGTGTCCATGCAGAGGCAGCGGGGTGGGTGGGCTTTGATCCTCATGCAGACATGGGCGGACTCCCCCCATCGTCTTTAGTTAGAACTTCCATCCAGGGCTGGGGCCTCTCTTGAGCCCTGGAGGGAGGGGCCACCTCAGCACCCACGACCACCTGAAGTCCCTCACCCTGGAGAGTGTCAGGTCGAGCCCAAGACGTGGCCAGGAGAGATGGGAGATCAGAATAGGACTCCCCTCCTAGGGTCCTGATTTACCCAGGTTCAAACGAGCAGTTCCCCAAATACCTTTTACCAGACTTGTCCTGCAATCCGGCTCCCATCCAGTCCGTGAGGGGCTTGGGAAAGAGGCAGCCGTGGAGTGTCCCCGGGGAGGGGTCCCAGGGGCAGTCCTGTTGCATTGCAGTCCGTAGACCAACTGGCCCAGAGTGTCACAGGGGCCAGAGTACACTGGAGGGTCCTTTGTTGGGGGACAGACACCGTTGCTGTTGAGAACAACATCCCCCTCCTCAAGTGCTTACAGAGAGGCTCAGCACATTTTTTTTTTCCTTTTACCCACTTCTTGATGATGGGAGGTAGGCAAGAGATAGAGGCCATGTCCAGGGCTGAGGGTCGTTGGACCAAGCGCTGACTGATGCCCCCACTCCTAGAGCTGGGTGTGCAGTTGGCTTGGAGGTGAGCTGCACTGAGGCCAGGACACGTCCTGCCTTGATGCCCGCTGATGGGGCCTTCGCTGGTGGCCTCTCGTGGAGCCGGACTCTGCATGGGAAGGAAGAGCTCTCTCTGCCCTCCGTGACGACTTCACAGCCCCCAGGCATCATGCGGAAGTTGGCTGGGCTGCTCCGTGGGTCTCTGGGATACTATCCAGCCGTGACCACACCCTTGGCGCTGTGGGGGCAGGGGTGGGGAACTCTGCCCATGAGAATTTGTAGGCCTAGGGATGCGGGAGGAGCCTAGGATAGAAGGCCAGGCCCTCAGGGATGGGCATTCCCTCCTTCTCCAGGAAGCTTTCCTGGACGACCCCACCAAGCATGCGTTTGCCCACCAGAACCTCACCAAACCATGGTCGTGCTTCTGCTCTCTCGCCTTCCAGGGCGCACAGCCTTGGAGCCCACGTTCTCTTCCTTCTCTGTAAGGCTCCATACCGAGTGGATCACTGGGGTCATTTCCATTTCTAAGCAATGTGCCTGAGGCCATTTTGACTCTGGTCAGCCCGGTCTGAGTTTACATCCCAGATTTCAGACTCTGTCCCCTCTAACCTGCTCTTCTACAAATCCCCACATGGACCGTCCTTACATCCAGCTGTCTTCCTGTCACGTCCCTTCTCAATAATCTCCCATGGCTCCCTCTTTTCTAGTACCATCTAATCCTTATGTCTTCATCTTGAGTTGTGGCGATCCCCAGCCTGGTTGCCAGTGACCTTCACATGTGTGAATCACGGCCCCCTTTCAGTCTTGGCTATGCGTGGCTCTTTCCGAAATTCTCTTCTCCCCAGATTTCCTACGGCCGCTGTATCTCATTTCTCCTCCTACCTCTCAAAGGCACCTGCTCAGTTTCTCCGACCATTCCTGCTGCTTTACTTTCTGCCCAAATCTTAAATGTTGATGTTCCCCACACCCCCATCCTGGGCACTTTCTTTTCCCTCTCTGTCCATGTTCTCCTTGGATGATCTTGTCTAAAGGTAGAGCTCTGGCTCTTTGCTACATATTTGCTGTTGATTTATAAAAAATCTGCATCTTTAGTCTAGACCAGTGCTCTCCAAGGGGGTGTGTGCTAGAGGCTCTCTTGAGGGATGAGAAGAAAATGTTGCTATTATTTTTATCTAAAAAGTAAGAAAGAAAAATGTCTTTTAAAAAATTCTATTTATTGATTTGAGAGAGAGAGAGAGAGAGAGAGAGTATGAGCAAGGGGGAAGGGCAGAGGGAGAGGGACAAGAAGACCCTGCACTGAGCGTGGAGCCCCACGCAGGGCTCGATCTCATGACCCTGAGATCACGACCAGAGCCAAAATCAAGAGTCAGCTGCTTAACCAACTGAGCCACCCAGGCACCCCAAGAAAATATCTTTAAAAATATGAAATATACGTATTGACACATGTAAATTACGAACAAATACACATATGTTGGGGGATATGCACTGGACAATGTTTTTGCTGATGGGGTGTGTGGCAGAGATTCCCGGGCATCCCAGAATGTCCACCCACCCCTTCTTCCATAGTGATGGAAATGGTCTGTGTGCGTGGCTGCCTGGATAATAGTCACATTGCTCAGCACGTCCTTACAGCCCCATGTAGCCTGGAGACCAATTTCTGGGATGTGAGCAGAAGTGATGTGCGCACCTCTCGGGGTTATGCCCTGTAGGGAAGGGGCTGGCCCTCCCCTGGCCTGATGTCCCCTTTCCGCTGGCTGGAATACAGATGGCAGGGAGTCATCTTGGATTGTGCCCATGCAACGAGACAGGAGGGGCCTGGGCCCTGACTCCTTCAAGCTCCGCATCAGCCTGGATTGCTTATGCTTATGAGGAAGAAGGACACTTCATCCTACTTAAGCCACTGTTATTTCACATTTTATAGCAGCAGCTGAATCTATATCCTAGCAAATAGAAGATATATGGCGTACCCTGGTCTAGATTTCTCTCCTGAGCTTCAAATCCATATACACACCCTCATCTGGAATCTCCACCCATGGTGCTCTAAGTACAAGGCATCTGAGCCACAGCCCATTAGACGCCCCCCTCGCCCCACAACCTGCTCCTCCCTTACCACGTTTGGGTCCTTCGTGTCACTGTCCCCTATAGCAGGGCTCCCGGGCCGCTGCTGACCAGGGTGCTGAGCACAGCTGTTGGCATGCTTGAGGGGCTGGAGCCCCTCAGGGTGTGAAGCGATATCCCAGGTGTTTCATTTTAATGAACTAATAGAGAAGGAAAGAAGTTCTTTTTTGTGTGTGAGTCTTTGGGGAGGCTGATGGGGATGAGTGAGTGGGGCGGTGGGGAGCGGGGGCTCACGTGGGGAGAGGACTAAAGCCTAAAGCTGAAGGAGCTGTTTCCACGGGCACGCTGTGAGACCTGGGGTGCACACCGAGCTGCCCCAGGCCTGGAGTGCAGAACAGAGTGCCGGGTGAGCCCCGGCATCTCAGAGACCGGTGGTGGGAGCATCAGAGCCCAGCATCTTTGGCGTGGACATAGATGGAGACCCCTGGTAGGGCCAACTAGGAAGCAGCCTCATGGCAGAAATGGTGCCATACACACGGAGGACTGCGTTTCCCAGCTGCCTAGCAGGCGATGCCATATTTCTAAGTCACAGTCAGAAGAGTGCGGACGGAAGTGTTGGGCTCAACTTCTAGTGCTCACCTCCTCCTTGTGCAATTCAATTACTGTACTCTCTCTTTCCTCTGCTGCCTGGACGGTGCTGGAGTGACCTTGGAAGCCACAGGATGGTAGCAGCGTAGGTCCAGTCCACTGCTAAGAGGAGAACCTCTGGGGCACCTGGGTGGCTCAGTGGGTTAGGATCTCTGCCTTCGGCTCAGGTCATGATCTCAGGGTCCTGGGATCGAGCCCCGCATCGGGGTCTCTGCTCAGCCGGGAGCCTGCTTCCCCCTCTCTCTCTGCCTGCCTCTCTGCCTGCTTGTAGTCTCTCTCTCTGTCAAATAAATAAATAAATAAATAAAAATCTTTAAAAAAAAAGAGGAGAACCTCCCCGGAGAGCTGCCCAGTCCGAAATACCCCAAGTGTATGTTTCGAGCAGAAGTTAATGCTGAGATTTGGGGGTGGTTTGCTCTAGAGCCATCATTAATTATCCTAACTAACAGAGTTCTCTAGTGGCTTTGTGAGTGAAGGGCAATGACAAAGGGGAGGTAAAGCAAGAGAGAGGGAACAAAGCCGTTGTGTATTGACAGGAGGTGGCAGGCAGATGTCCATGAGTGCACGTGAGGCCCTCCTCAGGGACATCAGGGAGATGAGATCCTATTAACTCCTAAGTCTAGCCAATTTTTCCCTTAATGGTTTTCTATCTTCTCTCCTTTGGACTTTCAAAGGGCCTTGAACACAAACTTATAAAAGCGCACAACCCCTTCTCTGTGTATGCGGGCCTGTGTGTTTCCACACATATGATAATACACATAAGATACGTGTTATGCATATACATATAATTTATACTTTTTTAAAAGCCTGTTTCATCTTCTGGAGCTTGCACTATGAAATTATAAACAGCATGGGATTTAAAAAAATTTTTTTTTATTTTGAGATAATTGTAGATTCACATGCCATTGTAAAGAATAAGATGGAGAGATCCTGGGCACCCTGGTGCCCTTTACCCAGGTTACTCTGATTAGTAACATCTTTTGAATTTAAATCTAAACTACTTTTAGATTTTAGGCATCCTACTGGGTATAGTGGTATCTAATTGTGGTTTTAATTTGCATCTTTCTGATGACTAATGATATTGATCATCTTCACATGAACTTCTTGGCCATTCATAAGTCTTCCCTGGAGAATTGTCTGTTCAGATACTTTGCCCACCTTTAAATTGGATTATGTATCTTCTTATTATTGAGTTTTAATAGCTCTTTATATATCCTACACAAGTCCGTTATTGAATACATGATTTGCACAGATTTTCTTCTATTCTGTGGGTACCTTGGCACTGTCTTGATGGTGCTCTTGACATTTTGATAGCGCCCACTTTATTTTTTTTCTTTTGTTGCTTGTGAGAAACCATTATCTAATCCAAGGTCATGAAGATGTACGCCTATATTTTTTTCTAAGAGTTTTATACTTTTAGCTCTTTCATATAGAGGTTTGATTCATTCTGGGTTAATGTTTGAATGTGGTGTGAGGTAGTAATCTAACTTTATTCATTGTGGGTATTTATTTGCTCCTGAGCCATTTGTTGAAAGACTTATCTTTTTCTCCATTGAATTGTTCGTCATCCTTGTTGAAAACCCAGTGATTAATTGCAAGGGTCTATCTCTGGATTGTCAATTCTCTTCCATC
>CM053613.1:77628414-77650708 GCA_028646535.1 Procyon lotor
CGCTTAACGACTGAGCCACCCAGGCGCCCCTAAGCTCCTTTTTAAAGATGGCTGACTCATCCTCGGGGCACCTGACTGGCTCAGTCCATGGAGCACGCAGCTCTTGATCTTGGGGTTGTGAGTTCAAGGCCCCATGAGGGGTGTAGAGATTACTTAAAAATAAAATCTTAAAAAATAAAAATAAAATAAAATAAAATAAAACCAGAAGCATCAGAGCAAAATAAAAGATAGCTGATTCATCCCCAATGTCCTGACATATGTTAGGATACGGGATATGGGTAAATGCAGGTAAATCTAAGTAATGTCAGCTGAGCTAAACAGAAGGCAGGAGTGTTTGTGGTAAAAGACGAGAGGCAGACAGATAAGGCTGTCTCAGCTAGCTTCCTCTAGGATGGACAACCCAAAAGTAAGAGAGAACGCCCATGACAGAAGCCAAGGCTTTGGGATAATTTAATCCCAAAACTGACAACCCACTACTTTTGCCATATTCTATGTATTAGAAGCATATCACAAAATCCCGCCCAGGCTCCAGGAGAGGCGACTGCACAAGGGTGTGAATACTGGGAAGCAGGGATCTTAGTAGCTGCTACTACCTACGTTTTGTCACCAAAAATCTTTAACTCTAATCTAATGGAGCTCAGTACCGAAGGTGCGGTTTACAGGAAATAACAGGGCATAAAGCAACAAGCCCAATGACATCATAAGGAAATAACCCGGAGAACTCAAAAAGTGGGACATTTTGCCAGACCATCAGCTCAATCACTTCAAAAAGTCAATGTCATGCCAAGAAAGAGAAAAAAAAAAAAAAAGGTGGGGGTTCTACTTTTAAAATGGGAGAAGACTAAACAGAACAACCGAATGCCATGTTTGATCTTGGGTGTCTGCTCTTAAGACAGAGCTATGAAAGACACTTCTGGAATGATTGTGGAAGTCTGGGTATGGGCTGAATATTGGATGATATCAGGACATTTCTAATTTTTTAAGGTGTGAGAGTGACATTTTGGTTACATGGGAGAGTGTCCTCTTTAAGAGACACGGGCTGACAAATGTAGGATATCTCTTGAGGTCTGCAACTTATACTCAAACGGTCTAGAAAAAATACTTGGATAAAGCAAATTTGACAGAAAGTTCATTGTAGAATGTAGATTTGGGGCCTACGGGCTATTATTGTATTATTCTTCGGGCTTTCCCGTATGTATACGTTTTCTTCGTAGTTAAAAGTTGAGAGGTTAAAAAAAACAAGTCTTCTGACCAGAATTATTTAACAGAGATGAATCCTAGCACATTTCTCAGGCCTTGTGAAAAGTATCTCAGTTTTTTTCTCACATAGACACTTAGAGTTTGCTTGGTTCATGCCGCATCTTGTTCTGGAAAAGATTTAAGGTGACTTCTCGCCCCGCCCCCAACCCTTGCCTCGCTCCTGGAAGGAGTAGAAGGACCTGGGTCAGAGCAGACTCCTATGTGGGTCTGTCCTCGTGGGGGCAGGTGGAAACTCAGACCGGCCTGGATTGGGCTCCTGGCTCTGACGCTTGCATCAACCTTGGGCAAGTTTCTTAATTACTCCTGAGCTGCGGTTGCCTCAGTTGTCCGAGAGAAGGACAACCTGCCTCGGGGCTGGAGAGGGCGTGGGGTTGGGAGCCATGATGTGGCTTTCAGGGAATGCTGGATGGGAAGAAGACAAAGAAGGGCCAGGGTGTGAGTTTTCCAGGCCCTGGAATCCCTAGATGTGCAGGGTAGGGAGGCAGAAGGACTCTGAGGCCCTTGGGAAGCAGAGGAGGGAGGGGGCCAGAGAGCCCACCTTAGGGACAGATGTGGGCGGGGTGTGGGGAATGAGCCAGTGCCACCGGGGCGCCGAGCCCTGTGCCGTGACGTGTATGATCTATAAAGCAGACTGTGGGCCCAGGAAGGGACTCCTTTTTTTCCTTTCTCACCAGCGCCTTTCTTTGGAATCAGTCACTTGGAAAATATTTGGCCTTTTCCACTTGGCGTAGACTGTCTCCTGTCCCCTGCCCCCCTCTTTCTCACGAGTCCAGCTCCATGAAGAGGTGGCTTGACGGGTTACAGAAGATCACGCAAAGCCTTCTAACATGAGCTGCCTGCCTGCCACAGTCTCCGGAACAAAGCCTCTCTCTTGTCACAGGAAGCTCCATGGCCTGGGAGATTATCTGCAGAAAGAAGGAGCCAGCCAGTGAGAGGGACCGATGTGCTCATCAGCTGAAGGCCCCCCCAGAAGTGAATTTGCTTCCCTCTGCCCCGTAGTCCCCTGGACACCCCAGCCAGAGGCGGCTGCTGTCCTGGCAAAGGCCCGCAGAGGCTACTGAATGAGCCTGGCAGGTTCCCTAGCTTTGCGCATCATCTAGAAATCCATAAACAGGGGATCACAAATGGGTGGAGCCCGGGGCTTTGTGTTCAGCTGGCAGGTGGAGGGATGAGGAGTGGAGCAAAGGGAAGAGGGCTCCTCAGCCAAGGAGAACTCTCTGGAACTACAGGGAGGAGATGCGGGGGGAGGGGGTCACTGGTGAGTGAGAAGTGTCAAAAATCCCACCAACATGCGAAGCCTTTGGGTTAAGCACAGGCCTTAAACACAGCAAATATCCCCACAAGCATAAGTGGGGGAGTCGTGAACCCAGGCCCTCAGCAGACCCTCTCAACAAGTATCGAGAGCCTTCCACGTGACCAGGCGGGGCTGGGCTCTGGAAATCCCAAGTCAGAGGAGCCCCTCTGCGCGCTAGTGTCTCTATCTGTGGCGGGCGATTACAAGGCAGGGCGTGAGGACTGCTGTAGAAATGGGAGCCCTCACTCTGTCCTGGGACAGCAGGGGCTGAGGCCAGGGGGGCCCAGGAACCAGCAGCACCATCCACTGAGGGCTGATGGGGGCAAGCTGGTATGGAGGACGTAAGACCTTTGCTGAGCTAAGGACCACAGGGCAAGAAGCCGGGAGGACCAGCCTTTAGGCCAGCCTCCTTCAGTACTCACCTGGGCCGAGTCCCTTCTCTTCCGATCCTTGAGTCCTCATCTGTTTTCTGGAACTTTGGGAGGCCTGGCCAACTCCGGGTTCTCCCAGCCCCATCAGTAGGGTCGGGGCCCGGGCGTCTCATTATCCAAACAGCTCCCAGGCGGTTCTTCCTACAGCCAGGGGAGGCGGCAGGGGATGGGCAGTGAGGCAGGAACCTGGGGGTGACAGGAGCTTTCTTCCAACCTCCGAAATCCCAGGACTTCCTCTGTGAAAGGTCCAGAGTTCCAAGGGGTGACCCGAGGGATCTGAGACCTCCTGCCGGTGGGTTAAGTGAGGGGATGCCACCAAGCCGGTGGCGTTTAGTCTGAGCTGAGTCAGTGTGCGGTCTTCCCACTCTCACTGCAAGTCCCTACGAGGGTAGCCGGGGCAGAAGAGACAGTCTGAGAGCGGAGAAGCATGGCAAAACAGGAAATGCCCTCCAAGAAGGAAAAGGGAGGGAGAGTGGGAGTTTGCAAGAATCCCTTTGAAGTCTTAGGGGTTTTTTGTTTTTTTTTTTCTCTTTGAGGCCAGTGACAAGATTGGTTTGCCTGATCTCAAGTGAAGGGGCCTTGGATGGCTGAGTCCTCCACCGCTGGCATCAAAGAAGACCCAGAATGGGTACCTGGCTGGCTCAGCAAGGGGGTGAGTGTGCAAATCCTTTTTTTTTTTAAGATTTTATTTATTTATTTGAGAAAGAGAGGGAACACAAGCAGGGTGAGAGGCCGAGGAAGAGGCAAACTCCCTGTAGAGCAGGGAGCCAGATGTGGGACTCGATCCTAAGACTCTGGGATCATGACCTTAGCCAAAGGCAGACGCTTAACAATTGAGCCACCCAGGTGTCCCGAGAGTGTGCAACTCTTGATTTTGGGGTTGCGAGTTCAAGCCCCACGTTGGATGTAGAGGCTATTCAAAAATTAATAAGCTATAAAAAGAAGAAGAAATCCGCCCATACTGTTTCCCATGAGTATCTCCCCGTGCCTCCTTTCTCCCGTTCCCGTCTTCCCCCTCTTGGCGCAGCTCTCCATCTTTAGGGAAGCTTCTCCAGACAACGTCAGCCCTTCTGTACTTAACTATTCATTTTATAAAGTTGGCTTTTTTTTTTTCCTGAGCCACCAGGGGCCAGAATCCAGAGATGAAGGAGCCATGATCCTTGCCTTCCAAGAACTCGGGTTGATATATAAGTATGCAAACAAAATTAAGACACAAAGGTGGGCCACTGCCCCCCCCCCCCCCATTGTATGGCTGTTTGCGGGGGCGGGAAAAGCTTCCTCTGAAGTAGACCTGGCAGGTTTGGGGAGAGAACACCCCTTCACCTGGCAGGAACTCCTCTGTTGAAGGGGTGGAAGGAGAGGGGGGAGCAGGGACCCGAGTGTCCCAGGGTCCTGGGCTTGGGAAGTCCCAGGGGCCACATAGGTAAGCCGTGCTGTGGGAGACAGGGAAGGGCCCTGGGGCACTAAGTCTACATCTGACCTGATCTGCCTCCTCCCCCGGGACTGGGACCACCCTTACCCTGCCCTCCGGTCCTAGACTGCCGGGTCTGTGGGTCACACGTCATTGTCCTGAGTCCTTCCATCACGGTAGCCCCGAGACACAGTGAATAAGTCTCCTTGTTTGTGCAAGGTGTGGGAATCACCAGGCCTGCCTGGCTCGCACACAGCTCACCCTAAGAGAAACCGCACCCCACCCACGCACCCCCACAGCCTCTGTGGACGGGGCAGCCTCTTGGACCCAGTTCTGGGTCACGTGATGCCTCCATCCTCAGCCCGAGAGCTGGGTGGCCTGGGAGGAACTAGCTTAAACCAGGAGGGCAGGGCCGTCCAGCACCTTGTGCTTGAACCCTGGAATCGGGAATCCAGGAAGAATCAGACGGAAGCATCAGCTGCGGCCTTACACAGATGGCAAGAGGCCCTGATGTCGATTCTGGGCCAGCCCGGGTCAGGATGAGATGGAAAAGAGAGGCCAGGAGGTAGAGAAAAGACTGGGTAGGGCGCGGGGAAGGGAGCAGGTAGCAGGGGGAGTGGCAGAGGGAGAGGCAGTAGCTAAACCACAAAGACCTAACGGCAGAGGGAAGGAAAATGGTCTAACAACTTTTCTTGTAGTGACTCATTGAATCCTCACAACCACCCTATGGGGAGGTGCTACTCTCCCATTTTACAGATGAGAAAACTGAGGCACCAGGGAGCTTAGTGGCTTTCCCAAGCTCACATCGCCCATTAAGGGCAGAGCCAGGATCTGAATCCGGCTCACAAAACTCTGCTGGGTCTGGGGGCTGGATGGACGATGGGACAGTCCCAGGCTCTCCTATCCAGGAGGCTCGGCCCCACTGTTAGAATTTCCTCAGGGTTCTGGTTTCCTTACATTTGACTTTGTTTGTCTCCTTAACTATACTCCCCATCCCCTCAACAGGCATCCATCCCTGAGCTCCTCCTGGAAGGCAGTCTGTCCCTCATGTAACTGGCTTATCATTCAGGCTCGATTCAGTTCAGCAGAACCATAAAATATTTATTTAAAAAATGTTTCTCAAGTCACTGTTTTCAATTGTACTCTGTTGAATCTCCCTTTTCTGTCCCTTGACAACACCTTGGGCACATTCTGTAACTTCTTTCTGGTTAGTAAGTAAATCAAGTTGAAGAATCCACATCTTGCATCTGATTTCAACTCACCTTTCCTTACTGCCTATGGCCCTGGGGCCTGGAGTGGGGCTGAAGGTGGTCTGCTTTTCCCTCCTCCTCCTCCTCCTCCTGGAATGCAGGGGGCTGGGGATGGGACGGCGTCTTTCTGGCATGTTCCCTCCCCATGCTTGGAGCCTTCTCCCTGTGGGAAGCTCCCTATGTAGAGGTGCTCCCTCTCCAGGCTTAAGATCCACACCCCGGACAGACAGAAGGAGAGATCCTGGGCCAGCCTCTTCCTGTGTCCTGAGGAGGCATCTAAGTCTAATTGTTTCAGGATATGGGAGTCTTGATGTCTTCTTTGAGCGGTGGGTCCTAGTCTCCTCCTCTGGGGTAGCAGAAAAAGTCCCGCTCCATGTTCCATAGGCTCGCAGCCCTAACCTCCGAGACCACTGCCCTCAGACGGAGCAGGATGCTCAAGGACTGGCTGGCTCCTAATGGCACAGGTACGGCTCCGTCTCACCCTCTGCCTGGACTCAGCTTTCCCTGCTCCTGCTGACTGACGAAGGGGTCCCTGATTTCCCAGCCTCCTTGGATGGGAGCATCCAAGACTCAGGGAGGGTCAGGGATTTCTGGAGAGCAAAGGCCACAAATACAGTCCATGTGTCCATCACCCACGCTGCCCTGGCCTGGGATCCTTCTCCCAGCCGCAGCCCCTATGCTTTTCTTCTAGATGCTTCTGTGACTTTTCTGCTGGGACCACCTCTGTCCTTGGTCTCCCAAGACCTTCCTCCCACCCTTTAATTCTTTCCAGGGCTCCCTGCTGTACCCCCGGCCTGGGCTGTCCTTCTTTGTTCTAGCTGTCCTTCTAGCCTTGAGTTCCCTTGAAAGGCTGGCTCGTCCCATCCCCTGGTCAGATGTGGTAGAGCCATTTCCAGTGCAGAGGCTCCAACCCGAGGGGCCGAGAGTGGGATGGGAGATGGCTGTTCGGCCCAGCTGTGGCTCCTGGCCACACAGCACACACTCAGCCCTGCCGGGGCGGCGGTCCTTCCTCGGATCTACCAGAGGCGCCTGCCCAGCCTGGCGCTGGCTAGCTCTGAGCTCGTGGCTGGGATTTCTCCCACACGAACACACACAGGCGCACACGGCAATTCACAGGGATGTTGTAGACAGGGAAAAATTATAAGGTTCATTTAGAAAGCAGTAAAGAGAGGATTTCAATTTCCTTTGAAAATCACAACACAGTTCTTTTGTGGTGGCTCCTACAACAGATGTGGATTCTGCTCTCAGACCAGGGACACTGGAGTCAGAGGAGGAGGGGGTCGGGAAGGCAATGTGCGACTTCACACATTAGTGGCGGGGCGGGGGTGGGGGGGGCTCCTGGGAGGGTGGGTCGTTGGAGTGAGGGATGGGAGGCTCTGTGTGGCAGGGGTCAGGGAAAGGGGGAACTGGGGCAGCAGAGGGGAAGGACTCAGGGACGGCAAGATGACAGGAATGAGCTTGCACCCAGACCCACAGGCCTGGACCAGGGTGAGGCGTGAGGCACCTGGGGGACAGAATTTATGGAGGCATCACTCTCAGGTTTGCGCAAGTGGACTCTCATCAGCACAGACTGCTGGCTGGGTTCTGTGCCAAGGGGGCACCGTGGACTTAGCCCCCGTCTCGAAGTCCCCCAACAGACCCGTGACACAGACAGAAGGTGGAGTGACAACGTACAGAGATCAGGCCGCAGAGCACAGCCACTGTGTTCCGGCTGATATGACTCTCCTCTCTCTCTGGGAAGACTTCCTGGAGGAGGAGGCAGGGATGGTCTGGAGAGCTCTTTGAACTGTGGCGGAGGGGAGGGAGGGTTGCAGGCCGCTGTGGTTGTGATGCTCTGGCCATGAATGTATCTCGTGTGTCCGCTGAAGGACTACAGTGGCTGTGCGAGCCTGCATCAAGGTCAAGGTCAGCAGAGGCAGGGGGTTCTTGCTCCCGGGAGCTGGTGCCAGACGGACTCCTGGCATTGTTCTGAGGAGCTTGCCCCAGACTCCCTTTGCTACAGGCTCCTCCCTCAAATAGCTGTTTTGTTGGCTGGTGGACTGGAGTGTTGAGTGCGGAGCACGGGGAGAGGACTCGCTAGCCTGGCATCGGGGGTCTCGTTCTGACGCCCGCTAAACGTGTGACCTTGGGCAACCGTCGTCTCTTCAGGCTTCTCTCTCCCTGTGACAAGAGCTTACATTTTACCGCTCTGCAGGTGACAATCTTTTAGTTACTGCCCACAAATTCCGGAGAGGCGACCGTCAACGTGCCCATTTGATAGATGAAGACGCTGAGGTACAGAAGAATGGTCAATGTTACAGTTAACTCCTGTACAGAACGAGAAGGTGAGGCTGGATGGGCTCTCAGGATTCCTCCCAGATTTATGACTTTGTGGAAATTTGCCGTCAGAACGGATTCCTGGCAATTCAGACACTGTTCTTGTTTTACCTCCTGGGTTAGTTTCCTCTTGCTCCTGTACCAATCACCACAAAGCTCAGTGGCTTTAAACCACACAGATTTATTGTCTCAGAGTTCTGGAGGCCAGAGGTCCAAAATCAGTCTTCCTGGGCCCAAGTCAAGACGTCTGCAGAGCGGCATTCTTTCTGGAAGCTCTGACAGGAAAACCCATTTCCTTGCCTCTTCTATGTGCTCAAGGCCTTCCTCCTGTCCCAGTGCGCGTCTTCTCCCTCCGGCTTCAAAACCAGCCACGTAGCCTCTTCAATTCTGCCTCTCTGACCTCTCCCGGCACCGTTATAGCCCTGTTCCCTCTTCTAAGGACCCTTATGGTTCCACTGGGCCCACCCAAATAATCCAGGATAATCTTCCCATCTCAAGATCCTTCACTTGACCACATTGGCAAAGGTCCCTTTCACCGGGTAAGGTAACAGTTCCCAGGTGCTGAGAACGAGGCTGTGGACATCTTTAAGGGGAGGGGGTCACAATATCTACCACATAATCCTTTCCTCTTCTTTCCCTTCTCTCCTCTCCCTCCCTCCTCCATGTGTGCTCAGACATTGCAAGTGTATCTGGAAAAGAAAAGGCAGCGGGCTGAACCCTCCGCCCCACGAGTAGGTGGGCTCTGTAGAAGAGACAGGAGGTAGGTTTCTGGTACAAATAGAGGGAATTAATTTAGATACAAGAAGGTAGGACTGTGTAGCAGAATTACAGGCGGGAAATCTCAGCTGAAAGGCAAAGGATAGAGTAGTGGTTACCAGTGCCAGCTGGAAGGCCAGACAGACTTGAGTTTGAAATCCAACCCCTGCTGCCTTTTAGCTGTGTGACCTTCGACTTCTCTGGGCCAATTCTGTAAAACACCAAGAAAAATATGAACCGCATGGAGCTTTTCCGAGGATTAGGAGATAATGTGAGAACGTGCTGAGATTCTCCTAGTACTGGAAGTGTGGTCCTGCCCAGAGGCAAGGGTTAGAAGGTACGACCTTGGAGTAACTTGGGGGCTCCTTGAAGGTGTGGGGCCCGGTCCATACAGGCTGAGGCCCTGAGTATATATGAGACCCACTTTTGCTAATGGGTGAATTCAGAGTGGAAATGCACCCACCCCTTTGCGGGCGCACAGGCCAGCTCCTCTCTGTGTCAATATGCCTCATGGTTTGTGACGTGATTGATACGGAAAGCGAACTTGCTGGAATCCATCTGCAGGGAAGGAAGCCCTGGCAGAGCAGCACATTTAGGGGAAATCAGGACCCAGGGTCCTGCTCGCCGCTGGGGACCTAGGCTGGGGGTGCATGAGCTGAAGGGTGATTTCCAGCAAGCCACCCCATCTCCAGCCTGGAGCAGTCTGCAGAGACAGAATGAAGGAAAGACCATGTAGCAGGAAGGTACCAGGAGCCTGGTAGGGGAAGCAGAGGGAAACACCTCAGTTAGGAACCTTAGGACTAGAAGTCCCCACTTTCCTGTGCCTCCTCCCATGGGGCTCGGGGTAAGTGTGCTAACGCAGCCTCGCTGGGCTTTTGCACCTGTGGTGGGCACGACCAGTGCCCTGCCTAGTCCCCTCATGGCCTTCTCATGCTTCTGCGTACCCATGCCCCTGCTTGCGTGCCCCACTGCTCACAGCTTGCACGGGCTGCCTCCACAGGATGCCTCTGGGGCTCCGGGAAGCCCCTCACCTGGACGTGCCTGGGAAGGGACCTCACCCCTCACCCTCACCCACCACCTCCAAGGCGGTGGCACAAAAACCCCGTCCCTTTGTCTCAATTTGGGCAGAAAAAAAACTCCGCAGTGTCATTTACATTCCAGAGCTTTTGATGGGATCAGTTTGAGGCTGGGGCTTTGCTTGAAATCACATGTTTTCCTGGTTTCTTCTCTTCCCCGTGCTAACTAAGGGCCCCACCACCTGATAAGCCTCCCCCAGGAGCATCCCTCTCATAAATACCTTGCACATATTTCCTTTTCTCAGGAGCCCAGCCCAGCTCAGCACAGCCCCGAAGCACATTTGGAAGCAGCAGTGAGTCCACACGCTTCCTCGTTTAGATTGGGTTGGACAGCGTGGCGGGCCTGCCAGGACGGTCACGTCCTGAGTATCCACGCCAGCGGCTGGAGCCAGCAAGGCAGCCAACCCCAAACCACACGGGAGGCGTGTGCTCACGTGCACATCTGACTACTCAGGTCTGGCTCTGGAGGATTTCTATGACCGCCCAGCCCAACCCCGCCCCGGCCTCCTCCTGCCAAATGAGGATTTGTTTCCCTAGGTCTGCTTTGCTTGGGCAGACATTAAAATGAGCTTAAATCCGCGACCCCGCCCCAATACGTGTCTGGTGGGCTCTGGCCTTGACCAAATACCACAGACTGGGTGGCTTGAACAGTGGTATCTTTTCTCACCGTTCTGGAGGCGGGGGAGTCTGAGAGTAAGGGTTCCCTTCCTGGTGACAGTCCATTTGTGGCCTGCAGATGGTCTCCTTCTTGCACTGTGCTCACCATGGCCTTTTCTTGGTGTGTGTGTGTGTGTGTGTGTGTGTGTGTGTGTGTGTGAAGGGCTCTGGTCTCTCCTCCTCTAATGAAGACACGAATTCTAGTGCACCATGACCCTACCCTTAGGACTTCCTCCGCCTTAATTACTTCCATTTAGGCCCTACGTCCAAATATAGTCACCCTGGGGGCTGGGGCTCCCCCACGTGAATTTGGGGGAAGGATACAGTCCACTCTAGAGCAATGGGGCAAGGCCTTGTTGAATGAAGGGAGCTTCGAAGTCATTTAATTTGGCCTCATGGGTTCTGCTTGGAGCCCCGCCCGCGCCGGAGGGGCCCGGGCTGAGGGTTAAACACACGACCTGGATAATCCAGAGAGAGAATCTGCCCCTTCCGCTCACTGGGAATTCACGGTTAATGCGCACGTGTTCTCGGGACACACTGTGTTTGCGGGCTCAGGCTTCCCTGAGCAAGGAAGAAAAAACAGAGGTCATTTATTTCCAGCATGCTTTCCCGCTCCTGTTCAGAGGGTGTGTCCCCTTGTATGTTCATTCAGAGGAGAGGTACTTACTGAGTATCAGTTGAACGGACTCCTGCCGATTTGGTCACCAGGCCTCCGCTGGCCCTGTAAGAGGCAGGGGCACCCCAGCTTCTCTGTCTAGAAATCCCCTTTTCCCTCCGTGCCTTCCGGTCAGGTAGAGTTGACTCCGCCTCCGACGGCGGGCACGTGACCAGGCCTGGCCAATCAGAGGGAGGACTGCCTCTCCCGGGCAATGGGATCAGTTGCGTGATGGATCCGCGACAAGTGCGACGAGTCTGGTCTGGTGCGAGTGGGCTCTGTGGCGTGGGGGGTGGCTTGTTTGGTTACTGGAGAAGAAAAGCCCCAACTTGAACCTGCTGGACATTAATTGGTGTCCTCAAACATTAATTGGTGAGGATGCAGGTCTGGAACCATGGGCGACGTGTTGCTAACCGCAGGGAACCCGAGGAAAAAAACCTCGAAACATAGAGACTATGTCCTAATGACGTTGTGTGAGGCCCTCGATCCGGCTGTGCCTGGAGCCAGACACTGGATTTTCAGATGGATGAGCCAACGCATTTCCCCCCACTTTTGTTACTTTTAAACCGAACTGGGACAGATGTTAGTTCCAGGAGTCGGGACGTGCGCGTGACAGACCACTCCGCGTGGAGGTAAGGCGCAGGGCAGGGAGGTCGGGGCACCCTGGGCGGAAAGACTGGGGCCTTGTCACACAGAAGTGACCCCCAGGAAGGCCCGATTGGGAACTGACGAAACTTGGGTTGAAACTGGCTTGCTTGAAAGCGGAGGGCTTTTCCATGAGGCTTGACTAAGAGAGTCACTGTCACTGCCGGTGACCTGAAATCCAAAACAGCTGAGAGTTGAGAAATCTAGAGGCCCGCAAGGTTGGAAAGCTAGATTATCTTTCCCAACCTAGAATGAGTTGTAAGGGCAGTAAAGTGAGAAACTGCAGAAATCAGATTGGGACCTGGGAATGCACTTGTCCCCTAGGCTCTTCCCTGTCACCTCCTGTGATAAGCCCCTGCTCCCTGAAAGGGATGCATTGGGGTCAAGGAGCTAAATAATCTCCTTACCCCAAGGCCATTGTTTGCAAGGACCTTAGGAAGGTGGAGTCCATGATGGAGACTGGAAACTTGCTGGCTAGGGGGATGGGCCGAGCACCCACCAGGTTGTACCTATGAGGACTCTGCTCAGCAAGAGTTCCGGCTTCAGGTCTGAACCCATGGACCAGACCCGAAACAAACACCAACCGTCTACCTAAGACCCAAGGGAAATATTCTATAAGAGAAACACCCAATCTATTGAATAATCTGTGTAAGGTGCCATCATCTAGGGCGGTCCTCGGGTCCCTACTGCCTCATTAAGTAGAGAGCTACTTTCTAGAGGTTGCATCTTCCTCAGTGTCCACCTCAAACATGGCCACGGAAGGAGTGGGAAAGGGAGCTTGCCCAGAAAACACACCAAAGGGCAAAGAACCTTGCTGTCCACCAGGTACTGAGAGTGGGCTGTGCTATGGGTTAGTACCCTCTGTGTTGGTGTTTCCCAGTCTCTTGCTTATCGGAATTTACTCTCTTTGTCATTTACTGTTGATGTTGTAGGGAGTAGGGAGAGGATGTTAGCTGCATCACTTAGACAAAGGTTGCCTGCCCCTAGGAGGCCACATCTGGAAGTGACCAAGGAAAAGGCATATCTTGAGGGGCAGGAGTTCGTAGGATCATATGCACAGCTTCTGGGGGCAGACAGACTCCTTTGTCTTCTTCCTTCTTCACTTTATAGCTGTGTGATTGGAGCAAGTTATTTAATACCTTGTGTCTCCATTTCCTTATCCGTACAATGGGGGTAATAATGATGTGCATGTACACTTCGCATCACCCCCCTGGGGCCGCCATCTCGCTCCCACCTGGACAGCGCGATGGAGGTCAGCATGCAGAGGAGAGCAGAGCTGAAGTGGAGCGAGACATTGTATGAACCCCTGATTCAGCCATGCCTGAGTCCAGCCCTATGCCTTCCTGGCCTCTTATGTGGAGAATACGTTTCCTTTTTACTTAAGTAATCTGATTGATTTTTATTACTTGCAATCAGAAAAGGCTAGCTGATATACCTACTGTGTGCATTAATCACTGGATATACACCCTCTCCCCCAACTCCCACCAAGAGCTCTGCACCTAGTGCCAGCCAGATAATTAATGCAGTATGGAAAGTATTGAAATGGGGAAGTCTAGGCCATGGGAGCGAGCACGAGGAATATCCAGTCTAGATGTGGGCATCAGGGGAAGCTCCCTGCAGTGGGTAGCATCTTGGCTGAGTCCTGGAGGGAGAATCAGAGCCAGCTGAAGGGGGTAGAGGATAAAGTGACCCATCCCATGATGGAATGGCCAATCTCTCTGTCACTGGAGGTTTTAAGAATGAGCTGGAAAACAACTTGCTGGAAATGTTGAATAGAGGATTTACATCTTACCTGGGAGGTTAAGTACCATCTTTTCAAGTGCCGAAGACAGCCCTTGGATGCAACCACGATAGCTCCTAGAGCACTATCACAACCTGGTGTCTCTTCATTGCTTTGGCCTGAGTGTGTATTTTGTTTGGCTCATACCATGTTTAAAGTTCTTAAAACTGGTCACCAATATTTAAAATTGAGATGGTTCACATGAAAGCTTGAATTTATGGCTTCTCTTGAGAGATCAGGAGGCCTAATAACGCTAGTCCTACTTCCCACTTGCCAATGATGGGCTGGCTTTGGAGAATGGTGCTCCATTCATGTAGGACTTGTGTATTGCTGGGTCCCCAGCAGTCCCTACCACTTCCTTTTGTCTCTCAGTATTCCCACTCTGCCCATTCCTTTACCATACTTGTGGGCCCTTGTAGGACTTGGATTTCTGAGCTCTTAAAGCAAAGATGTGCTGGCCATGGAGTAGGCTGCGGGTACCAGTGAGTGATGCTCTAGGCAATAAAAGAAACCCGAGTGAATGCCCATTTCTGGCTCCGTCTCCTCTGGTGCTGCAGGCCCGGGGCTTACAGGAGCTAAGCAGAGTCGAGGACCTGGGTCTGGGCACTGGGAGCAGGAGCAGGGTGGGGCTCACATGGTTTTATGCTCTTCAAGGCCAACTGGCTTAGCAAATGGACACGGGCCAGGCTAGCTTACTAGGGTTCCACCGTGGAGTTTGGGGGCAACACTGTGGCTGGTAAAAAAAAAAAAAACAACTTACTTGTTTTGCTTTCCTCTTTTGTATATATTCCATGTTTATTCATAAGGAATCTCCCTAGGAACAGCTTGCAGGTATCCCTGGGCCCCCAGGACAGAGTCCAACAATAATAGCATCTGTGTGTGTATATGTGTGTATATGTGTGTGCGCGTGTGTGTGTATTCTTCTTTGAACATTTGACATTTGTTCTTTTTTATTCTAAGTTTGGGTTAGATGTAAATATTATTAACTTAAAGAGGTTATTTAAATCCAAACTTCAAGTTGTTCATAATTTGTATGTGGCCTTCCTGCAGCTTTATTGCAGTTGAATTTATAGGCCCATTTTGAGCATGTATAGCTCCGTGAGCTCTGACAGTGGCACCCCCTCGCATTAGCACCACCCCGGTCACGACATGAATATTTCTACCACCCCAAAGTTTTCCCATGCTCCTTCCTGTCCAGTCTTCTACAACTTGCGGTCCCAGGCGATCACTGATTTGCTTTCTTGTCACCACAGCTGAGATTTCTCTCTTTTAGAGTTTCATATAAATGGGAGCATATACCGTGTACTCGTTTATCTGCCTTATTTCACTCAGTATAATTTTTTTGAGCTGCAACCATTGTGTTGCATGTATGAGCAGTTCCTTCCTTTTCTTTTCCCTGAGCAATATTCCGCTGATGGTGTAGCTACGACTACGGTTTGTTTATCTCTTCCCCTGCTGATGGATATTTGGATTGTTTCTAGTTTTTGATATTACCAATCAGTCTGCTATGAATGTACATGTACGGGTCTTTGTGTAGACATGTGTATTTCTCTCGGGTAAATATCTAGAAGTGGAATGGTTGTATCTAGCATATGTTGGGTTCAGTGTGTGTTGGGTCTAGTGTATGGGTAACCGCGTGTTTACCTTTTTAAGAAACTGCCTATTTTCCTATTTCTATTATCCCATTTCACACTCCCGCCAGTAATGGATGGGAGCCCACTTTATGGGGCTGTATGGTGTCACATATCTTTGCAACACTCAGCATTTCCTTCTTTTATATTTCAGTTGTTCTAATGGGCGTGTAGTGGTATCTAATTGTGATTTTAATTTGCATTTCCCTGATGACTAAGGATGTTGACCATCTTTTCACGTACTTACTGGCCATTCATTTATCTATTTGTACATAATAGCACCCTGATACCCACTCTCTCAGCCTCTCATAGAGGCAATAGAAGATCATACAGAAAATTCATTCATAGTACAGTGAATCAGTTCTATGAAAGGGGCTGATAAAAAGATGTAGGCGTGAGAGGGAGACGAGCTCCTGTCTGGAGCTGGGATGCTGGGGTTTTGTTGTTTTCCCAGAACCAAGCAGCTGAGGCAGGGGCAGGGGTCTCAGACCCGTTCAGTGCTTGGCTGTTGACCACCTCTCTGTTGGGCTCTGCTCTCCTCTGCTGGGCAGATACCTGTGGGGCCGAAGGTTGATGGGAGGAGCGACTGACCCAGAGCTTCACCTTCTTTTGTTAGGTTTTCCTGTCCTGAGTATAAATTCTGAGCCTTCAAGCCCCCTGAAGCCAGCTCTGCCTTTGGCCGCAGTCACCAGGAGCAAGGTCTGGACTTGGTTTTCACACTGTGGTTGGGGGCAGGGCTGAGGGACCAACATGCCCCGCCCTCCCTGCTGGGCCTGGCCCCAGGCAGCTGGGCCACAGCTCACTGCAGGCGGAACTCAGTTCTGTGTGGTTGTCGCTGTGGGGCATGCAGATCTAATCCCCACATCACTCAAGGTTTTAACTCAGCCTGGATGAACTGTAGGACCTGAAATCATCGGGTCCCTTATACCGATCAGTCTGTTCAGTCTGCAAACTGCTTTGATTGATTTTCTTTTCAATGACTGGGACTGCTGTCTGACTGTACCAATCAAAATGAAATTTGGCTTCCGGAAGACTCAGCTTAAGGATGGAATGTCTTGTTCTCTTTGTCAGTTTGGCTTATCTTCTGTTCCAAGAGCTCATGGATTTGTCATATGCATCAAAGTGCTCGAGTCTCCTGCCACTAATTGGCTGTGTTATCAACATGACACGGTGAAAAAGTCATCGGTTTGGGAATGTACCGGGACCTGGCTTTCGTCACGGCTCCGTCGCTTAGAAGCTGTGTGACCTTGGGCCAGTCTGTGAGACCCCAGCTTTCTCCGTAATCTGGGGATAGTAAAATTTACCTCACCGTGTTGCTTTGATGATTAAATTTGACAATAGAAGTGATGTTGAGGTATACTGGGGCTTCAAGCCTCTGTTGGGGAGAACGAGGAGGCTGGACCAGCTGACCTCCCAGCGCCATCTTGATCTGAAATATGATCCTGGGAAATATAGCAAAGCTCTTGTCCAGATCATGAAGTAACTTTCCTTCACAGAGCGTTAATAAGTCTCAGGAGGGGAGGTCGCAGTATGAAATGTAACCAAAAAAATCCAGATTTCTGTAAATAGGAGACACTTTTAACCTGAACATCAGCCAGTGTGACACCCACAAAGTACTACCTCTGGGCGAAACTGCTTTCTTCTTCCTGCCACCTCTCTAGGCAGCAGCACCATCCAAGCAGCCCCTACGTTGGGGTAAATAATCTACCCAACACAACCAAGTCTTAGAGTCAGCAGTCACCTCTCTCACAGATTTGGAGGAGGTGCCTCATGGTGACTCAGTTTCCCTTTCATCGCAGAAGCTCTACAGGCCTTGCTCATTCGCTCCTTGGTGTCAAAGCTTCAAGTTCTCCTCTCAAATGGTCTCTGAGGTCCTCCAACGGGAGTTGGCAGGATGAGTAGCAAGAATTATTATTAATTAGTGAAAATATGTATAATCACATAATTGGAGTGTGTAATTGATGCTTCGCTGCTGCAGGCAGAAATGGAAGGATGCATAGATGAAAGCCAGGGAGAAGGAGGCTGCCACACAGTACGAGCCACGTGGAGGGTTCAGTACTCCTGGTACCCCGCAAAACACGGAGTGATCAAAGGACATGGGCTGCAGAGCCATACGACCCAAAGAGATAAAGGGTGACTGAGCCCTTAGCACTAGGGGCAGACCTAAATAGAGCTGCTTTCCCCAGGAGATTGTTTTCTGCCCACATTTGGAGCCTGCTGGTGTGTGTTTGCCGCAGCCCAAGCCTTCTGCTGAAAGCACTCAGCCAATGTCCAGATGTCCGTAATGGCTGAGAAAGAGGTGGTGGCATCTCGCTGGCAGCTGGCTTCCTGGGCTGTCCCCTTGCCTTCTTGTATTTCGGAGTCTCCGATGCTCTGGCAGTGCCTAGGCAGAGCTCCTGCCCCCCACCCTGCTGGCCCCAAGGGTCGGGGCTAGTATAAATGAGACGTGACATCTGGGATTTGTTTGTTTCAGGGCTCATTTGTTGAAAGGGGAGGAATAAGGTAGCAACTGAAGGGTCTTTTCTCAGTACACTGCACTCAAGGATTCCTCTGCTCAGTTGAGGCTATGGGAAGGAAGGGTGTGTGTGTGTGTGTGTGTGTGTGTGTGTGTGTGTGTGTGTGTGGAGTGGGGACAGAGAGCTGGGGCAGCCGTGGGACAGGAAGCAGGTGTGAGCGATTCTCAGAAGGGGGGAATAACAACGACAAGGACAATAATAATGGCCGGCACCTGCGTTGTGTGCTTCCGGGGTGTCAGGCACTGTGCTTGGGGTGTGCCATCTGCACTAGTTCGTGTCACTGTCAGGCGCTTCTGTGACGTGGATGCTGTCGTTATCCCATCATTGGAAAGGACGCAGGAGCCAAGGCAAGAGAAGTCACCTGTCCAAGGTCACCCAGCTGGGAAGTGATGGAGCCAGGACTTCAGTCCGGGTCCTGCTCCAAAGCCCACGCTCTTCCACCACCTGCTCTGTTCCCCCTGGCACACAATATTTTCCATTCTGTTGCTGCCACTGCCACCTCCACCTGTGTTTCTATCCCTGCGCGGGCCCCTCCCCCAACCCCTGTAGGCTTGCTATCAGGATCAAATGAGCTGATACTTACTAAGTACTCACGACAACAGTTGGTCTTTTGTAAGCATGCATCAACATTAGTTATTATTATTTTTCTAACATGCCATTTCCCTCTGTAGGCTACTTAGCAGGGTGCTGCAAGGCTACAGAGGTAAAACAGACCTGTTTCCTGCCCTCTGGGGAGCTTATGTTATAGTTGGGAGACGAAACACACCCAGATCATGAAAGGCAATGTGTGATGCCTACATACAGATACTGTCATCATGGCTTATACAGGAAGGGCAGTAGAAGTTCAGACTGAGGAGTGACATTCCCTGGGATGAAGAGCGAGGGCTTCATGGCGGAGGTGAGATCAGACCTATAGCTAAAGGAACGGTTGGGTTTTTAAGGTTTCACATGGTATGGAGGAGGCCAAAGCATCCAAGCAGAAATAACAGCTCCGGAATGTCAGCTCTTCCCCCCAAGAATGAGGACAGGGATGTTTGTCTGTTTTGGAAGCTGCTCTATCCCCAGTGCCTAGAATGGTGCCTGGACGGAAAAGATTCTCAGAAGCTCTCTGTTGAGAGAACGGATGAGAAACGGAACGTTCAGGGAAAGTTGTATTTGGGTGAGACCGGCGGACTGGTTTGGTGGGGCTGAAAGGGGCTGGAGGGGAGTGCTGGAATGGTCTTGGAGCAGAAGTCTGATCTTGACAGACGGAGGGAAAAGAAGGAGCCGCAGTAAGGCTCGGCGTGGCTTCCTGTGAGTGCCCGGGAGAACGAGGGAAAGGCTCGCCGTGTACGAGCCTGGCATTTTCCCCCACCTTTGTGGTACCTGGAAGAGACGAGGCAAAACCAGGAGCAGGGGACCTGCCTCAGAGCAGAGCCTGGGCCCCCTGGGCTGGTCTGGGGCACGGATATGGCAAAGCGCGGCATGCAGACACCTGTTTCCTGCCCTCCGGGGAATACACCTTCCATGACGCTGCCTCCCATCAGCGCGCCTGGCCCCGTCACCATTCGCAGCCCGCAATATCTGTCTGCCTTGGTTGATGGCAGCATCCTCACTGTGCCAGTGCTGCTCTCAGTGGATTCCTTAAACGGGCTGCTTGGCATCTTCAGTCCGAGCACCTGCTCAGTGGACTTGGTGTTCCTACTTCCCAAATGCCTGCTTACTGGTGTGCAAGAATGGTGTGTGCCTTCCCCAGTAAAGTGCTGGAACCGCTCCTATGTACGGCCGGTTCCCAGGTTGGACTTTTGGCTCTTGGAGGAGTGGGAGGAGCTGGCTCTTGGCCCCAGGTGCCTGCAGCGAGACTGAAATGAACAATACAAAGGAATCGATTGAACATTAATAAAGTTCCTGTGGTTACACTGGAACGACGCTAATGTTTTCAAATTGAGGACGGGTAAACTTGGAGAACGTGGGGTTAGTTAGGCCTGGCGCAGAGTAGTCTATGAGTTGATCCCAGACATACAGAGAGAAGACTTAATGTGAGGGGAGCGAGTGATAAAGCAGAAAACATAATGATATTCACCCATACTTTTCCCATGTGAGACTCTCTCAGCAGGTTGTAAGGAGAAAGAAAGAAAAGTCTTTAAATTGACAGAGCTGAGTTTAGTGTTTGTTTCTTAGGAGTTGAATGATCTCTGAGAAGTCCCTGAACATAGTAGTTTCCAAAAAGGAGTGGTATTTGTCCCCCATAGGACACTTGGTAATGTCTAGAGGCATTTTTGAAAGATTTTACTTATTTATTTGAGAGAGAGAGAGTGAGAGAGCCTGAGTCAGGGGAGAAGGAGGGCTCAGCAGGGAGCCTGACATGGGGCCAGGATCATGACCTGAGCCAAAAGCAGACGCTTAACCAACTGAGTCATCCGGGCGCCCCTCTAGGTGCACTTTTGATTTTCTCAGTTGAGAGAGTAGCTTTGCTGCTGGCGTCACGTGGAGAGGCCAGGGATGCTGCTAAATAAACATGGAAGCTCCCACAAAGAGTGAGCTGACCCCAAATGTTCATAGTGCCTAGAGTGAGAAACCACGTCCACCACGGTACGCCTGTTTCCTCATCTGTAGAATGAGGTGAGGAGCAGTTACCTCATTAGTTGCTAGGATGATTAAATTTAGGGTGTGTGTGTGTGTGTGTGTGTGTATGTATGTATGTAGGGGGAAGGTAGTCCCCGGCACATAGTAGGCCCTCAATTCAGCTCTTTCTGTTACTCTCTCAAACACCTTCTTCATTCCAGGTGTGGAAAAGCTGGAGAAAATTCAGAAGTGTTGCCAAGCTAATTACAGGGCAGAGGGCAACATTCTGAAGGAACATGAAAAGAACTGGAATTACTTAGCCTGGAGAAGGAAAGTGGCTCAAAGGTGATTTAATAATAGTCTTAAAGCCTAAGAAGGGTTATTATTTACGGGAAGATAATCCACTGCTTTCCATCTCCGTTGAGGAATGAAAATGAACCACAAGCATGGCAGAATTAGGCTAGACCTAAGGCAGAACTTCCTGTCCACAAGGGTCAGCTAAAGGAAGAGCTCGTTGAAGGCGCCTTGGGAGCAGACGGGGTGAGGGGGGCAGAGGGGAAGCATAGCAGTGAGGAGCGGGAACTCTCCACCCTCAAGGAGCTTAGAGATCAGTTTGGGGCGTCTGGAGGGTGGGGCGGATGGGGACTGATGCGAATGCCATGGCAAGCCCCAGGCACAGGGCTCCGGGAGGTTGAAGATTTAGGGCCCAGGAGAAGGGAAGGTGGGTAGCATTTGATAGCATTTGATTTTTTGAGATCAGTCAGATGTTGGCAGATGAAGAAGAGAACCAAGGGGAGGTGGGCAGCAGGCGACTGCCGTGTCCAGGAGAAGAGAGTGAAAGATGGGAAATGTGGGGTGGTTTGGAGGGGCGACAGAGAACCGTTCGGGCCTGGGGACAGTCAAGGTGGGAGAAGGCTGGGCTGGACCATGGATTCCAGGAAAGCCAGGCTGAGGAGCTGGTTCTCAGCTCAGGAAGTGCAGGGGTGTGGGCAGGTGGTCGCTCTGGCCAGTGTCCCCCAATCCTCGACTCAGTGCTGGCAGGGGCCTGGGGCCTCTGTGTGTCCCGAGCTCCCCTGCTGACTCCAGCAGATGTGATCTGGGCCGTGTCACTTCCCGAAGCCCCTTCACAGCCCCTTGGGGCTTCTCACCACTGTGCCTGAGTGGGTGAATATGCGAATATGCGAGGCTCTGTAGTTTGGGCTGGGGGTAGCAGGTGGGGGGCAGGGAGGTCCATGGAGGATGGTTACCCCAGGATTTCAGGCAGGTGAGAGGTCATGAGGGTAGTGGTGGCTGGGAGGGGTCGAAAAATCCTTTCCTGAGTCCTCTTTCCTGGGTGGGGCTCTGGTCTCTCCATCAGCGGAGACGTGAGGCTCCAGCTAGGGCCGCCTGTGGATCTCACCGCCTGGGATCCATCCTGAGCTCTGGATGCTTTCTTCTCTCTGGAAACCGGGAGCGTGGCTGGTGCGCTGTGGCCATGGGCTCTGCCACTGCTGGGGCCCAGCTTGCAGGGGGCGGGGAGCTCATGGGGCCCACTCAGGCTGCCCAGGGCCCCTGCGCCCCTTCAGTGGTCTCCGTGCATCCTGTAACCCCCTGTCTGCTCCCACTTCTCCGTGGCTATCCCTGCTGGAAAGGGAGCACAGCAGGAGCCGGAGCAGTGGGGCCGAGGCTTCAGAACCATCCAGGCCCAGCAGTGCTGCTGATGGATCTCCCTGCATGCCCGGGGCTCAGATCTCTGAGTCTGGACAGGGTCCTCGTCATACCAGGCCCCTCCGGGGGCCGCTCCTTCAGCCTGTGGGGGCAGGTGGAACAGACCGCTGCGCCCCCCCGCCCCCCGCCCCGGGGTCCCACCTGAGCAGCAGCAGCAGTAGCGGCCAGCCTAGACGGCCCTGGGCAGGAAGCGCCCGCATAGGGTCTCCCCGGATGCCTGAGTGCGAGGGAAGGCTGTGCATTACACGCTTGCAGGTGAGGCCAGACTCAAGCAAGAATTCGCTGCTCAGAGGCAGCGAGGAGCCTCGACGTGCTGCAGACGAGGCCTCCCCTGCAGGTGGGCACTGGCCGGAACTGCCAAGTCG
>CM053613.1:77650808-77711724 GCA_028646535.1 Procyon lotor
GGGCCTCAAAAGCCCCAGAGACCCCCCTTCAGAGTTGCTCTGACGTGACCTGGGGCAGCAGCTGCGTGCGGGAGATCCATCTAGCCATCTATGCTTGCAAGTGGGATTCTTAAGAAGAGCACAGACCTCGGCGTTTGGAAGGCTGGGGGCTCGGGTTCTGCCTCTGTCAGAGCTCTGGGACCAGCAGCAAGGTCCAGGACAGTACCCAGCCTCCCCCACCTGCTTCCTAGGCGGGGGCAGCACCCGCCTTCTAAGGCTGCTCTGAGGAGTACATGGAATAATATATTGTCGCTATGGGGTTGGTTCTCTTTAAAATTAATTAGTTAATTAATTAATTTATTTTTTATTGTGTTATGCTAGTCACCATACAGTACCTCATTAGTTTTTGATGTCGTGTTCCATGATTCATTGTGTATAACCCCCAATGCTCTATGCAACCTGTGCCCTCCTTAATACCCATCACCGGGCTCACCCGTCCCCCCACTCCCCTTCCCTCTAAAACCCCGAGTTTTGTTTCTTGGAGTCCATAGTCTCATGGTTCATCTCCCACTCCGATTTCCTCCCTTCATTTTCCCCTTCCTTCTCCTAATGGCCTCCATGCGATTCCTTATGTTCCATAAATAAATGAAACCATATGATAATGACAATGAGAGTGATAATGACTTTCTCTGCTTCACTTATTTTACTCTGCATGATCTCCTCCAGTCCTGGCCATGTTGATGCAAAAGTTGGGTGTTCATCCTTTCTGATGGCTGCGTAATATTCCATTGTGTATATGGACCACATCTTCTTTATCCATCTGTCTGTTGAAGGGCATCTCGGCTCTTTCCACAGTTTGGCGTTTGTGGTGATTGCTGCTATGAACATTGAGGAGCAGGTGCCCTTTCTTTTCACTACATCTGTATCTTTGGAGTAAACGCCCAGTAGTGCAATTGCCGGGTCATAGGGTGGTTCTATTTTTAATTTTTTGAGGAACCTCCATACTGTTTTCCAAAGTGGCTGCATGGGGTCAGTTCTTAACAGTGAATCTGTGTTCCTTTTCTGGGCCCCAGGGCCAAGAGCTGAGGTGTTGGAGGGAAGCATGCACTCTTAGGGGCCCACCTGGCTTAGGGGAGCCCCAGAGTGGGCACCTCACTTGCTCACCCTCGTCCCCGCCCTGCTCTGCTCTTCAGCTGTTTATAATCTCGGGTGCACACTCACTCCGTTTAACAGACCCTGCAGAGGCCCCTCGAGGATCCCCAAGTCTCCTGGGTGAGGCAGAACAGTAATCAGGGACAGACCATGTGCTGTGCTCAGCAGAGGGAGCGGCAAGTCTGGGCGATGAGGACAAAGAGGCCTGTCTCAGGCGTGGGGCACAGGGCCAAGGAGGTGACAGCGGAGCAAGGTCTGAAGGATTAGGCAACAGGAGTTAGCCAACAGCACAGACGCCCACAGTGGGACCTCAGCCCAGTTCATCTCCTTGTCTTACCATCAGGAGGACAGTGTGGCCCAGGACCTGCTCTGAGATCCTGTGGTTGTGCCCACGGGACGCCAAACACCTGTCCAGAAAGGGGAAAGCTCACAAGATGCTTGCAAGACTTAGAGGGCTGGCGCCCCAGGGGCTCTGGCCCCCATTAGCCAGCGCAAGCTAGCTCCCCAGAGGGAGGCCACCAGCGCCCTGCTCCTTGAGGAGTAAAGGTACTGCAGTCCTGAGTCACACCACTCGCTAATTACTCGGAAAGGGAGCTTCCGTGATGAAAGAGGAGAGGTCTAGAGGACTCCCAGTGCTGGGGAAACCTCCCAGCCTCTATTGACAGCTGCCACTTCCTGCTCATCTCCTTTCTCTTTGCTGGAGGTGGGTCCAGGACAGGAGCTTCCAAACAGCTGAAGCTCAGGAAATTCTGTGAGTGTGCATATTTGTATCCGAGCGATTTTTATCCCTCTGTACGTTCAATCTGTCTGCAAACCCCGCCTTTGTCAACAGCTGGCGAGGCAGCACCACAATGGAGAGACACTTGTTTCCTGGCCGCCAGCTGAGCTGAGCTCCCTCCAGCCTGGAGAGGACAGACATCTGCACGCTGTTACCCATTCACAGCAGAGGGAGGGGCCCTCAGCAAGATTTTTCCCAGCTCCGTGCGGGCCCAGAGCTCGCCTCCTCTCCACCTGCCGCTGCAGACCCCCCCCCTACTCCCACTGGCTGCAGCCCTGCAGAAATCCCACCTGTGCCTGTGATCCACTCACTGCCAGATGGGGCCACCTAGGACAGGGAGGTGGTAGAAGATGACCTCTGGAGATCCATCCAGCCTTTATGATGCGTGATTAGGACCATTGTTTCTGGAGGCCTTTGAAGTCCTTTGCTGTTTGAGGCCATTGTCCTATAGTAATGGTCAGACTTTCCAGGGTTACAAAGACTTTGAAAGTCACCTTTCCCTCCCTGCCAACTGCCTCCCCTTTGCCCCATTCTGCGCTTACATGCCTTCTCTACAAGTTGGTCATCACTGCACTTGAAACCTTCTGGCAACAAGGAGCCCAGTATGTCTTCAGGCTCAAGACCACCTGGAAGGTTCTGTGGCTTTTCCAACCATTGAGCTGAAGTCTGTCCACACTGAATTGGTACCCTCCAGCCCCCTGGCTCTGCTTCTGAAGCACAGGGATGGAGTCTAATCTCAGTTCTGTGACCGCCTGGCTCGCACTGGAAGGTTCCAGCACATAAACCTCCTCCAAGAGAACAGCCCTACCTCCTTAAACCACTCTTCTCACACAGAGTTTTAAGTCTGTTTGATGGAAAATGAACACTGGAAATCCATCTCAGTTCAGACTCCTTCCTTCCAGGTGACTTCCTTCCAGGTGCCAGTATGTTGATTTATAAGGGTGACATCACAAAGCAAGTCAGCCCTGCAAATCCGACTCAGCTGGTGGGGCGCTCACTCTCGCCTGAACCCCAGGCTTAGAGAGGGGCTCATGGAAGGAAGAGACCGAGCTGGCTGCTAGGGCCTCTCGGGTTAAGGCAGCCTTGAAGAAACAGGAGAGACTGAGGGACAGGCACGGGACCCAGCACCATGAAGAAAGCGCCCAGTGACCCCATGCCAAGGCTTTTGGAGGAAGTAGGGTCAGCGTGCAGGAGGATGGTTCTTCGAAGTGGGGGGAGGCAGGAGCCAGAGACTGAGGCGTAGAGGGAGCTGGAAGGCCATGCGGGGGGAACAGAAGATTGGAGTGGGAGCTGGGCCATCCACAGGTGGCTCCGGGACCCTGGAAGGAGGCCTTGTGAGAGGAGCCCTGTGCCTATGGAAACCTTCTAGTAAGGATGTTCAAGCCCCAGGGGACCCGCCAAGCCAGGGGACTTTGGATGTGGAACTTGGTGGAGCCCACGCTGCGTGCTGGCTTCTTTGTGCACCTGTACTCATATGCCTGGCGACCAGCACTTTCACTGAAATGAAGTCAAGATCAGGAATGTTCTCAAGGGTACCCAGGAGGCCCTTTGCCTTCCCAGGAGATCCCTATTTGCGATAGATTCCACCAGCTTTGCAAGGTGACTGCTAAGTCGACGTCCCCATGGAGCAGCAGGGAGACTGCCAGGCCTGGAGGTACCTTGGCGTGGGCCCCCTCTTACAGGCAGCAGCCGCAGACGCTGGGCCCCCTTGACTCCAGGGAAATGCAGTTCAGACCTGTTGGCTCTCAGGTCCTCTCCAGAAGGCCCAGCCCTTTAGGGAACCGTCTCCCTGCTTGACAGCCTCCACATTCCCTCCCTCTACCCCTGTGCCTGATTTCCAATTTGTTGCTGTTTTCCATTTCATTTCCCTCCCGCTCACCTTTCCTCCCTGTGGGATCATTGGGGCTTTGATTTCCTTTTGTCGGAATGAGCATTTCCTTGTAGCGCAACCGTCTCTCCCTCCCTCCCGCCTCCCACCCTCATGACATTGTTTAATTCAGCTGCTTCCTGCACCTGGCTCGGCCTCACACCCACCGGGAGGGGAGGAAGGATCACAGCCAGCAGCAGCAGACCCCCCCTCCCCCCCAAACCTCCCTCCGTGTAAGACTGAGCCTCTCCGGTTACACTTGCTTCTGCTCGGGTCAGGAAGGACTGCCTTCTAATTACTAACACTGCTGGGCCTGGAATGGGGACTTGGAGCAGCCCCCCATACTGTCCCCGTGGCCTACCCAGCATGCTGGTGACAGAATGCCAGGCTATTCCCACAACCCTCTCTCTGCTGGTGACGATTCTAATACCTTCTCCTTGCCTGCAGGCAGGACTGTGGCCTGGCCTCTGCCTGGGCTGGGGAGGGTGACCATGTGGGAGAAGTAATAGCTTTTTTCAAGAACTGCCGAAAAGGAAATTCTGTTCTCCATCTTCCCCCGCTTCCCCACTTCTGGGGGCTTGCTGTGCGAAGGAATTGGTGTGACCTAGATCCTGCCCTCTGCAGCGTCCCGAGTTGCCCCAGCAGTGACCAGGCAGGCTGCGCTCTGTCTCGCTGCCCTGGTCCCCAGCGCCAGGAGTCTGGCCTGCCAGGCGTTGCGGGCAGGTGTCCCTGCCTCCTTTGCGGCTTCACTCCATCTCACCTCCGTCTTCGGTGCCGGCCCCAGAAATGGCTGTTTTCCTGTTGGAATCTCCCTTTCATCGTGCACAATCCCCAGAGGTGGTGGGAATTGAGACACCTCCTTGGAGAAGGCCGAGGTGACTTGTGGGGTGACTGGTCATTGGCTGCCGAGACCCTCATACCAGTTGCGCTAGGCTGAGATTCTGATCAATGTTCTCCAACCTGTGACCCGTGGCCACAGAGATTTCCAGGTGAGGAGAGGCCCTGACGTGCTCAAGTGACCTATTCGTCCATTCATTCAATTCTTCCCTGAACAAACCCTTCCTGATTTTCCAGCCCCACCAATCAGGGCAAATCGATTGGTGAGATAGGAAAACATGGTCCTTCTTCCCAAGGCACTCACAACCTTGGGGAAGACAAATGTGCACATACACAGGGCTGTGTGGTAAGTGCTTTGTGTATACCAAGGGCCACAGGAACAGTGACTGTGTCCCACGAGAGCCATGCCTTTAGAGGAAACACGGGAGCTGGGTGGGCAGTCAAGAAGAATGTTCCATTGTTTGGACCAGCAGGTCAATTTCAATGTCCACGGTGTTTGTCTCAATGCGAAGGGCGCCCAAGCTGCAAAGACTGGGAAATTAGGAAAGATAGGTTCCCTTGCCAGTGACATTTGCTGCTGTTCATAAGGTCACGGGACACCAGGCCACACAGACAGCCCCTCACCGATGCTGACGCAGAAATATTCCAGGAGAAGGGGAGAGGGCTCTGCTTATTGTCTGAGTCCCGAGTTCCTAGGGGTGCCAGATGTGTACTAGCTCAAGATTTAGAGGCAGAGAGGACATAAATCTGTCCGGCCAAGGGCCAGGGGACTTCAGATTTTGGCGTCTGTTCTTTAATCAATAGCATTAGGGCCTCTGACTGAAGGGTCTTAATTTGATAGTCTCCTAGGGGAGTCATCGGTCCTGACGTGGACATACTACACAGCTTCCTGACGACCGTGGAGGCAGGGCCAGCTTCCCAAAGGAATAGTGATGCAGCTCTCTCTCTATTCTCTTCAGATCTAGAGCCAGAAACGAGCTTGGTTTCTATCCCGGCTTTAGAGGTTAGAGCTGGAACAGACCCTGGTGAGTTCAGTGCCTCTGCCCCTGGAAGGAGCACACAAGGTCCTTGGGGGACCACCCTCGCCAGGTGAAAATAGAGCCTCCTGCCAAAGAGAATCCAGGATTTCCTTGTCAGAGGAGTGGGAAAGAGTGCCCTTAGCTACAGCGCAATAATTCAGGCAGTAGTATGGGTGTTTCCCATTTGTTCTTCTGCTTTCCTCCACATTTCAGACCTGGCAAGCTCATCACTGAGGAGTTCAAGAGGGAGCCCTTGAGGTTATGGGAGATGTCCTAGGTGGGTTGGTGGTCGGGCCCCTGGCGTCGGGGCCAGGGCCAGGAGTCAGTATGTCCGAACTGCAGCTTGATTTTTCAGTTGAACTTAAACCTCACCAAACCTCATTCCCTTATCTATGAAAGGCAATCCCGAAGCACGGTGAGGATTATGGGAAATAATATCATGCGGAAGCACTTTCTTGACTTTAAAACATAGACATAATGTGTAGTGCATATTGGATGTTTATCTGTCTGCCATCTCTCCCTTGGGGAACCCACCAGTCCCCATGGTTCTCACTGGTGTGTCAGTCACCACAGCAGGCCACGGGGATAGGAAAGTGACCCCCACCTGGACAGTCACCTCCTCCCTTGGGACCGTGATCAGACCAAGAATTGAGCACATGACCCAAATAGGGCCCGTTAGAGTTCTTGCCTCAAACTTACATATTTGTGTGAAGAGATTGCAAAAGCAAAAGAAAAGGCTATGAATCAGGGCATTTGAAGGCTGTCTTCCCTATCACAAGGGGACAGGAAGCCTTTCTGCTGCTGGAATAGACAAATGGAAATGAGATCTGGATGGAGGGAGGCAGATTTCTGACGGCCTCGATTCCTGATTCTGACTCCTGGTGGTTGGATACCTGTAGCCCTTCATTCTTTCAACACCCTTAGTTCTTTTCCATCCTGCAAGCCAACATTTTGCTTAATTAGTTGGAGATGGTCTTCATTTGTATGCAACTAAAAAGAGTTATTCTTGGTCATTCATTTTTTTGCAGGTTTTCATTTATTAGTCATTAATACATTAATTTAACATTAATTTAGCAAAGATTTATTGACTATAGAACACCATTACTGTACATAAAGAATTTGAGGATCTTTATTCTTGGTTCCTGGGAGGGAGCTTCCAAACCCTTGAAAGGAATACATTAGTTATTCATGGCGGCTTCCCAGGACCACACCTGTATGCTAAAAAGAAGACTCAGGTTGGGGGCTGGCTCTTGTCACTAGAGGGATGGGCTTGGAGCTATGTGACTTGGAATGGATGTCCTCCAGAGAGAGAAAGAGGTTTGGAGAGTGAGCTCAGTCAAATGGCCAAGGATTCAATCATCCCTTTCTACATTATGAAACCCCAATAAAAATTATGGGCGCCAGTGCTCAGTGGAATCTCTTGGTTGGTGAACACATCATGTGCTAGGAGGGCAATGTGTCTGGATTCCAAGAAGGAAGGGGCTGCAAGCTCTGCATTCCGGACCCTCCCAGACCGCCCCCCCCATATGTCTCTTCATTTGGCTGATATTGGTTTGCATCTTTTGTCATAAACTTGTAAGTATCATCCTTTCTAGAGTTCTGCGTGCTCGGCTGGTGAACGATCAAAGCTGAGGAAGTTGTAAGAATGTCTGAATTTGTGGCCAGCTGGTCAGAAGTACAGGTGGCCTTGTGGCTGTCATCTGATGCAGGGTTGGTCTTATGGGAGACGCTGCCCTTCGTCGGCAGAGCCTGCATGAACTCGGGTGGTTCTTGCCAGAATTGCACGGCGGGATAACAGCCATATGTATGAGCTTGTCATTTCACTCTTAGTATTTACTCAAGAGAAAGGGAAATAGTTTTTCTTCAGGTGAAGGATTTGTATACAAATGTTTATGGCAGCTCTGTTTGTAATAGTTCCAACCTGGAAACAATCCAAGTGTCCATCAGTAAGTGAATAGATAAACAAGTTGCGGTATATCCAATCGATGGAATACTACTCATTGGTTAAAAAAAGGATGAATTAATGAAACATGGAACAACGTGGAGAATCTCAAAATAATTACGCTGAATGAAAGAAGCCACTCAAAGAGTATGTACTGTATGCTCTCATTTATGTACAACTCCAGAAAACACGAATTGGGGGTGCCTGGGTGGCCCGGTCGGTTAAGCAGCTGCCTTCGGCTCAGGTCATGATCCCAGGGTCCTGGGATTGAGTCCCACATCAGGGTCCCTGCTCAGCAGGGAGCCTGCTTCTCCCTCTGCCTGCTGTTCCCCCTGCCTGTGCTCTGTCTCTCTCTCTCTGACAAATAAATAAAATCTTGGGGAAAAAGAAAAAGAAAACACGAACTAATCTATAGTGGCAGAAAACAGATCAGTGGTCGCCTGGGAGGAGAGGTGGGGAGGGATAGGAAAGAGGTTACAGTAGGCAGGAGGAAACTTTTAGAGTGGTGGGTATGTTCACTGTTTGTGGTGATGGTTTTTTGGGTGTAGGTCTGTGTCAAAACTTGCCAAACTCCATTTTGAATATGTGTGGCTTATTATCTGTCAATTGCACTTCAGTAAAGGGGTTTCATAGGCAGACCCTGTGGAAGTCCTGAAAGTGTCCTCACATCTGCAGAATGTCAGACTCAGTATATCCAAAATGGTGCTCCTTTTCTGACCTACTTCCAATGTGCCCTCGTTCCTGACATACCGTCTCCTGGGTGGGGGCCCTGCCATCCACCCAGAATCCAGAAATCTGGACTTCTCCCTCTTCTTCCACCAATAGCCAATTGGAAAGGAAGTTCCGGTGATTTCTTCTTCCCTAGTATCTCTTCAACTCGACCCCTCCTCCCCAGCCGAGTTTAGGTCATTATTACCTCACATCTGAGCTCTTATGTTGGCCTCCCTACTGGGTTTCCAGTACTCCATGCTGCTTCCAGCGGGAGCTTTCTGGACCCTGTGTGTGATCTCTGGAAAGCCTGGATATAACTTCTTTCTTCCAGATAAAAAACAGAAACAAAAAGTCTCTTCTTCTGTCTTTGCCTCGATAATCCTGACCTTCTTAAACATTGTCTCTTCACAGAGACACCCCCCAACCCCAGCTGCTATGTCACCTGGTTAGGACCCAGAGGTCCTCCTCAGGGGTGGTGTGTGACATCCATGGGTGACTTCCTGCCCATCTTCCCACACTGTACTCTTCGTGAGAGAACCAACTCAGGGGAAGCCACAAGAACGTCTACAGTGAATCTGGGGACTAGAACGGTCCACTTCATATAATATATTCACAGAATGAAAAGAGTAGGAAGAAGGAAAGCTGGAAGTGCCTTGAGGACAGAACGTGGGGGGTGTTAAATATCCAATTATTTGGTGGCCCAAGGGGGCAACTGAGGGTTTTTGAACAGGTGAATGACTTAATTAGCTATGTTACTACCAATTTTCTGTGTTTCTCCTCCTCCTCTTCCTCCTCCTCCCTCTCCCTCTTCCTCCCCCTCTTCCCTCTCCTTCCTTTTTTTCTCCCCTCCTCTTCCCTATCTTCCTTTTCCTTCTCTTTGTCTTCTCCCTGCTCCTCTCCCTTCTCCCTCTCCTCCTCTCCGCTCTCCCCCTCTTCTTCCCTATTCTCCTTTGCCTCCTCTCCATCCTCCCCCCCCTCCTCCATCCTCCTCCTCCTCTTGGTCCTCTTCCTCCTCTACTCCCTTCTCCCCCTCCTCTTCCCCATCCTTCCCTGTCCTCCTTCTCTTCCTCTCCGTCTTCTCCCTCTCCTCTCCATCCTCCCCCTCCTCCTAGGAGGCTCCCCGACTCGGGTAGCAATGGAGCCTAACAGATTAATTGGATGGAGATGGAGACAGGAGTTGGACACCTATGACTTGGAATACTGTCCAAGAACTTGGGTGTTAATCTTGAAAATGAAAGAGCAGGGTCAGATGTGAGTGAAGTGGTAGAAACAGACTTTGTGGGACTTGGCACCTGATTACTCAGTAAGATGAAAGAAAGAATATGTTCGAAGACGAATCAGCGGTTTCAACCCTGGTTGAACCTGGGTTAAACCTCCTGGTTTACCCGGAGGATGATGGTATCTTTATTAACTCTGACCAAAGACTTGGTCCTGTGGGGAGTCTGACTGGGTTGGAGAGGCCAGAGGACAAGAGCGTGGAATGGCCTTTTTAGCCGGATGAATGCGACTCCTGGCAGTCTTTGATCAAGAAATTCCACGGGCTTCTTCCCTACTGCGCTCGGTCCTCTGGGAACCTCTGCCAGTCAAGTGTATGGGGGATCCGTCTTCCCGGAGAGATTTTTTTTTTCCCCTTAATAAATAACAATGCTAAATTCCAAGTGTGTGTGGGAGTATCAGGACATCGCTCCTCAATCCTGCTATTGTGTTTGAGCTCTGGGTAATTAGTGTCTGATAGTTTTAAACAGATGGGTCTCTCTGGCAGCAGGGATTACAGCTTGAAATCAATCCTGAACAAATATTATATTAATTTCTCAACTCCCTCTCTCTGTGGACAAAACCTGTTCTTTTCCTCTGAACACTGTAATGACGAGAACATTAATATTAGATCATTTGGAGATGAAACGGAAGTGGTGGAGGAAAAGAAGGGACTGAACTTAACAGGAGCCGAGGAGGAGGCAGGTGCTAAAAGTTTCATGTGGCTGGTTGCAGACGGGAAGCCGGGAAGCCGGAGAAGGAAATCCTGAGCACACCCAGGGCGGGGGTGGGGGCCGTTCAGGGTTCCAGCGCTCCCCAAATGTTCAGCTTTGGTTTGAAGTTGGCACCTGCTTTGACAATAGGCTGGGCAGTCTCTGATGTTTATTCAGCCTCAAAGAGGAGACCAGTTCGACATAAATAGGTCTGCGGGGGGCCTGGCTACACTTCTGACTTTCCAATCACACCAGGCAATCTACAATTCAAAAACAAGCTTTCCTGCCTGCAGTCAGCCTGCAGCCTGCCCCTTGAAACTCCACCACCACCTGGGAAGCTCGGCTCCTCTCTTGGACTGTTAAAAAGGACCCCTCCCCACCTACAACCACATCCTTGTGTAAGGGCATGTGATGGGGCCCATGCTCTTGTTCCCAGCCTTGGGTAAAAGCTAGGTCTGGAAATGTTTAAATGTACAGGCAGTCAGCTCTCGATTATTAATGCTAATGTAATTCCTGAACCATTTCTCTTTGGCTTTGTAGAATTTTTTTTAACTGCCATTAGACCTTACCTACCTAATCATGCTTGGCTCAGGTTGACATTAAAACATGAAAACAGCAACAACTGTGGGGTTGTGAGAAAGAGCAGGGGATTTGGAGCAGGTCCTGCCCTGCTAATGATGTGTCCCAGTATCTGGGCATTGGTTTCCCTATCCGTAGAACGGTGACTGATTCAGCCTGTGCCCCCCAGCCCCCAGTGGGAAAGTCAAATACAGTGTTGGACACACAAGTACCTAAAGATCTGTACAAGGCAAGCACATGTAGGACCATGTAAATGCCATTGCAGGAGCGCCCGGGTGGCTCAGTTGGTTAAGTGTCTGTCTTTGGCTCAGGTTGTGATCACGAGGGTCCTGGGATGGAGCCCGGCGTCAGGTTCTCTGCTTCGCAGGGAGCCTGCTTCTCCCTCTCCCTCTGCCTCTCCCACCTGCTCCTTCCCTCTCTCTCTCTCTCTCTCTCTCTCTCTCTCTCTCTCTCTCTCTCTCTCCCTCTCTCTCAAATAAATGAATAAAATCTTAAAAGAAAGAAAGAAATGAAAATGCCATTGCTACCCCCAAGTGCTGGATTCCTGAAGGATGGAAATCTTTAAGAGAAAACTCACCTGCAGAGGAACATGGAGGCTCAATGCAGAAACCACGGCTACCAAGTCCTGGAGAGGAGCCTGTGACGTGTGGGTATTCCAGAATCTAAGTTTCAAGAACATGTCTGTTGACCTTGGTGCTAGGATGACTCCCCTTTTCCTCTCTGACTTGGGGGATGTATTCACAGAGAGGCTGCCAGAGACCCCCCCCCACCCATTCAGTAGCAGAACTGGAAGCCCCATGGAGCCAGAAGCCCCAAGATTGGTGTTACGGTATAAAGGCTCTGCCCAGGACTTAGACAAGTGCTCAGTGACCCTAGTAGGCCACACCTCCACTCTTCTTGGTGTCCTCGCCTGTAAAACTGGAGAATGGTTGACCTATATGATTTCCAGCATCCCTCACGTGTCTGACATGATCCCAGACCCAGCGGCCTGTTTCCATATTCTGCAAATCCCAATGCAGACTATATTGATGTCAAGGTCACCATGTCTGGGCATTCTGAACCTTCATCACTGGACGTCTCTCCAGCCCCCTCCCTCCACTTCAGGTCTGAATTAAATGGTGGGAGTGAAGACAGGAGTGACAAGAGTCTTGAGAAATATAGAAACCACTGACCCAGCTTCCACATGGTCATTAATAGGTCTATCCCATTAGAACAGGGGTGGCCTGCTTTGGCCATGCATTGAAATCATCTGGGAGCTTTGAAACTGTTGATGCCTGTGTCTTACCCTGGAACTTGTGATTTCATGGGTCTAGGGTATGGCCCCGATGTTGGGATTTTAAAATGCATCCTGGGGAGCATTTTTATATGTGAGTTAAGAACCACTGAGTTAGAATAAGGTTAGCACTGTCCCTCTGCCCTCTATGGAAATATTTTGCAAAAGTGATGGCCTATACTCTTGACCCAAAGAGCCACACTTTCCATGATTTACCCTAAAGCAGATTGCAGGATGACCTGTGCCTCGGTCCCTCCAGCCTGCACTGCGTGCTGTGCGGCAGGCCAAAACCCAGCCGGAATTTTCATTTTGGCCTTCCCACCTTGCTGTGTTCCAGGTCTGCTGGCTGCAGGGTAGCAGCCGAGAAGACCGAAAGTGTGCGAGCAGGTGATGTCCAGGCAGGCTGCAACACCTTGTTGCTTGACATTCCTGTCGTCTGACTGGGCCTCGGGAAGTGAGGGCCTGGGGTTGCAGAAGTGGCGGGTGTGGACTTGACTGGCTCGCCCTGGGGAAATGCAACATGCCTGGACCCGGCACAGCCCTGGGCAGTGGCCGGGATTCATGCATTGTCTTTTTTTTTTTTTTTTTTTGCATTCAGTCTTTTAAGGGCTGAGCCCTGCGACTGGCCATCCCAGCAGGGTTGCAGGTGGCGGAGAGGTCCGGGAAACAGACCCTGGAGGTCGTCTTAGCTCCGGGACCCCTCTCCAGCATTGGGTCATTGGCCACTCGGATCCATGCAATGGGACACGAAGGGTTTAAAAATCTCAGGCCATACCTGCCCGAAGTGTGTTGGTGAGAGAGGACAAACGAAATCCCTGTTTTCATTCCTTCCCCCAAATGGAGCTCACACAAAGCCTTTAAACCATTGGCTTTTATCTGTTTTTAGTGTCCAATTTAGGGCTTTGCAAGGGGCTCCCTCCAGGGCTTTCTCAATGGATTTATATCACAGCCAGATAGCGTCTTCGAAAGCTCATCTGAGCTGGAAAATAGAGAAACATCCTTCTCCATTGTCAAGTGACAACTGACAGCACCAGACAGCCTGCTAGGGTGCACGGGGTACCCACTCTGGACGCTGTGGCCGGGGTGGGCCTGCCTGGAGAGGGAGGGCACAGTCCTCTCGGGGTTCTGAATTGCCTTCCCTCTTCTGGGTGCAGAGACTTCCCAACTCTGAGAGCCTTTTAACAAAGCACCGGCTGTCCTCTAGGCCTGTCACCTGCAGGCACAAAGATGTCAGCTCCCTGGCAAGCCACCAGGTGCCATGCTCAGAGATGCGTGCGTCGCGGGTGGAGGGGAGAGCACAGGAGAAGCCTGCTCTGGCTTGCCTGGTAGGAAACAATAGCTCTCTTCTTTTCTGCTAAGCTGACTTCTCCCAGCTGTTCCAGCAGCAGCTGCATTAACCCCTTCCTCTGTGCCTGGTTTCCCTCCCCCCACTGCAGCATTCTTCCGTTCTTCCTTCCGTGTTTATTGAGCACATGCTATATGCCAAGCAGTGTCAGGGACAGGGTGCCCATGCCTGAGTTGCTCCTGGGGTGTGGAAGAGGCAGAGAAGCAAGTGGCCGATGACAGGGCAGCGGGGAATTGAGGAGGTCGGGAGACTTTTCAGATCCAGGACCCAGAGTCGTGAGCATCCCAGGCCGGGGTGTGGCATAGGCTTCCCGACCCAGAGGGTCAAGACCCAGGTGAGTAGTCCTCGGATTCCCAGGGCCCTTCCCCCGTTTATACCTGTTGTCCTGGCAACACTTTCATTCTAAAAATGTCACAGCTTGGATGACGAACAGGCAGAAATCAGAACTGCTCCTGAAAATCTATGAATGCTATATACGCAGCGCACATGTAACCCGGGACCGAAATCCTGTTTTGTGTCAGAGTCAGAGCGCCAGGTGGAGCTTTGTGTGTGCCCACGGCAAACGGCTGCTCAGCCGGCTCCTGAGAGTCACTGGAAAGTTTTAAAAATGACTCGGTGGTTGAAGATGGTGGTCACAGATACAGTAGAAATCACTTTAATTCACTTCTCCCTTTCACCGTTCAGGAAACAAGGTCCACAGAGGGAAAGCGGGGTGCAAAGAAGAAAGGCCAGCAGTGTTTGGGTGCCTATTATGAACCACACACTGTGCTGCACACTCTAAATATGGGTGCTTTTTTACCTTCTCGATGAGTCTGAGAAGGAGATAGAGCCCACCCGTTTTCCAGATGAGCACTGAGGCTTGGAGAGATTCCATTTCTAGCTGCTACAAAGTAACCAAGCTCCATATCGCAGAGTCGGTCTCTTGACTCACAGCCGGTGGGTGCTTCCCCTGTGACATCACAGCTCACAGGAGAATCGCCTGGGCTACTGGGTCGGAGCTGCGGTAGTTCCAGCTGGCCCCTCTTTGGTCCTGCCAGTCGCCTGTCCCCAAGGGGCTCCTCCACTCCTTGGAGAGGCACGTTTCCAGGAAGCATCACTGACCACCAGGGCCTTGAGATCCCATCCCAGGACCCTGAGGGACAGGCAGGAAGAGGGGCCTCGAGTGGGGAGGAGGTTGGGGGCAGGTTGGACTTCCTCCAGGATGGGTTCTGTCCCCACCAGCTGTGCACTCGCAGGCATGTGCGCCCCTCTGGTCCGTGAAATTGGGGATGTGCAATGAATGACTCTAAAAGGTCTTTCCAGCTCTCACGTGGCTCTGATTCCACGCTGAACATGCCGTTTGCCATGGGCCCATCTTGATTCCTGGTATTAAAAATAGGAAAACGAGCATCTTCAGAAACACTTCTGCCCTCTCACTGCTGAGTGGCAAGGCAGGTTCTGGGGCTGTGGCCATGGCCATGAAGCTCAGAAGCCCAGGGATGAGGCTGGGTGGAGGCCACGGAGGTGACTTTGGCCACGGAGGGGATGGCAGATGTGAGCACGCCTTGGAGAGCTGCTGCCCCCTGATCATTGCTTGGCCCTGGACCCAGGTCCCCAGAGGGGTGGCAGGCATTGGCTAGGAAGCCCAGGGGAGGTTTTTCCTGGGTCAGAGCAGAGGACGAGGCTGAGTCCGGTTTTCGACACGGTTGAGCAAAATGCCCTGCCGAGACTTGCCTCCAGTAAGTCCCATTGGCATGAACCCCCTGGGCTGGCGTCCTTCCCGGGCACCAGCAACGTCAGACTTGCCCTGCCCCCTCTGAGAACAGACACTGGCTCCAGGCCTCGGAACACCTGCCTCCTCCCCTCCCCTCACAGGGGGGCAGTGGTTCCTGCGTCAGCCAGGGGCCGTGCTCCACGGACCAGACCGGGGAAGAAACAATGCAGGAGGGAGACGGTTCACACACCCGCACTTGTTCTCTGGTGCCGCTGTCAGGGTGTGGGGAGCACTGAGCGCTCGTGCCCCCCCAGGTGTGAGAGCTGGCCAGTCTGCAAAGCGCCAGGTGGGGGTCCACCTGTGTGCTCCTGGCTGGGATTGGAGGGAGTAGAGAGAGGAGTCAGCCCTATTGTTTGAGGGCCACTGAGGGGCAGAGGGCCCCGGCTGTCTGTCGAGCACAGGAGCTCTCTTCTTACAACCTGCTGCCTCCCTGTACTTTCCGGGGCCAGGGACACGGAGCACACCTCTCATCCTCTGGGCTGGGTCCCTGACCTCCCACCAAGGCCTCGGGTGTCTGCAATCCTGGGGGATCATTGGGAAAGAGCATCTGTTTTTCTAAGTTGGGACTGTGAAACACCATCCTTAGGGACTGGTGGGGGGGTGGGCACGGCACGGAGCAAGTTCATGGTTTCTATGTATGTTTGTGATGTTTCCTTCTCTAACTTCACTCTGATGCTGTCCTGCCCCCTACCCGGGCCCAGAAATGCCTTCGGGGTCAGATGGTACCTCTCACCGAGTTCAGGGTCATTCTCGATGCTAGGGAAGAGCTCCTGTATAGTGTGGCTGGGGAAAGAGCCATAGGAAGTGTGTACCCGTGGCATTAAGGACTGTGTATGTCCAGAACTTGATGCAGTATTTGCACACCTGTTTCCCCCCTCGAGGGCTCCACGGAGTTCTGTGAGGTGGCCGGGCATGGATCTGGGAGGAGTACGAAGTTTGGGCCTGGCGCGATGCAGGGGCAGGCCTCCTGGGGGGGCCCCTTGTGTCTGTGCAGCAATGCCAGGCTCCCTCCCTGGTGCGTGCTCGGGGTCTGACCGGGGAACCAGAAGACCAGCACATGCTGAGCAGCCCCGAGCCCGCAGCGAGGCTGGAGTGCCCAGTGGCCCACGTGGTGCCAGCCTCTTGGGAGCCTGGAGTGGCGGGTGCCCCACCAGATGGCCAGGTGGGACGGAGGGTGGCTTAGAAGACAGGCTGCTGCCGGGCGCGAAGTGGGAACACAGAGCTACTTGAAGGCCTCGTCACCACCCCCCTTTGCTGGGCGCCGAGGTGGAGGGAGCAGGACACAGGAGCACGGTGCCTGGCAGAACAGAGCCCGTGGGTACTGATGCGGACATTGACCCAGTCCGCTCCCTGAGCCTTTCACGGGGGTGGGGGCCTTTGACAGTGACCGTGTGCGGCAGCGGGCGTGGGGACAGGCCAGTAGGCAAGGGCGGGGTGAGCGAGACGGGACTGCATGGTGGTTCTCTGTGCGTCCGCCCCCCTCTCAGGGCCACGGCGTGGTGGGGCTCAGGTTCTTCTTCCCCAGTTGATCCCATGACACCGCTGCTGGCCATTCCAGTTTCAATTTTAGTATATGTGCTGCCGAAGCGAGCACGCCATTCCAGTTTCAGACTCCTCCCCGGCTTCCTTGCTCGTCCGCACGGAGGAACCTGCGGACGCCTCGCCGTCCTGCTCGCTGGGCTGGCAGGCATCCTCACACCCCTGTCCCCCGGCTGTTGAAGGCCAGCGTCCTCCCTGTAGCTCCTCCTGGCTTCTTGCCGCCCGCCAGCCCTGCCCATCTTCTGGCCTTCTGCCCCCTCCCTTCCCCAGCACACCTGGACCTGGGACTCAGCTTCTCCCTTCCAGCATTTCCGTACTTCTCAGGCGGTCACTCTGCTCTCCCAACCCAGTCCCGGAGCCCGCGGGCCCGACTGCTCTCTCTGCTTCCCCGTGGGGCTCAGTCCTTCCCTCCCCAGCAGGTGGGCACTCTCAGGGCCCGTCCCCAGTCTCCACCTCACAACCCAGATTTTCTCCATTAACAGTATCGATTTCCTCCACTGAACCGCTGGGAACAAAGGCAGCCTTAGCCGCTCGGCAGTTGATTAAGTCCTGGCGGCCTCCGGGGACTGGCCACGGATGAACATGTGAGTGGGAGGCCAGGCCGGCCGCGAGGGCAGGCTGCTGCGGGGAGCACAGCGAGGCACGGGGCCGGATGCTGGATGTGGGTAGAGCAGGCAGGAAGGGGAAGCCGGAGATGGGCCGCTCTGTGGCTGAAACGGGAACCAGGCTTCGAGCCCCTCCCAGGACCGCCAGAACCCTGTCCCCCTGGTACAGCACTCGGCCTCCGCCCACCCTCCCTGCCATTTTCCTGTCGGCCGTCCCTGAATACCTGCCAGGCCTTGTGCCCGGCACCTAAGACTAGAGCTTCCCAAGACTATCCCGACCCTCAAGGAGTTCCCATTCCCAGAGGAACACAGACCACCCCCCGCCCCGCCACCAGATGATTATATCAACACAGAGGAGACAGCTTGAGACAGGGCGTGCTGGCTTGTGTTCCTGTCTGAGTGACCCCAAGCCTGGGAGTCAGACCACGGCTGGGACTGGGCTGGAGCAGCTGCCAAATGGGAGCATTTGGGGAAGGTCCCCCAGTGCCCTGAAAGAGTCCCTTGCCTTATTCCAAGTTTGGTCCTTGGTTATGGTCAGAGTCTGCTCTCCTTCTTTTCCAGAATCACCCACTCACTCCATATTCCAGCAGCCCGTGTTTACTGAGGGTCTCCTATGTGCCAGGCACTGTACTTGGCCCTGGGGATACAGCAGTGAGCAAAGCAGACATGGCCCCTTCCCTCTAGTGGACGCTGAGTTGGGAGGTAAGCATCCCTTTGTCAGCCTGAAAGCACACAGAGCTCCCAGGATGTGGGAGACTGGCTCCTAGAAGCGACTGAAGTTTGGTCAAGACCGTGAGGACCCAAATGGAGCGTCTGCTCTCTGGGGAGAGTTCTATCGTGGCCCCCTACACATCTTTCCCTAAGGCAGAATCTGGGATTGAAATTCTGGATTAGGTCAGGGGGTTTCTACAATAGTTATTTCTTGAAGCTCTGGAAGCTGGGAAATCCAAAATCAAGGTGCTGGCCAATTCAGTATCTGGCGAGAGTCCACGTCCTAGTTCACAGACGCCCGGAAGCCCTTCTCAATGTGTCTTCATGTGGTGGAAGGGGTTAGAGAGCTCTCAGGGGTCTCTTTTATAAAAACACTACTCCTGGGGCGCCTGGGTGGCTCAGTGGGTTAAAGCCTCTGCCTTCGGCTCAGGTCATGATCTTAGGGTCCTGGGATCGAGCCCCACGTCAGGCTCTCTGCTCAGTGGGGAGCCTGCTTCCCTCTTTCTGCCTGCCTCTCTGCCTGCTTGTGATCTCTCTGTGTCAAATAGATAAAAACAAAACAAAACAAAACAAACAAAAAAACCCCACTCCTGTTCCTGAGGGCTCTGCCCTCCTGACCTAAATGCCTCCCAAAGGCCCACCTCCCAATGCCATCATCTTGGGAGTTAGGATGTCAACCTATGAATTTGGGGAAGACCTAGATACCCATTCCTTATCTTACGCCTTGCCTTGTCGAAATCCTAAAGATAAACATCATAATCCCAATTTACAGACCAGGAAGCTGAGGCTCTGCGGAGCAGTTTAGTTCATCCAGAGTTTGCATGGGCAGAACCTAAGCAGGTCCGGCCCCAGAGCCGTGCCTTCTCCAGCACCACATTGTGTCCGGGAAACAAGCAAAGCCCCCACATCCCTTGCTCCTATCTGAACGCTGCAGACGCATGAACACCTTGACCTCCTGGAAGGTTGCTCCCATTCAACGGTGGAAAGAAAATTATAGGGCAAGTGCCAGCATGAATTCTTGCTTTCTTTCTTTAACTTCTGCCCCCCTCCTCCCGGCATCTTCCCGGTTTTGGCAATCCCTGTCTCCCCTCCTTACCCCGTCTCGTCCCAGAAAAATCCCAAAAAGGCTTCACGTGACTCTATTTAAATCCCCACGTTCAGCACTAGAACCGGTTCTGCTTCCCTGGTGTGCTCTGGGTCTCCATCTGCTTTGGAGGCTATTTTGATATGCCGGATGCAGATTAGCTGCCGTGATCTGGGCTGAGCGGCTGGAGAGATGCCTTTATCTACAGAAGGACAATTTAAATGCGAACTCAAAGCACAGAGAACAAATAAATAAATTCCTCTTCCTGTCCCCAGCACTCTCCACACTGTTTCTACAGGTGATTGCTGGAGGGTTTTTTGCTGCACACGGGCTCTTGTTTGTACGGAGTGTGGGATGCCACAGAGTAGACCGCGGGCTGGTGGCTTCTGGCCAGAAGTGCCAGGCAAGAGGATGGGGACTCCATGGGGGTCCAGAGAGGGCTTCTCCTGGCTCGGGACCACTGGGCAGTGCTGTGTGCCCTTCTGAGGGATCGTGTCTTTGTTCTTGCATTACTGCTGTAAGTGTTCGTGGGGCAGGGAATGTCTCCAGCGGTTGAGAAAGGGGTCTTTTGGTCTGCCATGGTCTGCACCCAGAGGACGAATGATTAATGACAATGTCCTAATGTTTCAGGAGCTCATGACCCCGGGCAATATGGCTTCTGTGTCACCAGGTGGGTGGTGGTGAGGGTGCCCTGGCCTGGGAGACAGAGAGAGGGCCTCAGAGGTGGGAGGGAAGAGGAAGTGAAGATCTTGTAGCTTCTGGAAAGGTTTGGGTTCAAATGAGGAGAAGGGGCGAGGGAGAGAAGATGCATCTCTGGAAATTTCTCATTTACTGCTCACAGCGATGGTTGGAGGAGAGCTCTACCCTCCCCAGCTCTGAGCAGAGACGTCCAAACTCACCTGGCAAAGCAGAAACAGAATTCAAACACCTGTCTTCTGCAAAGAGTTCCGGGGTGCCCCTCTGCCACAGCGTCCCCTTGAAGAGTTTTGAGGAGCAGCTGAGGGTTTAGATGAGTGGGGAGGCAGCGGAGGATTGAGAGAAGGAGAAGAGGGGGAAGTGTTTTTCTCTTTCCTTCTCCTGTAGCCCTGCACCTTGATCTGACCTGGGGCGGCAGCCCCCTCCTCCCTGGACTGCACGCGGCCCTTGTTGTGGTCAGTGGCAATGTTGTCCACACTGGGTGACCAGCCTCAATCTGGCAATGGAGTTTGGGTCTGTCCTCTCAGTGACATGGGGCTCTGGGTGGTGAGGAAAGTGAACCTCAGAAAAGCAACTGCACCTCTGAAGGGCTACCTTGGCCTGGGTTGGGGCAGAGTAGATGGGAATGGGGGGCACACAGGTGAACCTTGAGCCTTTTGTCTACACTTGCCCCGTGCTGGCTGGGCATGTGGCCTCCTCGGAGGTGGGCAGCCTCGGGGACCTTGTGTTTGCCGCCTTGCCTGAAAAGCCACTGTAATTGCTTCTCTTTATGGATGAGAACTCAAGCTCAAAGTCGTATGGATAGCAAGCTATAGATCCAGCCTTTGAATCCAGGTCTGTTCCATTCCAAAACTAGAGTTTCTGTTAGAAAGTACAACAACAGCTACAAGGAGTGTTTCTGGAGGGCTGTGTCGTGCTGTCTGCGGAGCGATTTGCAGGCATCCTATCACATGACCTGTGGAGCGTCCCTGTTTTGCAGATAAGGAACCTGAAGCTGAGAGAGGTGAATACTTTGCCAGGAGTGACACAAATCCTAAGTCGAGCTGGCCCCAGAGCCTGTGCTTCTAACCTCTAGGCAAGGTCCCACTCCCAAATGGACCCCAAGCAGACAAGACCGAGGACTCAAATTCCGTGCAGGGCGGGTGTAGGCTCTGCTCTGGTGGAGGAGTTTGGAGGCTAGAGCTTGTGGAGGGACCGTGTGCGGAGGACTCCTTTCCTTCTCAGCGATCACCCCCCCTTAGAGGCGGCCCCTAGCAAAGGGCGGCATGCACCACTGTCGTGCAGCCGCCCCTGTGGACTGGAGCTCGGGGTCAGGAGGGCCGGGCATAGTCCTTCTAGTGAGTGTGGAGCTGAAGCTTAGTAAGTAACAAGTCTGGAACAAGTGTTGCAGATGGGGACAGGAGGCCCAGATGGGTCTAAGTGGTCTCTACCGCCAGACTCTGGATTGCCATTCGTGCCTGAGAAGTTGTCTCCTGGGAATTTGGAGAGGTCGCTACTTTGAAGTTCAAGGACCTTTCAAAAGTGCCTCCACTCACCACACAATCATCTGACTTCTCTTTCTCTCCACGAGTCCCTTCTGCGCCGCCCCCCCACCGCCTCGGTGAGCTGAGAGAGGAGGAGAAAGCAAGCCCCACCACCACGAAGCCCACGGGTTGTGTCCTGCGTCTGAAGATGCCCGTTCTGCAGGTGTCAACACTGAGGTTCAGAGAAGGGCCGTGCTGTAGATTTAGAGCTGAGTCCTACTAGAAGGACAAGACTCCCAAACAGTAAGACAAAAAGATAGTTCCTTCCTTCAAGATGTAGACTGTCCCACAGGGTTCGTTCCCGTAGGAGGGAATGGAGTGGGTCTGCAGTTCCCCCGGAGCTGGTTAGCCATCGGGATCACGCTTGCAGAATGGAGCTCAGACGGAGTGTTCCACATACCCCTGAAGATACAGAGTAATTAAGTGGTAAATTTGTTATGGTTACCTTTGATCTGTGGCAGGGGATATGGCTTCCCGTATATAATAATGAGGGAAAACTTAGTTTTAAAAAACATTTAAGTAGGAGCGCCTGGGTGGCTCAGTGGGTTAAAGCCTCTGCCTTTGGCTCAGGTCATGATCTCAGGGTCCTGGGATCGAGGCCCTGCATCAGGCTCTCTGCTCAGCAGGGAGCCTGCTCCCCCCCTGCCCCCCGCCTGCCTCTCTGCCTACTCGTGATCTCTCTCTCTCAAATAAATGAAATCTTAAAAAAAAAAAACAAAACACAAAAAAACATTTAAGTAAAAGTGAATCAATTTAAGGGCAAGTATGAAATAATGAGAATTGACTTTAGAGAAATAATGATTTAAGGGGTGCTGGAAAGGTGCTCCTGGCCCTGAATTATCTCGCCTACAAGCCCATGGCAATTCATGAACTTGAGATAAGGCATTGCCCGTTCTGGGAATCCTCTGCAGGCTGCCAGAGCAAGCAGGCATCTTAGGGACCACCCTGGCCAACCCTTCCTGTCCGAGAGGAGGAAGCGGAAGCCAGACTTGAAGTCATAGAAGAGGAGTCATCACACACCTTCTCAGAAAGAACCTTGTTCTGACTCACTTTCCCTCTCAGACGCGTGGGGTACAGGGCTGCGCCAGTGGCCCAGACTGCCAGGTAAGGCACTGGGTGAGGTTTTAAGCACTTTAGAATATGCTATAGAATGACCGAGGGATCTTTAGAAAAAGGTAGATGCCTGGATGCCATGCCCAGAGATTCTGATTGGGTGGTGTGATGTAGGCAGCATTCACAGAAACTGTGCTTTAAAAATCTCCCAGCTGTCCACTCTAGACTGGAGGCCAAGGAACCCACATGAGATGGTTGGGCGGTATAGTACTTGGGTTACCCCATCCTTCTGAATTTTCTTTTTTTTTTTTAATTATTATTATTTATTTATTTGACAGAGAGAGATCGCAAGCAGGCAGAGAGGCAGGCAGAGAGAGAGAGGAGGAAGCAGGCTCCCCGCTGAGCAGAGAGCCTGACACGGGGCTCGATCCCAGGACCCTGAAATCATGACCTGAGCCAAAGGCAGAGGCTCTAACCCACTGAGCCACCCAGGCACCCCTTTCTGAATTTTCTAGGCTCCCCAATATCTAATGCAGTGAGAGAGAAAAGAGAGAGACAGGGAGGAAGCCAGGGGTGGGGGCGGGGAGAGAAGGAACGAGCCCATGAGAGCCACGAGAATCGTGGGCTTTGGACCTGTGTGGCTCTGGCTTGGACATCTGGTCACACTACTAATATTTATAAGATGTGCTACCCAGAGAGTCTTTCTTAACTTTGAGACTCAGTGACCTCATAGGTACAATGGTGACAATGTTAAGGAGTACCTCTATACACTGCCGTGCGTTTTAAATGAGATAATCCATGTAAAAGGCTTAGCATGATGCCCATCTTATGCTGAGCACTTGAGGAATGCTAATTCCTAGCAGCAGCAACTTTATCACTCCGGCCAGAAGCCAGAATGATCCTGTTGTTAAGAGAAGCTAGGGACTGAAGTTGGAACATGCTTCGGGGCAGAGGAGGAGTTCATTAAATGGCCCAGAATTAAGATGGGCAGGAGCTAAGGAAGAACGAGACTTAATTCCCTGGCATACCCGGGGGAAGGGGTCTCTTTTGGAGATTTGCATTGGCTCTAGTTGATTGCAATTACACTGTCCTTCGTGGTGCTGAAAATAAAATGAAACCCTAACAAAGTTCCAGGTTTAATTGAAATTTCCTGGGATCTGTTATTACATCGCTGTGATTGTGCTGTGCCACTAATGAGCCTGTGCTAGCTGATTATCCAAGTGTCTCTCCAGTCCCTGTCCCGTTATTGCATTATTAATGATCAGATATGATTGTCACAGCTGACGGCTTGAACATCAGACAGGCAGAGACAAGTCAGCAAGCCCAGCAGATGGACAGATGGCCAGGGTAGGGTGGAGTGGGGCCAGTGGGCAGGGTGTGCGGGCCAACAACCTGGTACCCAGAGCAGGAGGGGGAAGGGGTGCGGATGCTAGTGTGGGGAAGAGCCCAACTGAGGGGCCAGGGCTGTGCTGAAGATGGCGAGGTGGGGGGTGGGCGTGGTGGCAGCTGAGACGTTAGGACCTGAGCTGATGAGAGGAACTCTTCCCTGTAAGTTGCTGACTTCTAGGAGTCATAGTTCTCCATTGTCAGCTCACCTGGAGAAATAGTCAGTGGGTCATGATAAACATAAACAAACGAAAACTTAACATTGCCTGATAAACAAAGTTAATGGGAAAATGGGAAAAGCCCATGTAAAGGGCAGAGATGGGGAGAAGCTGGAAGGACCCCTCTTCCTGTTCAGGCCCGAGTGTTCATTTTAAGGAGACGCCGAGGGCCTCTCTCCCTCTCTGGTGAGCCCAGACCTCCAGATGGGAGCTTACATTGCAGTGAGAAAGGGCTGGTGGCCCTGGAGGGGACAGCCAGTTGTCCTGGACACTGTGAGGGAGACCGGGGCTGGATGGGATGACCTCAACAAGCCCTCCTAGCCCAGTTTTTAACCAGAAGACCTGGAAGGGAACCCTTGTGCTGTTGCTAGGGGAGAAGTTTGAAGAGTTTTCTGGAAACTGCCAGAGTTGGCCCAGACTCCCGATCTTCCTTAGAGATGGAAATAAGCTGGGCCCCAGGGGTCTGACTGAGGAGAAAAGCCCCAGACCTCCCAACCCCTGTGTGGGCAGGAGGCCCACTAAAGTCCAGAGAGCCCACAAGCACCCCAGCTTGGTTTCCTGGCCTGTCACCCTGTGCGCCCCACCCCTGTGCTTCCCCCGCCCTTCAGGAGGCATCCTTCCCCGAAAACACCAGACAGGATGAGGTCATATTAGGCACTCGAAGGCTGCCAGATTTCATTCTTCTAAGATCAGCATCGTGTTAACATGAAATGCAAGCCAGGAACTGGAGAGAGGACGGGGATAGACTGACGAGATGGGGAGGGAGAAAGCCCACGAGCAGGAGAGAAGGAATTGACATTTGAACATGGTTTTGCAATTGGAAAATTGATCCCAAGGCCGCCCCTCCCCCGGTGACAGGTGTGAGAGCTGCTGCGGTTTCTCGAAGCCCATGGCGGGGCCACCTGTTCGTTCCCCTCGCTGCCTCCGGCTCGCTGTCTCCATGGCAAGGAGGCGAGTGGCTGGGGGCCCCTGCAGCCATGGTTTCCCTGGCAACCCTCAGGCGGCAGCCCGCCCCGGGCCACACATACTGGTTGGTCCTGGCCACCGCTGCGCTGTGGAGCTATTTGGAGCCACGGAGGCCTCTGCCCACGGAGCCGCCCACAGTCCCACCAACAGGCACACAGGTGCCCCTTCCGTGCACTCCAGCCTCCGCATGTGGGCTCTTGGCTGAACCCGTCCAGCCTACAGGGGTCCGGGCTGGCCAGCCAATCATGGAGACGTGCTTGCAGAATGTGCGGCGAAGGCAGAGACCCTTGGGGTAGGCGTACCCTGGACACCTCCTCCTCCAATCCTCGGGGAAGACTGAGGACCTCCCATCTGGAAGACGATGTCCTCCCCCTCTGCTTGCCCCATGACCCCGGGCCAGTCGGTGATAAGGTGTATGATGAACACAACTGTAGTAACACCACCTCGCCTATCCTTTGCCCTGAGTCATAAGCCACCTGCTCAAGGCCACTCGGCTGGAAGTAGCATCTAGACCCAAGTATGCTGGGAAAGGTCTGATCCGAGGGAGTCAGAGAGGATCTTTGTCCCCATGGGTTGGTCTTGCCGTGTGTAGGCAGGGTGAGTACCAGTCCTCGGGCAGCTTCTGGGGGATACAGGACAATGCAGGTGTGTGCACACCTGTGCTCACGTGTGTGCCTACAGGCTGCCTGCCCATGTTCTGTGGGCTCGTGAAGAACTGGAGATGGGGGGGTCCTTCCTTGTCAGGGGATTGACTGTGTCGAGGCCTGGAGATGTGAAGGCAGCGGTCCTCTGGGATTGGGGTTCACCTGTCCCCCCAGAACCTGCTAGGACTGAGACCACCTGCGTTGAACTGAAAATTTATGCGTGGAGGCCCTCGTGCCCAATGTGAAGGTATTAGGAGGCGGGGCCTGGGGGAGGTGACTCAGTTTACGCGACGCCATAATGGTGGAGCCCCCCTCACAAGTTTAGTACCCTCAATGGAAGAGGAAGAGAGACCCGAGCTCTGTCCGGGCGTCCATGATGTGCAGACACAGCAAGAAGGTGGCTCTCTGTGAGACAGACAGAGCTCTCGCCAAGAACCAAGATTGCTGGCATCTGAATCTTAGCCTTCTCAGCCTCTGGATAGGTGAGACATGAATGTGTGCAGCATGTGGTAGCCCGAGGGGACGAAGACACCACCGTGTTGTTTCCAGTTCTCACCACAATGCAGGAGCCTGGAACTCCTACCCGGGAGGGTTCCTCGGAGCCAGGAGGGAGTAAGCAGTTCCTGGTTCAGATCCCCAAGGCCTGAGCTGAGCTGAGCCCGGAGGCGAGGGGCTGAAGTCTGGGAAACAAGGGGGGTATCCTGGGCTGTGCTGAATCCCACCGCAGAGGCAAGGCTGGGGGCAGAGGCACTGGGATGAGGAAGGACAAGAGCTCAAGGCACTTGCTTCAGCAGGTGTGGAGCTCAGGACGAGTTCAGGGAAGCCGCTCTGGCTTTTCTGGTCCCTCTCCTGGGCCACTGCCCTTGGCTGCAAGCAGGTAGCTAGCCGAGGTTCCCAGAGCAGCCATGGAGGAGGGGGCAACAATCCCAGTGGGTAGCAGCAGGCAAAGGGAAGCCCCCAACCCCATAAGCCCACCAGAGCCCCGCACTGACTCCAGCCCAGCGACCTTGCAGCCACCGCACTGTGCTGGTTCCTGGAGGGGCCAGACTCCGCCCCCGCACCCCGCCTCAGAGAAGGACCACCCAGGATTCCCCACACCATGCCTGGGAGAGAAGTGCCTGTCTTGTTCCTAACATTCTCCCAGGAAAGAAATTTCATTCTGGCAGCTTCTTTCCACATCTCAGTCTTTGTCAGGAAATTTAGATTTTCCAGGGTGTGTTCTATGCCAGGTGGAGTAATTAACCTCATCTTAGGTGATCCTTAGCTCAGCCCTGCAGCGCGGGGAGGGCAAGACTATGCTCATTTCACTGGGAAACTGAGGCTCAGGGACTTTGAGTGAATCGATGCCCTCAGGTACTGGCTCCCAGGGGTCAGAGCTGAGATGTGAACCCTTTGATTTCAGGTCCCACATCCTGTTTCCCTGATAATTGGCCACAGCTCCAACAATATCTCAGTCCCTTTCTACTGTGGATGAAGCAAATGGCTCTACAACCCCAGCAAACGCTGCAGCTACCTCCCTGGGCCAGGGGCTAGCCAGAAGTCTGATGGAGGAGGCCTGGTGCCACCCTGTGCCACTCTGACCTACCCGCAGCCCACCCCTTCCCCAGCTGCTCGGCTCAGAATAGAGATCGGGAAGATCCCTCGGTCCCTGCCATCCGGCCTGTACCCACCCCTTCTGCTCTGGTCTGGAAATGTTGAGTTGATTATATCCCGTGCTCAATCACCAGAAATAATCAATTTGTAATTAAGAGCATCCCCCTGCCCTTTCCAGGCTTTCCTTAGCCTCCCGCTCCTGTAGCCCCCTCCGCCTGCCTCTGCCACCACCCCTCCCTTTCCTCCCCCTCCCACCTGCCTTTCCGGCATGGAATCATTTTAATGAGATTTCTCTGTTACAAATGACAAGTTTGTAATAATTATATTTTGTGCGGCAATCGTGGTTTAAAAATGATTTAAAGCAGGGAAGGCTCCAATTTATTAGGCATCAAATTTTCTGTGGTGAACTTTTAACTGGAATCCACGTTCCGACACGGAGGGGGCCATCTCTGCCGCCCAGGGATGAGCAATAGTCCTGAAATATTGATGGCTTGCTGAGGGGAATGAGATTTAACTGTTATTAAAATAAATGAACCTCTAAACAACAGCTTGGCTGTCCTGGGTGTCCCACACACCCTGCCCCCCTCCGTAGCAGAGGGGAGGGACGCAGGCACAGGGGAGTAAGGGGGGCCGCCCCCCAGAATGCGGCGGGGAAGAGGGGCATGAGCTTTGGCAGCTTTTCCACCCAGGACCTTGCATGCCCATGCCGAGGAGAGGCATCATCGTATGCACCTGGAGACCCCCTTTAAAAAATTCAGCAAAGAGCTAAGGTGAACGCCGGTGACTAGGTAGCGTCCGGGACTTCCGACTTTGGGATTAACCTGAGTTCAAATATGACGTGCTACTTTCTACCTGTGTAGAGCATTTATGGCCTATGCCCCCCATCCCTGCCCCATCATAACCTTCTCCATCCTCACCTCGACGCTTTGTCCCTGCATGTCCAGCCATGTGGGGACCCCGGGGAGGGTTTTAACCAGCACAATTTGCTCTTTGGGCACTTTCCTCCAGGGCGGTGGAATGTTCTAGTGAAAGCCTCGTCGTATTCTTCAGCAAAACACAGAGCTTCCGGTTGCATCTTTGGCCCACACGCTGTCAAGACCAGTCACAAGCTCCGAGACTCTTCCATGCCACGGATGAGAACTGCGACACCACTCCATCAACATTCCTGCCCTTGGGGGGGCGGGGGGTGTGCTGATGAATGGGGGCCGAGACGTTTCCTCTCTGCTTGCCACGTGCCTGCACAGAGCCTGGCCCAGGGTAACTGCTCGGTGCATGAAGGACCATCAGAAGGGGCTGGGAAGCTGAGGCCACAGGGAATTGTTTCTGTCCTGGTTTTTCCTGGTTTTCATCTCCTTCGGTGGTCCTTCTCTTGCAGACATTCTGGGTGAGCAAATCTGTCTTTCTCCTGTGCCGCCTCCCCACCCCACACAACCACCTCTCCTCCTGCCCCCGACGTGTAGCCATTGGCTTTCTCTTTACCAAGTGATTGTTTTTCCGAGTCTCCACAACCTTGGTCTAGAGCCGTCCCGTCTGACCCCCTGCCGCCTCGCCTTTCTCTGGTGCTGGTTCCTCCCGCCCCATGTGCCTGCTCCCCGGGCCTGCACCCCACCCTATCAGCTCCCTCCTAGACTTGGGTCTCCTCCTAGCCAACCTCTCCCCCTGCCACCCAGGGAGAGCTTTCCATGCCGCTCCCTAGCTTAAAATCCTTCAGAGGCTTAGCATTATCTTTTCTCCAGCGACAGTAAATATTTATCAAGTACCTACTGTGTAGCAGGCACTCTGGATAAAGTCCTAAGTCCCCGGCCTGCATACCAGGTCCCCCGAGGTCTGGCCCTGCCCCGTGCTCCCTGCCCCACGCCGGGCGAGTGCGCTAAATGCTCTGACCCTCCTGGGCCTGAATGTTTGCTCTCCCCCTGCTTCCTGTGACACTCTGCCTTCTCGCCCTTGTTTCGTTTCGGTCCCTCCTGGCTTCCTTACCTCATCTTCTAGACAGTTCTGGTATCCCTTTCCCCAAGAACCCTTTCCCAGTCACCAGCCTAAGTCAAATGTCCAAATGCCTCCCAGGGCACCACTTCGCCGCCTGTATGTATTCTAAGCACGTCAGCCACTGGTCCCCTCCCCTCTGTGAGCTCCCAAGAGAGGGCCACATCCTATGCCCTGAGCACAGTAGGGTCTCACAAGGTGCATTCTGAATGAGCAACTACGTTTAATGACGGCCATAATTTATGAAGTGCTTTACTATTTTGTCAAGCATCTGCTAGATTCTGAACCTTCGTGATATGAAATCCTCATTCAGTGAGGCAGGTGCTATTAAGCATTATTTCCATTTTACAGATAGGTAAACTGAGGCTCAGAGAGGTTAACTGCTGGACACTTGCACGTGAACTCTTGTGTCCAGTTCCAATGTTTTGCCACTTGAGCGCTGGGCCACAAAGCCACCCCCTGACCCCCCCCCCCCATTAACCAACCCAGCCTTGCTTCATGGGGAGGAGTCTCGGGTGCTCCAGCGTCTGAGGTTTAGGCTTGGCGTTTACAGTGCTCCGGCTGCTGTCCCTCTATGCTATGCATGCTCTGCACCAAGCAACGGAGGGAAGGTTTCTCACCCCAGTCCAGGCTGGCTTTTTTCTGGGAGCAGTGGGGCCGTGGCCTAGAGGACAGGGAGGGAGGAGGGAGGAGGAACCACGGTCTTCTTGCCACTGGTTGGCTGTTGCAGGCCGGTGAACTGGGGGGTTTGGGTGGGTGCAGAGCTTTGAGGGCCCCTGGGAGACTCCGTTGATTTTGGCTGGGAGTCAGTGGCGGAGCTAAGTGCTGGAAAGTTCCCATGAGAGGGGCACAGGAGGCCGGGGGCCGCTGCAGCAGGCCTGCTTCTCCAAGAGCGCAGGCACTGAGATCATGTCACTTAGCAGGGCTCCTGCAAGATGGGCTGTGCAGCCAATCACCACCCGGTGGGGGGCCGGCAGCGTGAAATGGGGAGGAAAAATGCTTCAAAGCTGCCTTCCCAGCTAGAAATTCCTCAAGGAAGCAAGTTCCAGAGCCATGGAAGCAGCATTTTTTTCTGCCTCACTTCCCTGAATGAGAAGCACCCCGGGCTCAGGGTGAGGCTGGAAAGGGCAGTCCCTGCTGCTGGAGGAGCCCAGGGGGGCCTGTGGCTTCTGACTTCCTGATAAATAAGATTTGATTCCAAGAAAGAGGAACCCACGTTTTTCAGAAACCCTTCTTGAGGGGAGAGTTTGCCCCAAAGGTTATGATGCTATGATTATACTACTCATGGTGCCTTATTTGGGGCTTGCACCTGAACTTGACCAAAACCAACATGGCACAGAGCAGGCAGCTGAGGAGCTTCCTGAAACTCAGACTCTGATTCCTAGATCTGCTGCGGTGCCTGAGAGTCTGCCTTTCTCAGCAGCTTCCAGAGGGCGTGGATGCTGCAGGACACTGTAGCTTCACCATTTCCTGCCTGTGAGACCTGGAGCTTATTATTCAGTCTCTCCAGGGCTCAATCCCTCATGCATAAAATGGGGCTGCCACCGAGGGGACCACAGAGGTGACATAGGTCAAGTGATCAGTAGGGAGGGGAGATGCAGGTGAAGGACCCAGCACGGAGCAGGTGTTCAATGCATAAATCTTGTCTTCCCTCGCTCAAAGTGCTTTGCATTTTTTCATTTGAGCCCATGGAGCAAGTCCAGGAGAGGCTATGCACCCCACTTTACGGACGAGGACTCACGCACAGTGACTTGGTGGCTGAGGTGCGCGAGGCCCTAGGATTCCTGCCTGAGGTTCTGTGTTCCTCCCACTATGGCACATTCCTTCGCAGGCGGAGCAGAGATCGCTGTGTCCACCCGATAAGGAACAAGTTGGTACCTACGGTGAGAATCCTGACAGTACTGCAGAAATCCGTGGAGGGTTTTCACTGGGCAGCCAGCCATGGCTGGCCTTCTGGAATCCTGGGGGAGAGCCTGGCGCTTGGAAGACGATGTTCCCATTCCGTGGCTCCCCTCTGGGCCTGCTTGTGCATTGATCCCAATAAGCATCCAGGAAAGAACAAATGCTTGGACCATCTTCCCCCACGAGCAAGAAAGCAAGTGGGTGAGAGATGAAAGGTAGTGTTTCCACTATCTCCGGTTGACTCAAGAGGCTTCTTCTCCCCTTAGCCCCAGCTGTCGGTGGCTTCAGTAGAGGCAGGGCCCGGAGAAGAGAGTAAGAGGCAGCCTGGCCGTGCTGCGGAGTTGGCTACCTCAGCTCTGGGAAGGCTGGGACAATCCAGCACATTCTTCCTTTCCTCCCAGCCCACCCAGCCATGCGTGGTAGTCTTGTTGGTGGGAAAAGCCAGCAGAGGCTCCAAGGATAGAAAAGGTCACATTCGATTCTAGTCCAGGGACTCGATCTTCTGGACTGTGTGACATGTGGGTCACATCAAGGCCTCCGATTCCCGTTGGGCAGCTTGTCCTAAAGGAATTCCAGAGGGCATCCCAGATGTGACATTTCCATGTTGGCCATGTGTGATGGTCCCCGAAGGCTTTCCATGTGGGGCCTTTGTCATTACGTGGAGGCAAGAAAGTGACCCCCGTGTGCTGAGAGGCTGGTGAACGGCAGTGAGCTCTCGGTTACTGGGGAGCCAAGTGAAAGCCTTGCCTCGTGTCTGTCTGGGGAGGCCTTTCTTGATGAATTTTCACAGCTTCCCTGAGAGGTTGATGCTGTCTTCGTGTTACAGATGAGGGAGTGGAAGCCCGCGCGACCTTGTGCAGTCGGACATTCGGAGGCTCACGAGGCATTAGGGTTTATCTCAAGACTGTCCAGAATCTCCTGGACCTTCTTTGTAGGGAATCCTCAGGCTTACAGGAAAGGAAGGAAGGATGAAGACTGGATTTGTTGCAAAGTCCATGGCATTGGTGGGATTTCTAGAAGAAACATCCAGCCCATTTCCTTTCTGGCCATGAGGTCTGGAAAAGGGATGTCACAGCCTCACTGAGCTCCTTCCAGCAGGTCAGGGGCTTCTGGAATATTCCACTGAAGGGCCTGGCTTCAGATGGGCATCAGGCGCCCCTGCAATGGTAGATCCCCAGCACCCCGGCTATTAGCCCACGACTGAGTTAGTTCCAACCCCACCAGGCAAAGGCCAGGTCTTCCAGGCCCATCACCAGCTTCATGAGCCAGGCTGGCTCATGTGTGCAGTTATAAAGCCCTTTCACGTGTGTGGTCTCCTTGGATCCTCATGACGCCACGGTAGAGTAGGGAGGATGTCAAGAAAGCCGAGGAAAAGAGCTTAAGGCATTCTGCTTTAGTCACAAAAAGTGGGGATGGCAACCAGGGTCTTCCAAATTTGCATGACACCCTGTAGCTTCTGGGATATTCCCCAGGACACCTGATGAAATGCAAAACACGTTTATGGACGTAATCTCATTTTCATTTCATAACAACCCTGAGAGGTAGACAAAGGTTGGTAATCGAATCCCTATTTTACAGGAGGAGGAATCCCAAGTGCTCACTCGTGCTCAGATGGTTGTGTTGGGGAAAGCGGGGAGGCCATGTTAGATGTCAGGAGAGGCAGGGCTGGGCAGGAGCTGTGTGTCCGTTCAGACCTAGGGACCCTATTTAGAAGCCTCCTTGCTACAGCATTCTTACCATTTTCACAGAAGGCTGTTAATTAAATTAATTATCTTGTTAATAGGATTTGGGGGGTCCCTAGGGTAGCATAAAGATCTAGACAAGATGCAGGAGGGAGTAGCTAACATCTCCCTGTTTCCCCTCCCCAGCAATTAAGGTGTCTACTCCTGGTTGGGCATCTTCTCCTGCCTCCCTGCAAACAGCACCCTAGCTGCCAATGAACGTGTTTTACCACTGTCATCGATCTGGAGCGGGAGGGCCTCATGGGTAGCATGTGGAGTATGGAGTGGGCACGGCTGTGTACTTTACGTGTGTCCATGCACAAGAATGAGCATAGCTATCACGGTACCTATGCATATAGACGTCCGTGTGTGAGGTCACATGTGCACCTGTGACCACCGAGCATGGCCCCCCACCTGAGCCCCTACACAGCACACAGCTGTCTCCTTCAGCCCTGGTCTGCCTTATCCCCGTGGCCTGCTGTTTCGGTGAGTTGTCAAATGCAAACATCAACTCCACAGCATCTCCTTTCTGGGGAAGCCAGGACGGGCAGGTAATTTATCAAACATTACTTAAAATCGTCCTCCAGCCTCTTGCTCCCTCTCTCGATGCTGTCTGATTCTCGATTGTTTCTTCTTTCTGTCTCTTGTTTTTCTGCGCCGAGATTGACAGCCCCCTGCTAATACAGCCTTAGAAATGCCAGGTGCTGGGGGAACCGACACCTCGCTCTGCCTCAGCATCCGTCCCACCGCTAACTGCTCCGCGGCTGACTCAGGCGTCACTGGGTGGCTCCTGTCTGCGCTTCTCCACGGCGGGCTGATGGATGAGGCCGCATCCCCCGCACTGCAGAACACTCAGGAACCGGGGGCACATATGCTGTGATCTGCTGAGTTATGGACTAGCTAATGAGACTCCTCCTGACACCAGCAAGCCCGCTCCTGCCCTCGTTTTGCACTGTTCCCAGTTCTCTCGCCTTTCAAGCGGACCCGTGTCTCATGACCCTATGAACCAGTCTGCTGTCCTCTTAAGAGATTTAAGAGAATGAGATGAATTTGCATTCTCAGTCATCTCTGCTTCCAAGATGAAGGAACCAAGGGCAGCCAGGGGAAAGAGAGTTCTATTATCGGGGAATAATGGTGTTGGAGTAGCTGCTGTTTGCCAAGTGCTATGCTAGGGGCTTGAAGCTATTGTCTCATTGCGTTCTGTGCGATAGGTAGCATCTCTGTGTAGAGCGAATGAGGAACGAGAGCCACCTGAGACTCAGAAGAGGTAAGTAGCCTGCCCTCGGTCAGTGCCCCAGAGTTCAGGGTGGCAAGCAACAAAAACCAACTCTGGCTAACTTAAACAGAGAAGAAAATTTGGGAGGACGATGCTGATAGCTTACAGAATGTATGGGAAGCTTAGAATACACGCATGAACCAAGATGGCCGAGTGAGGGTCAAGGCCACACCGAGAAGACATTGGATGGCACTTGGGCCACTGCCAAAATGCACTTCATATGAGTTCTGTGCCTTTATAGCCTTATCTTAAAATCCAAAGTACCAAGTGGTATCATCTGAGGGTTAGTAGGTCAGGGCATCTTTAGCGGATCCCGACTCCTACCAAGAATCACTTGATGGGCTCTCCCAAGTACAGAAAGGGGGTTCTAGAACCGAGCTGCCAACACCTACTGACCAGCGTTCCCAGCCACCACACAGTGGATGAGATGCTGAGCAAGTACAAAGCCATGTCTTCCTGGCTCCAAGTCACGTGCTTTCTCCACCACCACCACGCTGGTCAAGTTAAAAATACGGAACAACTGGTGGAACACCAACTCTGGTCAATCTGAGTCGATGCCACCGGGAATAAGGGTTCTTCCATGGCAATGCCCAATGCTGATTATCTGTTCTACACACAAAGCAAAATTAGAACTCAGGGCTCCTGGATGCCTAGGAGCACGTGCTATTGGGAATGCTTCCCAAACTTTTCCGTAGAAAAGGAAAATACTTGATGGCACGCTGGGGTGAACTTGAGACAACTGAGAAAGGAGATGGGGTGGTGAGGAGGGAGGGAGGGAGAGAGGACGGAGAGATGCATGGCTTGGTAGGGGAAAGCTCGTTGTATTTGCCTCACAGTATATTGTTATGGTATAAATAAAATAAAATCTCTGAACTCCAGGCTTTGATAGCCAACCACCTGCTGGACATCTCCACTGCCAAGTACAATAGATAACTCAGAAATGGCATATCTGTATCTGGACACCTGCTCCGCCCCCCGCCCCCCACCATCACCGCCAGCTTGCCGTATCTACTGTCTCCCCCAGCTCTGTCAATGGTCTCGTTTATCCTTCTAGCTGCTCCAGCTAAGACCTGTGGAGTCACCTTTGACTTGTTCTTTCAGATTCTAAATCCTCGACACATCCTATGGATGTGTGTGTTCTGCAGTACGTATATACAGACTACTTGGGAAAATCCTGTGGCCTCTGCCTTTGGAATACATTTGCAAACTAACCACTTTCGCTGCTCTCATTTTGTTCTAAACCATTGTCACTTCTCCTCTGAATTCTTACAATAGCTTCCTAACGAGTCCACCTACTCTGATCTCCACACCTACAGGTTTTTCCCAATACAATGACCAGAGTGATCCTTGAAGAGTGTCGGATAATGTCACTTTTCTGCTACCAGCCCCAGATGGCTCCCCAGTTCACTCAGAGTGAAGAGTAGCGTTCTTAAAATGTCCTATAAGCCCCCTTATAATCTGTCCTCATCACCTTCCTAACCCCACCTTCAACTACTGTCTTACACTCACTCCTCTCCAGCCACAGAAGCCTCCTTGCTGTTCTCTGAACATGCCAGACATGGTCTGCCTCAGGGCCTTTGCACCTGGTCTTTCCTCTGCCCAGATGTCTGCATGGCTTATTTCCTCACTTCTTGCAAATCTTTGCTTGAATGTAACCTTCTCGATAAGTCCTGCCCTGACCATCTTATTTTCTCGATCTCTTGTACCCCGCTCAATTTTTTCCTCAGTACTCATCACCTCACATGCTATATATTATATTATTACTTTTTCTTTGCCTCTCTCCACTAAAATATAAACTCCAAAGGACAGAGGTCTTTGTCTGTTCAGGGATATATTCCCCAAGGCTGGCATAGTGCCTGGCTCTCCAATTCTGTTTGTAGAAGGAGTGAATAAAAATACAAAATATCAGGGATGTTATTAAAAAAGTTAAATTTGCAAAGAATTTAGATTTTGGAAATTCAAAAACATTTTCTAATTTTTAGATGGTAGTTTAATTTTGTTTCCATGAACATAACCTTCTGTATTGGGTTTTATGTTTGAAATGCCTCCATGCAGTTCTTGTCCCAGGTTTTCAATACAAATCTCTTCAAATTCTTGATAATCTTCATTGACAAGAAACTCAAGGCACAAGAGTCAGCAGCATGTTCAATGTTTCACGGCCGTTGAAATTATATTTAAAGCCTCTCGGAGAGCTCTGCCTTTTCTTTCCTTGACAAATGTGAAGTTAAAATGCCTTGTGATGATGCTAATGGATTTGAATGCTATGGAACTTTTTCATATCAAGTATCTAAAATGATGCCGAGGCTCTAATTTGGAGGAGGTGTGTGCAGGGTGAGAGCAGTCGCCCCACAGCTCTGCTTGGATGCCACTGAAAGGGCGCACGAGCCATAAATGTTTAGAAGCCTTCGATAATGGTGAAGATACAGAGTTGAAGCATATGGCGAAGAGACACAAGCCGGAAGTGCGTGTACCAGCAGCCTTGCCCACCCTCCCCGCCCCCAGCCCGTCTAGCCACACCTTGGGGTCTATGCCATGAACTTGGGCGCTCCAAACCAAAACTACCCCAGCAACTAAATGGCGGTGGCACAGTTCTGAGCTGGCAGTTCGGGCAGACAGCCAGGTAGAGCATCATCTGTCTCCTGGGCCAGGCTGAGCACGTCCCAGTGCTGCAGCAAGTGATGGAGTTGCTCTGGATCGCAGCTGGGAGGACCATAGCACATACCGTCATACCCTGCTCCGCCTCTGCTATTTTCCCAGGTGCCCAGGCAAGGGGCCTTCCAGTAGCCCCCACCCCCAGCAGTCAGTCTGCAGAGCTTGGATATGGACTAGCGGCTCATCAGTGCGGTGTGGCCCCCCGTTTTCGATGCTCTACTTTGGAACCCTTGGGCTGGCGTCCCACTGGGACGCTAACCAGCCTGGGCAGGTCACCTCACTTCTCCGCACTTAGATTTCATCATCTATGAATGGGGAGTTTGGATAAAATTAACGCTTCTCAAATACTTGCCGTGGACCCGGAGGATTCTGGGAAGTGCCTCAGGGATGATTGGTGGCGAAGGAGAAATAGGAAGGATCTAAGTGCGAAAGACTTTTCCTCCTGTCCCTCTTCAACTAGAACGCGTCCACTTCGATCTGTCTTCGGTTCTGACATCCCACAGACAATCTTGGTAAGAAGAGAGGTTTCTGTGGCTAGCATAAAAGCTTGAAAACCAGTGTATCTGTCTCTCACTCCTAGGCCCCCTACCTCCCCTTGTCCCTCTGTTCAAGGGCAAAATCATTCTAAATGAACTTTTAATCAGTATATTACTGTAAGTAAATGCCGTATCTCTTCAATAAAAGTAAGACCAAGAATTTCCAAAGTGGCTCCTGGTGAGGTTTCCTTGATACAGTGGGGTGGGTGGCCATGTGTGTTGTCCGTCTTTGAAAGCCTTCTTTCCTTTGGGATCTTATAGTCTGGCTCCAGCTAACCCTAGCCTGCTTTCTCCTAACAGCCGCGGGGGAGGGACGGACTTCTTCTCTTTCCTCCCCATAGCGTAGGGAAGACAAAGTTGGAACTTGGTTCAAATACTGCTTTACAAAATGCCAGGTAATGAATGGCGGAGAATAGAATGAGACGCATCGCGGACGTTTGGTTCCAGCTCTGACCGGCCCTCCGGGGCTTGAAGGCCCCATCCTATCCCCATTGGTTTCAAGAGTTCCCTATCTCTGGATTGTCTTCCATGGGGCAGACACCATTCTAGTGACCATCACTTGGCAGAGCTCATAGAAAATATTTACTATCCTCAATGTCTGGGCCCATCACATGCATCCGATGGTTGCACAAGAAACCGGCAGGTTTCTTGGGGGGAGGACCCTCTTTCTCTTTGGTAGCACTTTTTTTTTTTTCTGACAAGATGTCACCTTCTTAGAGGCATTCCCCATAGTTACACCCTATGACAACCGCCCGAAGATTTCCCCCAAAAGATGGACCCAGTCGTTAACCAGAGCTGTTTTCTTTACAAATACTGAAGCATGGGGGGTTGGAGTAATTTTTTGATACTCTACAATGTGATGAGGGCCAAGAGGGGATTCAGACGTGGGGCCCTGGACAGGACACCAGGGCTTTTGGTCCATCCAGGACCCCTTCCCAAGGCACATGTGGGTAGGGGAGAGAGAACGAATGGGCTCCAGAGCTTTATCTGTCCCTTGAGACAATCAGAGCAGGGAGTTTGAGCAGAGGTAGGGTTGAGCACCCTGCCATCACCCCCAATACCTCTGTCCAGAATTCAGATCCCACAGGGATGGCTTTGTTCTAGACAAAGACAATCTGGCCCTTCTGGCACCTTCAGCCCACACATCTCCTCGATGACAGTTGTAACTTGCAAAAGCTTTGGGACAAAAATGCAGAGAATGTCGGAGCCCAAGGCATCTCTTTCCCTGAGACTCTGAGATTTGCATGGACACTTTTGTTTGCTTATTTATCCTTTGCCTCAAATTAGAAGTGAAAACCAGAACAAAGAAACAAGAGACATTCCTCAGGATGGAATTACCTACATAGGCTTCGCCTTGGGGTTTGATCTCGCCAAGGCAGCTTGGAGTCTGTCGTGCTATTGCAACACTCGAAGTATCCCAAGGTCCCCCTTTCATCTGCTGGCTTCGAGGGCTGGGCGAAGTCCAATTCTGAAGGAAGGGGGAGCTGGCCCTTTCTGGGGTCACTGGAAGCCTTCCCGGGCTTCTGCAGGCAGAGTTTCCTCCTTAAAATATCCATTCCAAGCCCTCATCCCATGGGGGAAGTGGCCGGGAAATAGGAGGAGGGTGCTGGGGAAGGTAGCTGAGTGAGGATAGGGTCCATGTCCCACCATCCTTTTATCCCAGCGGGAGGCCACCTCTTTTGAGTCCTGCCTGCTCAGATGTGACCTGGAGGGGTGCAAAGAAAAGTCCAGGGCAATCCGTCAGAAGACTGACTTCTGCTTATTTCTCCTGTCTGCTCTTGGGCAGGGTATCTCAATTCTCTGAGCCTCTGTTTTGTAAAGGAAAAGCTTGAAATGGGGGTCGCTCCCATCGGGAGAGCCCATCTCAAATGGAGCTGGGAAGCCATGAGGGGAGTGAGGCTTATGCGTGTCGACCCCTGCACAGACCATGAACTTCAACTGTGTAGCTCGTTGCCAAACTGCAGTGTCTCCCTTCTTGCATCTCTAGATAGCAAGCTGCAAATTCAATAGATATTAGACTCTTTCAGCTAATCGTAATTTTGCCCAACGATTTATGTAAGCCTTCTTGCACCTTGGGCATTCCCCTTTTTGCCTTTCAAGACCCTCTGCTTCCCCCTCCCCCCTGCCCCACTGCAGAGTACTATTTGGTTTTTTTTTTCCCCGAATGTGTGTCTCCCCAGATTGCAATTCCAAAGACCCCAATAAATTTTGTTTGCCTTGCAGCCTCCTTGCAAATTTTGTTTGACAGCTTCCTCCTATGTGAAATAGGGATAATAATATCCCATTATTTTCTTCTTACAGTGCTGGTAAGAATCAAATGAGATAATGCTTATAAACAGCCCTGTGAAGTGATAAATACTTTTCAGAAAGTTTTCCCAGTGTGTGTGTGTGTGTGTGTGTGTGTGTGTATGAATGTATGTATTATATGTGATCCATTGGGACAGAGAAAGAACTGGCTTCCCCAAGATGTCATCCCAAGATTCCCATGTACATTGCTACACAGTGGGACTGGAGAAGATCAGAAGAGCTCAAATACCTTGTAGTGAGAATTAATTGGGGTAGGAAGGGTTCAAGAGGAAGGCTAGCCTTTGAAGTAACTCTGCTCTCACTCTATACCCGGGTGTCAGCAGGAAAGCAAGAGACCAGAGGTGTAGCTGGGCTCTGACACTTGGAGGAGGGAGGCTGGGGCAGGGGCTGTGCCTAGACTTTCGGTCTGGAAAGCAGCTGCGCCGATTCATTGCCTCACTTTGACCAAGCTTCCTCTACCTTCCCGTCGCTGTTCTAAAGGTGCCCAGGAGGAGCAGACACCTGCGCCCCATCCTCTGGTTCCCTCCCTGCCCCCCACTCGCAGTCAGGTTTCTGAGAGAGAATTGAATTCAACTCCACGAGGATTTATCCAGCTTCTCCTATGGTGCTTCACATTTTCTACGGTGCTCTCCACTTGACCACTCATATCGATTACCTCCCTTTGATTCTCACCATAACATTGGGAGGCAGGTAGCAGATAAATTAGTATCCTTAATTTCCAGAAAGAGAAAATGAGACTCAGGAATTACATGATTTGCCTAAGGGCTCTGGGCTTGCAAGGATAGAGCCAGTACTCACATTTAGGGCTTCTGACCATGCTTGAAGTCCTTCAGCAGCTGGCTTGGGTTTGCGTCTCACTCCTTACCAGGGCACAGCAAGGTCATAAGCATCTGCACGCACCTCCCTCTGCTGGAAGGTTCCCCTAGCTTGCCCCCGGGGAGGGCTTATGCTCCCCTCTTCACAAGCCCTGCTTCCATTGTCATTCTGTGCTTACTCCCTGTGGGCTGCTCCTCTCTACATCTCCAGCCTCTAGCATAGTGCCTGGCACCTAATCCATGTTTATTAATAATGAATACATAAAAGAATGGGCATTTTAAGTAGGAAAATGATGTGAACAGCCTCAGTGGCCACTAGTAGTCGTGGAATGGTTAAATAAACCATGACACCTCCCCTAGATGGAGTATTATGCAGCTGTTAAAAATTGGATGCTGATTAAAAATTAATATCGACTTGACAAATTCTGAAGATATAATGTTATGTGAAAGCTCAAAATACGAAGCCGCCTATGCATTATGGTCACAGCTATACAAAATGACACAAAAGCAAACTCTCAAGAATCGTACAAGGGAAAAGAAGTTGAGATCGTGGGTGATTTTTCTTCCTTCTGTCTCTCCATAGTGTCCAGGTTTTCTATAATAGACATGCATTATTTTTATAATGACTACAACAGCGACACAAATAGATTGACGGATGTAAAGGTAGTAAGGGAATTGATTGCTTTCAGTGTTCATATCTCCAGGTGCAAGTGACTTACTGCTCCGGTGCTGAAAACTCACTAATAGGATGTCAGAGCCATCGTCTAAAAATCTAGAGAACTCCTGGAAGCTGGTAAAATATCCAGGAAACAGGCAATCTGAAGATGTTGTACCCAATTTTAGAAGATAAAGTGGTGGTCATGAGGAACTCTGCCTCGGGTTCACCAAGAATGAAGCCTCCCAGACTCTCTTCATTTTCGTCTCAGATGAAGTTAGTTACTCGACGGGTAGATAAGGAGAATGTTACAGACATAATGTGTATCGATTTGCAGTATTATTGACAAAGCCTCTCTCGTCCTTATGAACAAGGCGGAGAAATGTGGGCCGGGAGATGGCGTTTTGTAAAGGTGGACTGAAGGGAGATTGAACAACAAATGCAGATCACACAGTTTCATGGATGTGAGGCTATTTTAGAGCACGGAAGGGAATCTGTGACACCTACCCCACATGCCCTCCCCAGGGCCGGCATTGCTAAGCAACTACATCACTCTTCTCCCCTGAATCCAGATGGAGCTTCGGAATCCTTCTTGGCATAGGGCTTCAGGCAGCCCTCAGCCGTCAGTCAGGACACACCACCTATTAGCCATCCCCGCCTGGCAGGGCAGTCCTAGGGGACATGCCGCAGGACTCTATTTTATACTCGATCCTGTTCAACATGTTTACCGATGATCTGGAGTGAAGACCGACCTAGAAAGCAGGTTACCCAATTTATAAGTGACCTAAAGTCAGGAGGGAAAGATGCTTAGAGTCAAATTTTAAGCCATCTGAGCAGATTATAATATGGGCTAGAAACCAAGGAATAACTTTACAGCAGCACGTAGAATCCCGTACTTGAGTTAAAAAAGGAATCAGAAAAAAAAAAAAAAAGCAACAGTGATAGCATGACTTGACGGCAGTTCATGAAATGGGAGGAATGACGTTTCAGCTGACTTGAAACTCAACTTGAGCCATAGAGTATGTGGGGCTGTTGATAAGGTCAGTTCAATCTTGGGCTTCGTTAATGGAATACAGAGGTAAAGATGATCTCAATTCATCCAGAGCTAGACTTGAACTAAAACTTTAGGGACTCTGAGCACTAAAACTGTAACGGTGCCCCTGCTTGTGTCACTCAAAATGAATCAATAACAGCACAAAATAAGATTAGGTAAAGTCCAGAAAATTTTATGTTTTTCTCCTGAAAACGGTTTTGATGACATTTGAAGTGTAAAAGATTGGATTTTAAGAAGTTAGTGCCCTTGCTTTGCTGTAGCCCCGAGGATCTGGTAGGGCTGTGCGTTGGCTGTGCCAACACTGGGTGCGGCGTGGTTAGCCCCGGAAGTCCCATTTTGAGAAGGATTTTGCTCTGCCAGGGTCTGGATCTGATTGTTTCCTTCTATCTTCCTAAACCTCCCATGGCTGCCCTGTGCATACAGAATTGAATGCAGTCTCTTAGTCTGGAAATATTCGAAGGCAGCCAGGACCTGAAAGAAGTCATTTTTAAAAATCAGAACAGGGCAAATAAGGGGCACCTGGCGGGCTCGTCAGTGGAGCAGGTGACTCTCGGTCTCAGGGTTATGAGGTTGAGCCCCATGTTGGGTGTAGAGAGTACTTAAAAATAAAATCTTTAGGGACCACTGGGTGGCTCAGTTGGTTAAGCATCTGCCTTCTGCTCAGGTCATGATCTCAGGGTCCTGGATTCGAGTCCTGCATCCGGCTCCTTGCTCAGCAGGGAGCCTCTTTCTCCCTTTACCTGCTGCTCCCCCTGCTTGTGCTCCCTCTTTCTCTATGAAAAATAAATAAAATCTTTTAAAAAAATAAAATAAAATCTTAAAAACAAAACAAAAACAACCGGACAAATGATTTCAAAGCCAAAAGTACCAAAAGGCTTATCGTGAACTACAAAAGTCTTTGGTTCTACCCATTTCAGTCCTGTTCCCCAGGGGCTACCATTTTTTATCTTCCCAATTGATTTATTCTAGTAATTACTTTTGTATCTCTAAATAATGTTTTTACTGATATGTCTTGATTTATGTACTTTACACTTTATTTATTGATTCCCTGTGATGATGGTTGAGTGTTTAATTATCTTACCCCCTCCTTCCCTCATCTTTCCACGATTACTATTTTTGGTAAAAATCAATAAATAATTATTACTCTCCTTATGCACATACTGTTTACTGCCTGACCAGATTAGTTGCACATCTTTTTTGTATAACTTTTTATTCTCCCTAGAGTTTCTCATTCCTTTCTTTTTGTCTTGCGTCATTTATCTTTATAGAATTCCTTGTGCTTTTTGTTTTGGGTTTTTTTTTTTTTCCTCCAGTGTTTCATCACATCAGGTATCCTTTAAGCCTCTCTTGTTTTCCTGAGAACCTCTTCCCAGACACGTCCATCATCCTGTTCCAATCTGGATTGGTCACTCTTTGGAAATCTAGGACAGCCATCTCAGGGTTGCCTCTTACAGCTCTTGTGGGTTTCTCCCAGTCCGTATCTTCCTCTCGATTTATTCCATTTTTCAGGAGCACGCCCTCAACTAAATCCCTAAGAAAGCCAGCATGAAAGATAAATTACCCAAGTCCTATGTGCCTGAAAGTATATTTGCTTGGCTGTGGTGCTCGACTAGATGTAGAATTCTAGGTTTCTGGGGTTGAAAGTGATGCCCATTCAGATCGTTGAAGACTCACATGAATGCCATCTGGAGCCCAATGTTACAGAAATGAAAACTGCGATGCCTGTCGGACGCCAGTTCTCTGTAGATGGCCTGTTCCTCTCTCCTGCCCCTGTACACCCCTCTAGCCACCCATCTCTCTGCAGCCTTAGGATTGTCAACCTGCACTCATTTTCTTGAGTGCCCCATAGAATCACTGAATCCAAATTATCCTAACTCTGGGAAATTCTTTTATAACATTGTTTTGAAATTCTCCTTCCCTCTATTTTTTCTGTTTTCTTTCTGGCGTTCCTCCATGTCTTTATTTTTTTTTCTTTTTCATATTTTCTATTTATTTTGGTTCTTCTTCAAGAAGATTTCCTTACCCTTTTCTTCTTAACTGTCTATGAAATTTCTAAAATTTAGGAAATCTTAAGGATATACAATAATACATTTTCGAGAGGTCTTTTGTCTTTTAATTATTCCTTTTTCATAGCATCTTGTTCTTGTTACATATATGCAATAGTTTCTTAATTTCCCTGAGGATCTAATTAGGCTTTTTAGTGTTTGTTTTAAAATTATTTTCTGTGGCCTGAATTATCAACTTCTGGGGTTTGTTTTTCTGTTGTTATTATTATTATTATATATATTATTATTTTATATTTATATGTATTTATATTATATTTATATATTTATATTATTATATTATTATATTGTTATATAAAATATATTTATATTATTATATATTTATATTATTTAATAATATATATATTATTATTTTAGTCTCAAGTATTTGGGATTCTTGGGTATCTTTTCATATGTAAGAATGAGAAACTAAAAAGCCACTTAGGGGCTTCATGTTCATGGGCAGGACTTGCTGACTGATGGACATCATCTCAGGAGGACCGGACTATGATCCAGTCATTTTATTGGGAGGCACCTGAGTATCACAGTAAAGGAGGATCTTTGTTTTAGGGTTATTCAATTTATTTTTACAAGAAACTTTTTTATTTTATTTTTTTTTGGTCTGGAGGGTAGAAATATGGTTGTTAGGAACTCTACACAGTGTGGGGATGGGCAACTACTATTTGGTACATGAATCTTCAATCAGCCTCCCTGATTTAGCTCTAAATATCAGTCTCATTCTCTGATGTCCCTTACATCTAAGATCAAAATCTGCCTCCCTGGACAGCTTGGCTCCATCCTCTGTAGCAGGTCTCTCTTTTTCTAGTTTTTTCAGTGACCATTTCACCACCTGCTGCCTTTACAATGTAAAGATTACCTTTTGTTTGCTATACCCTTTCTCATTTTCTTTGTTATGTATTATTACTATTATTATTATAAATTATTATCAACATACAGGTGAGTATGGGGGATAATATCAAAACAGTCATATGCCTATCCCTTCAGTTTTGTTATATCATTCATTCATAACATTTTGCTATATTTGCTTCCTAGCTTTTTCTGTTTTTAAGATTTTATTTATGTTTTTGTCAGAGAGATGGATAGAGAGAGAGCATCGCTTCTCGGCCTTTTGGCTAAGATCAAGTGTGGATAGAGAGAGAGCACAAGCAGGGGAACAGCAAGCAGAGGGAGAGGGAGAAGCAGGCTCCCTGCTAGCAGGGAGCCCCATGCGGGACTCGATCCCATGACTCTAAGATCATGACCTGAGCCCAGAGCAGATGCTTAACCAACTGAGCCACCCAGGCGCCCCTGCCCCCGCCAAAAAACTGCTTTTATTTTATTTTTTTTAAGATTTATCTATTTGCTTCCTAGCTCTTTAAATAAACAAATAAATAGAATGTGATAGATTCAGTTGGCATATACCCTTACCCCTCTCTGCTTCTCTACCTCCCTAGTTGTAGCCACGGCTGACTTTGATGTTTTTGTAATTTGCTACATACATGTGATATGCACTATGTGCTATTGCATTAAATGTTTTGTATTTATAGAAAGGTATCAAAGTAGACCTAAGAAACTTCGAATTACTTCTTTCAGCGTTTCTTGAGGTCCAACATGGAGCTTTACTGCTGTGTAGTGTTTAATTATTCAATTATTCTCCTGTTAATGGAAATTTAAATTGTTTCCAATTTCTCACTCTTGCGTACCGTGCTAGTCTGAACAGTCTCGTACTTTTTTCCCCGAGCACATGTGCAAAAATTTCTCTGGACCCAGATGCTGTGTCAGCATATACAATTCTTCAACTTCACACGTGTTGGCAAATTGTTCTCCAAAGTAAATATACCAATTAATCCTCCTACCCATCAGCAGCAATGGGGGGCTTTCTCATTCCATACTTCCCAGTAGTTCATATTTTTAACAAACCAGTTTTGTTAATCTCATTAGTGTGAAACAGTATCTTACTCTTAGTTTGCATTTGCTTGTAACGATCAAGTTGGGCGTCTTTTTATTGGCATTCAAGCTTCCTCTTCTGTGGACCCAATGCACAGGTGTACCTCACTTGGCTATGCTTTGCAGATATTGCATTTTTCACACATTGAAGGTTTGTGGCCATCCTTCTGCTAAGCAAGACTGTTGGCACCGTTTTCCAATAGTATTCGCTCAGTTAGTGTCTCTGTACCACATTTTGGTAATTCTCCCAGTACTTCAAACTCTTTCATTATTATTATATTTGTTATGATGATCTATGATCAGCAACCTTTGATATTACGATTTTAATTGTCTGAGAATGCCACGAATCACACCAATGTAAGACAGCAAACTTGACTGGTACGTGTTGTGTGTGTTCCCACTGCTCCACCGGCCAGGTCGATCCCTCAGCTCTCTCCCTCCCCTCCAGCCTCCCTGTTCCCGGAGACACAGCAATATTGGAATTAGGCCAAATAACGACCCTACAGTGGCCTCTAAATGTTCAAAGGAAAGGAAGAATCGCACATCTCTCACTTTAAATCAAAAGCTAGAAATGATTAAGCTTAGCGAAGAAGGCACATCTAAAGCGGAGCTAGGCTGAAAGCTACACTTCTTGCACCAGTTAGCCAAGTTGAGTGCAAAGGAAAAGTTCTTAAAGAAAATTTAAAGAAATTTAAAGAAAATTTAAAATTTAAATTTAAAGAAAAAATTTAAAGAAAATCAAATGCACTACTCCAGTGAATATGCCAATGATGAAAAAGCAGAACAGCTTTATTGCCGATGTGGAGAAAGTTGAGTGGTCTGGATAGACGATCAAACCTTAAGGCAAAGCCTAGTCCAGAGCAAGGTCCCGACTCTGTGGGTTCTGTGAGGGCTGAGAGGTGGGGAAACTTCAGAGGAAGGGTTGGAAGCGCGCAGAGGTGGGTTCCTGAGGTTTAAGGAAAGCAGCCGTCTCCGTAACACGGCAGTTGAAGCAGCGAGTTCTCCAGAAGGTCTGGCTCAGACAGCGAAGGGGCCTCCCCGAAACAACAGGTATTTCGGTGTAGACTGAGCAGCCTTCCGTTGGACCAAGATGCCACCTAGGGCTTTCCTAGCTGGAGAGAAATCAAAGCCCGGCTCTCTTGTTGGGGCTCATGCAGCTGGAGACTTAAACTTGAAGCCAGTGCTCACTTCCCACTCCCGAATCCTCGGGCCCTTAAGAGTTATGCTAAGTCGGCTCTGCCTGAGCCCTTTAAATGGAACAGCAAAGCCTGGGGGCCGGCACAGCTGTTTCCAGCCTGGTTTACTGAATATTTTAAGCCCGCTGTTGAGACCTACTGCTCAGAAAGGGAGTTTATTTCAAAACATTACTGTTCACGGACAACGCTTCTGGTCACGCAGGCGGTCTGATGGGCAAACCTGAGATGGATGTTGTTTTCAGGCCACCAACACAGCATCTGTTCTGCTGCCCATGACCGAGGAGTCATTTTGACTTTCTTACTTTTCAAGAAATACATTTTACAAGGTTATCACCACCATGGATAGAGATTCCTCTACGGATCTGAGCACAGTAAATAGAAAATCTTCCAGAAAGGGTTTACCATTCTAGATGTCATTAAGAACATTCGTGGTTCACGGGAAGAGGTGAAAATAGCCACAGTAACAGGAGCTGTTACTGGAGCCCTCATGTAGACTTTGAGGGGCCCAGGACTTCAGCGGAGGAAGTCGCTGCAGACGTGGAAACAGCGAGAGAACCGGGACCGGAAGCGGAGCCTCAAGCTGGGAGTCGCTACCGTCTCCCCATAAACCTGAACGGCCGAGGGGCTGCAGCTTACGGACGAGCCAAGAAAGTGGTGCCTCGAGATGGAATCTGCTCCCCGGGGAGATGCTGGGAAGATCGTGGCAGTGACAACAAAGGATTTAGAATAGCACATTAACGTAGTTGATAAAGCAGTGGCAGGTTTGAGAGTTCGGACTCCAATTCTGAAAGAAGTTCTACTGTGGGTGAAATGCTATCAAACAGCATCACATGCTACAGAGAAATGGTTGTGAAAGGAAGAGCCGATCGAAGTGACAGACTTCATTGTTGTCTTATTTTAAGAACCTGCCACAGCCCCCCAGCCTCCACCAGCAAAAAGATAATGCCCCCTAAAAGCTCAGATGATGCTTTGCATTTTTTAGCCATAAAGGATTTTTAAATTAGGGCATGCATGTTGCTTTTTTAGGCATAACGCTATTGCACACTTTAATACAGTATAGTGTAAACATGACTTTTATAGGCACCAGGAAACCAAAAAATGCGTTGCCTCACTTTATCCTGATACGTGCTGTATGTCACGACCCGAACCTGCACTATCTCTGAGGTACGTCTCTATATAATTTCTGCCCAAGTTTCTATTGGCTTATCTTAGTGATTTCTAGAAGGCTTTATACCTGTGTAACGTGGGACCTTTTTAGAAATGCTGAATCTTAATCCCCACCCTCCTTGACCCTGGCTGGGAATCTTCTTGTGAACAACCCTCACGTGATTTGATGGCACATTTAAGTTTGAGAAGCACTGGTGCAGAACGTGTCGCATAAGACTGGGATTCTCTGTCTCAAATATATGGGCGACATTCCCTATAAAACCAGTTGAGAATGATGTTTTGTTAGTCATGGCCAAGGTTGTTGATGTAGGTAAATGTTTAGTTACCTATCCAATTTCTTCAATGATTATAGGCTTATTCTGCCTTTTCATTTTCTTCTAAGTTTTAGTAAGTTATTTTATTTTTCTAGAAGACACATTTTATCTATGGTTCTTAGAGTACTTATTTAGAAAGGATATTCATGTGAATCTTAAGATTTTTAAATTCTCTGCTATATCTGGAGTTATGTCTCTGTTTCCACCTTTGTGTGTACCCATCACCCTTCCCCCAACCGCCCCCTCCCCCCCGCCCCCCCATCAATCCTGCCAGAGGTTTGTCTGTTTCCTTAGTCTTTTCAAAGGACCAGGTTCTGGTTTTATTGACTTCTTCTCTTAAAACATTTTCTATTTTGGGGCACCTGGGTGGCTCAGTGGGTTAAAACCTCTGCCTTTGGCTCAGGTCATGATCTCAGGGTCCTGGGATTGAGCCCCACATCGGACTCTCTGCTCAGCAGGGAGCCTGCTTCCCCCTCTCTCTGCCTGCCTCTCTGCCTACTTGTGATCTCTCTCTCTCTCTGTCAAATAAATGAAGTCTTTAAAAAAAAAGAATCTTGGCTGATTAGAGGGAAAACTAGGGTGATTCGGAGAAGGGAGAGCAGGGCTGACAATTATTTTAAAGGCATGGAAAACTAGAGCATACTTATATGTTCAGAATATGTCTTTAAAAATAGTAAGAGGAGGGGGGCCTGGGTGGCTCAGTGGGTTAAAGCCTCTGCCTTCAGCCCAGGTCATGATCCCAGGGTCCTGAGATCGAGCCCCGCATCGGGCTCTCTGCTCAGCAGGGAGCCTGCTTCCCCCTCTCCCTCTGCCTGCCTCTCTGCCTACTTGTGGTCTCTCTCTCTCTGTCAAATAAATAAATAAAATCTTAAAAAAAAAAACACACAAACATTTTCTATTTCATTATTCTCTGCCTTTATCTTTTTTCTACTTTTTTGGGTTTACCCTGTCTTCTTTTTCCAGCTTTTTGAGTTGAACTCTTAGCTCATTAACTGCTTAATCTTTCCTCCTTAGGATCTAAGCATCTGAGGCTATATACTCCCCCATACATTATGGTTAGAGCTGCCGCCCTTATATTTTGAGACTTCGTATTTTTACTCTCTTTTAGGTCTTAATGTCTTCTAATTCCCCCCTTTTATTTTGTCTTTGGCCCATGAGTTATTTAAAAATATTTAAAAATGTGTAACTGGGGGCACCTGGGTGGCTCAGTCAATCAGGTATCCAACTCTTGATCTCCGCTCAGGCCTTGATCTCAGGTCAGGGTCATGAATTCAAGCCCAACGTTCAAGTCTAGTGTGGGGTCTACTTAAAAAAATTTTTTTATAACTGCATGGAATATTCTAAAATGATTTAAAAATGTATTGCTGGCTTCATTATACTCTGCAATGAGTACACAGCCTTTACAATATTAGTTCCTTGGTGTTCGTTGTTACTTGTTTTAGGACCCCACACACAGTCTGTTTTTGTAGACGTGTTATGTGCACTTGAAAAGGAGGTGCATTCTCCAATCATTAGGTGCGGCTCAATCTTAGTTATAGTTTTTCAAACCTTTAATCCTTACTCATTTTTATCTGCGTATCAATCTGTCAATTGCTGAGAGCTATGTTACAATTGTCATTATGATCTTAGATATGCAAATTTCTCCTTGGAATTGTCAATCTTGACTTTATATATTTTCAACCTGTATTAGTAGCTTCGCACAAATTTAGAATGTCTATATACTCATGGCAAACGGGTCTTTTTAATATATAGCGTCCAGTTCTATTCTTTTATGTGTATGTGTCCATCTTTATTCTTAATAATAAAAGCAATGTTAATGTACAATAAAATACTTCTAAGCCAGAGGTTTTGGGATTGATATGTGACAGGTATATCTTTTTTCAATTTTTTTGGTTCAACTTTTCGGTGCCTTTTCTTTAAAAGCTACCACATCTAAACAACACGAAAGTTTTTTTAAAAAACCCAACCTGACAGTCTTTGTTTTAACAAGTGAGTTTCATCAGTTTACATTCTTATGATTATTTATATATTAGATTTAGTGCTGCCATTTTATTTTGGGCTTTTTTTTTTTAACTCACACTGCAATTCAGTTTCTATGTCTGTATAACAAATTTTTCCAAAACTTAGTGGTATAAAGCAGACATTTACTATGCTCCTAGATTCTGTGGGCCAGAAACTGGGCTGGGCACAGTTCCCTCACATCTGGGGCCTCATCTGGAAATTCTGAAGGTGGGATTTATCTCAGGACTTTCCCCCTGGGGGCTGATGCTGGCTGTCCACTGAGACCTTGGCTGGGACTGTCAGTCCAAACAATCTACACACAGCCTGTCTGGATGGTTGGGGGTTCCTCACAAGATGGTGGCCAAGTTCCAAGGACAAGAATCTTGAGAGACAGCCCCAAGTGGAAGGCATGCTGCCTTTGATGCTCAAGCCTCGAAATCATGATGCATTATTTCCACCACATCCTGTTTGTCAAGGTCATGACAATATCCTGCCCAGGTACAAGGGGAGGAGCCGTAGACTTCACCTCTTGGTGGGGAGTGGCAGCATTCTGGAAGAACATGTGGGATTGGAAATATTATTATAGTCATTTTCAGAAAATACAACCCACCAGGCTCTGCTTTTTGCTTTATTTTCTTTCTTGCCTCCTATTGGAACAATTGAGGCTTGTAAAAAATTCTCCTCTTAGTCTACTTAGGGGTTTGGAAGTTACACCTTCTATTTTGACTTTACAAATGTGTATCCTGGGGTGCCTGGGTGGCTCAGTCATTAAGCATGTCTCTCTGTCAAATAAATACATAAAATCTTAAAAAAAAAAAAAGTGTATACTCTTGGGGCTCTTGGCTGGTTCAGTCAGTACAGAATGTGACTTTTGATCTTGGGGTTGTGAGTTCAAGCCCCACGCTGGGTGTAGAGAGTACTTAAAAATAAAAAAATATTTTAAAAAAGGTATGCACCCTTAAAATTTTAATATCTATATGTATCATAAAATCCAAAGTTATTCAGTGTCTCTGTTTTCCTCTAAAGTAAGGATCTCAGAACTCCAATTTTAACTCCCATCACCCCTTCCCCAACTTCTATATCCTGTTGTCATTTAACTCCTTTTTGATTTATATCTTCAATTTGTCATTATTACTATGTGGTCTGCCTTTTTTATCTTAAATAACAGCATAAGCTTCTTTCATTTTACTGACATGCACCATGTTTTTGACGATGGTTTTGTTGTGCTTTTGTGCATTCCATAGGAGTACTTTCAACAAAGCTCTGCAGTTAAAGACTCTCCATCATTTCATATCTGAAAATGTCTTTACTCCACCCTCACTCTTGAAAAAATGACTTTGCGTTGTATAAAATCCAAGGTTGACAGTTATTTTCTCTCCAAACTTTAGATATGTTCTTCCAGTATTATTTTCTGGACAAATATTCCACCATTTTCAGTACAAATGTTCTTTTACAAAATCTGTGTCTTTTATTTCTGCTGATTTCAAAGATCTTTTTTGCCTTTAGTGCTCTGAAATTTCACAGTAATGTTTTCTGGTATGCAGGACAGTTTCATCTGTCCTGCTTGGTAATCTTTTTTTTTTTTTTTTTAAAGATTTTATCTATTTATTTGACAGAGAGATCACAAGCAGGCAGAGAGGCAGGCAGAGAGAGAGGGGGAAGCAGGCTCCCTGCTGAGCAGAGAGCCCGATGTGGGGCTCGATCCCAGGACCCTGAGATCTGACCTGAGCCGAAGGCAGAGGATTTAACCCACTGAGCCACTCAAGCGCCCCCTGCTTGGGATTCTTCATAAATTCTAGCAAATTCTCAATCACCAGCTGCCTGCACATCCCTACCCTGCCTCACTTTAACTACTGTGAGACCCGTCAAATGTTCTCATTCTGGTCTCCACTGTGGCAACCGCCTTTCTTCCCTTCATCTACCACCAAGGTCTTCATGTGTCTTAACTTGTATTGTAAATGCATCTCTCCCAACTTTTCGTCTCTAGGACCCTGGGCAACCCCAGATGAGAAGATGTTCTTTTAAGGACATCTCATGTTTGCCTAGGTTAGGAGTCCCAAATCCATCCACCAACCCAGGCCCACTTTTCAATATAAAATTATCAGTTTGTTTATTTCTGGGCATGAAGCTAGGATAAAGTCAAAGACCAATTCTGCATGAGGAATTGGGCCCTGGTTATAAATTACCAGGTGAGACCCCACTCTTGCTGGGACGAACTTCCTTGTCATCCTTCTGCACTAGCAGTGGACTTTCTATCGCATTCTTCGGTGGGAGTGTAACCACTTGAGAGTCAAAGCTCTATGCAGGGATCTCAGTTCCAACACTGCTGAAAAGGCCCAAAGCCTAGTCCTTGGGCCCCACGTAAGCACTGACCTGACATCCCCGGGTCACCGAAGCTGGCAAAATCACACAGTTGCTACATGTCAATTCACGTGCCTCCTGCTCTGCTCCAAGTCTCTTGTGTCTGGCTCTGGGGTGAATTTTCTTATTGTCTTAAAAGTCACTTGGGTTACTTGCCATCCTGGGTCTTTGTCCTGGACATGCATCTAGTTATCTAGGCCAGTCCACTGCTGAACTGAAAGTCCTGCCCCTTCTTTCTGAGCCCTAAGTCCTACCACAATCCACTCCTACATCCTTCTCTCCAGCCCATGGAGCCTCTGCTCAGCCTCCCTCCCCAGTCTTTCCTGGTCTTTCCTGAGCTCTGTGCTTTCTCGTTCCCATGCCCTGGAGCTCTGTGGTGAACCCCCAGGCTTCCGCCCATCCTCCCTCAGACTCTTTTCAGCATATGGCTTCCTCCACCAGCTCCCCTCCTAGTCTTTGGGCTCTTGTGAGTTTATGCCTTTCTTTTATTCCTTATTTTCCCTGCAGTGGGGATTTGGAAGGGAGAGGAAATAAACACATGCTCAATTCTCCATGGTTAGCTGGAAGTCCAAATCGTATCTTATCTTCCCATTTCTTTAATTACAAGTGAGCTTGCACTTTCTAACATATGTTCATTTAAAAAAAAAAATCTTTGTGTTGCCATTCATATCCTTTACCTGTTTTGTGTTTGATCCCCTCACCCTACCCTTACCCCATCTTGACTGTTAGAGTGTTCCTTTCAATTTACATATCAATTATTTATGTTAAAATGTTAACACTTGGCCTGAAGGCTGGAAGCAAATATTTTTCTTTAGTCTTGTTTTTAAATTAATTTTTTTTTATTGTGTATGGTAGTGGGTCCATGACATCGATCATTGCGCTGGTCTGGCACTCTTTGTTTTTTTGAGAGAAGTGTTTGGTTTTTGCATAACTTCTCATTTTTATACAGTTTGGTCTGCCGGGTTTTACATTTCTGCTATTGGTTTTGCCTTGATTGGGAGAGCAGAAATGCTCCCCAAAGACCGTGGCGAGAGAAGGGCTGACGGAAAGCAGAGAGAGTGATAGAGTTTCATTAGAGTTTTCATTTGACCCCGGTCATCTGGCGGCACACGGATAATTGAGAACTGACTACCAAGTGAAAGTGATAAACTGACCTTCTTAATTACTTGCTGATATACCCTATCATTCACTGTGGGCACGAAGGCAATTTTCAGGCTTGCCCTTAAGCATGTGCTCACCCACCCTCTTCCTTGAGATTTTGCACTTCGTGACCTGCCCTTCCCGTGAATTCCCGTTAAAACCCACTCGCCTCCTGAGGCCCAAAAGTGCGGAAAGAGAACGATATCCAGTCTTTATTGCTGCCTGAGCCCCAGCCAGTGCGTAAAGGGGACGCAGCATATATCTCACACGCCTCTGATGGTGGCTGGCATGATGCTTGATAACAGAATTTCTCAGACAGCAGGCCCAGGCCGGGAATTTTCATATTGTCTTTCCCTACAAGTAATTTCCAATGTTTATGCTCTGTGGAGCCCCTTTCGAGTGTCAGAGCAGAACAAATGCTGTTTTAATGGACTTGCTAAATCATAAAAACTGCTTGCAAAATCGCATCTGATTAAAACAGGAAAATGTTCCATGATTCAGAAAAATCTCCCTGCAGAGGCTCACGGAGGCGGCTGGAGGTGGAGAAATGCTGGGAGTGCCCAGATCCTGTGGAGTTTTCTCTCCACAGACAAGATGTGGCTCCATTTCCAGTTCTCCTATCCCCTCCCCAGGGCCCCAGTCCTTCTGCCTACCCGAGGGAAGGGAAACGGACATCAGTCATTTCATAATTAATTTATGTGACAACACATTATTGGCTGGGACACAGCATGCATGACGAGATACCGCCATTAAGGGGATGTGAGGGGGTGGGGGGGCCATATTCAGGAACCCCTGAGTTGCCTGTGATGGCTTCCATGGAGCAAAGACCAGGACAGCAAAAGCCAAAAAGCCTGCCCTCCTCAGCTGGACCAAGGTCTCCTGCTATAACTGCAAAATACAAACAGAAGTGGAATCACCCCACTGAAATAAGTCACCCACTGGACAGCCCCTTCCAGCAGATGGTCGTGGAGTCTGATTTGGGTATTTACCTTAAAATAGTCAGCCGGCTACACGGGCAGAATAATGGGCCAGCATCACAACCAAGCACCCTGGGTGTGTAGAGAATTGTCCCAATGTCTGGAGAGAAAGCAGAGCAGAGCACTGCCCTCCCCTCGTGGAGTTCCCAGCCCAAGGTGAGCGAGAGGACAGAAAGGAAGAAGGGCAGGGCAGGCAGAGTCCTAGATGCAGAGCAGGGTCTCTCTAGATGAACAAGGACAAGATGAATGGCAGTCAAGTCGCTCTAGATCATTCCCTGTTGGTGTCGCTCAGCTATCAAGAGCCAGGAAGGCAGCCCGGGCACCCTTCCAATATCAGCACCCAGGGGGCAGAGTCTGGCGCTAACTGGGTGTCTCGGGCACGCGGCACAGGGCAAGAAACAGCAGTGACTTATTTACCAGGATATATAAGGGCTCCGCTGGGCCGCTCTTCCACGCCGCACGGAGTCAGCTTGGCTCTTCGCGAGGCTGCCTTTAGCTGGGGCTGGAGCGTGCAGAACGGCTTCACTGGCACGTCTGGCCCGTGGGGTGGCCCGGGGTGGCCTGGCTTCCCCCTCTCCCCGTGCCCCACCGAGACGCGTGCTCTGTCGGCAGCCAACAACTGTTCAGCCTGTGCATCTCTGCCTGGAGGCCGGCTTTAGGCCTAGACCCGGCTCCGTGTCCCTTCTGCGGCATTCTGTTGGCCAAAGCCCAGTCACGGGGCCAGCCTAGGTCAAGGGAACGGGGAACAACTCTGACCTCTTAACGGAGAATGGGGAGACGGGTACAGAGAGGGGAGGCGTCTTGGTGGCCGTCTTTGCAATCCGCCCACCAGGAAGGCTGCCTCACACAGGCCTGGGTGTGAAGCCAGAAGACCTAGTTCCCATTTCTCCCTCACCTTGTTGAAAGAATTCAGGAAATCACAAGACCCCCTGAGTGTGTTTCCCTCTTCTGCACCATTCCCTCCACCAGTTCATGGGTGCAGATTTAGCGAGGCTACAGTCGACACAGCACCTGGCCAAGGCCACCCACTCTAGCCAGGGAAAGAATGCACCAGCCGTCCCCTCCCCTTGCCCCTTGCCTCATTGTCGCCTTGCCTAACCAGGAGCCTGCTCTGCTTCTGTCTCTTAAAATGTACTCCCGACCCCCCCACCCCATTTAAAATGTCTTCATTCCTCTTGGGTTGCTATGATTTCCAGTTTTGCTTGCAGGCTCTCTTTCCTGGCGCGTCACCAGCGGGTCACCCCTTCTCTCCCTGGGACTGCAACACCAGGGCACCTGGCCAAGGGGCTGAGTTTCGGCTGTGCCCTGCCTGCCTCCTGGGGCAGAGCTACAACCACCCAAGGGGCTCTCCCGGTCCTACCACTTGGAGAGGCTCTGTATGGACTAGCGACCGACCTGAAGCCAGTCCTGATGGGACCTGAGAAGCCAGTGGTGGGGACCCGCCAGCTGTCCGCCCAGCCATCAGCCCGCTGAGCCCCTCCCTGCTGCGAGCTGCGTGGCCGCCCACCGCTGCCTGTGACAGAGCCTGCTCCACTCAGCCCTGGGGTTAAGGGCTCTGCCCTGTTTACCCACCAGCAACGGCCTCTGGGCTTCCTGGGCTTCCCTTTCCGGCCCTCTCAACCTCTCGCCCAGCTGCTGCCTATCACCCGCTGTCCTCCCTGCTGCAGAAATTATTTTTATAAACTCCTCCTTGACTGAAGAACCACTTTAAAGAATTTAAAACACTGCTGCTCTCTACTAATGAGAGGGAGAAGAGACGCAGCGGCACTAAATTCTCTAGAGCTTTCCCGTAGCGTTCTGATGTCACCGTCTCTGGATAGATTTCTCTCCCCACAACACACAAAATATTGGCTGGGGAGCATCACTACCTATTTTAGAATCATCCCCTTGAGCACTCTGTCTCCTTCTAGGATTTCCAAACACGATACAGTGTCAATACCACAGACTTCAAAAGTTGGGGATGGGGATGTAAGTTGGGGTATGATACCAGACCGCTGCTCTACCGTGCACCTGCCTGGTGCCCACCACCCCTCCTCCCCACCGAGCGGGGCCGCACGAAGATCGCCGCCCCTGTGGGTGCAGCCAGATGGAGTCACTGGTGCCTTGGTCCTCAGGAAGGACGGCAGCTGCCTCGGCCCCACGAAGCCAGCCCTGTCTTTATCTGTGGGGCATGCCAGGCACCCCTGAAGCCCCCGGGTTGCAATCCTAGCACGTCCTACCCTAAGCTGCCCGTGGCGATCCAGTTTTTGTTTTTTGAACCTAACCCTCTGACCCCCGACTATTTGGAAAGTAGCGTGCCTGGCTTTACCTGATGCCTACCCTAACCCTCACCGAGGGAGCTGGAGGCTTCAGTGTGGTGAAGGGGATGGTCCCACAGAACCAGAGGCCACTGCCGCTTGGCTGCAAGCATCACCTGCCACGCAAATACCCACCACGCCGCCAGAGCCCCCTCTGCCCCTCCAGCGCCCTCGGGCAGGGACAGTGGGACTTCCAGCTGCCCACCCTGCCCCGCCAGTCTCTGGAATTAGGTGTCTTCTCTGGTCCGCACAGCTTCTCGGCACCAGCCGGTGTGGCTGGGGCCCCACCTGGCCCACTGCCTGCAATGTTTCCTCATCGCTCACTTCCTGATGCAGATGAGGCCTGAATTCAGGCTGCCCACCTCTCTTGTGCAGATGAGAAAACAGCTCCTAACATGTCTCCCTGCTCCCGGTTGTGCCCCTGAAATACATTCTTTGTGGTGGAGCCAGAAGACTAAAGCCTCAGGCGGACATGTCCTTCTGCACCTAGACCCGTCCTTCTGCACCTGGATTCGTCCTTCCACACCTGGACCAGTCCTTCGGTACCTGGACCCCTTCGAGGGCTGCCACTCACTGCCAACCCCGCCCACCTCGCGACCAGCCCCGCCCACCCCTCTAGGCGGAGCCATTTCAGGTCCCGATCTCACCTCTGCAGTCTTAAGTACTGGATTCAAAGCCTGACACTGCCCTCAACTAGCAGTGCGACCTTGTCAGTAGGTACAGTTTAATCAGAATCCTAATTTACCAGAAGAGGTGAATTTAGGCTGGGAGGCTGACAATGATTATTATCACTGACAGTGATTATTATGATAATGACAGCTAATACTCAGCTTGTGCAAATTAATTAGGCAAAATATTTAACCTCTTAAAGCCTCAGTTTCCTCATCTGTAGCATGAGGATAGTAGGGTTGATATGAGGCTTAAATGAAATAAAATCATCACAGCCTATATTTTGAGCCTGGAAATGGCAAGAATTTAATACATGTGAGCTATTATTGCGGTGTTGATGCAGCCCCTGGATTCTAGTCCAGCTCCCTCCGCTGCCCTGACCTCCACCCTCCACAACCTTCCTGGATACCTCCTGCTTATCTGTCAAGTCGTATTTTAGGCGTCACTGCCTCCAGGAAGTCTTCCCAGATCCCTTTCATCTGTGTTAGGTGCCACTTCCAGGTATTTCTGCTCCAAGCCCTGTTACAGGATGGCCTTCTCATCCTGAATTACTCGTCTTTTCCCCCTGCTAGTCTGGGAGCCTCTTGAGAGCAGGACGTGTGCATCTTATGTACGGTCATCTCATACCCAGTGTGACACTTGTAGTGGATGAGCAGGAAACATATGGTGTGGGAACCAACAAAGGCCTAGCGGGCTCCACATCCACACACGCTGGTCCCCAGGGCAGGACCATCTCTGTCCTTGAGGACTTCTTCATCCAGATGGGCCGGCAAGGATAATAAGCATCCAGCAATGGTGAATGGTTCAAGATGGTACATGGGCGCATTACGGAGTGAGCAGAATGGACAATCAGCAAGCCGAGCGCTCAGAGAAGGGAACTATCACTGTCGGCATATTGAATATTGTTTGAAATAAGTGGGCCATCGACTAGGACATGGAAATTGCTTTTGTCATAAAGAAAGTTTCATTGCAATGGTACTTGCGGTAACAGGATTTGACTTGTAATACAGAGCACTTATAGGACCTTTGTGATTCCCAAGCACTTACCGTACATTCGTGAAATGCATACCGTAAAAAAAAAATACCCCAATTGTTAGGAGATTGGCAGCTCCAATTTCTTGCAGCAAGTCTTCAATTGCTCCTTGATCACAACCTTCCGATTGGGGTCTGGGATTTCTCCTCCACGGGTTCATCGGAGGCGGGCGCGCACCTCTGGCCAGGAAGAAGAGTCTCTCCCCAGGGGCAGGTGGGCCTGTCTGCCCAGCGTGACGGCTCTGGTTTTCCTGAGGACAGAAGAGGCTGGAACACCTCGACCAGACTCTGGTTCCTGATAGCCTCACGGCTAACAGGTGCTTCCCTGCTCGCTGAGCGAGGACACCGGGCTTCAAAGTAAGGGCACCAGCACACCTCTGCTGGGGGCTTTGGGGACACCCCCAATGGAGCTAGCTGATTCATTCTCCAGATTAGCTGTCCTTGTGCCGAGGAACGCCTGGCACCCCAGCTTAGCATTCCGTTTGCTGCGACTCACCATACGCTGCTGGCCCAGCCCCCAGGCTTTCTGCTTGCCTGGCTGGGGCCCGATGCCCTGGCCCCCTCCTGCCCACGGGCCACCTTCTGCCCCTTCCTAGGACAATGCTACGCACCTGGCAAGCTCCGGCTGAGGGTGGGCTGTCCTCCTCCTCCTCATCACCATCTTTTTCAGAATCCAGCTCTGTCTCTACCTCTTATGAATAGGTTTCTGAGTGATTTCACCTAACGAGAACGGAGTCTTCTCACTTGGAATTTTCAGCACACAAAGCACTTCCATGTATAGATTCTTACTTCAGCCTCACAGCAAATCCGGGAAGGTAAAGAGCAGGGCAGGGAGTGGCATTCACCTTCTTCTGGCGGGAAGGGAGTTGCTGAAAGGCAAAGTCACGTGGACTAAAGTCAGTCCTGGGCTCATCTCAGACCCAGAGCTCCGACTCCCCGTGATGCACACTTTTTAGAGTGCATTGTATATCAGGGCCTAGTGCCCCCGCAGCCATGCAGGCGCATCCCACAAAACTGAAACAAAAGTCTCATAAAAAAATATATCCTTCACTGCCTGCAAATCCCCTCCACCCTCCCCTCCGCTCTCGTCTCCCCACTAGCAGGGCATAACCCCCTCGGGAAGGGGACTCTGCCTCTTCCTACCCTATCCTCCTGCCCTCCAGCTCTGCATCTCACCTGAATGTTTTTTCTCCTCACCACTTCCTCAACCCTGATTCACTCCTTTGCACTTGTCTGTGTCACTCCCGATGTAGGTTACAAAGGTGAGGTCGGGAACTGCTCCGCGTGGCCCTCTCGGTGCCCGTCCAGGCCTGAGGCCACACACAGGGCTCCGCGCACTGGTCTGGTGGGCCCGGCCAGCGGCTGGCAGGGGAGGGGTACTGCCTCCCGGCTCCCCTCCGGCGCTCTTCAAACGACCTTGGCTGCTCTCTTGACAGGGCGTATCTCACCGTGATTAATACAGGCCCCTTTCGAACCCTGACACCTGCCTGCGACAAATGTTTATTGGGCAGAAGGTACTGGAAATGCAGCGTCTAGAGATAGCAGGACTGGGGCCAGGATGGAGGACGGGAGAGAGGACGAGGCAGGAGGGGGGGGTGGAGAAGGGGAGGCGGGGGGCTGACAGTTCAGCTTCAGAATGGCTAGACCCAGGA
>CM053613.1:77712224-77763242 GCA_028646535.1 Procyon lotor
GCCGAAATCAAGAGGACGCTCAACTGACTAAGGCTCCTGGGTGCCCCGGAAATAATTCTGATGGCGGGGTCCCCCTCCTACACATTCTCACTTAATTGATTTGAGTGTGGTGGGTGGGGCGTCAGCCACGGGTGGGAAGCACTGATGTGCAGCAAGGTTAAGAGTGACTGATTTAGATGCTACTAGAAGATAGGTGTGGGGGGAGGGGGCGGATACCGGTGACCTTGGGCCCGCGAGAAGCAGCTGGGATAGGATGGTGCTAGAGTCATGCCAATGGAGGGGGAAAGCTGCACGACCACACTCCACACTGGCTTTGGAATGCTGCCTTGTTTCTGTGACCTCTCTCTTGTCCACAAGAAGTCACAGGGTCACGACCTGTGCGGGACAGCCATCACATCCGATGGCAAAGCATCCTTGTGTGCTTCTTAGCCACCTTCTTCCAGAAAACTCATGAAAACAGTAGGCTCAGTGAGGTCAGAGAGCCTGTCTGTGTCCACGATCATCACTCTGTGAGGGCGACGTGTGGGAGTGTGTCTGCAAAAGCTGGTGGAGTGAGCAGGGAGCAAAACAAAGAGCCTGCTCAGCCCTGTCTGACAGCCACAGACGTGGATCTGGAAACGGGAGGGGAATGATAGCAATAATGTGTGCAGTAGCTCACTTGGGCTGGGCACAAGTGCGGCTCGCCTTTACTAACTCCCCCGTATCTTCCCCGCAGCCCTGTGTACCAACCTCATCAGCCTAGGTTGCAGAGAAGGAAACGGAGGCTCAGAGAAGTTCACATTTTGCCAAAGTTTGCACAGCAAGTGGGTACTCAGACCGACCGCACTGTGCCCTACTGCCAGGGCCACAGCCAGCTCTGGAATGTTCCAGCACCCCTCCCCGCCCTGCTCAGGCACACTGGCAATGAGGCAACTGTACCCTCTCGGTCCGCCCCTCTTCACCGGCTTCTGAGTGATTAACAAATTTCATAGCAATTCATGTACGGATCGGCACAGACCTCTATTCCTATAAACAGTGTCTTCTCCCGCAAACAGCGGAGAGTGGTCTTCTGGGAGGCAGCAGCCCAATGGGAGGAATAAGGGGGAAGTCTGTTACTGAGAAGAACTTGCACGCGGCCCCTGGGGACGGGCTGCTTCTGATCTCGGTGTCCTTTCTCATCTGTAATTTCTGTGATTCCGGGATTCCACCTAAGCCTCGTTCCTCACGGAGCGCCCTGAGTCGTGGTCCCCCTGAATGTTTGCTAAAGCAGGTCAAGGTGTTCAATCACGCCCGGTGCTGATTAGCAAGAAGGTGTGGGCCAGCCCATTCCTGGGGCGCTGCTCTGCTGGGGGGATCGGGTCTCGTCTGTAGCCCACCCTCTCACAGCCAGGGGTGAGGCCTGGCGCTCTCCTGACCCCTCGAAGCCCCAGCTGACCTGGTCTAGGTGCATCAGAGGTGCGGACCAACAAGCAAATGGCCTCCCTCTGGAAGACCCTTGCAACATTTCCCTCCCTGCCTGTTCTCTCGTTGCCTGCTTTCTCTTAGGCTCTGGCTCATTTTTCTAGGTCATAGGCTAATGGATCCAGCTTCCTCAGTGAGATTAAAATGCATTTCAAAGCCAAACAGGGTGAGGTAAAGCTGGATTTAGGTTGAATTTGGTGCTGTGTGGAGGGAACAGCACGGGTGGCGTTTTTTGCAATCAGCGCCCCCCTTAGGCTGGCGGTCCCAGCTTCAAAGATGGGCGTGGGGTGTGGCAGTCAGGCCTGCAGTCGCAGCAGGAAGATTCCTGGAGGTGAGGCTGAGAAGCCTTGAGGTCAAGGCTAGTCATGACGTGGGTAACCTTGGGAAATGACTTAGCATCTCTGCATCTCTGAGTAATTATCTATAAAGTGGACCTAATCATACATACCACTGCGTGTAATTACTAGGGGACCCACAGAGCACTGTGGATGTGACAGCAGATCAAACATACCATCCAAGTGTTAGTTAGGCCTTGTACTTTTATTCTATTTTTTAAAAAGGTTTTATTTATTTATTTGACAGAGAGAGAGAGATCATAAGTAGGCAGAGAAGCAGGCAGAGAGACAGGGGGAAGCAGGCTCTCCGCTGAACAGAGAGCCCGATGTGGGGCTCGATATGGGGCTCGATCCCAGGACCCTGAGATCATGACCTGAGCCGAAGGCAGAGGCTTTAACCCACTGAGACATGCAGGTGCCCCAGGCCTTGTACTTTTAAATGCTTCCTTGATTTGTTTATTTTTTTTTAATTGAAAGATTTTTATTCATTTATTTGAGAAAATGAGAAAGAGTGCGTGCATCCATGAGCAGGGGGAGGGGCAGAGAGAGGGAGAAGCAGACTCCCTGCTGAGCAGGGAGCTCCAAGCAACCAAGGGAGGCTAGATGGGACTTGATCCCAGGACCCAGGGATCATGACCTTAACCGGAGGCAGACCCTTAACTGACTGAGCCACCCAGGCGCCCCAGATGCCTCTCTGATTTAAAAAGAATCCCTTCTCCTGGACGAGATGAGGACATCCCCTCATGTGGAATTCATTCTCCCACTTCTCCTGTGCCCCGTGTCCACTGTGAGCGTTATGGCAGGAACGGGGCACGGTAGGGACTTGTGCCTTGTCTCCCCTCAGATCATTCAGCCCTTTCGGCAACTGAGTCATGGCTTGCCTCCTGATAGGAGAGGCTCAAATCATCTGAGAGAGGCCCTGGGAGAGAGGGGGGGTCCTGAGCAGGGAGGGATAGGGTCTCGATGCCTGCTCCGCCCACATGCCAGTCCCACAGAGCCTCGGTGCCCTGCATTAGCCCTGTAAGAGAGGCCACCCCAGTACCACACTGCCCGGGCCCTGAGCATCTCTCCTGAGCTCACTCATCATAAGGTTGCAACGGGACCACTGACTGTCAGAGGGTCCCAGGGGGTCGGGATAGAGCCCTGACAGTCACATGGCCAAGGGCATCTGTGTGCACGTGCGTGGGGGTGTTGCACTGATGCAAGAAACTACTGCCCCCTGGCATTTCAGTGGGAGGTGCCAGCTGTGCCCCAGGTACTGGGCTGGGCTCCGGGGCCGAAGGATGGATGGACTGAGGCTCAATCCTGGGCCCTCCTGGCTGGCTTTCTACCTACAGGCGGCCTCCTTCGTGGCTGCTGCGGAGGAGGAGCTGAGAGAGATTGGGTTTAACAGGGAAACGCCAAGTTATGAATGACTCCAGAGGCTGTAATTAGCCGGTTCTCGGCTGCTATATTTTTAGACACAAATATTGTCACCAGACGTTTCGCAGCCGCCCCAGAAGCTCGCTCCTCGGAGCCCTGCTCCTCCTTGGTGGGCGGGGACTTTCCCTTCTCAGGTAGGACTGGGATTCCAGGACTCCCAGGGACTTGCAGCCAGTGCTCCCTCCTGGGTGCCGAAAACCCTCGATGGAGGTCGAAGAAGCGCCCTGGGGCTGGGAGGCCACGTAGCTGGCTTCCTTCCCCTCGCGCATCACAGACTCACTTGGTGACAGGAGCCATCTGGCATCCATGAGCCCCTTCTAGAGCCCAGAAACGGCCAGGGTGGGCTCCTGTCTACTGCCGAACCAGATAGTACCCAGCTGGTGGGGTGCTCGTTATCTGCTAGCTGTGTGACCTTGAGCAAGCCAAGCCTCGGTTTATCCATCTTAAAAATGGAAAACAAGAGCAGTCACCATGTTAGCTTTTTAGGAAAGTGGTCGGGATGGTGAGAGGTGCTCCCACATGGGGACACTCCTGTCCCAGGGAAATCCCTCGGTAAGTGTCCCCTTTCGTCATCTTGGGGAACCCGGCATCTGGAGGCCGCCGACTCGCAGAGGTCACTTGCAGACACACCCGTGCAGCTCTTTCCTGATGGGCGTCAAACTGAGCTCCTGCCTCCAGAGGCTGCTCCCGAGGCCCGCCCCAAAAACCCCCTGGGGGAAAAAGGGAAAACTTCAGCCCTTCGCTGGTTATTTGCTTCCCTCAGTGCCAAACACCCAGTTTGGCTGATTTCTCTCCATGTGAAGTGACAGGCTATCTGAGAATGTGCTAGAGCCAGACTTAGTAAATGTCATTTATGTTGGAACTACCGCCTGGCTTCTTTTAACCCAAAGGAATCGAGACTTGGTGTCAGAAAACCTGGTTTGAGTTCTGCGTCTGCTAATTACTAGCTCTATGGTCCCGGCCACATATCTGAACTCAGCGTCCTCATCGGAGACGTGAAGATGCTTCTGTTCCCCGATTTCAGAATAAATGAGCTAATGTATTTGCGAGGCGCTATGGAGTGCAGCGTGCTCTAGGAACACCTGGGATTTTGAGGACCAGAGCCACTCTTTGGGTCCCCTTGGGTGAGAGAAAGAAAGAGACAAGGGAAGGAGGGACGGAGGGAGAAATCATCACGATAACCCTATAGAATAGGTTACTAATATGATTCCCATTTTACAGATAGCAAGCTGAGCTACAAAGCGTGAATTAACTTCCCCACGTTCACAGAGCGAGTGGTCGAGTTCCAGTACCAGAATCCCCCGAGCTCTCACCGAGAGTCTGACCGGGCCAGACCCGGTGCTGGGCTCTTGAGGTAAAAGATGGGAAGGACCCAGTCCTAGTTCCCAGGCAGCTTACCGCCTGGGAGGGAGAGGATTCAAGATGGGATGCTTGCCTTAGACTGGCCATTAGAGACAATTCTGGCCTCCAGGTGGGTTTTCCTGGCAGTGACTCACTGAAACGAGGAGTCATCGATAGAAGAAAAATAGCCATTACACATTTGACCAGAGCGTAACATTCTTAAAAGTGTCCATCCTCAGAATTACATTTTTGGAAAGACAGTTTGTGTTTGCTAAACAGCAGAGAATCTGGAAAAAAAAAAGAAGAAGAAGAAGAAGAAGAAGAAGGAGAAAAAGAAACACCTAAGCACTACCCATAGCACAGAAGAAAAATGTTACAAATGTGTTTGCAGTGCTTTATGGTTTGAAAAATGACTCCATCGACGCTTGCGGTGTTTTATATTAACCAGGAAAAGGACGGGGGAGAGCCTTTGCAGAACCATCTTTGTGGGAGGAGAGCGTTGAATGGTGGGTGTTTCCTCTCTCCTGTTTATCCACCCTCCCATCCTAGTCCTAGCCGGAGCCCTGTCCTGAATCGCGCTGGGGTCACCCTCTTCCTAGGGCCCCTCTCCGTCCCTAGGTGTCCTCCTCATCACCCATCCTGCGGTCCCTAGCCAACAGAGAACAACCCCTCTGTCTACCTTTTAAACTTCCTGCTCAGACTGTCCCCAGGAGCAGATGGAGCAAGGGACAGTCTCCCACGGGAATGACGGCGGCCAGGCACTGAGGTCCTACAGCGTACGAAGCGCCATGTGATATTAGATGTGCTACATCTAACACAGTTCCGATGGGCAATGGAGTCTTGCAGAGCTTAAATAACTTGCCCCATTGACACAGCCAATAAAAGCTGGTGCTGAGATTCAGACCCAGGTCTCTCTGACCCCAGAACCCACGCCCCTAACCATAGTGCTATACCGTCTCTACTCAGAAGAAGACAGACTAAGACTATTTGAGAACATTGGTCTGCTAACCTAGGGATGGAGTAACTTCATTCATTCCCTCCCTCATTTTTTACTTACTGATTCATAAATGCCTGTGTAGATCCCAAGTCGTGTTAACCCCTCCTCTCTGAGTGTGTTCTTATATTCTGCATGGTGGCTGAAACTGTGTGAGACCACAGGCTTTGAAACCACTTACCAGCTATAGGACTTTGGGCAAGTTCCCTAATCATCTTGGGCCCGAGTTTTCTCATTTGTAAAAATGTAATAATTAGTAACTACCTCTCAGGTTGCTGAATAGGTGATTACAAGAGATGAGACGTATGAGACACTTGAAATAGTGTTTGGCACATAGTAATTATACCAAAAGGTTAGCCATCACTACTGTTCCTTGTGGTAGGCACTGTGCTAGGTGCTGCAAAAAAGACCCCCAGGGCTGGAGGGTGACAAGTGACTTTATTCTGTGGGCTTGAGGGAGGCACTGAAAGTGTTTGAATGAAAAGGTGCTGATGTGATTTTGTTTTAGGAATTTTAACCTGGCCATGGGATCAGAGGGCAGGAAGACGGGCTAAGAGGCTGTCTTAGTGGAGCCAGCAAGAGATCTTTCCAGCCTCAGCTGGTATGGAAGCAGAGACAGCGGAGACCTTCTGGACATGGGCTGCCATATGAGGGAAGACAGTGTCCTAGAAGGAGTAGGGCTCGCAGCCTAGAGGAATGGGGGCTGCAGGGGTCCCCAATAGAAACAGGGAGCAGAGGAGGAGAGACCCCTGGGAGGAAAGGTTGATGAAGTCTCTACTTCTGCAGGCCTAGGAAGGGGAGGCTGCCCTTCCCACAGAAACCTTGGACTGATGTCTGGTGTCTTGGCCTCTTGGGGACTGGCCAAAAGACAACCCTGCTCAGAGAGCCTGAGCCATGACCAGTGTCCCCCAAGAGTCCCCCAGGACTGGGTCCATTCTGGATCTTGGCTTCCCCATTGCTAACCCCGGGTAACTCTGCTGTCAGTTCCCTCCTTGCTGCCCTGTCTGCCTTTCACATTTTAGGATCAGAGGTCAAGAAAGAAAAACTGTTATTGAGACCCCGACCTGCCCATGGGAGTGCGAAGCCCCTTTCTGCTCCGAGGAAATGCAGGGACCAGTTCCGGGAGGCTTATTTGGTGGTGGGGGCTCCTGTCCTCCCGGGAGGGGTCCAGGGTACCAGTGCCCATGGGTGGGCTGGGGACCCATGGCAGGCAGGGGTGGTGGTGTTGCTAAGTCGGAGCCCTTGAACAGCCAAGTGCTGCAGGTTGAGGTCCAGTGGAAGTCACGGCAGAGCAAGGACAATGGGAAGAAGCCAGCTCCAGGCTGGGGATCCCCCCAGAGACAGTGAAGAAGGGAGCTAGCAGCTCAGGATGGCACCTCTACTTTCTTTTTGTCCCCAGTCCCTAGCACAGTAGCTGGCACAAAGGAAATGCTCAGTAAATCTGTTGAACACCCGAATGAACAAATGCCGGATCACCAAGCCCTTTCCCTGTGGGGTGAGACAGGCGACCGCAGGGAGGGCGTGGGCAGGACCGAAGGCACACCCTGCTGGGAGTGGGAGGGAGATGGGAGACGCAGCAGAATTGCCATTGTCTGGTGGACTGTGGATGAACAGAGGCAGAGGCACCATGGGAGTGGCCTCGAGGGTCACAGAGGGTGCAGTAGCAGAATCCACAGTGACGATGGCTGGGGTGGGGGGCTGCCAGGCTGCCAGCCAAAGAAAACCAACCTGCCGGCCAGCTGGGCTGCCCAGCCCCGGGTTGCAGATCCTGGGCTAGAAGGCAGCAGAGGATATGCAAATCTATGCAAATGATGACACCGCCGTGCTCTCAGGGTTCCCAGAGAAAGGATGTCAGGACCTAACCCTGGACAGCTGGCCTCTGGCAGCAAGGATACGACTCTTGACACCACCATCCTGTGGCAAACATCCTCCAGCCTCCCTCAAATCCTGCCACACTGGGGTCTCAGTTAGGGCCACCGGTGACTAAAGGATGGAGTGGCATTTGAATTGCAAATGTGCTGTATTTTAATTTATGCCTGTGTTGTCTGAGGTGAACCATGACCCCAGGCTGGAGTCTGAAAAGCCAGATGATGGGCCTTGTGAGCTCTGGGCCTTTCCCTGAGGCTGTGGAAGCCCAGGCCTGCCTTGGAGGTCCCAGAGCTCTGAGGGAGGAGGAGACACAGCTGGGAGGGGCGGGGAGGCCGCAGTGGACAAGCTCCCCGGAGGAAGAGACCAGTGGGGCCGGGGTCCCTGGGCCTTAAAAAGCCATTCTCCTTGAAGTGCCCAAGAGGAGGTGGGCTTGAGGTCAAAGCCAGGACCTTGCCCTTCTGGGAAACAAAAAAGATGAGGAGACGTGGCCACGGTTGAGGAAGTGTGAGCGGACATCTCTGATGACCTAGGGATGGAGACATCCCTAGACATCGCTGATGGTGGAGGCAGGGCCAGGGGCTGGAGACAGCAGAGCCTGGGAGAGGGGAGTCTGCGGGGACACCGCCATGAAGATGCTCATCAGGCCTGGGGTTTGGTTCTTTCTCGTGTGCGTGTCCCCTCATTCATTCATTCATCCATTCATCCATTCATTCCACAAAGAGCCCTTCTGTGGCCATCTCTGTATACACCACTGGGGCAGGAACAGGAACAGGACACCATCTTACATCTCGTGGACATGTGGTCTGGTGGGGAGAATGGATAAGCAAACCATTTTTAGGTGTTCCAATGAAAGGGAGAAGTCAGAGAGCTATGGGAGAACACGGCATGTCTAGTCTAATCTGGGGTGGTAAGGAAGGCGTCCTGGGGCCCTGGCAACTTAAGCTAAGACCTAAAAGATAAATAGGAGTTACGTTAGTCCTGGAATGAAGTCTATTCCAGGCAGAGGGACTAGGAAGTGCAAAGGTCCTGGGGTTGGTAGAAGCAAAAGGCTCCATAGAGGCTGCAAGAAAACCTGTGTGGCATGAACCAGGCGGAGGAGGTGCAAGATGGTCAAGGGCAGGCAGAGGCCGAGGCACAGGACAGGCCACGTTCAGGACATTGGACTTGATCCTGAAGACAGTGACTAGAAGCCATTCAAGGTTTTTAATCAAAGGGGTGGCACAATCCGATTTATGACTCCACGGTGTCCCCACAGCTGCTAGAGAATGGATGGACTCGTGGATAAAACGAGTCTTGAATAGCTTGTGTGATGCTGCCATGGTCATTGTGGGATGCCGGATATGAGAAGTGGAGCACAATGACATGGGGGGGGGGGCACTTGAATCTGAGAGATGAGGTCACAAGAAAAATCTCTGCTTCCTGGTCCCCTGGTAGTGGCATAAAAAAGCTAGCTATGGTCCCGAACTAGGGGATAAACTAAGCTGAAATCTGAGGTCCTCTTCCTGTCTTCTTTGCTTCTTCGTGGAGTAGGAGGGGGGACCCTGCCTGCCTGTCTCCACCTCCCCCCCAGGACCCTTCTGGAATCACACCTCTGATCTGTACCTACTGCAGAAACCACCACCACCTCCAGGTACCCCCCGCCCTGGCCAAGAAGGTCCCCAGGGGGGCAGCACCGGCCCAGACTGACCTCCATTCGCTGTGGCCCTTGTTTTGTGATTTGGATGTTCGTCCTTCCCGGGGTCAGTCCTGCTGTACTTCTCACGCTCCTACCGACAGATTGAGGCTACAGAGGGACAAGGTTGTCTTTCAAAGAAGTGGTCCCCAGCCAGTAGTATCTTATACGGTGGTTATAGACAACACAGACAGGGGTGAATATGGGCCATAAAAGAAAGAGACATGTGACATTTAATTCAAGATTAAAAGAAATCATCAATTGGAGCTGATTGTGCTCATCCAGATGTCACCAGAAACAGCTGTATGCCATCTGCCGGCGTGGGTACCAGCAGCTGGATCAGCTTTCCTCAAGACCCCGGCTCCGCTCTTCTCCACAGCAGGAAAGTAGAGCTGAGTTTGGAGGCCAACCCATGTGACGGGGACTGATGGAGGCACAAGTGGCAGGGGCTGGGAGGAGGAGCGGGCACCACCCCCTCCCCTCCCCACCTCCCAGGCCTTGTTTATGCTAACAAAGCCCCGTAATGAATTACTGATAAGTGGCCTCTTTTAAAGGGGAATTATTCAAGAGAGCAGGTGAGATTCTACAGACATTCATCTTCCCGGCTCCGGGCTCCGGGAGGCTGGCTGGGAGATGGGGAAAGGTAAGGGAGATGATTCATGGTCGGGGCCCTTCATCCGTCACTCGGGGCGTCCTCAGCCATGGGGAAGCAGGATGGATGGGTCCCAGGTTTCAGCTTGGCAGTGCGGTGGGAAGCCACCGGCTCTATCTCATTAGCCAGGACAACAAGGCTGAGAGTCACGGGGGCGTGTGTACCCAGCACCAACTTGATGCCAAGGGGCCATCGCAGCGAGGGATGGGCAGGGGGTGGATTCACTTTATGGCCAAAAGATGCTTGGCCCCAGTGCAGTTAGGTCCCAGCCTGGGAAATGCCCTTGAGGCAGCTCAGGGCAGATGAGGGCTCCTTCTAGGGGCTAGGGGCTCTGAGCACTAAGACAGCCCCTTGCATAAGTAAAGAGCACTGGTCTGGGAGCAGGTGGCCCTGCAGCAGGAGGCCCTACCCGTCTCCAGTCTCAAAGCCTTCACCGCTCCCAGCCCTGGGTGGGCTCCAACCAGACTTCATGCACGTGACACAGGCAGAGCCTGACTTGATGCCCGCACCGTGTGCCCCAGCCCCTCATCACCTACCCCTGGGCTTCTCTTTTCATGTTGAGCTGTGGACCCTACAGAACCCCCTCTCAGCACCCACACTCATGCAACCGAAAAGCAGGGGGAGTTAATGCTCGGTGAGGCAAAACTTTGATCAATGGAAAATGGGAGCTAGTGGAAAATTCTTCCTTCTCTCCCTCACCGCAGATGCTCCTGAGACATACAGCTTCTCGAAATGGTCTTGCAAGATTGAGCAATCAGTTGCACTTGGCAGCAGCCGGCTCGGTAATGTGTCCTTCTAGTGGCTCTCCCCTCCCTGCCCTCCTCTTCCTTCTTAGGATTGCACTCCCTAATCAAGAAGTAGCTAGTGCATGGGCCGTGGCTTTGGGCATTGCTTTCTGGAAACCCATGCCAAGACATTGGTTTCAGGAATGGTCCTAGATGGCTGCCCCCAAGGTGGGGTTTTGGAGTTGGGTTCCTCACTGAGGTCTGGCATTAAGAACCCCATTGCTTGGTGATCAGCTGGGTAGAAAACCCCTGGCACACAGAGACATCACTTAATAAAGCTCTCACCTATGGAATCCTAGGCAGACGAGCAGGCAAAGGTAAGGCGTTGAAATACACCAGGGCCATGGTATCTGAACAATATCGTGGTAATGGTAATAATAATGATTGTGTGGCACAAAACCTTTGTCAACTGCATTTTGAAAGCCTTGGGGGATAAAGAAAAGAGAGAATAGGCTCTTGCTAACTCAAGCACGGAACCCTGAAGCCCGGAATGGGAATATATGGTTAGATGAGCCTGAGAATCTTAAATCTCCAGGGCCCTGGCCACTTTGGGCTGCCAGATGGATTCACCTTCCCCCTGAGGAGGGAGAAGCCTTCCCTGGCCTAGAGAGCATGCAGTGACTTCACCTGAGACAGGGGCCTCTCCAGATGATTCTTGTTTCCCTCAGAATCTACCCCAGTCACCATTTGTTGCCCCAGGCCAATGACCGGATTAGGTCTCCAAAGAGCCTGAGCTGGAAAGTATAGTCCTGCTCCAGGAGGGACGAGCTTATATGCTGAATGAATAGCAGGTCCTGACAAGCAGGAGCCGCCAGGGCTGGATGAGCGCAGGTGGATGTGAACTTGACAGTGTGCGGGGAGGGGGAGGCGGGGAGGCGGTGGAGGAGGGGAAGTTGCATAGGGGAGAATTTAGTATGGACGAGCACTCATCCTGGACTCAGGGTTGAGTGTCAGCCCACAGCTGGTCCTAACAGTGTGATGGGCTGGCATCTTAGAGTTGGCCATGACAGTGGGCTACAGAAACTGAGATGAAATGCCAGGACTTTCTTGGCATAGCATTGAAGAAGGGGTCAGGTGACTCAGAGAGAATTCTAGAATGGGTTTTCTATGTAGGACCCAGAAACTGTTGTCAATGATTATTATAGTTGACAGTGTCCTCCAGAAACATATGTTGAAGTCCCAACTCCCAGGACCTGTGAATGTGATCTTGTGTGGGAATAGGGTCTTTGGAGATGTAATCAAGTTAAAATGAGGTCCTTAGGGTGAGTCCTAATATAATTGGTGTCCTTATAAGGAGAGGACGCGCAGAAAGGCAAAGACAGAGACTAGAGCTATGTGGCCGCGGTCCAGGGAACTGGAAGAGGCAAGGAAGGATCCTCCCTTAGGGCCTTTGGAGGGAGCCTGCCAACACCTTGATTTCAGACTTCTGGCCTCCAGAACTGCGAGGGAATAAATTTCTGGGGTTTTTTTTGTTTTGTTTTGTTTTGTTTTGTTTTGTTTTTTTAAAAACTCTTGGTTCTGGTATTTTGTTTTTGGAGCCCTGGAAGCTCTAGGAATGACCCGAGGAGGACCCCCCACCCCACTCACTGAGACAATAAGGTATGCCCTGGTGGGGCTGGGGCAGGGGAGCTGATGGGGAAACTGGGCTCCCTGTTTCTAAGGGGCACGATAGGATTTGGGAAGGGCAAAGGTCAGGTGGGAAGACCGCAGTGTCAGAGACAAAATGGGCAGCCAGGCTAGAAGAGCAACCAGGGTGCCTTGACCTGCAGTAATACCTGGTGGTAACTAAGCAGCCATGAGGTGAGAACAAGGGACAGTGGGCAAGGGTGTTGCTTAACTTACGTACTATTTTAAAATATCAAGAAACAGTAAGCAGAAGGATGACATCAGACCCTCCCTTGGTTTCCAGATCTAAGGCCAGACCCAGGGTCCGCTAATAGAAAGGGAAAAGTCCTTTTGAGGAAGGACCATCCAAGGCTACCACAAGTTTATATGATATTCTTCTAATCTCTTCCCAAAGGACCTACAGCCATTTGCTAGAGTAAGTGAGCATGGGGGGAGGAGCAGTGTCACCCACATTTCCAGGGAGTGTTGGGTGCTGGATCTAAGCCAACACTGACAAGGGACTTGACCTGCCTGCCATCATGGGCTTCCAGTTACTGTGGGAGCTTCTGGAACTCGGGTGGCAAAGGGACTTTGGTCCAAGTCTGTCTTTTAGTGGATCCGTGGGCCAAGCCCTGGTTATTTCCCTGGTTCCTGAGTGTGTAATTGGGATGGATATACTAAGGAGCTGGCAGAAGCCTCGCGTTTGGTTCCACAAATGTGAATGAGGGGCCATTACGGTAGGATGGGCCAAGTGGGAGGCTCTGAAACTACCCTCCCGCTCAGTTCCAGCCAAGATGGTAAATCAGAAGAATTATTGCCACATTGTGGGGGAAATTGCAGAGATTAGTGCCACCATTAAAAACTTAGAGGATGTAGAATTGGTGGTCCCCATCACATCCTCATTCGACTCACCATTCTGGCCGTGCTGAAGCTAAATTGATCATGGGGAATGGCTGTGGACAAGCGTAAACCTAACCAGGTGGCTACCCTGAGTGTGGCTTCCATGCCAGATGTGGTCATTGTACTAGAGTAGGTCAAATAGCCCCTGGTATGCGTGCCAGACTATTGATCAAGCAAATGCCTACTTCCGCATCCATGGGGAGGATCAAAAGCAGTTCATTTTCATGTACTGGGGACACATTGGTTGTCTTCCCCCAGGGCAATGCTACTTCTCTTGTTCTCTGTCATAGTGTGGCCCAAAGGGACCCCGATTGGAGGAACATCACACCGCTTCCCCGCAATGATGCCTTCATGCAGATCTTACCTGGATGCCCTGGCGAGATACTCATTAGCCACAAGGAGGAGACAATCAGACAAAGATCTGGGGGTCTGCCACATTGTGGGTCTAGGAGTCTAGAACATTCTAGGACACCCCCTCTAAGGTAAAATACAAAGTGTTGCACCGCGTACCTCCTGCCACTGAGAGAGAGGTACCGTGCTTAGGGGGCTTCTTCGGACCTTAGAGGCAGGATCCGGCACACTTGGCAATGTGCTCAAGTTGGGTGACTTGAAAAGCTACCCGTTTTGAGGGGACCCCAGCAAAGAAGGGCTCTTTGAGGGTTGCTGCCTCTGATGCCAGCTGCCCTGACTCTGGGATCGTAGGTCCCAGCAGATCAGAGGGCATCACAGGTCTACGTGATAGAGAAAGATGCCGGGAGGAGTCTTTGGCAAACCCTGGAAAGAGAGTTGGCGCGCACATGCCCCAGGGTTCAGGAACACGGCCATCCCTTCAGAAGCTCCTTTTGGTGTGCTCCTGGGCCCCTGTAGAGACTGACCCCACCCAATGCCAAGTGGCTGGGAGACTCACACTTGTCGTCAGGAGCCGGCTTCTTCCTGGGTCTACTGAGTCATGGAGTCAAGCAGCTGAGTCCTTCTCATGGTGGAAATGGCGTATTCAGGGAGAGGCCCACACAGGATCCAAAGGCACAAATAAGTGAACAGATAAACAGATCCCCATGTCATTGACCTCTGTGGCAACCCCTTTCCCCCAGCTCACACCTGTGGACTCCTGCGGGAGTTCCGAACAACCGACCGTATGGGGGAGAAAGAACTGGGACCTGGACAACAAAGAGACTAGCACATCATGTTGGTGGAAGAAAAGATGGCCCTGAAAATCAGTGGCTATGGGAAATCCTATCCGTGGACAGAGCCAAGAGCAGTAAGTATGCTTGGTTGTCCACTCCTTACAGAGGGAAGTACGGAAGTATGAATACATTTCTGAAGTATGAGCATACATGGACTCCTGGGTGGGGGCAAGTGGCCTGGTTGCTGAGTCAGAGGCTTAGAAAGAATAATATTGAAAGATCAGAGACAAAGAAGCCTTGAGAAACAGTGTCTGGCTGGTCCTATGGTGCTGGGCACAAACACACAGCTCTTTGTGCCTCCAGAATCATCTATGGTTGATTCTCACCAATCATAGAAAGGATGAGTCATCCTGGAGATGTCAGCCAGCCCCTTCTGTCAGTCATCCGGGAGCAGGTACAGAGGGACAATGGTGGTAGGAATGGAGGCCAAGCATGGGCCAAGAGCATGGGCTCCCTCTCACCAAGACCAGCCTTGCAACTGCCCCAGCTGGCTATGCAAACTGTCAGTAGGAGCAACTCACACTGAGCCCTCAATATGGCGCCATTCCTTAAGGACGCTAGTTAGTCACGAGTTGGCATGGTGACCGCACCAGCCTCCTTCAGCCCTGGAAGGGGCAGCACTTCAACCTCGCCAGATACTACTGTGGACATAGGCCTGCCTTCCCTGTCCCCAGAACCTCCCCCAGTACCAGCATCTGAGTGTGTACAAAATACCAGATAGCCCATGACATTGTCTCAAACCAAGAAACCCAAGTCCCCCAGGGAGGTGTACTAAAAGGCTCATGATCATGGGATTCATGGTCTTATCACGTACTTATCACACTGAAGCAGGTGGCCTAAAAGAATGGTTAAAGGTCCTGTTAAGCTAAGGTACCAGGTTAGGGACAATACCCTGAGGCTTGGGGTACTGTCCCCTAGGTCAAAGTGTATGTGCTAAAATCATGACTTATATATGTTATTGTGACCTATACATGTTATCTATCAGTAGCTAGAATGCACAGAACTGGGAACCAATGGGTAAAGTAGGATTGGTCCTCTTGCCATGCTTCCTAGTGACCTACTTGAGAAATCTATGCCTCCTGGTTCCCGGTGATGAATGCTTCTGCCAGAGGACAAAGTCAGGATATTGCTAATTGCGAAGTTGCATCAGCTACCTTAGTACTCTGGGCTCTTCACGCCAGGGGATCAGCAAGTGAAGGAAACAGTGACCAGCTCGGCAGGATTATTCACCCTGACGTTAACCAGGAGGAGCTAGGGTTTTGGTGTACCCTGGAAGCAGGGAAAAGTATGTCTGGAACTCAGAAGGTTTGTGGGGGCATCTCATGGTGCTTCTATGATAATGACAACAATAACTGAACAGGGATAAGGTCATTAGGAGCTCTGATCCCTCAGGGCTGAAAGGCCAGCTCCCCCAAGGCAAGAGACCCAGACCAGCCAAAGTGCTGGCCAACAATGAGGCGGGTCTAGGACGGAGGGTGGGGAAAGAGAATGGTGACCATACACAGTGACTTTGCAGCTTATTTCACTCATCCTCTTGTGTTAGTCTCTTTTCTACTGTATCTGGCCGCCATCTTGAGAGAGACTGACTGCGCTTCTACCTCCCTCGTCAGACAAGGGGGACGTTCTCTGCTCACACAAAAAGAGGCTTTGTTTTGTATTTTGAGTGCCAGATATGATGGAAAGTCAAGGTAGGTCCGGCCAGGGGTGGACTTTTTATCTGCATCTCTCGGGCATCACTTCGGATACCTTTGGCTGACCCACATCTCTTCCTGCCCAGTGGTGAGCATCTCTGCGTGGGCTCAGCAGACACTGTGCAGCTGCTACCTGAGAGGGCCTTGCCTGGGGTCGGTGCTGCCCGCTGCACACCTCTCACCTCCAGCCCTGCTGACGCCATGACACTGGATGCCAGTGGGATCAGCATTCAGGGACTGCAGTCCGGAAGGTAAGGGAAGCTTGTGCTCAGTGGGGTCAACCTTTGACAAACAGGATATTGGAACTGATGGCCGAATCTTCCTTCTGTCTCACCCTGGACAGATGGTTTTTGCAGGTTCTGGGGAGTGGTTCTTTAAGATTGAGCAATGAGTTGCCCATGGTGGTGGCTAGCTCAATAACACCATCCTTCTTGTCACCCTTCCCTGCCTCTCTCCCCTTGCCCCTCACTCCAGTACTCCCTGATAAAATCATGGCACATAAGCTTTTGCCTCGGGCTCTGCTTTCTGGGGGAAGCCAGGCAAAGACAATCTCCACCATTAAAGGCGTGTGTCAGTTGTCATTTATCATCTGAACCCTATGTTTACTCATTTGCCTCCCCTTCCTGGTCCCTGTGGCATCTGACTTTGGGTCCCTGGACCAAATGATCTCTTACATCCTCTGCTCAATCAGACTATGGGCTCGTGTTTCCTAGAATCAAGGGCATAGATTCTTCTCCAAATTCATTGGTAAACACTTCTGTTCCTGGGCACTCTACCCTGGCTCTGAGCTTGGAAAGATGTGGTCCCAGGGTTTCAGTTTGTCTTGAATTACTTTTAGGGAGGCCCCTAGAGAGATTCCTAGAATTAATCTGCTCCCCAGTGGGAAGCTCCCTCATACCCCTACTCCCTCTGACAAAAGAAGGGCCCCAGAGGAAGCAGATGAGAGAGGACTGACCTGAGATAAACTGGGGGCGTGTGGCAGGTCGAAAGAGACTGTGCCACCAAGAACCGCGATGAGCTGTAGGAAGTCTGTTCTGAGAAGTAAAAGCCAGTCCCAGAGTGCTTCTGGAATCTCTGCATGGGGGTCTTAGGAATCAAGGCTCTGAAAACCATCCTATGTGTCTAGAAGGCCTTCAGACGGGCAGGGAGGGAGGCTTTGTGCCCCAACCCACAGCTGCAGTCGTCAGGCTTGGCCTCAGTTGGAGCATGCTTTGCCCCCACTACTTATAAGGCACCAGCGATGTCTGGGGGATGGGGAGGAGAGAGCAGAGAAACTTGGATGTTCTTCCTGCCAAACTGGGGCTTTCCATGTATTTCTAGGCAACAGAAACGAGTCACCGAAAGAGCCATGCGGGAAGTGGGTGGTCAGGAACGATTTCCCTGAGAAGGTGGGTTGAGTCACTGAACAGCCACACCTTTCACCCAAAAACCACTTCCTGATGACCTGTGATGGGGAAGGCCGGGGCTCTGGCTCTGGATGGGGCGGAGGGGGGATGTCGAGGGGCAGATATGTGTAACCCACCCCCAGGGCCTTCTAAGCAAGGAGTTCTGAATCTGCCGTGAGTGGCCACAAGGCCAGTCATAGGGGTTGAACCAGCAGATGGATGAGAAACATTGATAGATCTGAGAGCACAGAGGATGGGAGGAGGGGTCAGCCCCAACTTAAAGAGGAGCCTGCTGGGATGCAGAAGAGAAATTTCTTTTCAATAGATGAAAATGGGGCAGAGGGTGTGGGTTTGGAGAACAGGAAGCCCTTCTGGTCCTACAACTCCCCATCACGTCTTCCAAAGGCCAGGAGACTGCCAGCGCTGGGGATGGGTTTGGGCTAGGATTGTTTTCATCGGAAAAGGAACCATGTTTTTTCTGGATCTGTGGATCCCGGGAAAGGAACCAGAGAGCATCGGCCTTATGGGGTTGCATGCTTGTTTGTTTCTACATCAGCGGAGTCCAGAGTCCGGGGTGCCGTGTGGGTGCTGGGGGGGCATCTACCCTTACCCCAGGAGGGGGGTGGCGGAAACTGTGTCCCCAGAGGTCTGTACGACCTCAAGCAGAGAAGAAGAGGGAGCATCGCTGGGGTCCAGGGTGGAGACAACAGTGTGCAAAGCCCTGAGTGAGTGGCAGTGTGATGTGACCACAGAATCAGAGTGTCATGAAGGGCAGGGCAGGGCCAGACCGAGAGTTCAGGATGGGAAATAAAGGGCATGGGGCAAAGCCTTATGGAGGCTTTATTCGCCATTCAGACTTTGGGGCTTTATCCTGTAGGCAGTGAGAGTCACTGAAGGGCTTAGGCCAGGAGTGACGTGCCCAGCGTTTGCTTCAGAGTTTGGAGGAGCCATAAATTTGGAGTCACCACCATATAGATTGCATAGAAAGCCAACTTAAAGCCGCGGGTCTGGGTGAGATTACCCAGACGCAGTGTGCGGAGAGAAAAATAGAAGCATCACACAGGCCGAGTGCTGGGCGCCTCCAATGTCAAGGTGAAGGGGGGCCGGCGATGAAAGAGGAAACCCAGGAGTGTGTGGGGTCCTGGTCTCTTGTGAAGAGAGCATTTGAACAAGGAGGGAGTGATCAGTACTGCCAGACGCTGCCGATGGGTCAAGTAGAGTGGGGACTGGGGGCTCACGGGTGAATGAATGCAGTGTTCTGGAAGGTAAGAGTGGCCTTGAGGAGAACGCAGGGTAGAGCGGGCTGGTGGGATGAGCCCCTGAGTGCTTTCAAGGAGAACAGGGGCGAAGACTCAGAGGTGTGAAGGCGGACAGCTCTTCCAAGGAGCATAGCCATTCGCTGGAGGAGGACGCTGGGCACAGAGAGCTTTTCCTCTCTTCTTTTTTGTTCTCTTCTTTTTGTGGGGAGGAAATGACAGCAGGTCTGCACACTGATAGGAGGAGCGGCCCGGGAGGGAATGAGGAACTAGTGATGCAGGTCAGACGGGGACCGTGCTTGGGGGCTGACCTCGTGTGGGGGCTGGCGGGGGCTGGCGCACAAGCCGGGTAGGGGCTGGCCGTGGTGAGGAGCAGGGACGGTCTGTCCACAGCACAGGTGCAGGATTTGCAAAGGGGCAGTGGGAGGGCAGCTGTAGGGAAGAGAGTTTCTGGTTGCCTTCAATCCCTTCCCACTTCTCCAGTGGCTAGATAGCAAGGTGATTCGCGGAGATAGGGGTGCAGCGGAGGAGTTGGAGGTTTAAAAGAGAGAGGAGGGGTCAATGGGAGAGTGAATGGACCAGAGAAATGATGAATGATGACAGCCGGCAGCCAACACCCACTTGAGTTGAGGGATCATCAATTCAAAGCGGGAGTCTTTGACCCTCCGTTCAGAGCTGGGTGTTTATCAGGAGGAGGGAAGGACAGGGCAGGGAGTCGAGCAGTGAGGAGCCAGGAGGACCCTCAATTTTGCCTCTAGCCCCAGGATAGAGGGTCAGAAGACAGCCCTCTACGTGTGGGGGCTGGGGGGAAGGAGCCAGAGAGAGAGGGTTCGGTTAGCGAAAGAGGGAAGGGCACATTCAAAGAAGGGGCAGAGGGAGGCTGGTGTGTGGAGGGACGGGGTGTGGGGTGTGGGGGGAGAGGGAACCGCGAAGGTGAGCCAGAGCGTGGACCCCGCCTGGTCTGCAGGTGTCTCAGGGAATGCGCGACCCCGGACCCTCCACCCACCCCCTTTTCCCCAGCCCTCCTGCACATCTCCTCGGAGCAGCTCCTTAGCCAAGTGCTGCCCGCAGCCTTGTGTCTGAGGAACCCGAGAGATAATCATCTTGGAGGCGCTGAGGTGTTCAAATTGCGGCAGGATCAGCGTTTGCTAATATCGCGGTAACACAGCCCAGGGGATGAGCCGTCCGTTCACAAAGCCACAGAGGCCGCTTATCTTGCATACCTCGCTCCTCTACAAGGGATGCCAGGTGCCAGTGCGCTGGAAATCACAGAGGAAAAGGCCTGGGTGGGGGCAGAGATATTAAAAGAAAAAAATCAGTAAAAGCCCTTATTTTTAGGCCCATTGAAGTAGGAAATATGTGCTCAGACTATGAAAACCGAGCCACGAAGCCAGCCCCCACCCCTCGGGGAGAAGCAGGGGTCCTGGGCTGCAGAAGCCTGCCATTCGTTACTTTTGATTTACTGCAGAGCGGACAAGAGACACTCACATGATACATAGCCTGTGTATTCTTCTATTGATTTCCAAGACTTCGTTTTCTAAACTTCCCATCCATCAGCAGCATCCGTGCCTGCTCTCCCCCAGAGATGAAATAGGGGGTGAACCACCCCCTCTTGCGTGGTGTGGCAAGTTTTATGAGCCCGGAAGATTGGAAACGGGGGCTTGACTCATGCTGGCTTCTGCCAACAGGTGGGGTCCCTGAAGCTGAAATGGGGGAAGGGTGTGGCTGTTGGGAAGGGGCACGAACGCCCCTAGAGCCCAAACAAAATGGCCAAGGAAGAGCGAAGTAGTATGTTAGGGAAGAGGCATGTACTTGGTGGTTGTTGCCCCCTGTAGAGGCTGTCTTGGATGCTGCAACTCTAAACACTTTGGAGCTGAAGAACCAGCATGAGCACAGCCCACATTTGCCATCGGCTTCTCCCTCACAACAGAAGGGTGGGGATGCTGCCACGGCTGCCAGCCCGTGGACCCTGAGGAAAGAACCGGTCCCCACTGGCTGCCGAAAGAGGTTATCATGCCCCCACCGGAAGACACATGGTTCTGTGCCTATAAGGAAACTTGGGTACCCACGTACCACCTTAACTCCTCTCCTCCTGCCAATATTCTCAGAATGGAAAAGGCAAGCATCTGTGATGTTATGTCCACCCCCACCCTCCCCAACCCTATTTACAAAAGAGATTCTTGCTGCTTTCACAAAGCAGCTCTCAGTATCTGGGGGGGAGGGGGGTTTGGATGGAGGAAAACAGGAAAGCTCTTCACTGTATCCCCTTTGAGTCTGAAGCACAATGGAGAGAGGCAGGGCTGAGGCCTGCCAGGGCCTTGGGGGAGTAGAGACAGATACAGAAGGCCTACACTCTGTTGTTAAGGGCACCTTGCCTTTGTGGGGAGCACTGGGGAATCTTGGACTGAGCTAAGACTCTCAGCTCAGAGCATCCTGTAACAGGAGAGGAGACAGAATTCCAGGAGCTGAGCAAGGAAGCCGAGTATCGGGAGCCTGGGACCCATTCGGTTCCGTGGACTTTGGCCAAACTCCCCATCTCTCTGTACCTCAGTTTCCCTCGGAGAAATAGTCTTTTCCAGTTTATTCCCCTCTCTGGGATATGGGGAGGCATCCACAGAGTCTCAGAAGTGACAATATTACAAATAAGGGAATTATCGATGTGACTGATGGTTTCAATTGAGCCTTGGGGTCTCTGCTATTTAGAGGCCGGATCAATAGTAATAACAACAATAAATAGAGAATAACTCAGGAGAGAGTCCATAAAGGACCCCACGGCAACAGGGCCGGATGGTGCAGAAACAGGGAGGCTTCCATGCTGCCCGCATCCGCTCGGCCGCTAGGCTTGCTCTGGGGACCGGCCACCCTGCCATGTGGCCGGGCTGTCCAGGGCCCATGGCTGCTCCAGATGGCATTCCGAAGGGAACCCGGCTGTGCTAGGAGTGAGGACAGGAAGCGAGGGAGGATGCTAAGCTAAAGGAGTTCCCAGAGGTAGCGCATGGTGTCGACAAGCACGAGAGGTGGCCGAGTGAGATAGCACCCAAGGGCCCTGAAGCCAGTCACCAGCCGTGTGTGAGAGAGCCGAGGAGGGGTGGGGGACAAATGCCACAGCGTGGGATGGACCAGTCACAGCCAGCGCCCATCCTGCGGGCAGCTTGCGGAGAGAGCAGACGTACTGGAAAGCACATGGGATGCGGAATTCAAGGACTTGGTTTGAAGTCCCGGCTCTGGAACTTCATACCCGGTGATGGGCTGGTTACACCACCGCCCTAGCCTTGGGTTTCGTGTCTGCAAAATGGGGACACTGGCTAACTTGTCGCGGTGCGACATCCCCCGAGAGAAGATTGCGGAAGCTTGCTGCAAAATATTTGGTTTTTATTGGACACTTACACGTGTGGGACGATGGGCAGTCTCCCAGGAACGCCTCCTTTTCCAAGGTGTTTTTGCCACACCCTAGTTACCCCAAGACCAGCATTCTGACCTTCGTCCTCATGAGGCAGAACTGAATGAAGATGCTGGGTCCTAGGAGAGATGGGATTGCCTCCTTCTCCCTCATTCCCCAACCTGGCCTCTGGCTGAGACATTTTTATACAAGGGATTGTTTGCCTCTGACTTTCCTGGTGAACTGTAAGCCCTCATGTGCTGGTGGTAGTAGGCACAGTCCTGACTCGCACTCGTGCTCAGTGAGTGAGTGATCCTGTGGGTAAAGGTAGGTCTCCTCGGGCACAAACCACCAGCAATGACATATCTGTCACAGGCTTTTCCTCCAGGAGAGGGTTAGTGACATAGTAGATTGATACAGGACGCCTCAGGTGGGATCAGGAAAGCTCCTTTAAAGGGGGAAAAGTCTAGAGAGGGACTCCCTGGGCTGGCCCTTCTGAAAACATTCTTCAAGCACCTGGGCTTTGGCTTCAGCCCCATGGATTTCCTCTCTAGACTGGTGGCTGGAGAGAATCGATGGCATTACAGCCTTATTGATGAACTCCCCCGCCCCCCAAGTACAAACCTCCCAGAAATCAACAGAGGGACATGTGCCCCGCCAACAGATGTGGCAGAGGTACAGAGATGAACAGGGACCCGGGTCCCAGCAGAATCTACTTTTATTAAAGCCATCAAGTGGAGTGTGGTCACTCACGATGCGTGGGTGTCATCTGGCATAGTACCCGCCCCCACACAAACACAGGCGTACGCGCACTCCCATGTGGGCACAGACACAGATGCACATGGATACGTGCGGGATGGCACACCTGCAAGATACGCACGCACACACGCACGCACAGGACGTGTTCAAACAGTAATTCACACGGTGAAACTTCTCACCCCTTGGGCCATCAGGGGATTGCCATGCCGCTAATAGATTACTGTCCCTGATCCAACCAGAAGTCTGGGCTCTCCGAATGACTTAAAATCACAGAATTATAGATGGAAGCGGCCTTACAAATCAGCTATTTCAACCTCCAGCCTAAAGCATAAAAATCCTCTCTAACATTCTGACGTGTTGACACAGAGCCTCTGCTTAACCCCTCAGTGATGGAGAACCTATTACCGGCCTTGGAACCCCATCTGATCGTTATTATTAAGAAGAACTGCCATTTATTGAGAGCTGAGCGTGCACCCAGTGCTATGCTAAGCATGTGAGGTAGACGACGGCAGATGAGCCGGCAAGGTAGGCCTTCTTATCTCCGTTTAATGGAAGCTTAGACTGAGCCTCATAAAAACTGACTTGTCCTTAGCGACACATCGAGGGTGGGACAGAGCTGGGATTTGAACCCGGGGCTGTCTGACTCCATAGTCCTCGCCCTGTCAGGTCACACTAACTTGCCTTAAGTCATAGTGTGTAGGAAATTGTTGCTCAGAATGAGCCAAACTCTGCTTTCCAGATCTGACCTCAAGTTTTGCAGAGGCTCCCATCTGCCCCCACACTTCCCTTCTCCCCACACCTGTCCCTCTACTTTGATGCCTCTGGTTGCCCTTTTCCACGTACAGGCCCCCAAAGGAATTCTGTTTTCTGCGGGATATCACCTCCATCATTTGGACACCTTACTTGGAGGATGCAACCCTAAGGTGCCACTGGCCTTTTGGGGCAGCATATCACATCATTGATTGTTGTGCAAACAATCTGCAGGGTTTCATTTGGCTTTAGTCAGCTGATTTTATTTTACATAAACTACTATCAGCTACTTCTATAGTTGAGATTTTAAAAAAGAAAAAAAAAAAAACCCTGCTTTCAGCTTATTGTTCCATCTACGTTTAAGATCGTTTTGAAGTAGAGCTTGTCAGGGGATACGTTAGCCTCGCAGCTTGGAGGTGTTTGCAAATTGGGTAAGCTGAGTTTCTATGCCAAGTCAGTGATCAAAGCCAGGCCAAGATTCAAGGGCTGAGTCTCGAACCATCGACTAGAGACTGCCTACTAGGTGACACTGATCTGTGAAACATTATTCCGCTTCCGATGTCAAATGCCAGTTACAGCTTGGTGTTCAGACTAAGACTAGCGATATGCCAGGGGTCGCTTCGGGAGAAGTGGAGGGCAAAGGTCAATTCCAATCCAGCAAGGGAGAAATGCCAAACTCAGTAAAAATCACTCCTGTCCAGGAGGCAAGGGTGCCTGGTGGTGGCATCGGGTCTGGAAACATCAGTGGCTCAAGGGGGCGTGTATGCCCACGTTAGGGTTTGAGGCATGCACCGGGCTTAGGAATATGCAACACAAAGGAGCCATTGCAGGCAATGTCCAGGTGGATTCCGGAAGATTGAATCGTGTGGCCTAGGGCTTCTTTTAAAGGCACAGACATGCCTTTCTGAGTGTGTACCCCCTGTCTTTCAAGGTACCACCTGCCTTGTTCCACCTGGCCTCCGGTCAACTTTAGATCTCCTGGTCGTGAATCTTCTTGATGATATTACCTAGCCCGTGTTTCTCCATTTTGCCCATAAGGATGAAAACTGTGGTCAATAACTTTCTGAAATTGAAGTGTTTCCTGTGTTAGGCATTCATTCCTCTTATATCAGTTTGGATGTTTTTTTCCCTGCAGGTTATAGAAACCCTATATCAAATTGGTTTAAACAATAAGGAGATTTTTGGTATCACATAACAGGAAGCCCCGAGATGGATGCAATTCGGGATTGGTTGATGCAGTAGCTTGATGATGTCCCCAGAGGCTCAGATTCCAGCCATCTGGTCTACCATCCACAGCATTACCTTTTGGTTTGGTTGGTTTGGTTTGCTTGTTTTAATTTAAATTCCAGTTAGTTAACATACAGTGTGATATTAGTTTCAGGTGTACAGTACAGTGACTCAGCACCTCCATACATCACTGGGGGCTCATCACAAGTGCCCTCCTGCATCCCCATCGCCTAGGTCACCCCTCTCCACCCACCTCCCCTCTGGTAACCAGCAGTTTGCTCCCTATAGTTAAGAGTCTATTTCTTGGTTTGCCCCCTTCTCTTCTTTTTTCCCTTTGCTTGTTTGTTTTGTTTCTTAAATTCCACATATGCATGAAATCATATGGTATTTGTCTCTCTGACTTATTTCACTTAGGATAATACTCTCTATTTCCATCCACGTCATTGCAAATGGCAAGATTTCATTCTTTTTTATGGCTGAATAATATTCCCCTCTCTGTATATCTCACATCTTCTTTACCCATGTGTTAATTGATAGACACTTGGGCTGTTTCCATAAGTTGGCTTTATAGATAATGATACTATAAGCACAGGGGTGTGTGTATCCCTTTGAATTAATGTTTGTGTATCCTTTGGGTAGATACCCAGTAGTGTGATTGCTGGACTGTAGGGTTGTTCTATTTTTAACTTTTTGAGGAACCTCCATACTCTTTTCCAGAGTGGCTGCACCAGTTTGCATTCCCACCAACAGTACACGGGGGTGCCTTTGTTCCCACATCCGTGCCAACACCTGTTGTTTCTTGTGTTTTTGATTTTAGCCATTCTGATAGGTGTGAAGTGATATCTCACTCTAGTTTTAATTTGCATTTCCCCTGAGGATGAGTGATGATGAGCACTTTCTCATGTGTCCCTTGGCCATCTGTATGTCTTTTTTTTTTTTTAATGTGTATTCCTGTCTTCTGCCCATTTTCTGATTGGATTATTTGGTTTTGAGATGTTGAGTCTTACATGTTCTTTATATATTTTGGATACTAACCCACTATCAGATACATCATTTGCAAATACCTTCTCCCCTTCTGTAGGTTGTCTTTTAGTTTTGTTGATTGTTTCCTTGGCCGTGCAGAAGCTTTTCGCTTTGATGTAGTCCCAGTAGTTTATTTTTGCCTTTGTTTCCCATGCCTCGAGCAGACATACCTAGAAAGAAGTTGCTACGGGCGATGTCAAGGAAGTTACTGCCTGTGTTCTCATCTAGGATTTTTATGGTTTCAGGTCTCACACGTAGGTCTTTAATCCATTTGGAGTTTATTTTTGTGTATGGTTTAAGAAAGTGGTCCAGTTTCATTCTTCTGCATGTGCTGTGCAGTTTTCCCAACACTCTTTGTGGAAGAGACACACACGATTAGTTTCTTCAAATCGGATGACCCTCACGCTCCCAAGCTGTCTGCCAAAGTGATTGCAGCTACATGCCTTGTTTCCATCCAGGGAGCGAGAAACTGGATTCTCTCCTCCAAAGCTCTCAGCAAGTCTGTCTTCGTGTTTCCTTGGCTCGGTTCTGCTAGGTCTGCCTCAGATTGAACCAGCCATGTGGGATAGGGGGGCAGGGATCCGTGTCCGGATGTGTTCGCTGCATCCCAACCCTCCAGTGCAGGCACGCTCTTGAGAAATAAATGAGATGGTTTGGGCTTGGCTCATGCTTCGTGAGCCCGCGTTGGTTCCCGGTGTTCACCATTTCCCTTTGGGTCCAAATAAACATCTATTATTTAAGAACCAATGCTAGAGTTTTACCAGAGATGACAGTCTCTGGGATCTTCCGCTCCATCCCATTTTTGAAGTAAATGGGGGCACAATGTACCTCTTCTAGTCCCAGGATCATTTAGAGCAGTGGTTTGCAAATGTGAGTGTGCCGGGGGATACCTGGGGAGGGTCTTGAAAATATACGCGTGGCCTCATGGTTCACAGCATGGGGGATTCAGAAGCCAGATCACCCGAGCTCAAATCTGGGCTCGGTCACTTACCGTGACTCAGTCTCTCTAGGCCTCCGCTTTCTCATCTCTAAAATAGAAGTACCGAGAGGCTCTCCCACGTGGAATCACTGTGATGATTAAGGGAGAAGTATGTATAAATTGTTTAGAACGGTGCCCGTAAGTGGTATGCGTGTGTTGGCTAAATAAATCGATGTCCCCTGTCCCCAGCCTTAGAGATTCTTGATGATTCTCTGATGATTCAAGCCAGGTGAGGAAGGCTGTGGGCAGGAATCTGCTCTCTGGGTTCTGATGCTGGTGGGTCGAGCGCCCTGAGATGCTGGCGACGTGTCCATCCTGCGGGAAGCTGTTCCTGAGCATTGGGATGAAAAACACGCTTTAGCCCGGGAGTAAAAATCCCAAGCAAATAAAAGCTTCCTCTGCTAGCCGAAAGTAGCGTTCCTATGAAAACTTTTGTAAGCCAAAATGGTGCAAAGGGGGAGAAGCAGTTAACCGTTCATTTATATGGAAGAATGTCTAGGTGTTCCCAGACCCCCTAAAATAAGCTCTCTTAGGCTTTTCTGATACCTTAGGACACATCTTGCTAATAGATGCACGAAAGAAATTGGGATGAAGCCCAGATACAGACAGTTCAAAACCAGGGCGGCCGGAGGCTGAGAGGCTGCGTGTAGTTCCCTACGAAGGAGCGTGGCGGCGCCACTCACCGCTCCGGGGTCCCCTGCCTTGATCCTGGCTTGCGGCAACACAGATGCTGAATGTTTTCCTTCATGGGACACAAGCAGGGTGGGAATGTGGTTTCACTTGGGCCTCTCTCGATGTTATAATATCCTCCCTGAAGAATGAGGCTCATTCATTTGTAATGGCTTCAAAAAATCCTTAATGTGCCCACTGTCCCTGGTGTTCCCAGGCCACCCGGGGCTCTGATGTCACTGGTACCCTTCCCGCAGCCCCAGGTTGCCTGGGATGTGGACCCTCCTCCCTGCCCACCTCCCCCAGTTTTGGAACATGCTCCCCCCTCGACCCATTACAGCCTGAGCTCACCATAGAGCTCCTCCAGGACTGGAGCATCACCCTACACACTGCCTCCCTTTTCCCCATCAGCCTCATTAGTGATCACAGTGTCCGAACTCAGTGTTTCTCAGCCTTCCCCAGCCGTCTTCCCTGTACAGTCTTCCCTGTACAGCCTCTGCCCGTGGGACCGATGCTATCTCCTCTGAACCTGGGCGACTCTACCTGCTGAAATTCTATGGTCCATTCTGACTATGCCTACCTTTCCCTCTCGTCACTTACGGACCCTAGGAAGGCTTTGCCCCAAGCTTCCCATATCCTTTATCTATTGCTTCATTAAAAAAAAAAAAGCCCACTCCGGTACTCAGTGAGTTAAAATAGCAACCATCTATTTGCCTATGATTCTGCAGTTTGGGCTGGGCTTCTCCTGGTCTCCCCGGGGCTCACTTTTGCGGCTGCCACCCAAGGCACAGCTGGGGGCCAGGCTTCTACCAGGCACCTTGCTTGCATGCCCAGAGGCTAGCAGGATAGCAAGGATGGTTGGGACAGTGGCCTGGCCTCTGTCCCCACCTGTCTCACACCCTCCAGGAGGCTTCCTTACATGGTCGCCACAGGGCAGCAAGAGCCAAGGGGCAGAAGCCGCAAGGACTCGTAAGATCTGGGTTCAGAGGTCACGTGGCATCACTTCTTCTACAGGTCACATAGGTCACATGACCAGCCCAGATGCGGAGCAGGGAAACAGACCCTCGGTGTGGGGAGCTGTAAAGGAAGCGAGGCCATTTTTCCTCCACTGCTCCTCCTTTCATTAAACCGATGTTGAGGGCCTATGTTGAGGGGACAAGGAAGATGATTCGGATCTCTGGAAAGGACTCAAAACCTGGTGGAAGAAACAGGAAGCTAAAGAGAGCATTACCACACCGCGCCACAAACAGTCATCACGCCGGCTTTTATGTGCTTGCCATCTGCTAGGCACCGTGCTCACGGGTACATCTGCTCCCTCTCACCAAGCCTGGACTGGAACCCTCTGGGAGAAGTGTGTTAATAATTGTGCCTGCTCTTCAGATGGAAACATCAAGGCGCAGAGAGGTTAGGTGTCAAGAATGCGAGGTGAGACATAAACTCAGTTGATGCGGGACTCCAGAGCCCTTGCTCTTCCCAGGTACTGTGACCTTCCTCTCCAAGTTCAGCCAGCAGCAAGGACAGCATCTTGCTCTCGGCCTTGGCCAGGGGAGGAGGTCCATCAATCGGCAAGTAGATGGGGGAACAGGAGAAAGACCAGGGATGGCAGCAGATGTCACAGCACACAAACGGGGAACAACCCCCCCTCGCCTTTCACTGTCCTTCTCTGGACCCTCAGCAGGCTCCCTGTGTCTTTCACCTGACTATGACTTAGAGGACCCACCAAGACCAAAGGCCAAGGTGGCGTGAGGCTGCGTGAAAGGTCTGAGAACAAAGAAGTCACCTCCTCCCAAACTGTCCCAGAGACACGTGATCAGGGGAGGAAACTGTTCCCCAAGCCACACAGGAAACTGCGTCTCTGTAAACTCACCCATGACGTCAGCCCTGCATCCAGAAAGGCCATTGTACCTTCCTTCCCACTCATCCCTGCATTAACCAATTACTGAAAATAGCTCAAAATAGCACCTGTCCCTCAGCTGGGGCCGCTGCAGGAATATGGTTTGTGATCCTTTTCGAGAAAGAGCGAGTCTGTTGGAAATCAGTGCAGTGAGAGGATGATTCTCGGGCTCTCACACCAGGGTCTGGCTCCACCTCAGACCTGCCCGGAGCACGCTGGGCTACAGAGTTAACACGTGTCCTACAAGACAGTCACAGTGGAACGTGGCCTCTTGGACCAGCTACAGTCTGAGTCTCCAGGTTGCCGTCGAGGGACAGCCCTGGGACCCAACCCCATGAGCCAACCAGGCCCCCACCGAAGCAGCTGCTCGAGAAGTTGGCCAAGGCACAGGAGTGGTCTGGAAAGTTCCATGGTCTGCTTCAGTCCCGGCCATTTCTCCACACGTCAGGCCCCCCAAGGATCCCAAGGGCTTCTTATCCCCACCAATCACTCCTAAACCCATCTTCAAATCTGCCATAGCCATGTGAAAGGATGCTTACTGTAAAGAATAAGAGAACAACAGCAGCAAAGTAAATATCCATCCATAGGGTTACAGTTAAACATGGGTACCGCTTACTGATGGAACACAAAAAATTAAGTGAACAAAGGGGATCTCTATTTTTTTTTAATAAAGATTTTATTTATTTATTTGACAAAGAGATCACAGGTAGGCAGAGAGGCAGGCGGGGGATGGGGGAGTGAAAGCAGGCTCCCAACTGAGCAGGGAACCTGACGCGGGGCTCAATCCCAGGACCCTGAGATCATGACCTGAGTGAAGGCAGAGGCTTTAACCCACTGAGCCACCCAGGCGCCTCGAACGAAGGGGATCTCTTTACTGGCATGGAAATCACAGCAAGGAAACTGTCAAGTGAAAACGGCAAGCCACATAAACATCAACCCATCTATCTCCCTATCTCTAGCTATCATCTACCTACCTACCCGTCTGTCTAAACAGTGAACTGAAAATGGGATTTCCTTCAAGGAGGGGAGAGGGATGGAGGGAGGTAATGAGGACTTTTGCTTCCCTTGTATTCTTTGAGTTTTTACTAGAAGGTATTCGTGTATTACTCGTAAAATTAAAAATTAAACACATTCCTAAGGAAAGCAAAGCTGTAGAGAATGATCCACTAACAAAATGTAAACTAGTCCATCCCTAAATCCAGCCTTGGTTTATTTGGGTTTTTCTCCAGCTGGGCGTCAGTCCTCCTCAGAAATGGCCTACGTGGCTCCTTACTACCCGGCCCGGGGCCCCTTCTCCCTCCTTGGCTGAAGGCCCTTGGTTTCACCCGGAGTCCCAGCCTCACCCGCACACCTCATCCCAGCCCCCAAAAGCCAGCAGGGAGAGTGCAGATGGCTTGGGTCGCAAGTTCTGTGCTGGAACCGTGTCCCACAGTCAGTGCCCTGGGATCCTGTCCTGATTGCAGACCCAGATTCTCTCTGCCTGGATCTCTTCCAAGTGCCTCTCCCTTCATCCCCTCAGCTTCCCTCCCCAGTTTGGGCCCTGTCCCTGGGGCTATATCCCCCATTCGCCCCACTGGTACGACAGGCCTGACTGGTGGCCCCATCTCAGCCACAATGGGAAGGGCGTGTGGGTTCCGCTGGGGTCTCCGGAAATGCCATGATTGGCCCCCCAGCCCCGGAGCAAGTGGCCTGACTGGACTCTCCAAGGACCCGCATGGGCTCGGGAGGGTCTACACGGACAGGTGGCTTGGATATTGGTTTCAGTCTCCCACGTGGGGCATTCTGGGAGGAGAGCTAGTGTGCATCCGGGGCGGGAGGCAGGGGTTGGGGCGGGGGAGTCAGCCTGAGGTCCCTCGGCTGGGCACTGCCACCCCCACCTGTCTACTCAGACTACTCGGACCATCTGGTTCCTCTGGCTAAATCCGCAGTGTGAGGCTTTGGGGAGGATTCCGGGAGTGGGTCTGCCAGCATTGCTGTGCATGACGGTAGGGAGCCGTGTCATCTCTTTCCCCAGAAGACTCTAGAAGGAGGAGAGCTCCTTCCCCGCAACTAGTCTATCAGACTATTTTATCTGTAGTTGGGCCGGGAAGCAGGAGAAGGCCCCCTGATGACAAGCCCATGCCAGGACCCATCAGAACAGAACAAAGTGTTGTGGTTGCAATGAGCCTGCTTCCCCCTAGAACTTGCCCTTCTAGGAACACCCAGCTTATCAGGAATGCGGATTTGAAGGCTCCGGGGATGTCCTTGAACTTAAGGAGACGCCTGCCCCTCCATGGGGTTGGGCAGGCCTACCACACGGACTTCTTGCTTCCATGTGATCAGAGGCAGCTCCCCTCCAAGAATTATGAAGGGTTCTGTTCTCCACCGCACTCAAGGTAGTGTCTGCCCAGGATTCACAGACCCCGCCTCTGACGCTCAGCAACACCCATCTGTTCCTTGGCCTCTCTCAAATCCTCGGCTTGTAATGATGAACTCATCCCTGGCTCCAAATTATCTATTAATAAGTAACCATCCCCGAGATCACACAGTCCAATTAACAGAAGCCTGGTATCAGACAGCGTGGTGGTGGGTGTCAGAGAGGGGGCAGACGCTCACACATCTTGCTTGCTCAGGAGGCGAGGGTGCAAGATGGCAGCAGCCCAGGGTCCTTCCAAGGGCACCGGGACCCTCCGTCATTAGAATGGAAAAAGGCCCCCGACGCACAAAGGCCGGGGAGAGGGACGATAACAGAGCCACTCTGAGAGCCGAGACGTTTCTCGGGTTCGTAGCAGCTGCCAGTGTCTTTGGCATAAGTACCGGTAGGTGGGCGTCTGGTCGAAGCCGATGTGTGGGTGGTGGAAGAAACAGTCCAATTGACGTGAGTTAAGAACTGAGGGTTATTTTGAATTCTTTCTTTTTTAATTTGAGCTTCTTCCTTTTTCTTGGGGGGGGGGAGGAGTTGTTTTTCTGTGGAGAGGCCAGGAAAGGGGAAAGAAGAGGGCTGGTAGAGAAGGACAAATGCAGGGCGCCTGGGTGGCTCAGTTGGTTAAGCAACTGCCTTCAACTCAGGTCCTGATCCTAAAGTCCCAGGATCAAGTCCCTGCTCAGCAGGGAGTCTGATTTCTATCTGACCCTCCCCACCTCATGCTTTCTCTCTCTCATCTCTTTCTTGCTCTCAAATAAATAAATAAAATCTTCAAGGGGCGCCTGGGTGGCTCAGTCGGTTAAGCGTCTGCCTTCGGCTCAGGTCTTGACCCTGGGGTCCTGGAATCAAGCCCCACACCAGGCTCACTGCTCAGCGGGAAGCCTGCTTCTCCCGCTCCCACTCCCCCTGCTTATGTTCCCACTTTTGCTGTGTCTCTGTCAAATAAATAAATAAAATCTTAAAAAAAAAAAAAAAAAAAGGACAAATGTAGAAATGAGTCTTGATTCATTCCTGGCCTGGTCGTTCCCCTGAAATCCTGCCTGGAGGCAGTGACATGGGCCAGAGGACCCTCTGGCATCCTTTCCTGGGGCTGGGGGTGGGGGTGGGGAATCCTGGCTGGGAGGGAGGGTCTAAGAGGCAAGAATGATGCCTTTGAGGCTGGAGGGGGACCTGTCGTCATGGTAACCCTGAGATTCAGTTTCCCCATGTGAGTAGGTGCTCTGGGCATGTGAGAATAGGATTCCGCAGTTTAGGGAGAAGCTCAACTCTGGGGATCCAAATTTCCCCAGGAAACCAACACGACAACCCATGTACTTGGTGAGAAGGTGGCTCCCTTTGCCAAATCCCCCCGTGATCTTCCTTTGGGGAAGGAAGGACCAGCAGCCAGAAGGAGCTACCCAGAGACCCAAGTTCACCAAGAGTGAGAGGCCCATAGTACAGGCGAGAGAAATGAAACGTACCCACTGGTGAGAATGAACCTAAACATTTCCACAAGCTCAAGAGCGGAGAATACCATCATGGCAGCGAAAATAAATCGAATTAACAGCTGGACCAATGGAAGTAAGGTCTGAGGGTCTCGGGGGGCAGAACAACCTTATAAAATATTCCCATAATTCCCGAGCTTCGGGTCCCTTGTACATCAGATCCCACAGGTACATTGACAGGCGCTCGTTGCTCACTCTTCCAACCCAGGCTCCCAACCCACCCCAGGCCACCTCTTCTCCTGCCAGACTGGAGGTGAGTATGCACGCGGGACACGCGAGCCCGCGGCACTCACCTGCTGCTCTGCGTCCCGGCCCCGGGCCCCGTGTGGGGCCTGGGGAGCCCCTCGTCCTGCAGCCAGACTTAGGTGTCTCCAGAAATGCAAAGCGCTCTCATCCCGGAAGGCAGGAGAGGCAGATTTTAACTCAGACAATGTTTAAGACACCCGAGAGCAGAGACAAGCTAATGTTTGCATAAATGCCCTCCCACTGAACCTCCTCCCCGTGCATCTGTCCCCTGGCTCTCACACAGCTAGGACCGCCGTTGTGGGTAAATAAGGGAGTCCCCAGAGAGGCAGGAAGCCCTCCTCCTCGTCCTCCCAGGCCTGCTGCCTCTAGGTTTCCGCTCCTACAGCCCAGCCCAGCCCCTGCCTCCTCCCCCTCCTCCTCCTCCCCCTGTGCGGGGGGGCTACCCCACCCCCTTCCCATTCCCTTTATCTCCTTCCTCTCCTTTCCCATTTCTGGCCCGGGCTTAGCCCTCTATAATGACTTAATCTTGCCGACAGGGTGACAAGCGGATGAATCGAACTCGGAGGCTTTTTTCTGCACTCCAGATTCATTTGAAGATTTCTCCCAGATGCGGCACTAAAACCCTAGATTCAATTTCCCTTTGACATAATAACCGAATTAGTCTCATATTGTCATACATAAATTACTAGCCAGTCAGGGTGCCACCAGAGGGAGAGAGAGCTGGAGAGAAAGCGAGGCGTGAGCATCCAAAGGGGCGTGACTGTGACGAGTGGGGACCCGAATAACAAGCGGGGACCTGAAGGGTAGCAGCTAATCATATCTGACAAACGAGGACAATTCCCAGGCTGCGGCAAAGGTAAAGATTATTTACCTTCCTCTCCATGCCCCTGGCCATTAAGATGTCACCATGGGGAGCCGTGTACCTTACAAGAGATACACAGATCTAAATATCTTCTCGATTAAGTGATGCTCTGTTTGCAAAGGCTGCCTTCAAAGAGGAAAATGTAATTTTGTGGAACACTGCGGCAGCCTCTAGGCCTGGAGACAGAGCCGGGCCCAGCAGAAGACCTGTAGGATGCCTACAGATGCCCATCCTGGGCCCCCGGGGGCTTGGCCCAGTGGATTCTGGGCACACAGGTGGCGTCCTGGCCTTCCCTGCCTGTGCCCTGGGGTTGGTCACTGGCCAGGGGTGTGGCCAGATCAGAACTAGCTGGAATGAGGCTTCCCCACCTGTCCGCCAGCCATTTGGCCTCCCCTCCACGTCCCCCAACTAACTCTTTTGCTAGTTCTGGTCAATTCTTTGTCTGGAAAGTTCTGGCCTCTGACCTCACCTCTGCATCCTGTGTGTCGACAGGATGTTGACCACAGCTCGAAGCTCTCTCACCAGTTGCTTCACGCAGCCGTTAGGGGTTATCTTTCCAAATGCAAATTTGATGCCAGCACCTCCCTAACCTAAAACTTACAGGTAGCCTCCAAAAGAGGGACATCCAAACCCCTTAGCACGGGCTGCAAGTGGAGCATGAAGTGGCCCTCGCCCAGCTCCCTGCACCCACCGTTTCCCCAGTGCACCCTGGGATTTCCCCAAACTGCTCCTTCTGCCCGGAATGCTCTTCCCTTCCTTTGCTCTTCCGCTTAAGCATTACCTCCTCATGAAACCTCTCCTGGCCTCCCTAGATCTGGTCCAAGCGCTCACATAGACCCTGCACGCCCCTACCCAGAGGAGTTGGCTTGCTGTCCATCATATCTGTGCAGGGCAATGGGAGTTTTGATGATGTGTCTGCCGTGAGCGCAGCAGGGGCCACGAGTCACGTGACTCAGGACCTGCTGATTCCCCCGGTGGTCAGTACAGAGCTCGGCCTGTGGTAGATGTTCAGTAAACGTGTAAGCGATTGTCTGCTGTGGATTCTGTTCTCAGGAGTTGGCTACTTTGGGGGAAACAAAGGGAATCGCTATAGAACAATAAAGGACCAGATTAATCACGTATCGCACTGGACCGTGAGCTCCCAGAGGCCGGGGTGGCATTCATGTCTGCATCTCTGTCCGCGGCACACACGTCCCCCAATAATGCCCAGCACAGCCCCTGCTCAGTACAAATTATAGGAACCATGTTGACGGGGGTCCTGGGTGGCTCAGCTGGGATCGAGCCCCACATCAGGCTCCCTGCTCAGCGGGGAGTCTGCTTCCCCCCTGTTTGCTGCTCTCCCTGCTTGTGCTTGCGCTCTCCCTCCCTCTCTGTGTCAAATCAATAAAATCTTAAAAAGAAAAAAAAGAACTATGTTGATGAATGCAGATTCCAGTTTGTCCTCAGGTGTGACCCGGAGTACAGGCCACCTGCCACTCTACCTTCAACTTTGTATGAACATTACCCCCTGCTCTGCTTGCTTCAGTCCTGTGTTGGATAACTACCTCCTTTTATATTTCTATTTAGTCCGTAGAGTCCCGAAGACTTAAATGACTTTAAAGCCAATGTATCAAATGACCGGGCGGGGTGGGAAAATCAGGACACAGCCTTTCCCCTTCTCTGCCGCATTCAGACCTGCTCTCTCCGATGTCCTCTCTGCCCACACACCCACCCACACCACAGGAATTAGATTCTAGAAGTTTTCTTTTTTCCTTTTTTGTGACAAACATAATTGTATGTATCTAAAGTATACAATGTGTTGATTCGATATACCTATGCATTGTAGAATGATCGCCAAGATCAAGATCATTAACACACCCATCACCTCTCATAGTTAACAAAATTAACTCTTTTGCATGTCTGGTAAAAATACTAAGATCTCCTCTCAGCAACTTCCAAAGATATAATATCAGGCAATTAGTTCCAATAACATGCTTATTCTTCTTACAAATTCGTACCCTTTGGCCTATAGCACCCCATATCTTCCTTCCCCCACCCCCTAGAAACCACCATTCCATTCTCTGTTTCTAAGAAATGGGCTTTTTAAAAAAGATTCCATATATAAGTGATACCACAGAGTATTTTCCTCTCTCTTCCTGGCTTTACTTTACTTAGCACGCCCTCTAGATTCATCCATGTTGTTGCATATGGTAGAATCCCCTTCTTTCTCATGGCCGAATAATATTCCATTATATGCATATATCACATTTTTTTTATCCATTCATCCACTGAAGGGCACTTTTTTAAGAGTAGGCTCCATGCCCAGCATAGAGCCCCATGAGGGGCTTGAGGTCACGACCCTGAGATCAAGACCTGAGATCAAGAGTCCGACACTCAACCGACTGAGCCACCCAGACTCCCCATCCGCTGAAGGACATTCAGGTTGCTTCCATAGCTTGGCTGTTGTGATTAGTGCTGCAATGAACATGGGATACAGATATCTCAGGTACTGATTTCATTTCCTTCACATATATTTCCGTTAAGTTAAAGAGCTTTTGCCCAGCAAAGGAAACTCTCAATAAATTGAGAAACCAGCATATGGAATGGGAGAAGATATTCACAAGCCATATAGAAAGGGTATTATCCAAAATATATAACAAACTCATACAACTCAATAGAAAAAAAAAAAGGCAAATAATCCAATTAAAAAGTGAACAAAGAATCTGGATAGACGTTTTCCCAAAGAAGACATACAAATGGCCAGTAGGTGTATGAAAAGGCTCTCCGCATCACTCATCATCAGGGAAAGGCAAACCGAAACCACAAGTTATTACCTCACTCCTACTGGGATGCTATTATCAAAAAGACAAGAGATAAGAAATGTGTGCGAGGATGTGGAGAAAAGGGAGCCTTTTTATGCTGCTGGTGCAGATGGAAATGGGATAGCTACTATGGAAAGCAGTGTAGCGGTTCCTCAAAAATTAAAAATTGAACTACCGTAGGATCCTATAACTTTTCAATCAACTTCAGTATTGTCTCTTTTCCCTTGTTAAAAAAAATCCATTTCAACCCAAATAAAAACTACAGTCTTCTATCCAACTGAAAGCTCTTCTCCCTTTCCCCTGCCCCACCCGTCCCGGGCTTGTTACCCTGCAGTGGGAAGAGAAGCGGCTTGCTGCTTATCCTTCCTCCTGGCCCTTCTCGTCCTCCTCCCCCTCTCCTCCTTCCTCTCTGCTGCCTCTTTGTCCTCCACAGTCGCGGTGGGGAGACCACGCTCTTTTTCCTTGGTTTAAGCTGTTGTTGGCTCTCTGGATGAGCCGGTAGGTGTCCAAATGCAAGCTTTGTCTCGGGGTGGTGGTGGTGGTGGATTTTGTGGGTCCTTCGAGATATTCTCTGGGAAACAAGACAGTTTCTGCATAAGACAGTTCCCTGATAGGAGCGGTGGGCTCCTCACTGATCTCGCAGGACTCCTTGTCTTCTGCAACTCAGGGGTGCCCCCCACACAGCCTGCCCGGTCCCTCATTCTAGCCAGTGTTCACTGGAGCATCTTTCAAGACAGCTCAAGTCAGGCCGACCTGCAATGATCCATCTGGCCTTCAGGAGGTAACCTTACACCTCCAAACTGTCCATGCAGGCAGCTTCCATGTGCCTGACTGAGCTCCCCTCCAGGAGAATTAGAGATAGGTCTCTTGAGTTTCTACAGTGTAAACGTCCAGCAAGGGGAGGAGGGGGAGCAGATGCCACGCTTCTTGCTCATAGACAGAATCTTCTTTCTACATATGATTTTCTAGAAGCTTCCTTTACTTGGCTTGGGATAGACAGAAGAAGGGAAACTCACAGCACCAGCTCCCCTCTGAAATTCTCACTCTCAGACCATCTTTCTTCTGCAGGGAGGATGGCTGATGGGATGAGGGCTGCAGAACCTGCTCCCCCCTCTCTTGGTAAGGCTATGGCTACGTCTGGCAATGCCTCTCTGGGGCGGGAAACGGACGGCATGTCAGAGGGGCAGCTGAAGAGAACTGAAGAGATTGTTTATAAAGGTGTGGGCAGGGTCCGGGGAACTACAAGGGATTGACAAACATCTTGAGTGTAGGAAGCAAAGGGAGATCGATGTTTCTGGAACCTTAGAAGATCTAGGACGGTCACACAGGTGCCACAGCCTTTACTAGAAGGATCCAGCCATTCTCAAAGCATGACCAAGCTGCGAGGATCCAGAGGAATAAATACCGTGCCTCTGGCCTCCTGCCGTCGGCCGTCCCGCAGGGGCCTCCCCTGGGCTGAATTCAGCCCGATACCCCAGGGCAAAGGAGGCCAGTCAATGCCATCTGCAGAGGTCAGCCGGGCAGGACCCTGGTGGAGAAAAATTGTGCTCCAGGGATACACCGGGGGAATATCCAACACATTCCCCTGTCTTTGAGACATGCAGGAACTTGTCACCCGCCGTCCTCAGCTTGGAGCCTCAGTGAAGCAACAGTGAAAGTCCCATTTGTCAACTAATAACCCACCGCGCCCCGTCTTCCTTAGCTGCTCCCCCCCTCCCCTTGAGACGGCCGCACCCCAGGATAGACTGCAAAACTGGAGTAGAAGGTCTGGGAGCAGAGAGGGCAGCTCTCATCCTCTGCAAAGAGGGGCTTCATTCTGAGCTTTGTCAACACCAAGGCGGCCGGTGCCCAGACATGACCTGCAAACTGAGTAACCACAGTGCAAAGAAGATGGACACCGAGTTCGGACGATCTGCCATTCTAGACTCCCAGGCCACAGCGAGCCATGGTGAGCACACATGATGAAGGGCTGGCCCAGGCTTGCTAGCCGAGGAACCCCCTAAGAGGCCGTGATGAGGAGTAGAAAGAACGCAACTGGACCAGTGATACCCAGGGTAGAGACAACATTGCCGTCTGACTTCAGGGACATAAGAAGGCTGTCCTGTCCCTCGTCTGCTTCTCTGAGGACTGCTTCCGGCGGCGTCCAGCCCAGCTGGCACAGCCTCTTGGACAGGGCGGTGGACCGGCGCCGGCCACCCCAATCCTCGGGAGATGTGGCTTCTCCTGCAAGTGGGGACTGATTTTGAAAGACTCATTCATCAATGTCAGGGCTCCCGCAGACAGGACAAGGTCCAATGTCGCTCGAGCCGGACGAGCCTACCCAGAGATGCATCAACTCTTTGTCACACAAACCATCGTGGATCATACAATATTAACCCTTATATTCTCTCCCGAGGTAAGGTGGGGCGGGGCTTGGGGCTGGTGGGGACACAAGCTTCGAGGGAGAGCCGAGGGCACCTGGCTGCTCCGTCACAGAGACACCAGGAAAGACGTCCGCAGGCCTGCGGGGGTCCCAGGTGCTGCCCCAGACGTCTGCAGGGGGTTGTGCGTGTCAAGCCCGCACTGCAAGCTGTGTTAATAGAAACCCAGGGCCACTGGGCACCTGCCTAAGTTTGATGCTGGCTCAAAGCATAGACTTTTCCATCAGACAGACCTCCATTGAAATCTTGACTTTGCTGCCCCCTTGCCTCGTGACCTCAGGCAAATTAAGGCTCAGTTTCCTGACTTGGAAAATGGGAATGACGAATCTCACAGGGCTGGACTGAGGATTTAATAAGCTGATGTGTGTCACCTGTCTATCCCAGTGCCCGGCGTGCAGTTTGCAGCCAATAAATGGCACCCGTTATAGATTTTTGTTGGCATGCGCCCTTGGTTCCTTGTGGCCAAATCCACGCGGTAGGAACTTTATTTACCCAGAAACTATTTACCCGGCACCTCCCACATGGCACTGGAGAAAAAGAGATCTCGAGGAGCTCAAAGTCCAGTGCTAGAGGCACAGGAGGGGAGCTAATAGCTGTGATATGGGGTGAAGGCTGTGGGTGCAGGGTCCAACTGCCTAACCCTGGCTGGGATGGTCAGGGAGGGCTTCCTGGACGAGGCAGCGCTCAAGCTGAATCTTGCCCACCAGGCAGTCACAGTGGAAACGCTGTGAACCAGCACTGACAAGGGCAACACTAGAGAGTGGCAGCTTTGGGGCGGCTCCAAGTGCCAGCGTGGAGAGGAAGCATGGGCAATGAGCCAGAGAGGAGGTAACGTGCTCGATGGAGGCCTCTGGACTGCATCTTGGGGGGCAGGGAGATCCATCAAAGGGTGGCCAGGAGTCTAGGTCATCAAACAGTCCTCCTGAACCTCATCAAGACTTTGATGGAGGCAGCGGGGCCTGCAGCCCGGAAGCTGTTTGGGGAGAACCCCAGAGCCGGCCTGCTTCCCTCCTGGCTGCCCGACGTCAGACCGCGGCCAGGGGTCAGCCCCACAGGGCCGCAGGCCACCACCCCTGCTGCCATCACCCCCTGCCTCACCCTCCAAGAGGGCCCTGCCCGGACTAATGCCTGAAGGAGAAAGGGCCCCACATGTCACCTGGCTTCCGCTGGCAGGGGCAGGAGGCCCAGTAGGAGCTGTGCTTTGGTCCAGGCTCCCGGGGACCGGGGCGGGGGCCTCCACAGGGGACCCCCCCCCAGGGCATCTGGACAGCCCCTCTCTGCTAAGGGCACCGGACTTACCTCACCCCTGGTCACTCTGACTGTTGTCATTCCTGGAGGCCACAGCTAAACCCGCCATCCAATTATAGGGACGTTCCGCTCCCTCGGAACTTCCGCTAGTAAGGGACAGGTCAGCTGCATGTGTCGCTGTGGCTGCGGGGACATGGGGACCAGAGGTTTGGGGGGGTCACCCTCCACAATCTCTGAAAACTGGATGTCCTGAGCAGCTTGGAAGTTTTAGGCTGCCTCAAGTGACAAGGGCAGCCTGTCAGACGGGAAAGCAAAGTACTTCAACTAAATGGGAGTGGGTCGGCATTGGGATTCGGGACCTTTTTAATCGGAGCCCTGGAAGACTCCAGAAAAAAGTCACTTGACCTTCATGACTCTCAGTTCCCTCCTTCGCCTCAAGGGCACAACTGAATTGCCAGTGAAAACTAATTGTGATAATGAACGTCCATTGCCCTCAAACAGGGAGCTCTGACCCTCGGCCTGCAGGGTGATATGGGGGGAGGTGTGTGTTTTCCTCGAGCATGAATTTTACGCAAAGATTTTAGAGAAAAGGACTATATTAAACAAAGACATTCTGGAGACACACGTATCATTTTCATGAATTAAGGCAAAATAGGAAGCATCAAAGCAACTCTTCATAATGCTAGCAACTCCTTGGCAATAACCCCAGATCTCTGGGTCCCACTTCCGGCTTCCCTCTCGTGGGCGTGCCTCAGTTGAACCACCAAGCCCCGTGCAGGGGAGCACGCTCTCTCTCCTTGACATGAGCCGCAGAACAAGCATGGGCGTTAATCCATTACCCGGGGTGGATCACTCTAGGCTTTGCTTCTTTGCATCACGCTTTGCCTGTGAACTTCCCTTGATTGTGACCAGACGCATTTGGTCCGTCTCGCTCACCTTTGACAGAACCCTAGAAAAACCATGGGCATCAAAGGACACCTTCCCCGCCCAGGCAGTGAACATCCTGGAGGTAACTCAGAGCAGAGGAGGGAGGAAGCCAGCCCAGGCCGGGGGAGGCAGGCCAGGGGAGAGGGGGCCAGACACCGACAGCAATGGGGACGGAGATGTGGGACGGCAGGGTCTCGGGGGGCAAGGGCTAAGGAATGACAATGTCCTGAGAATCCCACAGAGGACTGGAGCCCCGGGGGGGCAGCCACAGGCCAGGGAGGGAGCAGGAGTGGCAAGGAGGGAATGATGGCCCATCACAGGACGTGAAAGCGACCTCTCTAAATCCCCGCCTCTGATTTATGGCCGCCACTTTATTGCAGTCCCAGTTTAATAGCGAGTCCTCTGGGGTCCGTGGATCATGTTCTGCCAAGGTTTATGGAAGAGCCAGCTCAGCCCAGCCTTGCGACTATTCTGTCTCCTCGCGCCCAGTGCTGCTCGTGCCCAGCGATCTGCGTGCTGGAAGCACATTAGCCCGGGATGCCCGGTTTTCTCCGTGATGGCCCGTGTGATTGAAGCTCTGTAAGTACAGGGTGCACGCAGTTTTAATGAATAACAATGAAGTATATTTAAAAGTATAGATTTTTTAGCAGCAATACAAATGTTGAAGGGTGAAAAAACGCACACCCCATTTAATTAATTTTATTCTTATCGAAGTGCACGGTTATGGGCCTGGTGCAGGTCATCGATCAGTTTTGATCAAGTGGCTGAGAATATTGTTCTTTAATGCCTGAAACTCTTTGAAGAATGGGGGAATGTGTTCATTTCTGCCTCCTGGTTTAAGAAGATGCTTTCCGAGAACTTGCTACGGTCCAAGGATGGGCCTCCGGGTCACACATGTGGGTCCATGGTTACTGAGACATAGTGACAAGCCATGATATTTCAGAATGTCCTGACGTTGGACCCCAAAGGATGACCCGAAAACCTGAAGCATGCCTCTTGGTCATTCAAGTCTGTGAATCGCTTCTGAAACTGTGACTTTATTATTACCAGATAGCTCTGCAATTCTCTAAAATACGAGATTCAATGAGCTGGGCATTTCATCGATGGGAACTGAGCACAGTCTCCCCTTGTCCCTTGCCCGATCCTCCTGGCCCCATTGAATCTGAATGTCTAGATGTTCTAAGATAAATCAGAAGTGTCCCCTCCACCCCCCACAGAGTCAAGTCCTATGTGTTCAGATTTCCTCAGGGGAGAAAATTTTTTTAAATGTAATGGATTACAAGGCATCGAACTCCGTGGGTCTCTCCGTGCTAAGAAAACATTCTAGTGAGTTCCTTTGACAAGTGTCCTCCACTTGGCAATGGGATAGGCACAAGAATGAAGTACATAAACCATCTTGATAACGTTCCCCAATACGTTAGGCAATAAACCTGTCTCGAAAAGTTAGCAACACAGACTGTCCTATGATGGTTCGTGCCCTTTTGACAGGAATAACTCTTGAAATCTTCTTTTTCCCTCTTTCCCTGGAGGGACCTCACCTGAGAAGCACCTCGGATTCTCACCTTTCAACAAAGCTTCTCACGTTCTTTACTGATAGGGGACAAGGGCCCCCCTAGACGAAGCACACAAGATCATTAGATCAGTAAGTAAAACAACATATTTAATGACAAAGGTCGAGTGAGCGGCTTAGGGTCAGGCAGGACATCACTGCCGGCATCCCTAGGATTTTACAGACACTCCACAAAACAGAGCCCAGAGCCCAAAATCCAGAAAAAGAGCCCAGCGGGCAAAAGAGAAATGGATGTAAGGTGGATGACATATTTCGGGGGGGGGGGCACTGCACTCATTTCTTGAAACTCATACTACGTTCTGCAGGCAAAGCCTGGCCCTGTTCCAGCTAATACCCGGGGCCCCTCTCACCGGCGCTCTGCTCAGAACTCCCCCATCATCGGCACGCCACCTCTGAGCTGGGGGCCATAACCCCCGTTTTATTGATGGACAAATAGAGGCTCAGGGAGGTAGAAGGGTTCCAGCTTCACCACCCGCCTCCCTTGCTGGCAACCTCAGCTGCCCCCCAACGACTGCTCGCCGGGGCGGTTTTGATATAGCTCCGGTGACAAGCTCTCCAAGTTCTCAAACTTCAGCATGCCTGGGATTTCCTTGAGAAGCATGGCAGACAGGCACTTTTGGGGTGCCCACCCCCAGGAGTCTGCTCCAGGAGCACTGCACGCTGCATCTTCTAGAAGCATCCTTGGGGGCTACAGTGCAGGGCTGAAGCTTCATAGTTTGGGTCCCTTGGAACAGAAAGCTCCTCCCAGTTATCCATTCTTCAGCCTCCCATCGGACATGCCCCCTGTCCTCCTACGATGCTCTGACCCAGTACGAGACCCCAGAGGAACTCTCTCGCAACTTCCTGGGCCCGGCAAGAGAGGCGAGGAGGGAAATAAAGAGGCAGCAGAGCCCCTTGGCTCCTTCCGCGTGCCACACGCAGCAGGGATGACCTTTGCACGCCCGCCTGGAAAACAGCGAACTCCCGCTCTTTCTGCTAATGGCAGCGGCCGGCTCTCCGCTCTCTCCACGAGCAGGGCTCTGGCCATAATCCTCCAAGAAAGTTTACGAGTCTGCCTCTGGCATTTAAAATTAATATACTTATTAAGGGGCAGGAGAGTCCTTTCAGAGTAAAGGTCTTTTTTACTTTTTTCCCCAGGGTGAAGGCCACTTAGCTCACACCCAGAGTCAGCATCTCCTGGGTCCTTGGGGGGTGCAGGGCGTAGCTTTACAGGATGGGTCCTGCTGTCTCTTCTCCCATGGTTTCCGGCTTCAGGGGACAACACCGCTGAGCTTTCAGACCAGGATGCAACCTCTTCCAGTGTATTCTCGCTGCTCCAGCAGGGACCCAGTCATCGCCCAGCTGTTCACCCAACCACTTGGTCCCCCGCCATCCTCCCGCCCTCACTTTATCCAGCCAGCCAGAGCTTCCATTCATCAAACATTTATTGAGCACCTTCAGTGTGCCAGGCGTTGGGGTAAGCAGAGGGATACACACCTCCCTGCTGCGAAGGAGCTCGCATGGCAAGAAATCAGCTTCAAAGGCAAAGGGAGGCAATATGCCAAAGCTACGACTGAGATTTTACAATCTTGTCTGACTATCAAACTCCTACGCATCCATCAAGACCCAACCTGAATATGCCCAACCTATACAACCCCTGCCCGTCCCCTTACCCCCAGAGATCTTTCCCCTGTGCTCTTACAGCACATGGCTGGACTCCATGGCTCTCTTTCAGCCCCTGTCATTGCTGTTAGGACCTGTCTCCTCTATGGAAGACTGGAGGGCAACAGCCAGTCTTTCCTAAATGTCTCTCCTGTGTTAAGCCCAGGGCCTGCGATAGAGCAGGTTAGAAGCTTTGTCAAGTTTTGTGACCCTAAGAAACTACTTGGGAAACTTGCTAAAAATGGTAACTTTCCAGTTCCACTCCCGTGCCATGTGATTCTGTAGCTCTGAGCCTGGGGTCTAGGAATTTGCATTTCTCATGAGTTTCTCAGATGAATCTGACACATGTGATCCACAGGCCACACTTTGATACAACTGTGCAGGTACCTCGAGCAGAGTGTTTTGAAGGAATGAAGAAACTAAGGAATGAAAGGTCAACAAAAAGTCTCTGATTTTAATAAGGTCTGTGGATTTCACCAATATGAAATTTCCTAGTTTTTACATTGGATAAAGTTCTATAAAATGTGACCGTTGAGGGGAAGATGGGTGAAGGGGCCATGCGAATTCCCATTCTTGTAACTTCCTGTGAATCCATAATTTTTTTCCAAGTAAAAGGGTTTTTTTTTTTTTAAAAACTCTCTTGTTTGGGGGGCGCCTGGGTGGCTCAGTCAGTTAAGTGTCCGACTCGATTTCGGCTCAGGTCACAATATCAGGGTCGTGAGACCAAGTTCTGTGGGCTCCGCACTCGGCATGGAGTCTGCTTGGGATTCTCTTCCTCTCCCTCTGCCCCGCCCCGCTCATGCTTTCTTTCTTAAATGAATAAATACAAATAAAACTCTCTTGTTTCTTCCAAGGCCTCCCGGATGTGTGCTTGTAATTTCCTTCGGACCACCTGTCTCCTGACGTTTAACCCCACCCTCTGATTACGAGCCACGGATGTTGTCTGTTGGGTACAGTTAATTATATACTTAATTATTATACAAATAATTCTCTATTATTAATGAAAGGCATTCCTTCTTTGCTTCACTTCTCAATATACTCTAAAATAATCTCATAAAAAATATTTCCTTGTTAAAGAAGGTATAGCAACACTGTTTGGGGAAGTTGAGGACAACTTTTGAGACGAGATGGATACTTTGTTACAAAGCCAATATCCAGCTGGAAGCCAGAATCAGCGGTTTGGTTCTCAGACTTTGCTGTGCATTGAACAGGGCTGGGGAGCTTTTAATAACTTAGTGCCCAGCCCACACCTCATTCTGATTAAAATGAGGGTTTCTGTGTGGGGACCAGACATCAGTGTTTTTTTAAAGCCCCCCGGGGATTCCATGGAGGGTCATGGGTGGTAGGTAGAGGCTGGTGAGGACACGAGGGCACCCAGGGGCCCTGCTCAGGGTAGAGAGAAACTCAGAAACTCTTGCTGACCTGTTGGCTCTAAATTCAGCAAGACCGACGACACAATCCAAGGGAGGGTGGGCCCTGTGGCTTCTCCACTTCTCATCCCTCAGAGCCAAGGCTAGGAGGTCGGCAGGACTGATGCTGGGTGCCAACGGAGGCCTTCATGTCGGCCACCTGCCCTCCACGGACACAGGCACCTTCATGGCTGAGAAGCTCCTTTCAAAGCACGGTCTGGATGCCCCTGGGTGGCCCCCGAGAGCTCCCCAGGAGCTCCCCGGGCCTACCTGGCTTACTTACAGAGAGGTCCACGGTGTCCGTCCAGGTCAGCAACCATCCTCCCACGACACAGAGAGGGAGGTCCATTCTGAGGACCCTCCTGACAGAAGGGACAGAGCTGGTGCCCAGCTGTGGGGTCAGAGCACCAGGCTGACCCCCCCACCCCCGGTCACAGAAGGGACACGAGGTCCGCCTTGGGAGAATCTGCTCTCCCTCCCTGAGGTGGTCCTCTGTGCTCCATGAAGAGGGCATTGTCCCGGCTAGCGCGGGTACTGCAGATCGCAGAGTAGTGTCACCGTGCTGGGGACTCGTGGCCAGCCGGGCTCCTTCCTCTTCAGCCCCTGGGGACTCTCCACTCCTGCTCAGTTCCAAGCAGCTGAAGGGAACCGGAGGGCCGGGAGGGGTCCTGCACCGACGGTCTGCTAACGGCCACCTGAGACAAGAGTCGTGTGGCTGTGTCTAGAGGATGTCACTCCTCGGACCGGGCAGGGCCACCCCCGGAAGCCCCATCAGAGGTGGCCTAGTTAGCTAATGGGGCCTGGCTTGCTGCCAGCTGGCAAAGGCTCCTAACAAGCTCTGGTCTCCACAGACTCACCTGGAGACCGAGGAACATCTGAGCTCCGAGGACCTCGCCCCTGTCTGTACCCGGGCCTGCCCACTCCCTCCGGATCCCCCCCACTTCCGCTCCCCTCTCTCGGTTGGCATTGAGTTGCAGACCACCTGGGAGAAGAAGGCCTCACACTGATTTCGATGCACTGAATTTCATGGCTGCTTTGGACAAAAAAAAAAAAAAAAGAAAGAAAAGCGAAGTTTCCTCTGAATAAATTGGATGATCCGAACCATGGAGCAAAGGCCGTTTGTAATCTTGAGTCCGGCCACCATGTTCGCCAAGCTTTACTTAACCCGAGACCCCGATACGGCATCTGGCACACTAAGTCCTCCCCCCCCACCCCCATACTGCTATTATTTTCTCATGTCCATCTTATAGATGGGGAATCTGAGGCCTTGGCTTTGACCTGCATCAAGAGCCCACATGTTTCATGGAGACATTCGCCTGTGTCAGCTCTAGAATGCTCAGCACCAAGACCAGGGGCCCGCTCTTACTGCCTGGGGAAGGCACCAGAGCCCCGCCTCCCGGAAGATGGGTACAGTCCACTGAGGGAGACCCCTGGAGACGGGGAGACTGGCGGAGAGGAGCCTTATTGACTGTTGAGTGAAGATGGCCTTGCGGACAGGGCCGCAGTTTGGAGCAGTAAGGTGAGACTGCTAGGCCTAGCCCAGCCCTTGTCCCTGAGGCCCTGTCCACGCCGCCAGGATGTTTTAGGAAGGGGCTAAGGTCAAAATGAGGCGACCCAATTTCTGTTCCAATCTGACGTGGGTCGTGGAGGGAACCTGCGTCTTGGGGGGATGGCGGGTCCACTTCGGAAGGCAAAGCAGAGCCAAGACCCTCCCACCCTGATCCCACAAAAGGGGAGCAGCTCACACACCAGCTAAATGAACTTAAGATACGCATCTTACAGTCTGTGACTTTGGGTCATTGCCATTCTTCGTTTTCCCCATCTGTAAAGTAGGGTAATAACAGTGCACGGCCCGTAGGGGCGTGGTCGGGCTGCGGGATACTCAGCACGGTGCCTGGCACAGAGTCAGGACCACACCGGCATTAGCTAGGAGGAGCAGGAATCTCTTTTAAACCCAGGATCATTTCCAGCAGGAGACACCGCAGCTAAATAAATGAGCTTCTTGACTCTTACACATGTAAGACCTAAAAGAATATTCTACAAAGAAAAGCAGTAGCCTCTTCTTCCCTGGCGCACTGTATGAACCACGTTGCTGAAGTGGAAAATGATAAAAGCGAATCTGAGGACCTACTATGCGCCGGGCACTTGTGTGGGCACCATCTCATACACACTGACGTCAGCTGGGAAGGGTATTTCCCTTTCCAGAAAAGGAAGCCAAGGCTCAGGGAGGTTAAGTGCCTCGCCCTGGATCACAGGTGCCGCCCGAACCTCCATGGTGTTGGTGGCATCCAGTGACAGAAGACGGACAGACAGCGTGACCTCCAGGAAACCCTCACAGCCCCAAGGATCTCGCTTGGGCTCCTTCAAGCCACCAGCAAAGAGGAGATCAGAAATTCATCATGCTTTCCTCGAAGTGTCTCTCTTCTGTCACAGTCATAAATTCTGCCGACATTAGCGGGATCCGGGGGGCCGGTCGGCCCAGGGCCCTGACTGACAGCTCCGGAGCACGCCAGTGCGGACGGAGGGCGGCCTGGCATTCTGTGTGCGGAGGCCGTGGGCAGGGTGATTGCCGGGCTCCCGGGAGAACGGGTGGTGCACGAGGCTTTGACTCACCATTTTGCAAATTGGTTTCATGCATGGGCTATCAATGGGGCCTGGCTACATAATAGGATTTTCCAACACAGTTCTTCTCCCCTCTCGTCTGCGGCCTTCCACGTCCCTGTGCCTGCAGGGATGTGATGTGCTTGGAGGGGTGCGCCCTGATCAGGCCCCGTGGCTCCGGCGGGGGCCGTGCAGATCTAAGAGGCCATGGTTCAAAGCTGCCTCGACGGGCGGCTTATGTGCTCCCCTAGCAGGTGGTGGGGGTCATGGTGGGTGGTGCGATAATGCGGAGGTGGGGGGGCAGCATCCTAGGCGGCCCCCACCAGGCAGACTGTGGGTCCAGGCACACCTGTCCATTGTGGGGGGAGGAGGACTGTCCATGGGGAGGGGACGGGAGTAGTCCATGGGGCCTCAGGGACTACTCATGGCTTGATGGCACGGTCCCGCCAGCCTTGACCATCCATGGCGGCTCCCTGCCACGGGCACCGAGTCTAGCTCCAGAGAAGGCCCATCGGAGCCCAGCAATGCAAGCAGCCCAAATGCGACCCCCTCTCAGAGGCTGGGCCTAGGGAATGTGAGTTCCTGGGGAAGCAGAAGAGAAGCAGGTGGGGGAAGAAGGTTTGGGCTGAGATCAGCTCAGCCTGGTCCCCCTGAGACCCCAGGAGCATAGGTTATACCACAAAATCAGACTCCCCTTGAGGCCATGGGGCTGGTCTTTTGTGCCCCTGCATCGGTCAGTCATAGTCTAATGGCTTAAGGCACAGTGACTAGGGCAAGGTGACACTACCCTCTGGGGTCAAGTGGATCCTACTCATCTAAGGCTCATTCTCTAGAGAAGAGGGACAACTGTGAGCTCTAGCAGCCGACGCTCCACTGGGGGGGCAGTTGCCCCAGTCAGCCATGGGGACCTGAGCAGGGCACCAGCAGCACCCCCACACCGTACCCCTGGGCGTAGAGTCAGAGCCCCAACAAGAGCCAGCCCGGTGACTCTGACTCCAGAAAACCAGAAGGCCAAGGAACTACAGCCCAGCCGTCACCCCAATACCTGTCCCTGGGACTACAAAGACGGTAGCCGTTTCCATCAAGGGTAGAACAGGGGACCTCTGCCCAGGCTCCTGGAAACCAGGGCCAGCGCCGTCCGCATGGCGGCACACGGGACACCCGTGAAAGCTATTCTGCGACCACCCAAAACTTCCTCCCCCAGAACCTCTACTACAAGTTTGCTGCTAAAACAAGTCTCGGCCTCCAATGCAGAAGAGAGATTAAATTAAGAACAATCTTAATTCTTCCTGGCAGAGGGAAGCGAGCGAGGGCTGTCAGTTCCCCAATGATATATTGTTAAGGAAATCCAGGTTTAAAGGTATTTCATAAGCTTGCCTTTGCCTGCTAATAAAGAGAGTTAGCTAACGGAATCCGATCACCAGGCGAGATGGTAATGAGATAATGCGGGGTACTCCACGGAGACCCAGCCGGCTCCTTGAAATTCCTCCGAGAGAGTTTCTGAAGTGCCACATTGTGACGAGGAAGGGAGAGCAGGAGAGAGAGAGAGAGAGAGAGAACGGAAAATGGGCATAATTAGCCGAGTAGATTAGGTGATTCAACAAAGATCATAGAGTCTCAGCAGGCTGAAAAGCTGTGGTATTTATCAACACACCTCGAGGATGCTTCTTGGTCTCCAGGCCTTTCTGTTTTCTCAGCGAGACAAGGGAGCTCGGCGCTGTCTTCCTAGAATATCCAGAGGCTGAAGGCCTTGTCATAAACAAATGAGCAGATGCGCCTGGGGTGCTCGTGGGCGGGCTGCCGGTGGGGCTCAGCTAGGTCTCCCCCGAAGCCTGCAGGTTTGGGGAAAGCGTGTGTGCTCCGAGGACCCCCGGCCTGGGAAGGTGGTCACCCTGGGGGTGTCGGTCCAGTTATCCACTGCCTACTGGGTGCGTGGGCTGGGTGGCCCATGGTGGCACTTGGGTTCCACTTGGATGGTGTTTAGCTGAATGCCCTCCTTGTTCCCATCCGAATCGGGACCCAGACTCTGGGGCAGGTTAGTTCTGGGGGTGCACCTGCGTGCCAATGAGCCCCCATCTATCAAACCAGAAGAGAGGACCCATCCACATGCCAAGAAAATGTAATTCGAGGCTCCAGGCCATAAAATAAACTTCACAGTCCGAGGCAGCTCTGCTCTCACGCTCACCTTCGGAGG
>CM053613.1:77763742-77787617 GCA_028646535.1 Procyon lotor
CACACCCCTTGGGGGTGACGGCCAGCTTCCTGCCGCCAAACCAGAGGGGCTCGGAGCTGGCTCACGTTTAGATACCAGCCGTTAGCTCTGCCATCCAAATGGGGTTTCTTTCCCTCAGTGATCGCTGATGTATCGTGTCCCCGTAATTGCGTATTGTATTTTGGCGGTGGTGCATCCAGAGGAGATTAGAAACCCAGATCGAACCTCCTCCCTGGCAGAGCATCCATCACGCGCTCTGAGGGGCCCGGGTGCAGCGAGGGAAGCGAGAGGGAAGTCTGGGGTGCTCACAGGCAGCCAGAAAAATGTGGGAATTTCTTCTGATCTGCGAACCCTGCACAGCCCAGGAACTTCGGCTGACGGTACACACTCCGGGGTCAAGGCCGGGCGCAGGGAGAATGGGGCGTCGTGAGCGGGGGCCCTGAGCTCACAGGGACCGGGCACATGCACTCAGGCCTTCACTGACCAGCATTTCTGGAGCACGTCCTGCACTCGGACGCTGTGAGGCCGTGGCGATGTGGCGGTAAACGGGCTCGACCAGCCCTGTAGAGCGGGCATGCTGCAGGAGGCCCTCAGGCACGGATTCCTGGCTCTGCCCCCCACCAGAGCACCCCAGCCTCATACTCCCTTGCAGGGCAGTAGGACAGGCCCCTCCTCGAAATGGTCCAGGAGCAGCTTCCGGGCCTGCAAGCACACCTCGCCTTTTCTCTCCTCAAGCTAAGAGGTCAAGGCGTGTCTCCTTCCTCCTTCCGCCTCACCTCGTGCCACGCTCGCCTCTGGCAGGGCTCTCTGAGCGACCCAGGGCAAATCACCTCCCTTCTCTGCTCCTCGATTTTCTCAACTACAAAATGAGGCTACGGACACCAGTTCTGGCCGCATCCCTGGGGTTTTGTTAGGATAATAGAACCCCCAGAAAGTCCAGACAGGGAAAAGACTTCAGGAGTCATTAAGCCCAATGCCCTCATTTCATAGAAGAAGAAACTGAGGTCCAGAGTGGTACCTAATGAGAAGGTGTCAGAGAAAGCTCTTGCGGAGTGGAAGACACAGCCGATACACACAAGGGGTTGTTAATATTGTTGCTGTTATGTTTCCTTTGAAGGCACCAACTGATCTCCCTTGGCCCAAGCGAGGAGGGGAGGTGGGAGTCAGGAGTCATTCCCGGCAAGTCCCTGCGTCCTTCATTTGCCCTCAAAGACCTCACTGGCCCCAAGCTTCATTCCCCCTGCTGTGGCCACCCAGCCCCACTAAGAGGATGGAAGCTGTTTATTGCTTTCTTGCATGGTGGAGGAGGCTGGAGTTATAGGCTAATTAAACCACAGACAGATTCCTCAGCAGTTGGCGGGGACCGTAAGTGCTGTTACAACAGTAAAAGGCCAGAGATGACAGATGGAGCTTTTTCAAGATTATGTCACCGTCACCCCTAAACACAGCTTCCACTCCACCCCTCAGCTCCGGGGCCATGCTCCACGGGGTGATTGCTCTGCATCAGGGAAGCCTATAGACAACTGGGGGGCGGGGAGCAAAAAACAAAAGACCAAAGGAGTAGAACAGGTTCAATCCAAATACAACAGCAAATAACCGCAACTGATCCACACCGTGAGCTCCCTGGAAGGGTGTGAAACTGCACAAGATGTTCTCAGTGGAAGAATAGGGAAGTCCTTCCCAAAGTCTAACTGAAATCCCTTCTGCTGCCAAGACACCAAGGAGATGGGGGTGGGAAGACGATGCTCGTGCCAAGGGAGAGGCAAGCTGAGGAAGGGCTCCTTCGAGGTGATCGGGGACCTCTCTGGGGCAGGCCTTCGAGATTCAGAAGGGCTGTTCCTTTTCAAGATCTCCAACAACAGAGAGCATTATTCTCCACTGTACCTCCTTCCTAGCACCTCCTCCAGGAAATTGACGTAGATGAGATTAAACCCAAACCTTGACTTAACTTCGGTTTCCATGCTACCCACAGTCAACGAGCTGGAGGGAGGAGGAAGAGAAAGGCCCATGAATGATCTCATCACTGAAAATAACCTGCAGAGAAAATCTTCATCTGGTTATAGAGTCCGCCAAGTTGGATTTGAGTCTCTTCTCTGCCTCTTGGACAGTTCATTTAACTTTCTCTGTGCTTCTGATTCCTCCGCTGTAGTAAATACAGCTAAATATTCCTGCCTTGTGGGGGTGTGGTGAAGCTCAAGAGAGATCATGCATTTAAAACACCAAAGTGCTTGGCAGGAGTGAATTGTGGTAATTCCGCCACTCATCCGAGAATGTGGGCTCCAAGAGGAGTTGAACCTTCCTTACCCTTAACAAGAAACCTCTGCTTTTCTGGTTGATGAATTCTTGGTCGCCTTGAGAATCAGAATGGTCACCCCGAAGTCTGGCCTGACTCCCCCCTGCTGCAAGGCCCCCGAAGGCACAGATCCGAAAAAGTGATTGCAAGATGGTGGGGAAGGCGGTGGTTGGTATTCAAGGGAGGTCTGGGTCCCACCTCCCTCTGGCTGGAAAGACGCTATACATTCAGCCAGGCTATTTATCTCCTTCCCCACTGCCCATGCTCCTCAAAACCTACAAGGTCACTTGGCCCAGCTGGAGTCCCAGCCCCAGGCCTGATGTGATGCATTCTGACAGCCCTGTCTCCCGCTGCCAGGGTGGGGCGTGGACGGAGGCTGCCAGACTCTGCTCGGGGCCGGGTGGGCTGGGGCCGGGCAGCTGTGTCTCAGCCCTCACTGGTGGCGCGGGGGAGCCCAGTGCGACCGAGGAGGCATAAATTGCTACGAGATGGCAGAAGAGCAGGTTTGCGAGAGAAGTTGCCTCCACCCTCCCCTGTCCCCACCTGCCTCCTTCACAACTTGCTCTTCTGGCCTTGAAACCAAATTCCCAGGTGGCCCAGCTGCGGGACACAGGTGAGGAGGAGCAGGGCCCCCGAGCTCCTCTCACGCTGCCCTGGCTGGGAGGGGTCATCTCTCTCCTGAGGTGCTTACGCTGCGCTGTAGAGCCCGGGTCTCCCCGCTGCCACCCCGTCCCCCGTGTCCTGCCTTTCCACCGTCCCTTTCCCTCTCCCAGAAGAGAAGAGGATCATTTGGAGAGCCTCTGCTTTGCTCCAAGGGCTGTCTCCAGCACTTATGTCACCTTGTGGAGTCCTTAGAGCCATGATGTCAGTCGGGGACCCCAGGGGGTGGGGTTGGTGACACACTCAATCTCTATCCCCGTGAAGCTGACAACTATTCACGCAGGTGCGGGTGGGGTTAAAGGAACTAACCAAGGTCGGTGCAGTGTCCCTAGACTGGCAACGGCAGGTTCCCTCACCTGCCCTGGCCCTAAAGGGGAGACAGAAGCCGAAGGCACTGGCACAGGGAGAGAGTAACTTTCAGGGTGGTGGGGGGCTGCCTGATGAGAGCTGCCGTTGGTCAAGGGACACAGCCGGCTTGTGGGGATCCTGCAGGAAGGAGTTAGGGGAATAAATCGGTGACCTTCCCGTGCTCCTGTCCTCCCATATGCTACAGGTGCCGCCCGCCAGAGAGGAGGAAGCTCGAGGACTCCGTGCAAGTGGGCGAGCCTGGGGGCGGGGCCAGCGCGGGGTGACGGAGGGCGGAGAGGGCGCAGAGAGGCCAATGGCAGGTGGTCAGCACACACGAGATAGGAACATCCTGGCTGACAAGCTCCCTGAGTCAACAAGTGATTACAAAGCCGGAGCCTCCACCCCTGCTCTCTCAAACGGCTGGTCTAGTGTCTTATCTCTGAGGAAGTAGGACAGCAGGTAAGGGAGGACGGATCACGGAGTCTTCTCATCTCACCTGCTGCGCGCCTCCAGCTCCCGACAGCTCCCCGGCCCTCGTACTCCAGGCCTCCCTCAGGTCTGCACCAGGTGCAGATTCAAACCCCAACATGACCATCGACTGGCTCCTGACCTTGAGAAATCTCTGAGGCTCTCTGGGCTTCAGCTTTCACATCTGTGGGGGAAGAAAGAAAGAAAGAAAGAAAGAGAGAGAGAGAGAGAGAGAAAGAAAGAAAGAAAGAGAAAGAGAGAGAGAGAAAGAAAGAAAGAAAGAAAGAAAGAAAGAAAGAAAGAAAGAGAGAGAGAGAAGAAAGAAAGAAAGAAAGAAAGAAAGAAAGAAAGAAAGAAAGAAAGAAAGAAAGAGGAAGAAAAAGGAGGGAGGGAGGAAGGAAGGAAAGAAGGAAAGAAGGAAAGAAAGGAAAGAGAGAGAGAGAGGAAGGAAGGAAGGAAAGGAAAGAAAGAAAGGAAAGAGAGAGAGGAAGGAAGGAAGGAAGGAAGGGGAAGAGAAGAGAAAAAAAGAAAAGCATGATTCTATGATTCTGTCCCCATTTCCACTGCAAATATTTTTCAAGGATAAAAGTGAGATATACATGTAAAATTCTCTGGCATTAGAGTCAACCACAAATGCAAAAGGAAAAAAATCATTCTTTATTTCAACAAATGCTTATGAGACATCCTATTATGTGCAGGCATTATTCCTGGTGCTGGGGATACAGCAGTGAACAAAACAGGCAAGTCTCTGCCTTCATGGAGATGACATCTTATTTGGGGGAGACAGACAATGAGCAAACAAATGAAAACATAGTATGTCAAACGGAGGTTAAGTGCTATGGGGCAAAAAGGAGCAGGACGAGGCATGTAGGGAATGCGGAAGTGTGCATTGTATCATCTGTAGGGTGCTCTCGAAAGTCCTCAGGATAAGGAATCATTTGAACAGAGGCCTAAAGGAAGAAAGACATATGGTGATCCAGGGAGAGGAAGCAGCAGGTGCAAATGCCCTGGGGCTGAAACACGCTGGGCATGATGGAGAAAAAACATGGAGGCCAACGTGGTTAGAGGAGTGATCAGGATGGAAGGGTTAGGGAGCACCATGCTGTGTCATAGACTGAAGGACAGCAAGAGTGGAAGCAGGGAGGACAGTTGGAAGCTACATGAGATGCGAGTTTGGGCCGGCTGGAGGCAACGGGGAGCATTCAGGTCCTGCTGAAAACCAAAGGGCTTGTTGATGGATTAGATGTGAGATATGAAAGACAAAGAGAAGTTCAGATTGATTCCAAAGTTTTTGGCCTGAGCAGCCAGGTTGGGAAGGGTTGTGGGCGGAGCATTTTTCAGAGGGGAAATTAGGGATTCTGCACTGGACGTGTTGAGGGTATATTAATGCTACTCTCTGAGCCTGGAAACGGGCAAGACTGGGCCGAACTTATACATCTGGAAGCTCCTAGCATATAGATGGTACTAAAGCCATGGGTCTGGGGGAGATCACCTGGGAGTAGGCGTGGGGAGAGAAGTGAGGCAGACTGACCCTGAGTCCCGGAGCGTGCCAGGTCAGGGACTAGCTGAAGGGACTGAGAAGTGTCCAGTGACAAATTGGAACCAGATAAGGAGAGCACAATAAGCAAGAAGGAAAAACCAAGGATTCCTCTCCCTTGTGAATATTGCTGCCCCGATCCAAAATAAAATATGAGCAAATGAAACTGACCAATGCCTAAAGAATTATACCTTGTAAACAATTTGGGTTTATTCTACTAATATAGGCTGATTCAACATCACAAAATGTGTTAATATAGTTCACTGCATGATCAAGGAAAATTCTATATGGTTGTCTCAGTATGCACCAAAAAAGCATTTGTTAGAATTCTATATATTTTCCTCATTAAAAAATAAAGTCTAAAAAAAAAATAAAGTCTCAACAATGCAGGAAGAAAATTAAGCTTCCTTAATTCCAGAACTTCCAAAAAACATTAGAAGCATCTCCATTCTGCCTGGAAACAATACACGGACACTCATTTTTTCAGACGAGATTCCGGAGGCTGCATCAAGGGAAGAAAAAGACGGATGGAGAACAAAGAAGAGAAAGATGAATGAAGAAAATGTTATTTTCAGATAATATGATTATCTACCTAGGAAATCCAAAAGAATGAAATGACACACCGTTAGATAATAAGATTCCGGCGTGATGGTTGAGTCACTAAGATACAAAGATTCCCTTCATGCCACCACTTAAGAAAAACAGACATGTAAAATAGAAACCCAAAACAAACAACAACAACATGTGCCTCTAAGGTCCCAAGGAATGAACCCGGTGAGATAAGAACACAGCTTTTATGGAAAATCTACAAAACCCTGCTGAGGATGATAGAAGACGATCTAGAGTGATGGAGAGGCGTCTCCTGTTCCTGGCTGGGGAGTCCCAGCTGTGTGTAGAGGATGAGTCTCTCCCAATTCAAAGCCACTTCTGGTCAAAATCCCAACTGAATTCTGCAGAATTTGGACGACTTAATTGAAATTCGCCTGGAAGAGAAGAACAAGAACAGCCAGGCAATAGTTGAAAAGGACGAGCAGGAGGGATGTACCCCAGCGGTGTGAAGATATTAAAATTACATCGGCCACAGTCCTGAGAACAAGACGTCAGCCTGAGAGTGGACGGATCATACAGAGTTCGAGCACGTACAGGTGTCTATGATGGCATGACAGCATTTCCAACCAAGGATGGGGGCATGGACTGGTGGGTCACAGGTGGTACTGGGACAACGGCTCAGTTTATCAGCGGACTGCAGAGATCTTGACTCAACTCATCTTCAACAATAAGGAAACATATTGCTTGTGTAAGGAAGCCCAGAGAGAGATAAGGTGGCAGCAAGGCCTCCAAGATGCCCTGCCCCAAAGCCCGGGGGATGGACAAGGAAGGGGTGAATGCCTAAACGAACATCTAGGAAAAGTGGAAATAAACCCTAGGTGAGCCACCAGTAATGGCCATGGAAGCTATCGATTTGGAAAAAAGAGTTAGAGCCCACTTTCCACTACAACAAAATAATAAATTTCAAGTTGACTAAGCTTCATAAGCAAAGGGAGCACTATGCAAATATTAGAAGAAAATTAGAAAAAAGTATAACCTTGGAGCAGCAAAGGCCTTCTTAGGGAAGACACAATAAAACCAAAACCATAAAAGAAAAAAATTGATAAATTGACTGTGTCAAAACTAATTGTTTCTGTCTGACAAAAAACCTATAAACAAAGTTAAAAGGTAATTGACAGACTGGGAGAAATACGTGAAACGTGCATAACGGGTGTAAATTAATATCCAGGATGTATGAAGAGCTTCCACAAAAATGGTAAGAATAAGCGAAAAATAGGAACAAGTAATTCATAGAAAAGGAAAGATAAATAAGGCAGGGAACATATGAAAACTGTTTATTAGAAATCAGGGAAACTCAAATCAAATAAAATCAAATATTTTATTTTGGCAAAGAAGTATAATATTAATGCTATCTCGTGTTCAAGATGGTGTGGGGAAATGGGAAGTCTGAAACACTGCTGTTGGGAGTATAAATTAGCAGAGAGAATTCAAATTAAATATGCACTTACCTTTCTACCAAGGATTTTACTTCTGGGTGTCTGCCCTGGGGAATTCCTCAAATACGTGTATGAAAGCGCTTGGACAAAGATTTCCTTTGTTACGTTATTTCGTTGTTGTCACATTGTTTCTAACAGCAGAAAAACACGTGACCCAAATGTCCGAGAGAGGAAGACAGTCAAACAATATACACACGTATGCATAAATGTAAAGCATACATATATACACATATGATGTAATATCATTTGGCTGTTAAAAAAAGATGTAGTTCTATAGGCAGCGAAACTGAAATCTCTCCAAGTCATATGGTTAAGGAAAAAAGTGAGAAGAGTGAATTGTAAGCCGTAATACCACGTTTTACCACTTATGCAAAAAACAAAAACCCAATATGTTTCTAGTTGTGCATACATGTAAAACAGAGAGGTGCCCATCTGTAAGGAGGCACAGCGACCCCCCCAGGGGCCACTAGGGAAGACCTGGGAGAGGTGTGGGGAGGAGGGGGTGGAAGGGGTAGGGGAGGGAGGGGCGCTTAGGCTATATCCGTAAATGTAACTGCATATATCACTGCATAATTAAAAAGAAATGTGAGCCTTTCATTGTGCCTCCCTGCACTCACGCAGGGCATGCTATACCCACATCCTGGCCCGGCCCCTCTTATTCTACTCTTCAGATGAAGAAAGTACAGGTTTCCAGCCTCTCTGGACGGGGGGCTTCCGGGGAGCCGGGGGCCAGCTGCAAATTCCCAGAAGCTCCAAAGGGCCGGGCTACAAAGCCCATGTGCTTTGCAGCCAGAAGCCTTCCGAGCCTGAATTGCGTCTGCGCTTCCAGCCAGCTCTGCAACTGAAGTCAAAGTACTCTCTGTGCCTCAGTGTTTCTGTCTGGAAAGAGGGCTGACTAATGTAAACACCAGCCTCGTAGGGCTCCGAGGAGGAGCGAATGGACGGGGAGACTGCTGGACATTAGAAAAATTATTTTTCAAAATATTAAAAATATTTTTAAGTTTGAGACTGTGAGTTTAACTCCAGGTTTAGAGGTTGTGTGTTTTTTTTTTCCCAAACACCTGTTGTCCCCCCTCCATTAGTAAGAACAGAGCTGGGTCTTAAGTCCCGCCCCCTGTCTTCTCACCCTTTATCTGTGCTCACCAGAGCTGGACCCTGGTTAATCTCCGTAAGTCTTTGTTTCATGATTCCCCACCAGGCACCTGTTAGCAAGCCGCTAAGACTGCCCCGCCTCCGGGCAGCCAGCGCTTTCCCCGGCCCCAAGCCTGCTAGGGGCTGAGGTGGTCTTTCCCCTTTTAGTCTTTTATTAGCACGGGGTGGGTTTCCTAGAAGCCAGCTGTGAAATGTCTTCCCAAGCAAACCAAACAGAGCAGATGCTTAGTAACGCTTCGGCCCCCACTCCTCTCCGGATGGGTGCCTTCATTCACACCTGCTCCTAGGGGAGGAGCCAACCACCCGGAGGCCCCCTCCTCCACTCCCGGTCCTGCCGGGGCGGGCAGACAGAGAGGGAGAGAGAGAGAGAGAAATCACTGTGGTCTCTCCCAATCTGTGGGCCAGCCTGGTCGCCATCCGCTGTCTCTCAAGATGCAGCTGGGGATGGAGATGAGGAAGCAGTGTCGTGCCCGTGTGGTTCCCCACTGTCCTGAGCTCCGTTATTAGCCCGTCTCTCTCCTCCGAAAGAAGCATCAGTCACCAGTGAGCCCCATGCTCTTCTCTGTCTCTGCCTGGGACCGAGCAAAATGGGAAGCCGGAAAATACTGAGCCCAGAGCCCCTCCGTTTTCTCCATCCCTCCTCCCCTGCCTGCTCCCCAAGAGGCACACAGAACACACAGCCAACAGTGTGTGCAAACAAGCACGCTCACATCCCCAGGCCTCCCCTGCACAGTCAGCCGTTCTAACGTCTTGCTCTCTGGCCCCGGCCTTTGGCCAGGAGGACACCTTTACTTTAAAGACGCCCAAGAAAAAAGATTCTATCACCTTTACTTCTCCTTTGGGACCTGGCTCGGGCATCACAACCTCTATGAAGCCCACCGGAGCCCCTTCTCTCCTTCTCCGCAGTGTACCTCCAGTTGTATCCCCAAAGGCATCGATTCTAGAACTTATTTCACAGTATTTCTTTTTATGGCATATACCTATCTCCACCACCACATTGTGCCATCTGTGCCTAAAACCTCTATACTTTACAAAGGGTTGGCACACATTCGACACCCTTGATGGGAGATGGATGGATGGACAGACCTGTGGAAGGGAAGCCTTCCCAGACCATCCTCCCCCACTTTTAAGAAGCAATATAACAAAATCCCCTCCTGCTTCTCACTTCCTCAACATTCCTAACTCTGTGCTCTGTATAGTTGTATATTACCGACTGCCTTCATAGTTGTTATAGAACCTGATAGACCAGTGGTTTTCTCCTGTTGGGGAAGCCCAAGCCTCTTTGAGGGTCAAAAGAAAATGGTTACCTTCAGAAAAATGTTAAAATGCACAATTTATAGGAGGCTTGCATGCCCTCCCAAAGAGCACCCATGGGGGATTCCAGGCAGCCATGCACCGAGATTCAAAATCCTTTCTTGGCTGTCTAGACAGAGACCAATACTTTTACCCCTGCATAGATGACCTTGGACTCATCAAATGGTGAGGCATGGGTAGGCATCTGGCCTTTGTTGACTCTCATAGGCTGAAGATCATATTTGAGAAACTCTCACTTGATTTTTCTCCTAAGCATATACTCCTTGCTCATAAAGCCAGTGGCTAGGGGCTCTGAATTTTATGTTGACAACAAACAGGTCTCTACTTTGGGCTAAACTATTCTATATTAAAAACAGTGTGTTCTGGGCACCTGGGTGGCTCCGTGGGTTAAAGCCTCTGCCTTTGGCTCAGGTCGTGATCTCAGGGTCCTGGGATCGAGCCCCGCATCGGGCACCCTGCTCAGCGGGGAGCCTGCTTCCCCCTCTCTCTCTGCCTGCCTCTCTGCCTGCTTGTGATCTCTCTCTCTCTCTCCGTGTCAAATAAATAAATAAAACCTTAAAAAAAAAAACAGTGTGTCCAATGGAACTGAGGATTCTCTGGATAGGATCCCCCATAAGAAGCTCGGGGATGGTTCCGGGGCAGCCCCAGAACACAGCGGAGGTACCCCTCCTGTAGGTGCCCTGGGCCAGAACAGCAGGAACGCAGTGTCTGCTCTTCTTTGCTTCAGCGAGAGCTCTGGCCAGTCTCGGTGAATTTCAAGTTCAGAGTCAGAGGGCTTCATCAACTGAATCCTCCAGCTCAGTCTGCAGCCGGGGGCCTGGTGGCCGGAGGCAGGAGGAGCTCTGCCGTCCTCAGCTGCAAAAAAGCAATGAGGTTGAACTTTATATTTATTGATCACAGCTTCTCTAGACCTTTACTATCATTTAACTCTCGCTTCTAACCAAATCCCCTTTATCTCTTTTTGCCGACTTCACTGCCCAAAATCGTTTTTTTCCCTTGCCCTGTAAACACATTTCCATTTCACTGCCCAGCCAGCCTGCTCCCAGAGCCCTCTCTGTGTTTATTTTCCTCCCCTATCCAAGAGTGTCCTCATCATGGGGGAGAATTAAAGGAAAGGGTGGCCTGGAAGGGGTTAAATTGACCCAGTAAATAAATATCACGAATTTGTAATTTCTGGAGCCATGAGTAGAACCTGGAAACTATGGTTAATTCAAAGATAATTTCTTTTGAGGTTTTTTTTTTTTTTTAGGACTTCACTTATTTGTTTGACAGAGAGACAGAGAGAGAGAGAGAGAGAGAGACAGCAAGAGCAGGAACACAAGCAGGGGGAGTGGGAGAGGGAGGAGCAGGCCTCCCGCCGAGCAGGGAGCCCGATGCGGGGCTTGATCCCAGGACTCTGGGATCATGACCTGAGCCGAGGGCAGATGCTTAATGACTGAGCCACCCAGGTGCCCCTTCTTTTGAGTTTTGACTGAGTTGGGGGTCATTTGCATATGTAAATGAAAGATAATCACGTGTCCGCATTATCTGGGGATGCCAAGCATTGAAAATAAAAATCGCGATGAACATTGAGAATTAAAAATAAATAAATAAAATAATAAAGGCACCACTCAGAGGCGAATCTCCCAACAGTCCTTTCTTTGCCCTTATTTGACCCCCTCCCCTGGGAGGGGACCCCAGGCAAAGAATCCTAGAAAGAAACAGCCTAAATGGATGTGCCCTCGCTCCCTCTAAACTCTTGGGGTACCTGACTTATCCTCTAATGAGGTTAAAAATGTACTGTGTCTTGATTAGGAAGAAAATCTTAAAGGCCCCCTTCCCTCTCTTGCTAAACGCTGGGGAATGCTGGGTCGAGCTGTCTACCCCTCCCGACGGCGTGTTCCTGACTCCTCCCCCCCACACACACAGGCAGGACACAGTATCATCCGTCTGCCCCCGGGGGGAGCTGGATTTGCTAGGGGTGCAAGCAGAAAGCAGCTTCAGAATCCTGTGTTTGTGCCACAACCACTTCAAGCATGGGCTCCCCTGACCCCTGAAGGACCTCTTAGAAAAATCTCATAGCTTCTGGAGTGACTCCAAGTTTAAAAAAAAAAAAAAGGCCAGGTCGTTCTAACATCAGAGCCTCTAATTCGTATCCTGTCTGGAACTCGCATCCCCCAGATTGCCCTACACACGATGGAAACCTAAAGTGGGGGGGAGGCAGGTGGCCCATTTTATCACTGTGTTCTCACTCTACTCTTCCTCCACTCGTGTCTATTGTTGGGACCCCCCCCCCCACCAAGGTGAGATAGGGTGGAGATGGGGCAGTGGGGGGAAGGGGGGAAGGCCGGAGCAAGTCTTCCTTGACTTGTAGGATGCTAATACGGCCTCTGGGCCCTCTGGACATGGCGGATTCCAAATGCCAAGTCTTTCCCTTGTTGGGGGCTCATGTGTGTTCTCTCACCTGTGAGCCCCTCGATACGCTGACACGTCCTTTCCTGGAGGCTTATGACCCCCCCCTCCTCCTCCAGTCCTGCAGCCAAGGGCACAGCCCGGCCTCGGGTGCCGGCGCAGAGCCTTTGAAGTTCCCAGCATCCGTCTGCAAGCCCGACACCAGCCCAGAGGAAGGAGGCTCTCTCGGTGACCTGCAGGCTCCAGGAGGAACGCAGTTTGAGGCCACCATGTCCCCTCCGCCCAGCATCCGCAGGCCCGGGCCAGCCACAGTCTCTCTCACCTTCAGACCTTCTCAGGCCTTAGCCAAGCTTTTGAGTGGCTCTCTTGGTGTCCCCTCATCTGGGCAGGTGGGAGGGAAGCAGCTCCCTCCCCTCTCCCGGCGGGGAGGTGGGACACAGCCCACTGACAGCTCCCTCCAGAGAAAGCCTCCCAGCAGCCTCACTGACCTCTCTGCATCCTGTTTCTATATCCTCGAGGTGGGTGGGAAGCTAAGGGTCACACGCCCTGGGTGCTGGGGTGGGCACAGGGGCAGACGGAGTTCTCGGCTTCGGAGCCTCGGCCACTTCCTACGTCCCAGACCGAACTTCTTGGGGCCACTCATTCATTCACCCCTAAACATTCCACGAGCACTTAGCTCACGCTGCCCTAACAAAATACCATGCACTGAAGAGCTTGAACAACAGAGACTTCTCATCGCTCCGAAGGCCAGGAAGCCCAAGACGAAGGTGGAGTCAGCGGGATAGTTTCGTTCTGAGGTCTCTTCTCCGGCTCGTAGGCAGCTGCTATCTTGCTGTGGGCTCAGAAGACAGGGGGTGGGAGAGAACCCCACACGGGGTCCACCCTCATTATCTCGTCTAACCCCATGATCGCCCCTGAACCTCACCTCCAAATACCATCACACGGGCAGTTAAGGCTCCAACATAGGAGTTTGGGGGAGGCAAACATTCAGCCCCTGCCAAGCTCTTTGTCGGGCACTGTCCGGGGTGCTGAGCGAAGACCATCCAACAGCATGAGGCTTGCTCGCCTTCTCCCAGGCTTGGAGGAAAGACCAAAGTCCAGGTAAAGAGTGGCACGGCAGTATGGGGCATGCAAAGCAACAGCACAGAGGAGGGATTGATGGAGGCAGCTTCCAGAAAGAGGGGCTGTGGGGGGGGGGGCCCAGCGGCCAGAGTACATGGGGGGCATCCAGCAGGCCTGTAGAGACCACTCACCCAGCCTTCCCCCTTACGGAGGGGGTGCCCTTGAATGGCTGCTTCTTGGAAGGAACGTGTGCCTGGGCGATGTGGACATCCTGACCCCAAGCCAAGACAGGCTTTCACTGGCGCTGACGCACGCCCTCCACGCGGCTGGCTTGGGCCAGGGCTTTCCCAACCAATCTAGAAATCGGGGACCTGACTTCCATCGTGCGGATAAATAAACGGAGGTTGAAATATGGAAGTGGGTCTCTGCATCCCGGGAGCAAACACGCGTCCAGCCCAGGAGAAGCCTGCCTGCCGTTTGGGGGAGCAAAGCCTGCGACTTTAGCTCCCCGATCCTGTAGGGTTTTTCACCAAGAGGTTTCCACCCACTCCCAGCTTTTTCCTCGAAATGCTGTACAGGAAAGTTTGTCTAACTCCGGGTTCTTTGCATTCTGTTTAGAGACACAGATAAAAATGTGTTCATTACCCCATCTGCGGCCGCTCAAATGAGAGAAAAGTGCTCCTGTATTAGGCGACGCAATCCACCCAAACCTCTTTACTTCTATTAAAAAAGCATGAAGGCAATTTACCAGGATGTGCCTGTCACTGTTTGAAAAGCAGAAAGGCCTCTTTTATCTTCCGATTTATTTACAGGTACAGCCTAGTGACAGAGGCAAGTGTTTTTCCAGTGCAGTGACTCAGGAGGAAAAGCCGCTCTCGGATGCTCCTTTGTCCCTAGAGATGAGTGTGGCGCTGCCACCATCACAGTCCCAAAGCAGGTCCCTAGGCCACCAGCAAACACACTCCCTTGTTTGGTTCTACCCCTGCCAAGGCGCCAGCTAGGGCACGCTGTCGTCCTCACTGGAGATATCTTTTGACGTTTTCATGGAAACCTTCTGTAAGAAGCCCTCTGGGCACTGTTTCAACTTTTCTCACTGCAGACAATGAGAAAACACGAGGGAAGAACGGGGCCAGGAGAGGGGTACCAGCGCTCCGTGCATACGTGGTACTTCTGGGCCAGGATCAAACCGGTCGTCAGATGTGGCCACAAAAGACTTTTCCTCCCACAGTCAACAGTATTTATCGCGTCCCTGCCCTAGCGGCCTGGCTCAGCATTCGGGGCTGGAGACGCAAGTGCAGGCGAGGTGCAATCCTGCTCTGTCTGGGAGGGAGACGGGCAAGAAAGGCAATCATCCGAACAGGGGGCAGACCAAAGCAAGCAGCAAGGAGAGGTGTCTGAAAGGTATTGTACGAGCACAGAGAAAGAATGGATGCGTTCTGAGTTGGGACTCGGGGAAGGTGGACTGTCCCGCTGGAAGGCAGCATTTTCTTTGGTCTCCAGGAATGAAGCCTTTTCGGAAGACTCCTGAGGAGGGGGTGGGAGGCGAGGGGGCGGAAGTGGCAGCTCGGAGTGTTGGCTCTGTCCCACTCTGGACAGAAGAGCTCAGCGGGAGCCCGCCAAGGGCCCCCGTCATTCTCTGGGGCTTCCTTGCGCTCTGGCCCCCGTTGCCATGGGCCAGTATCTGGTCCCAGTGACCCGGCTGGTTGCCGTGCGCGCCTCCGCAGGAAACACTCGTGCTCCCAGCACCCAGGACGTGGGGACTCGGCATCTTGGCAGCCACAGGCGGCTGAAACCTTCAGAGCTTCAGGTGAAGTCAACACGGGGGGGTTGGAGTGGCTGCTGAGTCCAGATTACTCCCTGAGAGACACCGAGGGAGGCCCTGGGATCCACATCGTCCACCCTGATTGAGGCCCATACGGATGTTGGACTTTTCTAGGAAGGACCATGTAGTCCACACCGCTTAGTGTGCTTTCCAGGCCCTTCGCAAGGGTCCCTCTCCTCCATTAGCACTCTGCCCTCTTAGAGGCACCTCTGCCCTTATTTGACCTTCAAGGCAGGTCTGAGTGCTCCCACTCTCCAGGTGGGGAGATGGGGGGGAGCAGAGAAGATGGGTGTTCAAAAAGGGCCGTGGCCAGCTCTCCTGTCCCCTAATTCTGAGCCCAGAGCCCCATCCTCCCTGCTATGGTTCCGACCTTTTAACTTCCTGGGATCTCTTTTATTGTTTTTCCTTCCACAGCCCCCAGGGACTCCTATGATGTCATCCCCAGTTAATCAGCTCCCAGGGAGCTTGAGATAACCACTCTGCACGCGGAGTTGACACAATCCCGGTTAAAAGCAGAGAAAGCCGATGTTTTAGGTAAGCCTCGCGGCCCGAGTGCAGATAACAGTATGATTTCTGTTGGGCTATTTGAGACATTGACGGAAGCTCTCAGAACCTTTTATTACGACTTTCCCTGGGGGTCCAAAGACCTCAGGTTGGGAAATATTGTGCGATTTTTATAGCAACCACAATTTTCAGGAGAAAAATCAGGACGTAGGGGGTGACCACTGTGAGTCCATGTAGGGAGTGATGAGACAGGCTGTTTGAGCCCAAAAATCTGGGTTAGGTTGCCATTCATTCATTCATCACACATTCTCTCACTTATTAAAGCACCTACTGCGTGCTAGGTGCTGGGGGCGTGGTGAAGACTGGGACACGGCTCCTTCCCTCGAAGAGCTGCCAGTCTGTTTACACAGAATGACCCCGAACAGCGTGGGACGAAAGAAAGCGTGGAAGTCTGGGAGGTTTGGGAAGCCTGTCTGGAGAAGGAGACATCTGAGCATCTGAGTTTATTTTTGGAAGATAAACAATAATTTGCCACGGGTAAGAATGGAAGATTAAGACGAAAGAGCAGGAATAAAGAAAGGCTGAGGGTATGAAATTGCAACTCAACGGGAGCTACAAACATGTCCTGGAATTGTAAAGATGGAAGCAGAGACGGAGAAGGAGGTTGGGAGGGCTGAGGCTCCGGGCCAGGAAAGATCCTGCGGCCCGAGCCTGTACCAACGCGCTCCAGCCCACCCACACGCCCCCCTCCGCTAGCCCGCAGAAAACAGTCTGAGACAATGCACGATCCAGGCAATTGCTCCCCGGCCTCGAACATTCCGCGCTCTTCTTCCTCTGCCTCCAGGATTCCTGTGGACACTCACCGATCCATCTACTTCTCATCACGGCAGAGAGTGGGACAGGAAGCACTCTTGCCCTCATGCCGCTCTTAGTCTAAGAGGCAAACGTCGATCTAACCATCAAATGCATAAATGTAGATCACACATTATCAAACACAATACCCGTGTGATTTTTTTAAATTGCGGAGATGACATGTAAATATCAAATGTCAATCAGGAGCAGTGCTACAAAGGGGAGCTTCCTGCCGGGTGCCCTAGAGGCTTGTAACAGAGACACTAACTCCTTGGGGAGGAGGGAAAGGCTTTCCAGAAGTACCAAAAATGAGCTGAGAACCACTGGACAGGTATAGATTAATGTCACCCTTGCTCTTGGCCGCTTGGATGTTGATGACCTATTTGAACCTCCTTTCTTTGGGTTTGGACTTGGCCTCCTACTTCACCCCAGGCTTGGCTGGATCCCCTGACTTTTCCAACTTTCCCAGCACAGGCTAAGAGGGAGCCTTTTCCTGCCCCTCCCAGGATAGACTGACCGTAGGGCAAAGGGGAGCCTTGAGAGGACTTTCCACAGGGACAAGATTTCTCCGCACGTCCAGCCCCAAGTCCTCTCTGAACCCCACACCTGCAATCCACATACCTGTGCCCCAACCTCGGTTGGGTTAAGACCTCCCAAATCTAACTTGGCCAGATAAAGTTTCCAGAAGGAGGGAGCAGTTAACAGCATCAAATGCCAGGGAGAGTAATGGAACGAGAAGATCTGAGAAGGGCCCGTCGATATGCATATGGAGTCATATGTGACCTTGGCCAGACAAGGTCAATGGCATGCAAAGGCAACAGTGGGCTACATGTGGAGAGGGGCTGGTGGAAGGAGTGTGGTTCCCGGGGCGGGAGGGAGGGGGCCAGAGTCACGAAGTAGAGGAGGGGTCTGCGTAGGGCAGAGAGCCCACACTGTGACTGTAGCCCACTGACGCCCATCGGGAGCGGCAGACAGGACGGGACATGGGAGACCTACACAGGCCGCCTACAATGGGGGCCCGTGAACTAGGGCCCAGCCCGCATCTGCTGGACAGAGCGATAGACAGATACAGCACCGAGGGGGACGAAGGAGGGCTGACATGACCAGACCTCGAGGGTTGTTAAAGGGGGCGTCTCTCGGAGGAAGTGCTATTTAAGAAGAATGGTGAAGAACGCAGGGCTCGGGAAAGGACCTCCCGATCCAGGAAAAAGGCTGGTGTGGGGCCTCCCGGAGAGGCAGAGGGAGGAACTGGGAGCCCTGCCTTTGCCAAGACAGACATAGGACACACAGATGGAAGAAGAGTCCAGTGCAGTGGAAAGAACATGAGCTCTGAAAGCAAGACGCTGAGTCCACACTTGGCTCAGTTACTAACCAGCTGTGTGAGTTGGGGCAAGTCACTTAATCTCCCGGTGCCTCGGTTTCTCCTTCCGTGAAATGGACACGATAGCGTGTGGGGAAGTGCTCGGGCCCATTATTTTCCAGGCTGCTGTTCCGTGGCTCACAACTGAGTGCTAAGACAGCCTCATACTCCCGTCTCTCCATCATAACATATGGACAGACAGGCAGACAGCTAGAGATAGCAGTCCTAGACCACACTGATCACCTCACCTGCTTCCGACCTGATCAGAAAAAATAATTGAGGCACCTCTGCCTCTAAACTGTGGGTCCCGAAATGTGGGACATCCCGGCGGTGGCGGCTTGCTCTGTGGGAATGGAGGGAATGACCAGAAGGGACAAACACCAGCGTCCACACCGTTACGTTCTCTTCAGGTCTTTGGTGCAAAGAAGGAAGGTGATAAAAGGCTTTCGAGTCCAACCGGGAACCATGGATTTTGACCGGCCTCTCTTCCCCTGCTGTCCCCCCTCCACCCCTCGGCAGAGATGCGGGTTTTCCTTCCAACATTCGTTTTGCTCTCCTTCTAAGGCAGTAGAATTTTCCTGGGCACGTGCCCCCGCAGAGTGAAGACTACATAACCCAGCGCCCCTCACAGCAAGTGTGACCGTGCGTCTACGTTCTGCCCGAAGGCAATAGTATCTTCTGGCAGCTTCTGAGATTCTTCCCTCATTACAGCCGGCGAGCATGCCCTTCGCCACCTGGACCATGGCTGTGACGGCGGCCATCTCGAATAGTGAGGTCAAAGGCGGCTCTATGGGGGGTGGGGGGAGAGAGGAGCAAGTGGGAAGGACCATGGGGTTTCTGATGATATATGGACCGAAGTTTCCATCCCTGACATTGCCTGGCTGCCTCCAGATTTTCAGATCTGTTTCCTCCCTGTTCTTTTGGTTACTTGTAGCTGAACCCAGCCCCACCTGGAGCAAAGCCCACCCGGGCAGCTCAGGCTCCGGGGTCATTGTCTATTGCCATCTTGACTGCTCCTGATTCAAATGACTGAACAGAAAGAGGAGCTATGGCTTCTGACCCCCAGCCTCCGTCTGGCCAGAAACTTCACTGGAATGATAATAGCAACCTGTATAAAGCTTTATGATTTACAATGTGCTTCCTCAAACAGGAGCTCATTAGATTCGCACAGACGCAGTGTGAGGCGGCCAAGACTGGTTATGCCTGTGCTCCCCGTTTTCAAAGATAAGGAAACTCAGTGAAAGGGGTTTAAATATTTTGCACACACCACACAGTTAATAAGGAGCAGAGTCAAGAAACCCAAATCTTGCAAGTCTTGGCTCAGGGCTCTCTGCAGAACCCAGGGCTGCGTGTCTGCAGCCGGTCCTGGGCAGGAAGGAGCAGGAGGGCTGCTTCCCAGCCTCCTGGGCTGCTGGCCAGGGAGGGGCATGGTGGGGCGCGGGGCTCACGGGCTGCTTGCTTTTTGTTTTGTCTTGTTCTGTTTTTTTTAACAGATTTACTACTTTAATTCCTCTAAACATATTTCCTTTTTTTTTTTTTTTAAATTGTAGGGAAAAGAACCACACGACGTGAGATTTATCCCCTTAAAAAAATTTCTTTAAAGATTTTATTCATTTATTTGACAGAGAGAAAGAGATGACAAGTAGGCAGAGAGGCAGACAGAGAGAGAGGGGGAAGCAGGCTCCCTGCTGAGCAGAGAGCCCAATGCGGGGCTCAGATCCCAGGACCCTGAGATCATGACCTGAGTGGAAGGCAGAGGCTTAACCCACTGAGCTACCCAGGCGCCCCAACCCCCTTAAAATTTTAAGTAGACAGAACATTCTTGTTCACTATGATCTCAAGGGTTAGCAGATCTCTAGGACCTTTCCGTCCTGCAGAACCGAAGCTTTCTGCACATGGAATTGTGAGTGTCCCCCCAACCCCTCGCAGCCCCTGGCATCCACAATTCTACTTTCTGCTTCTATCCTTTAGAGACTTCCCGTAAGTGAAGTCACGCAGTATATGTCCTTCTAGAGCTGGCTTATTTCAGTTAACCCAATGTCCTCAGGTTTCATCCATCTTGTCGCATAGGATAAGGTTTCCTTCTTTTTTAAGAAGAAAATAACATTCTGGGGCGCCTGAGTGGCTCATTTGGCTCAGCATCCGCCTTCGACTCCGGTCATGATCTCGGGGTCCTGGAATCGAGTCCCACATCAGGCTCCTTACTTAGCGGGGAGCCTGCTTCTCACTCTGGCCCTCCCCCTGCGTGTGCTCTCTCTCTCTCTCTCCTTCTCTCTCTCATATAAATAAATAAAATCTAAAAAAGAAGAAGAAGAAAATACTATTCCATCACAGCAGTAGGTTGGCTTGGCTATTCACAATAGCCAGAATGTGGGAGCAACCGAGGTATCCACCAACAAATGAGTGGGTAAGGAAGATGCGGTGTATGTATGCACTGCGACAGGGTCTGTTGAACCAAGCCTCGGTGGCACATCGGGCCCCTAAAGAGGGCACCTCCCGCATGCATCTAGGTTACCATAGGGCAAAGAGAACACCCAAGGATGCCCGTGGGAGACTTCATCCAGGGGTTCGTCCAAGTGTTTGGCATTCGCAGCATGGCACCTTGCTGATTTTGCTGAGGAAACCACATGGTGAGTGAGTTCCAGAACAAAAGCAGAATATAATTTGCAGTGCAAGGCAGAAGGTACTACGTACCACTGAAGACGTAAAGATGAATTTCAAGGCAATCTAGCTGAGCCGTATCTTTTGTCCACTATATGATAGGTTCAGGGCTAGGTACTAAGAACATAAGGGTGAAAAGACAACATAGGTCCTGTCTCCTGGGCTTTCCCTCTGGTTCCATCACCCTCCAAAGAGTGTGTGGGTCCCAGAGGAAGCCACTGTGAAGCCTGGGAGATAGTCAGATATGTAGAGATAGATCTGGAGTAAGAGATGCTAAGACAAGGACTCTGCAGGATGGGCTACGATACCGAGCTGTGCATGCCACCAGAGCCCCAGAAGTGGGGGTTGGAGTAGTCACGGAGGACTTCGTGGAGGAGGTGAAGCTGGAACCGGAGCTTACGGAATGGGTAGAATTGGATAGGTGGAGCGGGCAGAGAGGGGCTTTCCTGAGTGTTAGGAGCGACTGCTGAAATGGACCAGGTGGCAGTGGGCAAGGGAGGAATGACTCCTTCAGCCTGAGCCTCGTTCAGGCTGAGGAATAAGTGTCGGACCAACTGGCAGAATCGGTTTGGGCTTGGACACCAGTCTAAGGGACTTGGACCTCATCCCCCAGGTAGTGGGGAGACATTGGAGACCTGCTTTGTGTACCGGAGGGATGCGCGCAGGGCGGTATCTAACCTTCAAAGCGGCCTCCAGCAGGGTGTGTGGGAGGACAGACGCAAGGCCAGTGGGATGAGAGTTTCAGAGGCAGGCGTGTGGTCCTCAGGTGGCAGCAGGGCTGGCTATGAAGGATGAAGGAGGAGCCCCTAGGCCCCGGGTGTCTCCATCAGAGGTGGTGTCCTCCCTGGCCAGACAGCTTCCAGAAAAGGGCCCAGCTTCTGCAGAGCAGAACAGTCCCTAGCTCTGCTGGCTGCAGATGGGGGTCCCCACCCGATGGGGAGCACGCCAGGGTCCCCTGACCCCAGCTCTCCATAGCGTGGTCACGTCCCGCGAGCAGCGTCTCAGGAGTTTTCTGCAGGAGGGGCGGAGGCCAGCCAGGGCTCCCCCAAGTCACTTGGGGGCCAAGAGGAGGCCCGGCCCATGAGAAATCAGGAAGGAGGGGAGTCCCCTGAGAGGGGGCCAGGGCGAGATGCAACTTCCTCTCTCTACGCTATAGTCACTCCCTCGCTCCTGTGGCCACCCTGGGCTCAGCTCAGAAGGGTCCAAGTCAAGGTGGGGGGAAGGCGAGCTGCAAACGCCCAAGAGGGGCCGCCAAGAGTCCATTCATCTCTGCCAGGAGTCAGTATGGAGGGCACTAAGGAGGGGCTGCCCCCATGATTGATGGGGTTCCCAGAGGTTATTAACTGAACTGGACTTGGTCTCTTTGGGCTGATCTATGATCCAGGGACAGTTTTAAAGTATGTGACTTTCTGGCGCGGGATTATCGAGAAGAGTTCAAATTGAAGTAGTCACTCAAAGCAACGCCATCTGTCATCGGTTGCTTGCGGGGCTTCTCCAGGTGGGTGGGGGGTGGGTGCTGTGCCTCAGCCCCCTCCATCCCAGGTGGCTCCCTGGAGCACGGGGATGCTTTCGTTATCCTCACTGATGCCATGGGGGTGCGTGCGGCTGAAAACCTGCCCAAAGCAGAAGAGGGTGGGGCCTTGGCAGGGGGCATCCTTATCCCAAGCTTTGCTGTCCTCCGGTGAGTCCCGTCCTCCTGCCGCCGGATAAAACAATGTCATAGACAGTATTACTATTAACCTGTGCTGAGGACCCATCATGGGTCAGTTCTCATCTCAGGGCTTTGCCTGGAACCCTTCCCGATAACCTGGCCAAGAGGGTGCCATTACCGTCATTTTGCCAAGGAAGAGACTAAGGTCCCAAGTTAGGGTGAAGGAACTTGGCCAAGGTCGAATCAAGGGCAGACACAGTCAGGACCCCAAGCGAGGAGTCTGGTTCGGGAGACTGGACCCTATTGACCCCCACAAGTGGCCGGTGGATGGAGGATACACCACACACACCCGCGCGCACACACGCACACACACACACACACGCACGTGCACACGCACAGACATGCACGCGTTCACACACTCTCCCCTTCCCTGCCAGCCCTCAGCCCTTCTGGCTCACCCTCCGTGCTCCCCATGGCCACAGAGCCTCCTCCAGGCCCAGGCTCCGGCCCTTCCCCTGCTCACCTGCTCCCACCGTCACGCCTCCCTTCCTAGGACACCTCGGGTACCTGTCCCATCTACGCTTACTGACCCGCCTGCCTTTCCTGCTGGGCTCTAAGATCCAGAAAGTCAGGAGGAGTCCTGGAATGGAGCTCCTTCCAGGGAGGGGGGTGCTGCTGGGGTGGCCCCAGCGCCCAGTCCTGCCCCCCTTTTTGGACACTAAATTTGGGTCCCCAGAGCCTCTCCTCTTCTCCCTTCACACTGGCTCCCCGGAGCCCTCCACCGGAAACATGAAATATGAGTGGGGGGGATTCGTGCTGGCTCCTGGTCATCCCACCAGGAATGCGACCTAGTAGTCATCACCATGAGGGCCAGGGCAAGCCTGGGGGTGGCGGGGGTGTGGCCAAGGCTTGGCCCTCACCAAGTTGTGCGGGTTCAAGGACCAGCAGGCTGGAAAGGGGCCTCCACAGGCCATTTTCACCCCATTCCTGGCTTGGAACAGGACGTGACGGCACCGATTCCCGATGCAGGCCGTGCCCTGGGCTGGGGACCAGGGCAGCTCTAACCCCGGCATAACACCCTCCAGTCTCCACATCGTCGTAATAATATGTGTTCTCTGCGGTGGGCAATTGACATTTCTCAATCTTATGTAAAGCATGTGAATAAGAGCGATTCTAAAAAAAAAATCTATTTTTGTCCATTTATAACAAACAGTCTCTGTAAAAACAGTGTGCACACGGCATGTGCGGCTTTGAGACGGTGGCCCAGCCCTTCCCACCCCCACCCAGACTGATTCAGGAGGCTGTCTTGCAGCCCCTCCGTGGAGACCATGGCCGGGAGCTCGGGGACCCCAGGGACCCCGCTTCTGTCCTCTAGGGGAAAGGGCAGCTCAGGTGGGCACCGCCATGCCCCGCCTGGGGGCTGTGCTGACAGTGGCCTCTCTGGACCCCTCGGACCCACAGCAGCCTAGGCTTCCTGCCCTGGGGCACAGAATGCTCTGGGGAAGTGGTCTGTACCCAACTCCGTGCTGCTGTGGTCTCACCCAGGGCAAGGGTCCCGACCCCTCGATCTGCACGTGAGAACACTCCTGGGCGTGTTCATGGCTCCCCATCCCTCCCTCCTCCCCTCCTGTTTATTCTACCACCTCTGTGAGTCCTCCCACCCCCCCACCCGGACTCCTTCCCAGCTCGCTGCCCCTCCCCCTTCTCCTTTTCCCTCCTGTCTACACCCAGTCTCCCCATTGCCTCCTCCAAGCCCCTTTCCCCTGCCTGACTGGG
>CM053613.1:77788117-77847848 GCA_028646535.1 Procyon lotor
CCTCCAAGCCCCTTTCCCCTGCCTGACTGGGTCCAGGGATGACTCTTTGGTCAAGACGATGAATGGGTCATGAAAAATACGGGCTGCTGATGGGAAACATCCATTTTCAACTAATATTCAAGATAAAAATTATGAAAATATCGCAAATATAAAAAGCAGAGCATGGCAGGTGGAACACACATCAGAAATGTTTAAAAAGAGGGAGGAGACTGCCCAATGGAAACATTCCAGAGATTTTTCTCTTAAGAGTTTCTTTCTTGGTTTTATTTTTTTGTTTATGCTTCTTTTTATCTTCTTACCAAAAAATAGACATGGTGGGAAACACAAACAAGCAAAGAAAATAAAACAAATAATTACTAGGCATACATTCAGACACAACCACTGGGGATATCTTGGTAGACACCTCGGATTCTTTTCTCCGTGTATGTATGTGTGTGTGTGTGTATACATTTTACCGCTTCCCAAAGAAAGTTCCAGAATTTCAGTCCCTCTGGGCTATAAAACAGGAACATTAACAGCAACGACGAACCTGGTCAAAGTTTGAAAAGTATTACGTATTCTGTTTTCTTCTTGGAGCTTGTAATATTCGTTGTAATGAATATTCATTGTGATTTTCATCATAAATGAATTTAAAGCTCTGGAGAGATCCCCAGCTAAGAAATCTGTTTAACTTTGTTGTTCCCTAAACTCTTTGACTCTTGAGTCCCCTTTTCATCTGGCAGCTATTAATACCCATACTTGGGTTTCTGAGAAAACATTTTGCCAAATAATGAGAGATAAATATCTCTATATCTACAGATTTAGTTTATAAAAATAGTCTTATCATATATTCCATTTTGTAATACTAGATAGGGTTCCAACTAATCTCTGTTATTGGGTATTTGGGTTATTTCTAACTTTTTACGACCGTTTATGTTATCTGAACAGTAAGGAGTAGGAAGAATACGCTGAATGTGAATTCAAAATTAAAAAGACACAAAAGGAAATAACTCAGATTCTGGAAAAAAAAGGGGATAAAAATGTTTAAAAATGCATAAAGATTGCCAAACTGTCTCCATGGCACGGCAGAATTTTCTAACGCAGGTATACAGAGTACCCATTTATTTAACAAATATTTATTGAGTACCCACTGCATACTGGGCTCTATGGAAGTTTCTGGAAAGGCAGTTAAGTCGGAGAGATGGAAGGCGTGACACGCAGGCGGGAGGGTGGAGAGTAACCGAAAGAGACAGGTGGAAGAAGGTAAGTACTTTGCAACTTTATTCTAGAGCAGCACAGGGCACATCCGCAGCGCCGCAAGCTCGGAGGGAGCAGTGATCATTATATCTCACCAGTTCATTGTTTGACCCAGAGTTTTGTTGGTACTCATGTGCTTTCCACTCAGCTACCCTCTGTTCCTCTCCAGCCCATCGCTTTTCCCCCAAAAGCCAAGGATGCTGTCTCCATGCTGACTGCCCGTGATCAAAGCTCCTCACTCTCCCGAGAGCATCTCTGCTAAGCCCAGGACTCCGCCTGCTCCGACTGGGCCGTTCCTGCCCGCAAAGCCCGCTCTGAGCCAGGTCATGGGTATAGGGGAGAGCCTGTAGGATACCGCTGCGTGCCAGAGATCTCTCAAGCACGTCACCCTAGACGGCCAAGGGCTTATCTGCAAGGTGTGCGAGAACGACAGACAGGGGAGGAGGAAGCAAATCCAGGCATGTAGAAAGCACAAAAAAAAGAATATAGGAAGACAGAGGCAAGACAGGGGCTCGGAAGCAGGATGCAAGGACAGAGAGGGAGGGCAGATGCTACGAGGAACACAGAAACAAATAGAAAGATCGACAGACGGGAAAGAGAGCCAGGATGCCGGGGGAGAGATGGAGACAGGAGGGATGAAGGGATCTAACCCGGGACTTACCCTGGGAGGGACAGAGAGGTGGAATGCAGGGTTTCCGGAACCCAGCTGGTCCTCACCCCTCCGGCACGGGGAGCCCAGAACCATCCTTCCAGGAAATGGGGAATGCCCAGGAGTGGGGTAGGCCCGGAGCACTGAGGGGCCGCTGGCCCACCACTCCCGGCCAACGCCAAGAAGCCTGAAGATTTGGGGTGGCGAGATATCACAGGCCGGGGGCCAGCTCAGAGGGACAGCTGCCGACAGCTCTGAGAAGGAGAAATCTGAAGATCTTAGGGGTTGCCCTTGGACGAAGACAACCTAAGGGGGTAAGGGTTTGAGTTCTGGAGCCACACCGTCGGGGTTCATATACTGGTTGCACCCCTTCAAGGCTGTGTGACCTTGGGCCGGTTCCATCACGTCTCTGAACCTGTTTCCTCCTCTTTAAAATGGGCACACTCTTAGCTGTGCGGTTCAGATGAGGTAAAGCACACACAGCGCTGAGCACGGTGACGGGCGCGTGGTGAGCAGCGTTGTAACTGCTTGTTGGTGCTATTATTACTCTCTGGGCTCCCTGCCTGGGAGAACAGTGTCTAAGCAGGGACCGTGGGGCTGAGGGCCTTGTCCTCTCTTGGCGTGAGTGCACTGGAAGCTCTCCCAGCTCACGTCTCGCTCACTCTTCAGATTGGCCCTGACAGATACGCTCCTCAAACCCCGCATCGAGGGACACCTGGGTGGCTCAGGAGTTAAGCGTCTGCCTTCGACTCAGGTCAGGATCCCAGAGTCCTGGGATCGAGTCCTGCGTCGGGCTCCCTGCTCAGCGCGGAGCCTGCTTCTCCCTTTCCTCTGCCTCTGCCTACTTGCGCTCTCTCTCTAACAAATAAATAAATAAGATCTTTAAATAAATAAATACATAAATAAACACCAGCACCGAGTGCAGCTTCCAATAAGACACAGCAGGTGCTCGCCTTTGGGGTGCATGATGGCTGGGGGGCCCAGGGTCCAGCCTCGGTTTCCTCTCGGGTCCTGCGTCCTCTGGCATGGCGACACCTGTGCCCACAGCGGCCCTGTGCATCATTCTAAGCTCTCGACCAGCCTGTCTTAGCAACCTGGGGTGGAGAAGATCTAGGCAGGCTTAGGGTGGGGCCTTGGGTCCTTGGACCTGCTGGGTCCTGACCTCTGCAGCCCTCTTCTTCCCGAGGCTGGGATTTCTCACTGCACACCACCCCCCTTCCATTCCTCCCAGCTGTAGGCTGCGCCCCAGGCCCGGGTTCAGGAATAGGACTGGTAGATCTTAGGGGCTCTGGTCTGATGCTCTGGGTTCCACTAGCACGGTGCCCAGCGCTGGGCTGCAGGCCTCTGGGACTCATAACACGGGGTCTGGTATTCCAGGCCCTATGTTGCTGGGCCTCCTGAGACTCTGGTCTCTCCAGGTCTGGGGCTCTGCTCGGTTAGTCTCACACCTCCTCCTCCCCTGGGCTAGGATGCTATTGCCAGCGCCAGACCACCCTGAGGCTGTGTGCCCCCCCCCCCTTAAGGGTACCAGCTACTCTGTCTTGGATGCTAGATCCGTATAGTTTGAACTGTGATCACTGGCTCAAAGATTGCCCCTCCGCCGGGCTGCACTCCTGCAGCCTGCTCTGATGCTCAGCCTCTTTCCCACCCCAGGGGCAGCCTGGCCCCCGACCCAGCCCGACTCTGCCTAGCCCAGCTACAGAGGACCCTGCCCTGGAATCCATCTCTCCTGGGACCTGACAGCATCTCCGCCTTCACAGTTCAGGTGACCTGAAGATTCAGCTCTTCCTTGTGCATCGGTTTCCCTGCCTGCGCCTGCGTGGGGAGGAAAGGCTGTGCCCGGCCTGCCTCTGGGAAGGAAGGGGAGGGGGACCCTAGTCCTGGCCCGGGACCCAGAGCCTCCTCTCCTTTGCACACGTTTCCACCCCAGGGGTCAGATTCTAGTCTCTCTGCATGAGATAAGGTGGCAGATGTGAACACGGTCCGCTCTTGGCCCCTCATCCAGGAGGATGTAGGGTGTCCTCCAAGGGGCCTCCGCGCACACTGGTCTGTGTTGTTCTGCATGCCTTTGTTTCCCTCGTTCGCTTTCACTCCGGCAGGTTTAGGTCTGTCCCCCACAGCGTGAGAGGTCCCTGTCCTTCCACACCCGTGGCCCAAGAACCAGGGCACAAAATCAGTCCAAGGCCACCACGAGTTCACCCTCTGCACCTGCTCCAGACTGACCCGGGGCCCCCTGCGCGCCAGGCTGTGTCTCCCGGCCCCCGCGTGTGTCTCCTTCTCTGCTCCTCTCCGTCTCCCCCGACTCCCCTCTCCCCCCCCCTCGCTGCCGTGTTGTCAAGTATTCCCACCGTCAGCACTTGCTGCCTCGAAAGTTCTTCCACTTGTGCAGCGAGCCGCGTGGGCAGGCTGGGTAATGTCTGTTTTACCCTCTCTGTAATGAATCCCATCTTCTTCTCTTTGCGGTGATGGTTATTGATTCTGTCTTGACACCTTGGTTTGTTTTCTGCCAGCTCCTGCCTTCCCTTCATCTTGCTGTGGCCATTTCTCCTCTCTTATCTGTAATTTCCTCTCTTGTTACGGCTGCCTCCCTCCTGGGCTGGCGTGGCACTGGTCCTGGGAGTTTTGTATTAACTTGGTAGCGCAGCTCTGTTGGCGGCTCTTTCTCTGATGCGCTGGGTCTGGGGAGATGGCAGAGATGGGGGGCAGGGGAGTAATGACCGGAGGGGCAGAGAACAAAGCAGAGCTGGCCCCTCCTAATGTTGATTCTTCTAAAGCAGCGCTCAGGCCATGCTGCCCTCTCCTGCTTGGAAACCTCCTGGAGCTCCCCTGGACCCAGGCACAAAGGACGTGGTGCCCTCGCTCCGACCTGCGCTCCCAGCCCCATCTCTCAGCACCGCAAACTGTACACTCCAGACACGGCACACACGTCACCCCCGGGCCTTTGCTCATGCTGTTCTCCCCATCTGTTGTTCCCCTTCCCCACCTCTCACGCTATTTTTCACCTGGAAAAATCCAATTCATCCTTCAAGGCCCAACTCACACGTTAGTCATCCCCCCTCAGAGGCCGACCATGGCCGCCGTCTTCCTCTTTGTTTCAAAATGGTAGCTCTTGGTTTCCCCGGCTCTGCAGGAACAATCTGGGTCTTGTTCCCCTGGTAGGTACTCAAGAGAAGCCTGTTGGGTAGAACTGAAGGGCGTCTTTTGGGTCATTGCAAATCCCCTCCCCGGCTGGCGGGTCTGGAAGTAGCAACAGGTGCAGCAGGCGCTAAGTTTGCTGAGCACAGATGCAGACCACGGGGACTTAGCGGAGTCTGGAGCCAGGGTCTGGGCACACATCGAGGAGGCGCCCTGGTGCAGAGGTGCCCCAGGAACCAACCAGCTCTCTCTGCCAGGGGGTACTGTCTGGGCGCCGGAGCCAGAGGCAAGTTCGTGGTCAATGTTAAGCACTTAGCAACTTTCCCGGGACCTTGGCCATGGAGTGCTGAGCGGATGAGCTAAAGCGAAGGGGTCTCTGAAGTCAAAGCCACAGACTGCCCCCATGCCTCCCACCTGACGCAAGCTCAGGACCTCGGGGCCTGGAATGAGCCCACTTCCTTCCTCTGCTCCTGCCCTCCCCCACCACCCCACTTGCGGCTGGCTCTCCAGCAGCTCCTTCCCGGGGCTATTTAAGCAGCTGCTTCTAGCCGGCATTAGCATTCCAGGCATTAACAAGTGCAGCGTTATGGAGAGTGGGCTTGTGATCCCCCCAGGCAAGGGTTCACCTGGCAGACAAAGGAGGCAGAATTTGGGCTCCCGAACCATCTTAGAGCATCTCAACCAGACCAGAAGAGATAGAAGACGTATCTCCTCTCCTCCCAGCCCTCAGGCTCCGGTGCGCTGAGCTCCTGGTTAGTGGCCCCCAGAAGGTGGATGGTAGGTGGCCAGAACGCTTGTGGGGTTCATCGTGGCACTGGGAGGACAAGACACTGGAGGGAAGGAATGATCTCTCCCTGAGGCCAACTGCGTATAAGGCAGAATACTCAGATACTCAGGATACTCGCTCTTTTTAGCAGCTAAGGAAGCTGAGGCTAAGAGGGCAAGGTTATTTGCCCAAAGTCGCACAGCTAGCGGGTGACTCAGTGGGGATTCAATCCCAGATCTTTCTGACTCTGAGGTCAGTTCTCTTTCTATCATCCTCATCCCCTAGCCTCCCCGTCCTGGGAGAAGCCTTCCTCCTGATGCCATCCCTACCCCGAGCCATTTCTCATCCTGGCTATGATGCCCAGCTTCCCAGACGGCCCCACAGATGCTCTTGGACTTGGGCTCTGGGGTAGTCCGCTCCCACACTGAAGCAGGCCTCACTCTACGTCCAGTGGAACACAGTGGGAGCATGGGATTTTCTTTTGTTCTTTTTAAAGATTGTATTTATTTATTTATTTGACAGAGAGAGATCACAAGCAGGCAGAGAGAGAGACAGAGGGAAGCAGGCTCCCTGCTGAGCAGAGAGCCCGATGCGGGGCTCGATCCCAGAACCCCGAGATCATGACCTGAGCTGAAGGCAGAGGCTTTAACCCACTGAGCCACCCAGGCGCCCCAAGGGAGCGTGGGACTTTCCAGGTCAGGTCACAAAGGGCACCACAACTTCTGCCTCAGTCTCTTGGACTGCTTGCTCTGGGGAAGCAGGAGCCCCATGGAGAGCCTGCATGAGAAGAAGCGACCATGTAAGAGACCATCTTCAAAGTGTCCTCCCCCGCCCCCCCCGCCCCGCCCGCCACCCCAGTCCAGCCGTCGGATGACTGCTGCTCCAGGAGCATCCCAAGTGCAACCTCATAAGAGACCTTGAACCACTCAGCCGCGCTGCTCCTGAGTATCAGACACTGGGAGAGATAATAAATGATTAGTGTCATTTCAGTCACTAAGTTGTGATTTATTGCACAGCAATAGATAACTAATACGTCCGTCCCCCTCAGAACAAAGGGCACTAATGTGTTCGGAGCTTCCTACGCAGGACCCTCCGCCTGAGGGAGGGATAGTCTCTGGTTTCTTCCCCTGAACCAAGGGGAGGCCCTGAGGTGGGTGCAAGGCCAGAGACCCTCTCCCCGGGCCTCCCTTCGTCCAGAGACCCTTTCTTCTCAGAGAGGGATAGGGACCCACCTCTCCCTGAGGTCTCAGGAGAACATCCCGCCCACTGCCCCGGCTCTGGGGAGAGAGACAGGATGAAGGGGAAGCAATCCCTCAGACCTCATCAGAAAATGTCTCTTTCCTGCCTTAATGAAGACAAATCCAGCAGCTGAGAAGGACACCAAATGGATACAAATGAACCGGCTGGGCTATCAGATGGACGTGTCTTCCCAGGCCCCACAGCTGATGGCATATGGATTCCTGTCCCTGCCGACATCAGCCTGCGGTCCCTGGGGTGGGGGTGGGGGGGCTCCCTCTAGAAAATTCTGGGGCCATCTTGAAGAGGATAGAGCCTCTCGGCCCCGGCTTCTCTCAGTTTCTAGCTAGAGCCCTAAGGGTGGTCCTGGGGAGGGGGGCATCTTGTCCCCCGGCTTGGTACCAGACTTGAAGGCGACAGGATGGGCTGGCCCTCTGGCCCTCGCCCTAGCAGCCATTAGGTTTCCCCAGATGCCACCAGGCAAGCGGTGCCCACGTCACCGCCTTGACAGCCCCTGGCTGGCCGGTGGGGGTGCCGATCAAGAAGACTTATTTTTAGGCTGGCATATTGCGTTCTTATTTGTAAAGCTGTTTTAGAAAGACACCATCTGACTGGTTTATCACCTTCTGATTTGTTATGACCTCTTTTAACCCTCTGCCTTTAAGTATTGGCAGTGCGTGTCTGGGGTGGACGGGCCTCCTAAGGTGGGACTGAGGGACATCCGGAGGCCTGGAGACCCCACCTCTGTGTGCGAGGGGAATGCAGGCTATTTCTGGTTCTGGGGCTTTTCAGAACAAGCAGTTGGAAACTCCAGGGGAAAGAAAAATGGTACCAACCAGCTTCAGAGAGGCCCCCCATCTCCCTTCGGCTCTGAGCAGAGAGAAAGCAGCAGAGAGCTCATCCCCCCTCCGCCGTCCGTACCTGTCCTCGTCTATCAAACACTTCCGTCGTGCACAAGCAGACTTCGCTGGCCCCAGCGCCCTCCCGCACGCTCAGTCCCCTGGCACCGTGCTCAGCATCTGTCTCCTTATTTACTCGTCCTGGTTTCTTTACTTTCCCTGCACCAGCCAGCGTGTTGTTTATCCTTGCTCGGGCCCGTCCCTGCGGCTGTCTCTGGATCCTGCTTGTCTCGCTAGCCCTTTGCTCTTCCAAGGAACACGGCGCGGCTGGCAGGAAGTCCGTCCCTTGATAACATTTTCCATCACAGCACCAGTATCTCTGCAAACACTTGAGTCCTTGGCCAAATGTTCTGGGAGAGGCCAAGGGAGCTGGCCGCCCTGTTTCCCAAGGTATCCGGGGAAGGGCAACCCCCTCCCTCTCGTGCCCACTGCTGGGGGTATATGTGCAGTCCCACCGGCTGGCAGGGGGCCCGAGGAGCCGAGCGAGCGGCCTGGCCTTGTAGGTTGAGTGGGGCCCTGGCAGTAGGCGAAATCCTGGCTTGATCACTCCCCACTTCATTCAAGTCTCGGGATCTCAGTTTCGTCCTCTGAAAAGCAAGTGTTATCTACTGCATAGAGGAGCGAGGCAAGACACGGAAACAGCTAGCAAATGGTGGTTTTGTGACCAAGAGTAGCAGACGGTGACACCGAGGTTGCTACTGAGCTGGAGCGGGCCTGGTCTGCGCTGAGAACCAGGAGGGTCTAAGAAGCCGGGAATTCTGCACAAAATGCAGTACACCTGCATGAAACAAGGAACGGCTGATTGCGCTTTAGCCCTGGAGGGGGCTGGAGTCTCTGAGAGCAAATGTCACCCCCAGATCTCTAGTTCTAACCCCTAATTTTCTGGCAGACGGAGGGCAGTGACTTGCCTGACGTCACCCCATCCACCAGAGGAAGCCTCGTCCATCCTTGACGTTCATTACCACTTGGCCTCAGGCTGTGTCAGCCCAAGGCCGGTAGAGGCCCGGCCACTCCTCAGAGACTCCCATCGGCAGGAGTGAAATGAGGGCCGTGCCCCTTGAGCCAGACTGCCTTCCCAAGGGACTTTCTGGAGGCCCCTCCCACACGGAGCAGCCACTGCTCAGAGATGGGGTCATATGGGGCACCCGGGGGGCTCAGTCGGTTAAGTGTCAGCCTTCAGCTCAGGTCCTGATCCCAGGGTCCTGGGATCGAGTCCCACATCGGGCTCCCTATCACCCTCTCCCTCTGCCTGCCGCTCCCCCTGCTTGTGCTCTCTCTCTTGCTATCTCTCTGTCAAATAAATCAATAAAATCTTCAAAAAAACAAAAAAAGATGGGGCCATCTGAGAAGAAACCGTTAGCCTTTGGGAATGTCCCCGGAAGCAAGCCATCCCCGGCCCTTTCACTTTCTTCCCTGACCGAGCGCCGTCTGCAGTTTCCCTGGGAGCCTATGTCTCTGATACAGACTCTACCTCCTCCTGCAGATGGAGGAGGAAGGAGGTGATGGGCGCGGTAGGGCTGCAGGGCAGCGGAGGCCATGCACAGAGGTGACCTTGACAGGAGAAGGAATCCCCGTCCGCCCCCAAGGGCCTCTGGCGCAAGAAGGAGGTAGATCTGGGAACTGGACAGGGAAGAGGGCGGTGGAAGGGGGAAGGAGGGAGGGAGGGAGGGGGAGAGAGAAACTGGATGAAACTGAAGCTGGGGCTGGGGAGGGGCCAGAACAGTCTCCGGTTCTGGCCCGGGGCAGGGAAAGACGGAGGGGCCTCGAGGCCCAGAGCTGCAGCGTCTGGAATCGAGCAGAACTCAAGCCCAGGCAAGTTCCTGAGAAGCCTGGTGGTGATCCGACCCCGAGTCTGAGCCGTCCTCTGCCTTGTCGCCGGCCCATTCGGGCCTGCTCGGGTGCAAGGACCAGTCGTGGGCCCTTTTGCACGTGAGGACACTACAGTCCAAGCTGGTGACGTGGCCTCCCCGAGGTCCCCAGGCAGTCCTGGCTTTCCTATTTATTATTACTATTCCTCTCCAGTTTCATAAACACCTGGAGGAGGCTTGTAACAAAATATATGCTTATAATAAAGTGCTTTGGATTTATTTTTTTTCCTATAGGTGCTCTCCGGGTGCCTGGTATTGTTCTAGACTGAGGCGGAAACGAAGAAAGAGAGAACCCCCCACCCACACCCCTGATCACAGAGCTTGTGATCAGGCATAGTAGAATGTGCTAAGTGCTTGTGCTAAGTGCTCCGGAAGGGAATGGGGGTAAGGGATCGTTACTGCAGGGTGCGGGACTGGGAGAGGTGGTCAGGGAAGCCTGCCCGAAGGAGGTGGCATTTAAGCAGGTGCAAAGGCCGGAGGCACACTTGAGTAGGGGAGTGGGGTGTGTTCGCGCTGCGCAGAGAAGGCCGGGGCTCCCTGAGTGGAGGGAACAACATAAGCTGAGAGATCGGGGAAGGGCCCGGAGGCTTCCAAGGGCAGGGGAGTCAGTCTAAGCTTCTCAGGATGGAAGGCACGAAGGGACTGCGATGGGGCAAGGGGCGCAAGCCCATGGGCAGCTTAGAAGGATCCTTCTGGCTGCCTTGGGGAGAATGGGGTGTCCCGAGGCCAGAGCGGAGGCATCTGGTGTTGCTGAGACTAGGAACAGCAGTGGAGCTGGAAGAGAAAATTGAAAGTGGGGTGAGAAGGGGAGGCAAACCCAAGCACTCGACTCGAGTCTGAGCGCTGTCCTGACTGGGCCTGGCCCCGAGCCCTGGCTGCCTGTCTAGGGAATTCTGATGCTTGGGAATGAGCAAGACGGTGGGTCTTGGGAGGCCCAGGGTTCCTACAGAGGAAGGGCTGGAGACAGAGTGCAAGGAGAACTCCCACAGCAGCAGCCCCTGAATGGCAAATACAGTGTGGGGACCATAGGCAGGAAAGGAACAGAGCTGGAGAGAGGCCATCAATCAGGCCCAAGCAGCTGGGGACACCCCGGGGGTGCTCCTCCGGACAGCAGTGCTTTGAATCACCTGTTGGCGAAGAGTAACTCAATTTTGCATTACAGGAAGGATCAAAGGAGCATGGTATAAAGCCAGGCCCTACCTCCACACCCACAGCCATGCAGACATTACTAATCGATTGTGCCAATCTTGCTGCCAAGTCTAACGCCGCTGGGTAGTCTCTCTCAACACGGCCCTGCAAGCTGCTAGCCTCCCTCAGCTCATGAAGGCACGGAGTCAACCTCCTCATCATGGTGCCCCATGCAGAGAAATGAGCCCCCAGTTTGGAGTCCAAGAGACTTGGGGCTTAGCTTTGCTTTTATCTGTGGACAATTTATTTAGCCTCTTTGGATCTCAGTTTCCCACCAAAGTGAATTCTTTTTTTTTTTTTTTTTAAGATTTTATTTATTTATTTGACAGAGAGAGATCACAAGTAGGCAGAGAGGCAGGCAGGGAGAGAGGGGGAAGCAGGCTCCCCGCCGAGCAGAAAGCCCGAAGCGGGGCTGGATCCCAGAGCCCTGAGATCATGACCCAAGCCGAAGGCAGAGGCTTTAAGGCGCCTAGAGGCACCCAGGTGCCCCTCAAAGTGAATTCTTATCCCTAAGTCACGTATTTGCTGTGAGGACCAAATTCGATCGGGTATGAAAACCGTTAGCCTAGTGTCCAGGAAAGGAAGGCATCGGTGTTTAAAAAAAAAAAAATAGCCCTGGGGCGCCTCGGTGGCTTAGTCCAACTCTGATCTCAGCTCAGGCCTTGATCTCAGAGTGGTGAGTTCAAGCCCCACGTTGGGCTCCATGCTGGGCGTAGAGCCTACTTAAAATAAGAAAGAATCCCCTCTGCCCTATTCATGCTTCTCCTCCCAAATGTGTGCACACACACACTCTCACACACACAGTGCTCATTCACACACACACACTTACAAACACAGGCACACACTCACACTCAAGGCATAAGAGGCTAGCAAAATTTATCCTAACAGCTGGTACTGGAATTGATCTTAGGGAAGGAAGTCTCTTTTGTTCAGGAAATTACCTTGATAAGTCTCTAAGGATATGGATTAACAGAAGTCAAGGAAACAAAAAGACAGCTGAATGGCTCTGCATTAAGACGGAGACAAAATTCAGGGCCGCAGAAAAATACAGCAGAAAATACAACAGCCCAATGCTTTTGGAATGGGTAGAGCATGTTTTAAAAATACATATGTCAGATATTCAACACGAAGCTGTTTGCATTTCTGGGCCATAAAACCTCTCCTTCTCAAAAACGAGTACACTACACGATTCCATTTCTATAAAACTCTAGGAAATGCAAACCGATCCATAAGGACAGGAAGCAGATCAGTGGTTGCCCAGGGCTCGGGAAGGAGGAAATGTCAAGGTAAGTGAGTTGTTTACTATCTTCACTGCGGGATGATTTCAGAACTTAACAAACTGAACGCTTTGAATACGTGTGGTTTATTGTGTGTTAATTACGCTTCAGCAAGGTGTTGAAATGTTTTAAAAGTCGTTTATACCAAGTTGATCCAATTGTTTTGGTCTCTCTTGCTTTTCAATGTCTCACCTTCCCCTACCTTTCAACAAGTCCTGACTCCCCCAAAACGCGTTTTCCCCATCTCCCTACACCTCATTCAAGGTGGACGCAGGGGGAATGGCTTGTGGGAGGGGTCTTGGGGGAGACTTTGGGGGCAGGGACTGAATCCCTTGTCTAAGCAGAAACCCCAGAACCGGGACAGCGCGAGTGGGACAGGAGGCATATCCGTCAACTGAGCAAATTCAGCAGAAATCTGAGTTCGAGGTGCTCTTGGGGACTCAGGCTTACCTGTGGAAATTCTTAGAAGTCTTGGGAGAGAACACGAGCTTTACAGGCTGCACAACCGGAGTCCAAGCCAGCGTCGCAGATCTTCCAGGGTGGGGGGGTTCCCGCGGGCACCCCTCTTTACAGCACACTGCAGAGGGAGATGCTCCCTCGTGGGGCTGGGAGCGGCCCTCTGGGGAGACGGGCTGACTGCATTTTCTCTGCAGAGACATCAAACACAGGGAAGATCGGGGCCAAGAAGGGAGACTGGCCCCTTGGCAAATTCATGTGTGCCAAGCGCCCCCTCTTTCCTCGGGACCCTCCAGCAGGTCCTTCCTGAGGAGCTCTGTGACAATATCCAGTCCAAGCGGGTCCAATGGCCATGGAAAGGCGAGGTCACTTTGTTCCCTGAGACAGGAGACCAGGCAGCCGCCTTCAGAGCCCTCAGCTCTGCAAGGCGCTCTGCTGCCTGGACAGGAGGTTCTCCGTCCTTCTCCCCTCTCCCTCACCTCCCCCCTTGCCCATCCGACATCGCTCCTCCACTCTGGGAGCAGCACAGCAGAAACCAAATCAGCTGCTCCTTCCGAGGGGATAATCAAAGTGCGGCGTCTCTGGAGAGGCCCCGGTTCCGTGGAGCAAGTCTTTAATTTCAAGCTGACAAGGTTGGGAGCCTGTGCCGTGGGCTCTCCGAGAGGCAAGACGGATGGGTGGCCGGGGAGGCCAGCCAGTGAGCAGGAACAGGTGGAGGGCAGAGGGGCCAAAGGGGGAGGGGACGGGGCAGCCTCTGGAGCGGGCCAAGGAGGCTTTGTGCTGCGGAGGTCTGTGCTCTCTGCAAACCCAAACTGGAGGCATCTCCCCACACCGCCCCAGATGCCGCCCCAGCCCATCCCCCCACCAGACAGAGGAAAGCCTGAAGGGCCAGCCTCCTGCCTAGGCTCACAAAGCACCCAGGGGGCAGAGATCAATCTCAATACAGACCTGGGTGAAGCTAGGACTGCCCCGTGCTCGAACCCTAATGGCAGGGCTGCCCTCAGGGCAAGGCCTCATGGACACCGGGACCCCGCAGAACACCTTCTCATGCCTGGAAGCAGGTGTCACGGGGGCTCTGGTCCTCATCCTGCCATTAAGAGAAAACATGCCCAGAGAGGTTAGGAATCCTGCTCGAGGTCACAAAGCAAGTCAGCAGCAAAACCAAGAGTATAATAAGTAGGCTCTGGCATCCCAAGACTTGGGCGGGGCCTCCGTTTTCATCAAAAACCGAAACAAACCCCATAGAACTTGATGGACAACACCTGTGCCATCCTGCGTGGCAGCAGCGGGGTGGGCGGCCAGGGCCGGGCCAGCTCAGCCACCACCCTGTGGGTCAAAGCTGTAGCCCCCACAGGACAGATCGCTTCCTGCCCCCAGCTTCCCAAGGCCCAGAAGAACAAATGGCCCCCCAGCAAGCCCACGGTCTTCTTCACGGCTCTTGGAATTCCAGCTTCCAGAAATGTGAGAAATAAATGTTTGTTCCTTGAGGCCCCGGTCTGCAGTACTTTGATACGGCAGCCCCAGCGGACTAAGACAGAGGGGAAATGGGGTTCTCGCCGGATTCCTCCCGGACACAGCTCAGAGCCGTGTCAACAAATCTCGAACCTCGACTGTGAGCAGAAACGTGCTGGGCTGGCCTGCTGTTTTTCAGCTCGGTGAGAACCCAGTTTCCCTATCTGTGAAATGGGGGAAGACAGGAGCCCCCACTCGGCCTTTCTCAGGGGGGTCCTCGGCGGCATTCCTAGGCCTGCCCCCCTTGGCCGCTGCCTGTGCCCCCCCAGGCCAGTGCGCACCTCCCCTCCCCTGCCCACGCTGCACTGTGGGACACTCTCCCCCCCCCCACCCCCCCGGGGCCCACCGGAGAGGAAGAAGTAATAACTTCGACTCTTAGTGACAAGTCTTCGTGACACCCCCCCCACCACCCAGCCCCCTTGGCGGAGGAACCCAGCTGCCCTTTATCCTGTGCCCACGTGCCCCACGTGCCCCACGTGCCTGCCGCAGTCCCCGGGGAGCCAGGTAGGGGTAGGAGCTGGCCCAGCTCCTGCCTCTTGCCTCCTTCCCCAGTCTTTAATATTCATGAGCACTCCTAGCAGGGGAGCTAAAAATGTTCCGCTCCTAAATCTAACTGCTTTATGGAAGCCTAATTAAATTCCTTCGTGGAAGGGGAAAAAAGTGACCTTCAAAACTGCCAAAGCTGTTCGGAATGGCATGTCCCAGAAACCTTTCCCCTTCCCTCCCCTCCCGCCAAGGGGGGGCTGGTGCTTTCCTCTGGTGATGAAGTTCTCTGCCTCTCCCTTCGGGCTAAGGGTCCGGGGGTCTCTGGAGGTGGATATCGCAATGGCAAGACCCCCTGTGGAAGAAACACAGACAGGCAATGATGCCCGATTCCTCTGGTGACCAGATGACCCGAGCCCCCCTAGGTAGAAGCTGCAGTCTCCTCCAGCGGGTAGGGTCGAGGAAGAGAAATAGAAGTGGGGAGGGGTTGGCTATGGTGGAGAGAGAGCGACAGACCCCCTCACCCCACCCCCCATCCCTGGAGCTCGGCTTCCAGAGTAGGTGATGAATTTCAAGCTTTCCCTCTCCCTGGGCTGCCTTGTCCATGCATCCTGGCAAGGCCCAGACAGGCCCAGCGAAAGGCCGGCCCTTTGCAAACCTGCACCTAAGAGCTTGGAGCTCCTGGCCCGCTTGTTACTCCTGTTCACTAGGGACAGGCAGTCTTGCCTCTAAAGAGAGGGGGCAACCGGGTCTAAATCTCCCACACTCTGCCCACGCCCCGAGGAGGGCTCCCTCCTCCTGAGAAGGTGAAAGATGTGAGCAGGAGGGGACGAGCGTGTGAACCCCTGAGCCCCTCACCTGTGCGGTGTCAGGAGTCACTTGTGCCTTGAGAATGGCTGAGCCACAGGTGAGCTCCGGCAGGAGCCTCCCGCACCCGCACGAGACATAGGAGGCTGGCTGGGGATCCGCAGGCGGGCAGCTGGGGGAGCCCCAGAGGTCTAGGCCAGCTCTCACAGGGCCCGATTCTGGATGAGGACCGAGCCTGCCTGACAGGACACAGGAGGAATTTGAGGGACCAGCGGGTTTCTTTTCCGCTTTGGGAGGAGGTCATTTTTATCTGGTCCAAGGTTGCCTTCTCGTTCGTGGCCAGAAAAGCATCCTAGGCAATGTCACGGCCCACAGTGTGATGACTCCCCCGCCCCTCACGAGTCTATTCATTCCCGGGCTGCATATTCTTCCAAATCTGTTTCTGGGTCACTTCTCAGGAAGTGACCACGCCCAACTCTAGCCCACACCCAAGGGGAGCCTAGAAAGTCAAGCCTCTAGGCAGTCTGCAGAGGTCAAGGCCCCGTCTTCTGGTCTTCTGCTCCAGAAGGCCAGAGACCACAGCGTGTCCTCCCTCTGTGGCCCCATCACACCCCTACTCCTCCACTCCCCTGGTCTACCTCCTCTCTCGCTCATCCCTGACTCCCCCTCTGCTCCCTACCCCTCCTCCTCCCTGAATCCTCCCCCCCCGCGTGGTCTGGCTTCACCAGGGAGAATTTCCCAGGCCAGGCCAGCCCACGGCGGCCTCTCCCCTGCCCCGACTCCCGGGCCGGCCAGACGGTTCATGCAAGTTCTGACTCCCTCATGGGTGTGACTCGCGACTCCCCAACGAGGTTATGACTTCCAAGAAGCCAATATTGACCCTTTCAGTGCCTTTGGGGGCTCTCTGCGTGCCCTCGGAAGGCTCCGACGCTTCGCAGAGAGTGAATGAGGGAACAAAGGAGGCAAGCCACTCGTTCAGCAAACACTGAGGGTCGTGTGCCAGACACTGATGAGAGACGAGGGGACCCAGGACCGTGAGCTGACTGTCCCCACGCTCATGAGCTCTCAGTCTGAAGAAACAGAGCCGTGCGCCAGTGAGGGCCTACATGCGCAAACACAGAGAGCGACGGCACACGGGTGACCAGACGGCGCACATACACACACGCTTTTGAGGGTCCCAACCATGCTCCCCTGGGTGGCGGGGCTCCTCACCCCTCTGTTCCCACCCCAGTCCAGCTCTCCCCGCCCCAGGCTCTCCGGGAGCCGGCTCCCCACAAGGTGAGTGTTCAGACTGCCTCCTCCGCTCTTGCTCCCACCACCGCATCTATTTCGGTGTTTCTGCACCACACAGGCTGACGCCTCCCTCTGCTCACAGCTGCTGCCTTTCCCATTCTGCCTTCTGAGGCCTGGAATCAAGAATCTAGTGGGGCGCACAGTGCCGCCCCCATCGCCACCATCTTGGGCTGAGACCCAGCCACGTAAGGCCCGCTCGCAGGGAAGAATGAGGGTGCCAAGCAGTCCCCATCGACCGCCGAATAAGGACGCCTGAAGTAGTTGTCGACTGTCAACCCTGCCGGCCTGGTGCAGCTGCCCCTCACACCGGGACATGGGGAGCGGGTCCCTGAAAGAAAGAGGTGGGCCCTGGGCCTCCCCAGGCGGGTGGGGACAAAGGACTGGTCGGCCTCCGGCGGGGTCCTAAGGACCCCCAGGAGATGGCCTACCTTTTACACAATCGTTAAAGCACGTATTTCTGAAAAATATAAATAAATAATCCTTTGGTGAGTGAATTTAGGCAGGAATGTTAAATATTTTTGATTAAGGTACATTTAATGTTGGAACAAATCTTTTGAGTTTCACAGACTTGGCTGGTCTTAGCATTGCCACCACCATCTCATTTCATCTCTGTGGACTCTCATCCTAGGACATTAGGCCGAGCCCCCCTATCTTCCCCACACTGTGCTGTGTGTGCTGTGTGCGTGTGGGGGAGGGGGTTTGGGGGGGGACGGGGTGTCGAACTAGGGTTCCAAATTCTATGCTAATATTTTAAATAGAACTATGTGGCTTTGAGCCCTGTGGAAAGAAGGTGACTTGGGGTCGACAGAGGAGCCCATGCCAGGCTGTGGCCTTAGACAAGGCAATCTCAGAGTCTCTGTTTGCCTAAATGGGGACGCAGTACAGCGATGCCACCCGGACCCCACCTGCCCGTGCTACATCATGGGCCCTTTCCTCTGCCCCATCCTGCTTCCCTCACTCCCTTCTGGGGGCTGTTCTCTGGGAGTGCTCCCCAAAAGACCTCCAGAGCACAGGCCCCTGCCTTGGGGAGTCTGCTCACCAGGGACCTGAGAGAGTGGCCAACTTGTGGAGGGTTAAACGTGGGAAGGTAAGCACGGGGCTTAGCACGGTGCCTGACCTACGGGGAGGCCTCCGGTCACGACGCTCTTCTCATTCTCCTCAGAGGTCATTGCTTCCCGGCCCCGGAGGAATAGCAAACCCAGCCAGGAAGCCTGGGAAGAAAAGGGCCAGGTACCTAGATCTCTTCCCCAGAGATTTTGATTCAAGCAGGGCCGAGAGCAGCCCCAGATCTCTGTGATTTCGGAAATTCCACAGGTGGTTTCATGGACAGCCAGGGCTGACAGGCCCTGACCTTAGCCATCTTTCTGTATCACTATCGCCTCTTAATTTAGAGGCAAGAACCACAGAGCCGTATCGGGCAAAATGGCCTGTCCAAGGGCAGACAGGTACTTAGCTGCCCAGACAGGGCTCAGCTACCTAATCCTGACTCACTCGGGATCATCACCTGGGGGGCAGGGAGCTATATAGAAGATCTTGGATTCCAACTCTTTCCAACAGAACCACAAGGTCATCACGCAAGCTAAGCATCTCCTTCCATCTGGTGATACAAAGGCAATATATGATCAAGTGACCCGAGCCCCTGGCAGACAGAGTCCTCATTGAGGTGTGTTTATCAGGGAGGGCTTCAGGGAAGAGGCAGGCCCTGAACCAGACTTGCATGAATCAGACTTTGGATCAGGAGCAGACAAGAAGGATGCTGGCCCCAGAACTGGTCATCTCATTCTGAGGTCAGTTTCTAAGGAAACCGGTCCTGATATGTATTCTCATCATCCTTCCAGCAAGACTGAGTGATCTCTGGGGCACTCAGACTCATGGCCGGGTAGGCAAGGATTGCCCAGTTTTTAGAAAAACATATTTTGTTTGAAAGATTCAAATGAAGGTGAGGGTTTGTTTAAAATCTGACCGATCTTCCCTTCAGTGGCCCTGTCCAGTGCCCGAGTCCCACACGCCATGGAGCCGGGAGGTGTCTCCGGGGCAGAGACTGGCTTCACACTTGTAAGCTGTGCGACCTTGGCCAAGTTACTTAACCTCTCTGAGCCTCTATTGGCTCAACTTTAAAATGAAGATGACGAAACTTGCCTTCCTCCTTCTGTCTCGGTTATTAGGAGGATCAAATGGGATCGTAATTGCAGGAACACTTCTGTGCACGGCAAAGCACACTACAGGTAGAAGCTGCTACTATTTTGCACATCTCTCTTTTTAAATTCAGAATGCAGAAGCGCGGGGAAGTTCCGCCATTGCCCAGCACCCTACGGTGAGCCACAGGGGGAGCAGAGGCGAGACCAAAGTCCCCCAAATCCTACCCTAATGCTTTTTCCAATACTGCGCCATAGCTCTTCCCCAAATCTTTCTTCTTTCCCTAATTTCTTAGGCACTGCAGGGAATTGTACATTCTCACCTTGCCCTAAATTTGTAGTCTTTGATGCCTAGTAATCTTTTGATCCCCTCTGCAGCAGCCTGCCTACCTGCACCCTTCCTGCCTCTGTACCATCTCGGGGGGCCTTCTGCCTACACTCTGTTGGACATCCTAACTCAGCCTGGGATCAGCCCACCTTGGGCCCCCCGAGACGATTATGACCCCCTCATCCATGGGATCTCCAGCCTCCCGCGTATAACAAGAAGGGGGGGTGTTACCTGCTGATTCATTCGCAGAGAGGCACTTAATTAGGCACTTGGAATACAGAGTCCAAAAGCAATCCACAAAAGAGCCCTTGAGCGCTCATCACTGGTCAGTGCCCGGCAACACGAGGAGGACGTGGTGGAGGGACACAGCCTCTGATGGAGGCTGGGCTGGAGGACAGGATGGACTCCAGGTTCCTGACCTCTGCTTGTTCCTCTACCCCATATCTCGGCCTCAAGTCAACTCTCTGCTGCAGAAACTTCCTGCTGCTCTCTGCCCACCTCCAGGTCTCCAGCGGCAAGCCCTGGGGGGCCTCCCTGCTCCCCACCCACATCCATTCCTCTGGGGCCAGCCCCGCTCCCTTCTCCCAGCAGGGGCCCCTCCAAGTCCAACTACCCTGCCCAGGCTCTGGACTCCAGGAGACAGGTCACGTCCACCACCCCAGGGGGTGCGGCGCGAGCCAAACTAATCAATGGCAGAGCCGTAGATGAAGGGGTCCGGCCCCGGGCCATCCATCACTGTCGTTTACCCGGGCCTGTCAGCCTGCAAATGGAAAAGGAGATGATGTGAAACAACCCATCTGCAGGTTTTTAACGCTCTTTACAAATTGCCGTGGTGAATAACTTGTTGCCTGTATTTATCCCTTTTCAAATTGTCCCTTCGCTACAGTCATCCGTCTTCATTCCACACCCTGATGGCACGCACACAGCCAGTTGGGCAACCTCATTATTTCCCTGGCTGCTGCCTGGAGGAGGAAGGGGAGGAAGGGAGGGAGGGAGAGAGGGAGCGAGAGGGGTGGGGGGGACCCCTGGAGCTGCCGCACCGCACACCAGGACCTGGCGGCTGGGATCCTTTCCCCCAGAGGCCCCCGTTCCTGAGTTCCTGGTGGGACCAGACCCTGCCCCTCTTGCAGGGAGCTCGCCAGCAGGGACCCTCAGGCAGCCAGACCAATGGTCAGAATCCACAGTCCAGACACTATGGCCACTCACCATCCCCCATCTCCGGGACAGTCCAACTGGCAAACAGTTGCAAAGCTTTGTCCCGGGGAGCTGTGTTCACATCTCTCCATCCTCCTCCCACACGTCAAGACCTGCCCCTTCTGTGCCTCCACTGAGACCCGTCCCTGTGTGTTGGTTCCCCCGGCCCTCAGTCTGACTCCCCCACTCAGAGCCACAGCCTCTATGAACGGGGTGGTGTCCCCTCCAGCCCACCCTCCTCACTCTCAGCAGAAAACAGACCCTTCTTTGGGAAGCGACATGATTTCCTGACTCCATCAGTATTTGTCAGTGACCCGCACGCCCCCAGCATTAGAATCTCGTGGCCGCCCTGCCCCGGGGACCTCTGAGGCAGTGGGGCAGAAGTCTGCATTTTAAACAAATATCCCAGCTGCTTGGGTGCACGCTGCAAAGCTGGAGGGCCAGCCCTAGAATCCACTTGACCCCCAAGGCACAGAGACGAGACTACTCTGCCCCAGGTCACACAGCTGGCCTGCAGTTGAAGGGGAAGCAGCAATCCACTGCTCTTTCTGCTATACTCTGCAGGGAAATCCTTGGATGAACAGCAGCACGTTTGTGTGTTTATCTCTCAGACTCGAACGTGAGCCCTCGAGGGCCAGGACAACGTCCTGTGCATCTCTGTGTCCGTCCATCCTCCTCCAGGATCGACACAAGGCTTGGTGTGTTCTTGGTAAGCCAGGAAAATGAAGAGCGGTAGACCCAGGCCAAGCCGCACATTTCAGCCTTGCTCTGAGGAAGTAAACCCCAGCAGGTGGCCGAGGACAGAAAGTCCCCTTGCAGGGCTCGAGGCCCCGCCCTCCCTCCTGGTGTGCTGGGACCAAACCCAAATCCACCTTGCGATCAAGTGCTGTGTTCCTGATACTGCATCCAATATTTCCGCTCTGTCTTCCACAGCAGACCTTTAAATATTTGAAAACAGCTGTCAGGATCCACTTAGATGTTCTCTCTTCCAGGTTTCAGGTCCCCAGCTCATTACACCACTGTTCATGTGGCCTGGAATGAAGACCCCGGGGCCTCCCAGTCCCCCTCCTCCAAATGCCATCCCATTTGTCAATATCCTCGCTCAACTACGGCTCCCAGGATGAAATGCAATGCTCCAGATGTGTTCTGGCCACTGCCAAGTACAGAGGGCCATGCCGTGATCTCCCCTCTTCTGGGCTCCGTGCTTCCATTAATATAGTCCAAGTGCATTAGCTGTCCTGGCGGCTTCGCCCCCCAGGCCCCCGCCATTGGCTCACATTGCACTTTGCCTGCTAATTCATCTAACTCTATTACTGTCTAATCCACAATTCTCCATCTCGTCTCCGAGGATTACATCAAAGTCTTTGCAAAAACGCCGTGCTGAAATGCACATATGTGATGTCCATAGCACACCACATAGCTACTGCTCTAGAAAACCTCACCACCTGAGAAAGGAGGTCCTTTTGGCTGGACTTGTGCTTGGTGAACCCGGGATGATTCCTAGTGATCTCTCCTTTTCTACCCCATGACTCATGAACCATCCAGTCAATCCTTTTTGCTCAGTGTCCTCTACAGAGCTTTCTTCACCCAAGGTGCTTGCTCAGTGTCTGGACTGAGCAACTGTGACAGGCCGCTTGATTGATTATGCGTGTTGTGAGGTTTATGGTGGAAAGCAGAGACTGCCCGAGGAAAAAAGCAGTGACAGGAGAAAGTCTAAATACCACAGACTCAGGAATGCCCATGGAGGTTGTAAATAGCTTGACAGAGGGATGTTTGAGTCTCTGGGTAGGAAAATTTATTAACAATGCTTCATGTCTTTCACTCTCCCTGCACAATGTTTGATTCAGAGAAAATATGAAAACACCACTGCCAAGCCATTTCCTTTCTCCTATAATTAGGTACTCTGGGTTTTTAGTATCATTGTGTGTGTGTGTGTGTGTGTGTGTGTGTGTGTGTTTCTTCTGATTTCTACAGGCTATTTTTAGAAAAATCATGACTTACTTTTTGAAAGGCATAAGAGAAAAAGTCGTGTTCCCCAGCAAACCAATGTACCCGTCCCCTGAGTGATGCACATTTAGGTAAGTCATAGCTGGGTGACGGATCCTGGGGCCTAAGGGAGCACACGGAGGAAGCTCCCTGCCGCAGGAGTGGAAGGTGGTGTGGGAGACATCACTCCCCCGCTCCCCGCAACCTGCAGCCCCAGGTCCCCTCCACTGATTAACCCTCTTCTTCCTGCAAAAGGGAGATGGACGCAGGTTCTCAGAGAGACACGTTGGTGGCAAGAAGGCACAGCTGGTTCCGGAAAAGGAAGAAATGAGCAGGGGCTACCAGTAGCGGGAGGGCCCCACAAAGGAGTGAGCTCCCCATCTCTGGAAGTGTTCAAGCTGTACTGGATAACAACCTCGGTGTTCGAGGCTCTTTCTGAGCCTGACTGTGTGAAATCTTCCAGGGAGCCCGCTGGAAGGATTTTAGCTCTGAAAGGGAAACCAAGCCACCCTGCGGAGCGACGGTCGAGTAGCAGGACCTCGGGAAGCAGGGGAAACCAACACCTGCGTCCATACTCAGCCCACACACAGAGACAAGGCCGGGAGCGCCGAGGGTGTGCACCTCCTCCATTCAGCCTTCCTGGTATGATCCCTCTGGAGACAGAAGTCCTTGAACATTTCTGCTGTCGCTCCCAAGGAACACGCATACTCCCCCTGCCTGCCTTCCACGGAAAGAGGCTTCGAATGCAATTTACTAGCTGGTCACAGATTCAGTGTCTACTTCCTTCAAGCACTCACAGCCGTCCAGAGGCTCCTGTGGACACCAGCTCCTTCTCTCGGGAGGTACACAACCTAAGATCAACCCACGGGAAGTCAGCGCCTGCGCAAAGCACACTGCCTACCACCCAGCACCACACACACCAGAGCACATCTGTGCCCTGGTGTGATAGAGAGAGCCTATGTGTGCCTGTGCACACTTGTGAGTGTGTGCACGTGCACGTGCAAGGGAGGAGAAGGTATCACATTGACTTCGGGTCACATGCCCCCCAAGAGTCTGCCATCTCCCCATCCCTACCTCATAACATTTGAGAATCATCCCCGTGGAGGGCCAATGTTACAAAAGGTTGAGGAACCATCAGTAGAACTTTACAGTTTGCAAAGCCCTTCCTCATCCGTGATTCCGGATTGTCCACTCATTTACCAAATATTTATTCAGCCCCTGCCTTGCTCCAGGCACTGTGCCAGGCATGGGGAGCACGGGGTGACCAAAAACTCACAGTGCCTGCACTCAGGAAGCTCACAGCCTAGTGAAGACAGATGTGAGCAAACAATCGGAGAAGTGTGTATTTACAGTCCACTCAGGTAAGCGTGAGAACGGAAAATTATACAGTGTTGTGGAGCAGATCACCAGAGCTGATCTAACCCGAAGGTCAAGGAGGACAGCCTGGAGGAGGGGGCATTTGGGCTGAAGCTAAAGGGTGAGAAAGAGACAGGCCACCAGGTGAGGAGTGGAAAGAGGGGCAGACAGGAGGGAGCCCAAGCGTTATAGGACTCAAAGATACAGCAAGCCTGCGTGTTCATCCAGGAAACTTGGAATCCTCACACACACACACCTTTTGGGGCTCCTGGGTCCCGGAGACCCGGGGAAGCCGGGGAAGACACAGCCCTGCTCTCCCGATCCCTCAGTTGAGAAAGGGAGGCAGACATCTTTAAGCATTGATAATCATTGTTGTTAAGACCCTCGGGAAAGTGCACCCTTGGAAAATATTTTTGTGCAGAGCAAGTTTCTTCATCTCTAAGATAGAAACAGAAGCCCCTTGGAACATACTTAGGAGTCAGAACTGGTCAGACTCGCTGGCTGGCTAAATGGTGGACAGACTGGGGAGGCTGAAGGGAAGGAAGGGATTCTTACCTCCGCTGTGACCTCAGTTGGTGACGTAGGAGCTGGAGCTCTTCCAGCAGGTTCCATGAGCATGATTTGGGGAGCATCCAGCTTATCCCAGGGCTGGGTTCCCCCTAGGACACAGTGAAGAGGAGTTTCAGCAAGGCTTCTAAGAAGCGTTCCTAACTGAGCTTGTTCTTGAAAGGTAAAGAGGATGGAAAGGGGAGGGAGGCGTGCCCTTGAGGGGGACTCCGGGAAAGGGCCATGAACCTGGGCGAGTCCCGGAGGCACGAAGGAGCTCACTTGGGGAGCTCGTGGAGCTGGGCGTGGCGGGAGTGGGGTCGGCCACAGGTGAGGCGGGAGGTGAGGCTGGAGAACCAGGCAGCGGGCAAGGAAGCTGAAGAGTTTGGACTTTGTCTTGAAGGTCAAGGGGAGTCACTGAGGAGTTTTGAGAAAGAAAATGACGTGGTGGGTTATGTGCTCTGAAAAAAGAAACCCCTTCGCCTGCAGAGTGGAAGGGGAATTGGTGGGAGTGGGCAGAGAAGCTGGGGGCTGGGCTCAAAGCCCGGGAGCACTGAGATGCTCAGAAGGACTGGATGCAGGGACTCCCCGGGGCCCGGAAAGGCGGACCAGAAGGAGGAAGTGAGGGTGAATCCCAAATTAGTATTCCGCTCAGCCATTGGATGTTAAACTTGAGGGTCTTGAGAAAAATGCACTGAAAGATGGCCAGAGGTGGCTGGAGAAGTGAATGTGAAGGTCAAGAGCACGGCAGGGATGAAGCAACAGGCCTGAGGTGCATCCTTTCAGGGAGAAGATAGAGACGAGGCCAGGCCCCCCCCCTCCATCCTCTGGGCTCATGTGTGGCCTGCCCTTTTGTCCTGTGGTTTAAGGCAACCCCAGAGCCATTCCCAAGTCTTTCTTCTTCATCACCTCTGAGGCCCTCCCTCCATGGCAGGTGCGCCCAGTGCCCTGTTCTCTCCACCTGCTCAGAGCCCCTTTCTTCTCTCTCCAGGGGCAGTGAACCAGCCTGAACTGCCCCCTTCCCACTCTGGCCAGCTCCCCGCTTCCCCGAGCACATTGCCCTCCCAGCAGGGAACAGGTCCCATTTCTGCAGAGCATCAAACCCTCCAGGGGCTCCTCTCACCCCTGGATCAAAGGCCAACCCCTTGCCTGGCTTGCGTAGCTGTGTGTGATCACCTCCTTGTCCTGCCTCCGGGCTGCCCCCTTGCTCGGCTCCTCTCTGGCCTTCCCCCTGCTCCTCTGGGCGCCTCCCCAGCTCCCCACTCAGAGCCTTGGAGTTTGCTGGTCTCTGCTCTCAGATCTTCCTGGCCCCTGACCGCCCCAGGTTTCCCCTTCTTGTCTTGCGGCTCTCAGTGAAAGTGTCACTCAGTGGAGAGGCCGCCCTGAGCAACCCTGACCGCAGCCACTCAGCCCCCGTCACACTCTTGCAATTTTTTTTTAAAGAGGTTGAGACAGACACACAGGCAGGCAGAGGTGTGGGGCGGGATGCGGGAAGGCAGAGGGAGACAGAATTTTAAGCAGACTCCATGCCCGGCACGGAGCCCAGTGCAGGGCTCGATCTCATGACCCTGAGATCACGACCTGAGCCGAAATCAAGAGTCAGATGCTTAATGGACCTCGCCCTCCAGGCGCCCCGCCTGCGTTTTAATGCTGTTCACAATCGGTGTTTTTTTTTTTTTCATCAGCTTGCTCACTGCACGCCTCCCACGTACACACACTTTAGATGCAAGCTCCATGAGAGCCGGGGTCCGCTCACCATCACACCTCCGGCCCTAGATGAGGACCCGCCCATAGCCAGGGACCCACAGTTCCCTGCCGAATGAATAAATAAATAAATGAGTAAATTGGCCCAAAGTGATGGGGGGGGAGGGGGCACAATCCCCTAGAGAGACAGCCGGCACAATCCAGAAGGGAGTCCAGCCATGGAAGGGAGAAGAGTAGCAAAAGACACCTTTATTGAACAAGTCAAGAGAAAAGAGAGGTTTTAGGTGGACGGATGGGCCACCGCATGACGTGCTGCCAGAGAGACCCCGGGAGGGCCCCAGGGCGCCCACCGCTCTTAACAAGAGAGGGTTATGAGGACCTGGCCAGAGCAGTGCAGAGGCAGCAGGTGGCTCTTGGGGGCTGATGCGGCCGGCTGGGACGGAGGGGCGCGTGGGGACATGTCTCGGTGGAGCAGGTGGGCGAGGGTGTCCGGGCCAACGAGGATTTTCTCTTGCAGCCTGGCTGCCGGACCCAGCAGAGAAGGCAGAGAAGACAGGGCGCTTGAGATGACACAGCAAGGGAGAGGCACTGGTCTCCCCAGAGATGTATGGAAACACGCAGGTGCCCCAGACAGAGTCATCATTTGTCACGCATTTAAACGGAAATGTACCCCAGGTGCACTTAGAAGTCAAGGGCAGCATGGGGAAGGAGCTAAGAGCTAAGGCATGGCCCGGCCTCCCTCTAGCTCTGGCCCCAGCTGAGCACTCCACACCCACAGAGCAAAGCCAGAGGCCAGCAGCCGATTGGGCATCCTCCCCGAAAGGTGACCGAGGGACCAGTCAGCTGTTGCTACTCAAACGCGCCCCTTTGAGGTCTCCCCCGAGACCCCAAGCTGATGCTCAGTGTATCCCTCTAGGCCATCACTTCCACTCCCCGTGGGGGGCACTCAGCAGCTCTCTGAGCCTGCCCCGTTTCCAGTGATATTTCAGCACCCGATTTAGACTGACACCCCAGGATCAGTAACACAAGGGTGGGGGTGGCCGCTGGAACTTGACTCCTCTGTTCCATCCAGTACCTGCTTTCTCAGAGGCAGCCCACGTGTCCGACAGGCCCTAGTATCCCTTCATCGTAATAGCTCACTCTCGGAGGGTGTGCGAGCAGCGACGGGCGAATGGGGCTCCTTCCGGGAAGCCGAAGCGATCCGGCCATTTGAGTGAGGATGAGGAAATGGACAGAAAGTGGAGCTAAGCACACGCACTTACGAAAGATTCTCAAATCGAAAGACAATACGACACCTCGTAGGGACATCGGATGCCTTCTGAGACGGGAACCACTGTGTCCTGGGGACAAAGGGAAAGGCAAGAAGGCAGCTCCGGGGAGAATCCGCAGTCCGGGGGAAATGGACACACGGGGGTCGGAGGGCTGCGGCAGGTGGTGCGGAAGGTGCCGGCGGCCTCAGAGCCAAGTATAGCTAATCCCAAACAATTACAACAGGACATCCATTTTTAGCAGTTTTGAGGAAATTGGGGATTAGGAATTGGCCCAGAGGTGGTGGAGGCTTATCCAGGTTGGAGACAGGGAAGGATAGAAAGTAGCCAAAAAAAAGAAAAATTACAAAAAGTGGCTGCAGGCAGGCTGGAGCAAACCTCTCCTGCCGAGGGTGGTTGGCCTCCAGAATCTTCTCGTAAGGAAGATGCGGTGGTCCCGTCATTTTGTTCATTTAAAGCCTGCGGGCCAGAGCCCCAAGCACGAATCGTGGGGAGCGGCTTCAGGCAGAGAGAGTGTGTGAGTGCATCTGGGGCACACGCCCAACGGGGCGTGTGATGAACTCTGTAGCTGCGGTTTCCCCGCACGTCAACCCTCTTGCTGAGGGTCTCCTCCAGAGGCCTGAGGAGGAGCCGCCCGGCTCCGGCCCCTTGTCCCCAGCCCCGTGGCCTATTTTCATGAATTCCAGCCCTGGCCTGACTCACCTTGAGCCCTAGGGAGGTGGGAGGCCAAGCTCAAGGCTTCCAGCGGAAAAGAAGAAGTGAGCAGAGCGGCCCAGCGAGGGCACTCAGAGACACTCGGTCAGCTCCCCGTTTTAAATATAAGGGGGGCTGAGCCCTGGAATATTGATGCTTCCTTTTATCCTGTCTCCCTCCTGCTCCGCAGGGCCCGGGGCTTCCAGGAAGTAAGATTTAGAGGCTGGAGGCCAGGCCCCCCCGTGCCAGGAAGCCCAACGCCGCTGTTTCTGAGACACAGTGATAGATGCTGAGTGTTGCCCTCATCAGAGTAAAAGGGAGTCTGATTGGGAAAAATACCTCCCAGCTCTCCAACTGAAGGAGTCCAGACCGGCTAATCCGGCTAATGGAGGGGAGAGCCTCCCACCAAGGAGCCGAAGGAATCCCGAGGAGGCTCTGCACTGCCCCCCCCCCCCCCCCCCCCCCCCCCCCCCGCCATTCTGCCAGGCTGGGGAAGGGCCTGGGCCTCTCCCTTATCCACGCCTTCAGCGCCACCTCTTCCCAAACCTCCTTGCCAGTCGGAGTGTAGAATGCCCGGCTGATGAAGCCATTTCCCCACACCGACCACAGCCAGGGTCCTAGGTCGTGTCCCGCAGCCCACATACCCCCAGAGAGAGGGCTGGGAGTCCGGACACGGCTGCTGGCTTCCCTAGAAGAAGAAACAAAACCCTGCAGAGTCTGCCGGATCCGGCAAATAAGAACACAGAACACCCAGTTCGACCTGAATTTCAGATAAATGATGAGTAATTCTTTAGACTAAGTATGTCCCAAATTATGCTGGGGTAGACTTATATCAAGCAATTATTTGTGGCTTATCTGAAATGCACCTTTAACCAGGAATCCCACGTTTTGTCAGGTGGCCCTCTCCCTGGACCTACTGTGAAGGGTCGGCATCCTGAAAAGGAGACTGATCAAGGGGGGATATCCTCCCCTCTGCAGACAGGATCTAGCCTGCCGCTTCTGAGGCTTCTACGGGGCTCTGGAAGGTCTGTTTAGGGGTTTTTCTTCCAGGAAAGCCTGGGTATGGCCTGGGCTCCCACAGACCCTACAGGGAGCATCTACATTCCAGAGCTCCCTCTCCCCTACGCTGCCAGCCAAGCTCCTGAGTGGCTGCCCCCTGAAGGCCTCGGCACCTTCCCACCCCACCCCTACTCTGCCATTCTGAGAATCAGCTTCCCGGTAAGACCTCCTCTCTCCTCTTTAATGAGAGTCCATTTACTCTCAGCCTTGGTCCGGAGGCTTTCAGTGAGCGAGAACTTCCTGTCCTGAGGTTTTGATTGCGATCTAGAACATTTCCCTTCAAACCACGAGCAAGGAGAAAGCATAACACCTGCCTTTCTGTTGGTCTCCCCCCACAGATCCCCCCAGTTGCTATCTATCCCACCTCAAGGCCCTGGAAGGGAGGCCTCAGCTCCACTCTGCCTACTGCCTTCTGCTCCTGCTCAGGCTAACTGAGGCTAGTGCCAAGTGGTGGCCACGAGTGGGCTTTGTCCACACCAGCTCCCAGCCAGCAGATGGGGACACAATGGTCCCCTTTCCTGACCAGTAAGTGGAGCAGCCAACAGCATGCAGGCTCCTGGCTGAGCAGCCCAGCATATGGACTGCCAGGGGGTATAGAGGGTAGGCGTTGCCCAACCCCCCCCCCCCCCCCCCCCCCCCCCCCCCCCCCGCTCAGAAAGCAGGGGCCCAGGGGAGCCCGTTCAAGACGCCGGCGGCTGTGGCTGGCCGAGACGCCAGGGCCATCTCCCCAGGAGAGCAAACAGCCAGGCTGCCTGGCCAGAGGCTCAGACCTAGGCTCTCTCCACCTCCATGCCTTCAAGCAGGGAGCTGGGTCTCTGAGAGACATCTCCTTGCTCCCTGCCATGGCCAGGAGATGAAGCCAATTGTCCAGGGCAGCCGACCCCATGGGATTCTGGTGGAGCCCTCACATGGGGTGAAGAAGCAAGGAACACCCGCCTCTTGGACCACTGCCCTCCTTTTGCATCCCACTAGCTCCTACTAACTCCCAGAGTTTCAGTTAAACATCACCTCCTCCAGGCAGCCCTCTGTGATGTCCCAAATGGGGTCAGATCTCCCAACAAACATTCCCTGAGCCCCCGAGATTTTCTTGCATATCACTCCCCAAAACCATAATTACTACAGTGGAGGGTGGTGTTTACGACAAGAACTCATTAGGCAAGACCAAGTAACTTTATTTCCGGCCCCCAGTTGCTTCTTGATCCAGATTCTCCATTCTTGCTGGGAAGTGGGGTCTTGGAAAGGGAGGGAAGTGGTAGAGAGGAGATCAACAGGCCAGCAAGTAGCAACTGCATTTAAAACTTTCTCTTTTAAACAGTCATTCAAGAACCAAAGCCGCTTTTGGTACCATTTCTTTCACCTAAAGAGCCTCCGCGCTCCCTCTTCCTTCCATAGACGGCCTTGGGGCAGGGTCCCTGGCACATGCCTGCTATCTTCTGGGTTATTGTCCTCCTGAGACACACCCCCAGACCACCTGTCTGTGGTTTCAACCAGGTGTCCTCTGGCCCCACTTGACCTTTCCTGACATCCCGGGTGCCCTCCCAGATGAAGTCCGGGCTGCAGCCAGGTGGTCCAATCACGTGGCCGCCTCATCCTGGCCTCGGGCCTCCTGCCATCGGCCCCGGCTCTGAGACCCTCTGCGAGCTGGATGCGGGGCGTGCGACCAGGAACACGGACTCAAGCCCACCCTGGACACCTCCGTGCATCAAAGCTGCAGCTGAACTCTGGGAGGTGGGTCCTCTCCTCAGGTTCCCCTTAGAGAGCAAGGCCCGAGTCCCAGCATGGTCAGGCTCCCCGGGAACATCTCTGTCTCACCCAATCTGCTCTGGATTTGATGGCAGAGAGGGTGACACGGAGAATGGAGGGTGTTCACGGCCCCCTCTCCACTCCTAGAGAACCCAGAGAACGTTCCTTCCCTCTCCTGTGTCTCCTCACCCCACCCCACCTTAAACACTCCGCTCATTCAGACCTTCAAGCTCTGTTCTTAAAACGTAAAGAGTTGCTTCTTGGGAAATGCAGGAGACCCTTTTATCTCTACAAATGATGCGGTCAGGACCACAGTTCACTAAGGCCTCTAGAACACCTAGCAACGACCTCTTTCTTCCGAGTCATTCCCCTTCTTCTGTGTTTTCTCGGGTATAAAAGAAAGATAGATGGCTCTACACAGCAGGGGCAACAGTCCTCCAGCCCAGGTTTTCGAAATAACCTTAGGAGCACACGGCAAAGGCAAACACCATCGCTTGCGCGCCTCTCCACAGAGGGCAGGGGGATAACCTGCAGCCCACGATCTCCCAGGGGCCCGGCAGCCACTGGTTCTACGACCCCACAAGGGAACGAGGTCAATACACAAATAACTGCGGCCTAAGACGAGACCCAGAAAATGCCACGAGAGAGGTACGAAGACCCTCGGAAGATCAAACGAGGAAGAAGACTCATCAATTACAGCGCCTGTTCTCAACGTATGTTTTAACTCATGACCCCATGACCCTCCTCTATAATTCCACTGGTCAAAAACAGTTTGTCAACTTAACTCTCAGAAGTTTTATGTACAGCAACAATAGACACGTTGATTATGATTTTTCAAATTACACATTCTCCCTGGCCACGTCCCACCCCTACTTCGTGTGGATGCGGAGGGAGCCCTAGCAAGAAGGTGATGTGTGGGCATGCTCTTCCAGAGACCACATGAAGCCTGGAGTTAGAAGAATAGAGGGGGCTGGGGCGCCTGGGTGGCTCAGTCGTTAAGCGTCTGCCTTCGGCTCAGGTCGTGATCCCAGAGTCCTAGGATCGAGCCCCACATCCGGCTCCCTGCTCCGCAGGAGGTCTGCTTCTCCTGCTACCAATCCCTCTGCTTGTGTTCCCTCTCCAGCTGTGTTTCTCTCTGTCAAATAAATAAAATCTTTAAAAAAAAAAAAAAAGAAGAAGAATAGAGGGGGTCAAATTCAGATGTTACATTATTAGTATACTTTCAACTATATGTAACAGACAATTCAGCTCAAAGTCACTTAAACAGTAAGGAATCTACTGGCCCATGTAATTGGAGTGTCCAAAGGAAATGTTGGCTTCAGGACAAGTTTGATCCAGAAGTTTGTGATGTCCCGTAGGACTTCGCTCCATTTCTTTCTTTCTTTTTTTTTTTATTCCCTCCACTCTGCCCTCCTAATACAGCAGCTTCATTCCCAGACTGAATCTCTTCATAGTAGTGAAATGGTTGCCAACAGCTCTGGGACACGTTCCCTTTTTTATAACCAGGAGGAGATAAAGGACTTTTCTTACCCCACTTTAAAAAAAAAAAAAATCAACTTTCTCTCTGATTGGACCAACTATGATGACAAGGTAACGCTTGAACCAATCACCAGGGCCAGGAGAATGCTATGCATTGATTGGCTTAGTCCTGGGTCACATGCCTATTCCTCAACCAATCCTGGATCCAGGGGGCTGGGAATACCTATGGACGCCTTAAGCCAGTAAGGGACCAACTCCGGAGTTCAGTCCTACTCAAGTAACAGGCTCTACACAGTGAGAGAGGGTAACTGGATGCTGGAGGAGCAGACAGTGTTGTCCAACACATGTCGATTTTGCTTTTTTCATGAAAGTTCAGGTGAGAGTAGGAAGAGATTAGAATTAGAACCTCCAGAGTAATTTGAGTCATCCTTCCAATCCCCAAGTCCACACAAAATTGCAAGCCAGCCGTAACATATTTTTCTTCTTTCCCTTCTTTTCTCTCTCTGACCTTTCCATGTTTCCTCCTCCCCTTCCTCATCTACTTCCCTTCCTCTTCTCCGTGCTTTCCCCTCTGTCTGTATCTTCATGCCTCTCCACCTCCGGGCTCTTCCGTCTCAAGCCCTTTCCTCCCTCCCAGCCCACACCTCCAACCACCCTCTCTTGATGCCTCCGAGTTCAATTTCAGCTCGCCCAAATTGCTTTATTGGTTCCACAGAAGAACAAGGCTAGCTAGAGCCATTACAGGTGCATGTTCGGTGTGCATTAGACTCAAAAAATATTTAAGGAAAATACTCCGGCAAATGGAATCAATAAACTCCCAATCAAACATTCGCTGGGAAGAGCCAGAAGCCTGCCTACAGCTACAGTGGCTTGGAAATACTCAGCCATCCAGCAGCAGGAGGCTGAACACCCCCCCCCCCCCCCCGCCCCGCAGCGCACGTGGGCTAAAGCACACAGTGAATGTCACAGACCCCAGTACCCCTCCCCACAACCCTACAGGCCCCCCACTTCTTGGCTATGCCGCAGAGAGCCCAGTGGCGTCCACACCTGCCGGCAGTGCAACTCTCAGGGGAGACCGATTGAGAATGGGAGGGGAGGGAGGAGGATTGGGGGAACCGAGGCATTTACATTGAGGTATTTTTAGACTTGAAGATTAAATCTTTAATAATCATAATTTTTTCTTGAAAGAAAATGAGAGTTTGGTGTGTGGTGTGTGTAGTCTCCCTCCTCTGTCCCTGCAGCCGTGGGGGAAGAATGCAAGAGGAAGGGAAATGCAGCAGAGGGACGAGAGAAAACCAGAAGGGAATTGGCCCCGTGAGGCGGGAATCAGGCTCAAAGCGGTGTTCTGGTGGGTTCCACAAAGGAGGAGCCCAGGCAGCGGTCACACTGGGAGTTTGGAGCTGTCTCCAGAGCTCTGGGGTTGCTCCAGAGACTGAAGGGAGAGAGGAGAGAATAGACTGCAGGAATCATTTCCTCCAGCGGCACTGAAATCACTGCGTCATTCTATTCACGAGCCTTTGCTACTCCCCAGTGCCTTTTGGATTACAAAGCAGCTAGTATTGACTTCCCAGGCCTCTCAGAAGAAGGGTCCCTTCTTCCAGAAGAGGTTCCCCTCCTGGCCCTCCACCCACTCATAGTTCCCCAAATAAATCTCATGAACCTGATTCCACCCCAAGCAACCAGAGGAGCTGGCCATCCCCAACTCAATGCTGAGGGAGCTGCCCCTCATGCATGGGCAGCACCACCAGCCCACCCTGGACAGCCTGGAGGCTGCTGGGGGAGTGAGCCAGGACCAGCACCAGACCAAGGGTCCAGGCACTTGGGGGTAGAATCCCAGCTCTATTGCTCTATGTGTCCATTTGGACAAATCTCTTCCCCAGGGTAGACCCCCATTTCCCAGAATTCCAGTGAAAGAGTGGCTAGACTGAAGGAGTTCAGACTAGGATCCAGGAACCCCCTGCATCTGCACAGAGAAGGTTGTTTGTATGAGCGCTTTTCTGAGACTGGGCTTTGTCATATTCGCAAAGTTGCTTGTGACCCCAAAAATGTTGAAAGGCACAGAGGAAGCCAATGCTCAAGTTTACATGTGGCTCAAGTGTTCTCAACCTTCCCAAGCTGTTCAAAAAGTCCTGGCTTGCCCCTGGAAGGGATACCGTGGCTCACCAGCCCCCCACTCCCCCACCCCTCCCCCGCTATGCCCACTGCCGCCACCATGTCTGCCTTCACAGGGCTGTGGCGCCTCCTTCCTCCACGGCCCACGCCAGCACACAAACCTGTTTCTTCCTTTTAGTAGAGTTTACACAGGCTTCTTTTACTACAACAAATTTTACAGACAAATGAAGGAAGATAAATACATCACAAACAACATTAAATTAGCCAGGTTCTCAAAACCTTACAGATTTCACCCAGAGTATCAAAGAGTTGATTTGGAGCCCCAATGATCTCTTTCTGAAATAACTGCTATCTTCACCGATGGGCCAAAAACTTCACCGGCACAAGTTTGGGTTATTTCCCATCAAATTGCCTCTCTCCCCAAAACTGCCGCTGATCCCCAACATCAGAGACCTCTGGAAGCCATCTTGCTTCTGGGCATCCAGATGCTAAATTCCTTAGATCCCTTGCTTCATTCAAGGACGAACATCCCTCTTAAACTAAGACTTTCCCATTTTCTGACCAAATGCCAATGACAGCAACTCAGGTCAGGTAGCCCATAAATCCATGTTGAATTAATGAATAAGGCTATGGGGAAAAAATAGATGAATGAATAAGTGTGCAACGAAAATGAATGAAAACTTTTCTTCCCCCAACTCCCACTAGGAGGAATTCCTGCCAGGCAGGGACCTCAGGCTCCATTCCCTTCTAGGCTCGGGGATTTGCTAAGTACTAGTTCCTGACCCTCCAAACCAGTGAGTGAAGGAGTCCTCCTATGTCTAGTACAGATTAACTCACCTCTGGAGGCTTCTTGAATCTACAGGCTAATGTCTTCCCTCAGCAATGGAAAATCTGATCAATTCTTCTGCCCTGTCCCCCCTGTCCCTCCTATATTCCCTATTTCCTTCTGAGACACCAATGAGACATATATTAGAATTCATCCCCTTGGGGGAGCCTGGGTGTATCAGTCAATTAAGTGTCTGACTCAGTGATCTCAGTGTCAGGAGTTCAAGCCCTGTGTTGGGCTCCATGGTGGGCAAAATAAGTAAATAAATAAATAAACGTGTCACTTTGTCCTCCTTTCCCTTGACTGTCCTTTCTGTACCTCCATCTTCCAGTCCCTCGGTGCTATACTCTAAACAATTTCTTCTGACTTAAATTCCCATTGCGCCATTCTCTTTTCAGCTCTATCGAATCTGCTATTAAACCCACCCATCAAGTTCTTAATTTCAACTGTTGCATTTACTGTTCTAGAATTCCTTTTCCAAAACTGTTGTGTGTTTTCTGGTTTCCAATTCTCTGCGGAAGTGTTCAAGCTGGGTTTTTATTTCTTTGACCATTGTAAGTAGAGTTGTTTCACAGTCATTGTTAACACTTCCAATACTTGGAGTCTGCGTGACTCTATTTTTGTTTTCTCTTGTTTTCTCCTGGTTCTGACTCATGATGTCTTGTTTCCCTGTGTGTTGGTCGTCTTTGAAATGTCTGAGGATGTTCATTTTGCCCTGGCTACCATGTCTCCAAACTTCTCCGAGAAACTTCACAACAAAGGAAGTTAATTCAAGGGACTGCCCTCAGCGGCACGTGCAAGCTCTGTTATTCTTCATAGTCTAGTTAGAATTTCAGCTACTCAGGGGCGCCTGGGTGGCTCAGTGGGTTAAAGCCTCTGCCTTCGGCTCAGGTCATGATCTCAGGGTCCTGGGATCGAGCCCTGCATCGGGCTCTCTGCTCAGCAGGGAGCCTGCTTCCCCCCCACCCCCCACCTCCACCTGCCTCTCTGCCTACTTGTGATCTCTCTTGTCAAATAAATAAATAAATAAAATCTTTTAAAAAAAATTCAGCTACTCAAAGAGAGCTGGAATGGGCACTCATTCCTGTCAACATCTGCTCCACTCCCAGGATGTACTGACACGTCCAGGGGTGAAGGGGTGGGGAAGGTATAAGGGAGGAGAATCTTCTGAGAGACTTCTAGCCCACCACATGGAAAACTCAGCAGGATCCTACCGAGGGCATCGGCTCCATTTCCCGAGCACCCAGAGAAGGAGGAGCTTTCCACCGAGCTTGCGGGGAACAAGACAGGGCTAAGATCAGACTTCAGAGGTTGCAAAGCTGCCACGTGACAGAGCCACATTCTATCTTTAAATGTATTTCGTCTGTTTATCGACTTATTTTAAAAAACTGCTTAGAACGGATTTGAACCAACTTGTACAAGGCAAGAAGTTTTCGCTTTTCTTGAAGGATGAGAGATTCTGACAGCCCTGTGCCCTGATGCCAGGACAGAATGGTCGGCTGGAGCTGAGGAGCTCCTGAGAAGCAAGTGTCCTCCCTTAGGAGCTGCAGTTGCCACCTCCTAGGCAGCAAACATTTGCACTTACTCTGGCCATGTCCCACTTTGCGTGATTACTGCCTGGCCCTCAGGAATATAATTTCTCAGCTTTGACCTAGAGAAAAGATGGTATATAATTCTGACCCCCAGGAGTTTCCACAGCTAGGAAAAATAGAGGATGGAGGGTGGGCGGAGCAAGAGATCCGTGAGGCAAGGTGACCTTTCAGAGTCCCTGCTAAAGCCCCCAGAGAAGAGAACGGCTACCGCTCCACCTGGCCCCTCCCCAGATTCCTGGCCAGGCCCCCTGCCCAGGCCAAGCGGTAGTCTCAAACTCAGCTCAGCCACTGGCTGCCACACCAACCTTGGGCCACTCACTTGACATCTGGAAGCTTCCATTTCCTCCGCTGCCAAAGTAGGGAAAAATTGTAATGCCTGACTTAACAGGATTCTTGTGAAATTGAACAAGACCATGCATGAAAATGGCAGATTACCACATCCTGTCCATAATAAGTATTCGTGGATATCAGGGGTGTCTGCCCACCCTGTCTGCCCTGCCCACCTTTACGCTCCCTGTGGACGCTTGGGTCCAGAGACTCCAGGAGCCGGGCTTGCCCTCATCCTCTGTGATGTTGCGATGATGGAACCAAAGCCCAGAGAGGTGGGCTGCTCTAGATGCTGGAGTGTGAGCATCTCCTCTTGGTCCGATGACGCAAATCTGGCTCCAAGCAGGGACTGGTCCCACCAAGAGTGGGGCTCAGAGAAGGCTTTCTGGGGATGGCAGGCTATAAGCGGGATTTGGAAGGAAAAGTGGAACACAGTTTGGCAGAAAGGGGGGTTTTCTTATATTGCTCCCCACATACTTTGCAACAGCAAAACAAAGCATTTGTGTTTTGTGCTTTGAGCCCCAAACAAATAGCCCCAACTCGATCCTCACCCAGCTATTCCATCCAACAAAATAGGCTCAAAGGTAAGTGCCTAGGCTCCCCAAACCCCCCCAGCTCGCCCACCTTCCCAACTTGAACTGGAAAAGGACGCGCGCTCCCATACCACGCACGGACGCAAGCGCGCACGCACGCACGCACGCACGCACTCCCCCACCGCACATGCGCACATGCGCACACAGCACTGTTTGTCTTCTCCTCTGTGGGCCTTTGCATCACCAGCTCTTTTTTCCTGTGGAGACTCCCCCACACACGTGCACACCCAGACATCCCTTATCAGAATCATGTTTCCTCTAAGGCAGTGATCAAAGCAATCTGACTCAACCAAGGAAATTAAGAAGCCTCCAGCAGGAATTGCCATGGAGAACCAAACTCATCAAACTCAGGCACTTTCCTTTGTTTTTTTTCTAATGAGTTTTAAACTGGGCCCCAGCCCCTTGGGACATTTAGCAAATATCAGGCTTCCAGAAGTTCCTTTCCTCCCACTTGCCTGCTGCCTACTGGCTCTTTGGCTGGGCTTTCAGGACTCTCCTCCTCAGCCAGCACCCCTCCCACCCGTGAGAGCTCTCTCCTTCCAGAATTTTCCTTAGGCTCCTCACTGTTGCCTCTCTCTCTCCCTCCCTCTCTCTCTCTGCTCTTGCCGCTTATGGCGTTCTCTCTCTGCTGCCTTTTGCAATACGGCTTCCCTCCCCATCACTCCCCTGGAACCGGTCAGCTCTTGGTCCTCATTATATTTGATCTCTCCGTAGCCTTTGACCCAAAAGACCACCTACCTTCCTGAAACACTCTCTTCCCCCAACATGCTGGACCAGCAGGAGGTTCCCAGGCTACAATACAGATTCACTCCATCCTCACGCACACATTCTTATTTTTTAAATCTTTTCTAATCTAATGGCCAAAAAAACCCTTTTTTTATTACTATTTAAATTTCCATTTCTTTTCTAATGGAAAATTCTGTAGGGCCTTGTAGTCCATGGTAGAGAGTTTGGATTTTATTCTAAACCCCAACAGAGGAGTCATATAATCAGATTTTCATTTCAGGAAGTCTGGCCGGCTGGCGTGGGGATGCTGGGCTGGAGGCAAAGAGCCCCCGTGGAGGGTACTGCAGCCATCCCAGCAGGGCACGAGGCACACTTGGGCTGGGGCAGTGGGGCAGGGGTGAAAAACAGACAGACTCTGCATTTGCCCGTGGCTCAGATGCTAGGATGAGGGGAAGGAGGAATCCAGAGTGATTCTTGAGTTTTTGGCCCGAATAACTGGAAAGATGATACCAGCTACCACTTCTAGAGTACTGACTGCATGCCAGGCACTCTTCTGAAGGTTGGACGTATTTTCACTCATGCCATTTCAACGGTGTGAAGTAGGCACTATAATTCCCCCTTACAGTGGAAGGCACGGAGTCAAGCAGGGAAATGCTAGAGCCAGGATGCCCGCCCAGATTCCACACTCCTAGCAGACATGCTCACAGGCTCTATGGAGGAAGGTGGAACCATTTAGGGAAATAAAGAAGACAAGGGTCAGGGCGAGGAGAGCCTCAGGATGGGAACTGGAGGAGCTGGGTTTCAGGCATCTGCATTCTTCAGCGCCCAGAGGACCTGACCCTGGTCGGGCTGTGCATTGTGACCATCCCAGTGAATCCCTCAGGAACCCAGCAAAGAGGAGGATAGCGGCGGAGCTGAGCGGCCTCTAGGAGGCATCTTCAGGGACAGGAGGGTCCCAGTGAGGCGTGGGGCATGGCTGAACCCTGCATCGGTTACTTGGGTTTGCCCTCACCCTGGCTTATGGTACACTTATCTCCCCCCACAAATACCTCCCATTCATACACACCAACTCGTTGGCTCTTTTAAAGAGATTTCCCTTTTTATTTCAAAATACTTTTGCTCTTTTTTAAACTACAGAAGTATATGCTTATGGAAAGACATCACACTGAAATGTTAAAAAAGTGAAACTCACCCATAGTTCACCCAGAGAGTTACCTGTAACGTTTGGATGCTTATTTTAGATAGAAAGATAACTACTTTTTTTAAAACTGGCATCTTAATCTACATCGTTTTGTATTCTGATTTTTTTTCTACATTATTCTTTTCAAACAATGATGTTCATTACTGAATGGCAGCTCTTGTCTAGGTGAACCATCACTTAACCTCTCATGGTGAACATTTATGTTGTTTCTTATCTTTATAACTAAATTGTAATGGACGTATTTGTATGTAAAGCCCTGTATGCACCGGATTATTTTCTGGGGATAAATTCCCACCGTGGCCTTGTTGGTCCCAGGGGTTTCAACTTTGTGAGGTTTGCTCCCCAGCCCCCTGCCACGTTCAAGCACCACCATCACCCACTGGCTCGGCGTCCCTAGACTCCTAACTGTCTTTCCTGCTTCCTCCTACCCAACCCAGCCCCCGTCACAGCACCCGGAACCTCTTCATAAAACAGTCCCAGAAGGGCTCCCCTTGAACTTTGCAGACATCCCTTGCAGAGCAGGACTTCCCTCCATGCTCCCTTCGCCCACTGTGTCCTCTCTGCTCTCTTCTCAGATTATCAAAGATGTCTCCCGCCACAGGACCTTTGCTTGTGCTGTTTCTCTTCTTGTGACTCACTCCTTCTTATCATCCATGACTCAGCCCAACTCTGCCTCCTTGGAAAAGCCTTCACGGACCTCCCCTCCTCCCTTCTCCAGCTCCCTTTTGATTTCCTTCAAGGTGCTTCACACGTGTGAATATTTGATTGGATTTTCCCTTGTTAATTTTCAGTGTCTCTGCACTAAATGGTAGGTTCTATGAGGGCAAGGACTTAATTTCATTAAATACTATATATACCCACGTTTTAACCTAGTGCTTAACAGAAAGTAGGTCTCTCTAAATATCATCAAACTGTCCTCTGAAAAGGTTGTACCCACCCACACCTCCACCAGTAATTCATGAAAGTATAGGTTGCCGCATCCTCCCCGACACTGGGAATAATGATGCATTTTTGTGAAAAAAGAAATCTTGTCTAACATGATGGCAAAAAATAATATTTCATCGCTTAAATCTGATGCCTAGTAAGGTCAAACACTTTTTCATGTTTATCCGTCTTCTTTTGTAGTGAATAATAAAAGAGCCTATTTATAACCCGTGAGTAGTGGTTTCATTCTTAAAGCTATTCCAGAAAAGAAGGTGTTCTAGCCTCAGCTCTGGACTCTTCTAGAAAAAAAAAAGTTGTTTTTGAAGTCTGACCTCGGTCCTTCCTGCCGCTAACTGTTTTTATCTCCCTCTTATTGGACCCTTGTGGGACTGACAACAAAGCCTGCGAGTGCTCTCCTTGTCCTCTTACCCATGTCCCTCTCCTGCCTCCTCAGCCCAGTGCAGAGGAGCAAATCCCACGTGCCCCTCCCCCCCTCCCACCAGCGCTGAGCAGCAGATTAAGCGATTCAATTCGAGAAGGAAGGCTGCACTGGTAAGGTGCAATCATCTCTGACTAAAATCTCTTTTTCAGATATATAATGGTCTAATCAATATTAATAGAGAGGCTTATCTGTTTTCCTCATCTCCCATGTCCTTAAGAGTAGATAAAATGCTTGTAAAATAGGATTCTATTCAGCATATACTGATTGCTTCCAAAACGCATTTTCTCGAGATCTGTCATCAAGTGCGAGTCATTACCGAACTGCTAGGCCCAGCACCACCGTTGACAAATTTGGGGAAGATTCTTTGATTATTTTACCCAACATGTGATTTAAGGGCTACAGCTTCTCTTGATTCAAATTGGTTCTTGCCTGTCCCGCAGGGGCATCTCAGAAGGTAGAGGGTTTTCAACAAATGGACATTCAGAAGAGGCCAGGCTCTGGAAGTGAGGTGTAGGGAGATGTAGCTCAGCCAAGGGAGACCACAGGACATTAAAGCCGGATGCCCTCTCCCCAGTGCGAAGGGAAGGGGCAGGGAGGAGACCCCCACAGATACCGCATGGCATCCCACATCAGAGTACAGCTCTGAAGGGAGGAGAAGCAGAGAGACAGCAGGGTAGCCTCAGGAGATCCTCTCTCTCTTGGGCTTGGCTTCCTGAGACATGGGCGTCACCGCCATTTTGGGGGCTCGCTGGTGATGTGAGCCTGGGCGAGTCACCAGACCCCGAGCGCTTTTACTTGACCTGAATCCAGGACGACCCCAGTATCTTCCAGACCCCAGGGCTTATCCTCACCTACTTCTCAGGGATTTTTGGACAACAGTTCCCTTTGGGGATGCCTCAGTTTTCACAGCAGTGGTACCCAGTGACTACTTCATGGACTTTGAATACGCTATGAGTTCGTACTATATTCAAGCACAGTATGAACAAAAATCGCTGTGGTGGAGAAACAAAAAATTAGGAACAGCTTAAAAAGCCACGCTCAATAATCCAATGACTTAAATGGGCTGTACTTGACAGTTGGTGACATATGTCATAGATAGAGTCACACATAGATGTGATCCAGCGCGGCAGCTTACAAGAATCGTGGAGATCTAGATGGGTCGACAGGAAACGCATCCAAGATATGTTGCCGAGTGAGAAAGGGGGATACAGAATGATTCATACGGGTGAGCTATGGGAGGAAGTAACTAGTAACTAGTTACTAGTTACTAGTAGCTAGTTACTAGTAACTAGCATGTATGTAACATCTTAGTGAATAAAAGTCCAGAAGGAGACAATGAACTGGTAACAACAAGAGGGGGGAGACTAAGGGAAGGTGGGTCAAAGAGGATGTTAGGATTACCTGTAATGTCGTGGAATTTCTAAAGAGGGAATGTATTCAGGCATTTCTTGCATAAGTAAAAATGATTAAGAAAAACATCTGGGTTAATTGGATTTCCATATCTTGACCCCTAGCTTACACCAGACACAAAAACTCAATTCCAGATGGATCACGGATCTAAATGTCAAAGGTCTAATAATAATAAAGCTTTTAAAAGAAAATAGAAGAATATCTTTAGAGGTTGAGGTAGGCAAAAAAAAAAAAAAAAATTTTAACTGGACACAAAAGACATTCACTATAAAGGAAAAAGCCAGTAAGTTAGACTACATTGAATTAAGCTACCTTCAAAGGGAGGGTTCCTGCTCACAGTATAATGCCGACAGCTGGCTGGGAAAGGTTGGGGAGAGCGAGAGGTGGAAGATCATCTTTTGTAACCATTATAGTAAAGATTGGTTCAGGCAAAAATCATCAATGGATGCTAAATCTAGGGGAAATTTTGATGAGAAGGGGAATATTTGCAGGGCCTTCAAGTATATCCCCACGGGCTGCTTATCGGTTTCCAAGAAAAAATATCATAACTGGACAGCACCTCGGCCAGGTGATGGGACTTGGCATCATTGATGAGGAGCAGAGGTTCCAGATGTGAGCCCCGGAGAAGGACACACCCCCACTCACGCAGATGCCAGCCGGCGAAGCAGTATTTCGTCTAGTCATAAGAAGATATCAGACAAACAAAATGAAGAATGTTCTATTTAAAAGGGAAGAGGGGGAGGGACTATATTCTTCAAAATGTCAATGTCATAAAAGACAAAGAAAGGCCACGGATATGTTCCTGATTGAAGGGAACTGAGGAGAGATGACAAGTAAGCACAATGCCTGATTCTAGACAGGATTCTGTAGGGGAAGAGGGGGAAATAAAGGGCATTATTAGATCAACTTCAAAAATTGAAATACAGATAGCGAGGCAGATAGGAGCGTCATAGCAATGTTAAATTGACTGAAGTTGGGCAGCTCCAGGGTGGCCATGTAAGGGAATATTCCTAAGAAATGCAGACCGAACTATTTGGGGGTAAACGGTAATCCTGAATCCTGTGTGCCACTCACTTTCAAATGGTTCAGAAAAGCGTGCAGTGTGTGTGTGTAGGGGGCAGTGTAGTAAGAGAGGACAAATGATAAAAGCAAATAAGACAGAGCAGGCTAGCTCCCTGATCTCTTTTTTTTTTTTTTTAAAGATTTTATTTATTTATTTGACAGACAGAGAGAGAGAGATCACAAGTAGGCAGAGAGGCAGGCAGAGAGAGAGGGGGAAGCAGGCTCCTTGCTGAGCAGAGAGCCCGATGTGGGGCTCGACCCCAGGACCCTGAGATCTGACCTGAGCCGAAGGCAGCGGCTTTAACCCACTGAGCCACCCAGGCGCCCCTCCCTGATCTCTTCTTATAAGGGCACTAATCCTATCAGATCAGGGCCCTACTCTTAGGACCTCAGTTCATCTTCCTCACTTCCATGGAGGCCCCATCTCCAAACACGGCCTCACTGGGAAGCCCTCAGACTTCAACAGAGGAATTGGGGCAGGACACAAACGTTCAGTCCATAACAAGTGTGAAGACGGAGATGCAGTCCCTCTGCGACAGAAACGTGTCCAGACGTGCCCCAAAATACCACTCGGGAAGGTTCCCGGCAGCACGATTCCCAACAGCACAATGGAAAGCAGTCCAAATACCCTTCCGGTATCAAAGGATAAATAAATTGTGTAAAATCATACAGAGGAATACGATACATCAATAAGAATGAAAAACGAGAGCCATAGGCAACATAAATAAATCTCTAAAATCGTGCAGAGGGAAGAAAGCCTTTACCCAGACTCACCTACTGCTCAGGCAAAGCTTGCCAGATACAAATGGGTACATATTTATGATGATTTCATTTACATAAAGATAAGGAAAGGTAAGGGCCAAATTAATTTAAGGTGTTAGAAGCCAGATTGAGGATGAATGTTGGTGGAGGGACTGGAGAGGCTGGAACAGGGCAAAGGGCGCTTCTAGGGGCTGGTGATGTTCTCTTTCTAGACGCTCTGGGTTCACCAAAGGAGAATTCATCAAGGTGCGCATCTAGGACTTGGCACACGTATGTATGTATGTATCCTTTAATTAGGGGTTTACATTAAAGGGCTGCCTGGGAGGATCAGTCAGTTAGGTATCTGCCTTCAGCTCAGGTCATGGTCCCCAGGGTCCTGGGATGGAGCCCCGGGTCAGGGTCCCTGCTGGGTGGGGAGTCTGCTTCTCCCTCCCCTCTGCCTGTCGCTTGTGATGTCTCTCTCTCTCTCTCCCACTCTCTCTCTCTCAAATAAATAAAATCGTTTTTAAAAACAGGTTTACATTAAAAAAGAGACATCTAAAAAATAATAACAATTAAAAAAATAAAAAAGAGACATCTAGGGGCACCTGGTGGCTCAGTCAGTTAACCGACAGTCTCATGATTTCAGCTCAGGTCATGATCTCAGAGTCATGAGATCAAGTCCTGCGTCAGGCTCCAGGGTCAGAGAGGAGTCTGCTTGAGATTCTCTCTCTCTTCCTCTCCCCCTTCCCTCACTCTGCCCTTTCTCTTTCAAAAGAAAGAAAGGAAAAGAAAAGAAAAAAGAGACATCTGAACACTTGTTAAGTTTGGATTCTAGAATCACTCATGGCCCCTCTGAAATTCCAAATCTGTGGGTAAGGAGTGGGGTGAACGGGAGGTAAACAGGTCCAAATCAGCTTTTTTAAAAAAAAAATTTTTTTAAGATTTCATTTATTTATTTGACAGAGAGAGAGAGATCACAAGTAGGCAGAGAGACAGGCGGGGGGGTGGGGGAAGCAGGCTACCTGCTGAGCAGAGAGCCCGATGCGGGACTCGATCCCAGGACCCTGAGATCATGACCTGAGCCGAAGGCAGAGGCTTTAACCCACTGGGCCACCCAGGTGCCCCGCTTTTTAAAAATGTTTGTTCAATTTATTTAACATAGATCTTGAAAAAACATTTCACCTAGTTCTCCCCTCCCCCACCCCCCACGTCTTGCAGCCACCACACCAATCTGTTCTCTGTGTCCATAAGTTTGGGGTTTTTTTGATATCGTGGTTTATCACTTTTTGGATTACACACGTAAGAGAGCTCATACAGTATTTATCTTTCTCTGACTTACTTCACTTAGTGTGATACTTTCCAGCTCCCTCCGTGTTATTGCAAATGGCATTCTTTTTTATGGTCGAATAATGTATATATTAAAATTTCCTTACCCATTTATCCATCAATGGACACTGAGTTGTTTCCCCATGTTGACTCTTGTAAATAATGCTGCAGTGAATATGGAAATGTAGGTATCTTTTCACCTTGCGGGGAGGAGGGTCTTACTGTTGTTTCCCCCAGATAAATACCCAGAAGCGGATTGCTGGATCACATGGCGGTTCTGTTTGTAATTTATTGCGGAGCCTCCGAACAGTTTTCCACAGCGGCTGCACCAATTTACCTTCCCACCAACCGTGCACCAGGGTTCCCTTCTCTCCACATCCTCGCCAACACCTGTTATTTCTTGTCTTTTTGAGAATAGCCCCTCGAACAGGTGTGAGGTGGTATCTCATCGTGGTTTTGATTTGCATGTCCCTGATGATGAGTGACGCTGAGCGTCTTTTCAGGTATTTATTGGCCGCCTGTTCATCTTCTTTGGGAAAATATCTATTCAGATCTTCTGCCCATTTTTTAATTGGATTATTGGGGTTTTGCCACTGAGCTGTATAAGTTTTTTTGTTTTTTGTTTTTTGGGTTTTTTTTTTGCCTCTTAGCCCCTTGCCGGCTAGATGATTTGATTCGCAATTATTTTCTGTCATTCCACAGGTGGCCTTTTTGTTTTGTTGGTGGTACAAAAACTTTTTTATTTTGATGTGGCCCCATTTATTTATTTTTGCTTTTGTTGCTTTTACTTTTGGTGTCGGGTTTTAAAAATCAGTGCTAAGACCCATGTCAAGGACTTTGTGGTCTGTGCTTTCCTCTTGGAGCTTTATACTTTCAGGTCCGACTTCCAAGTCTTCAATCCATTTTGAATAACTTTTTGTGCATGGTGTAAGAAAGTGATCCCGTCCGTGTGTGGCTGTCCAACTTCCCAGCACCGTTTATTGAAGAGACTATTCCCTATTGTATGTTCTTGCCTCTTTTGCTGTAAATTAATTGGCATATATACATGGCTTTATCTAGGGGCTTTTTATTCTATTCCATTGCTCAGAATGTCTGTTTTTATACCAATCCCATACTGCTGACGTTACTATAGGTTTGTGATATACTTTGAAATCAGGGAACTTGATGCCTCCAGGTCTGTTCTTCTTTCTCAAGATTGCTGTGGCCACTCAGGGTCTTCTGTGGTTCTGTACAAATTTTAGGATTCTTGGTCCTATTTCCAAAATACCATTGGAATTTTTATAGGGATTGCTTTGAATCTGTAGATTGCTTTGTGTAATAGGAACATTTTATCAATATCAATTCATCCATCCATGAGCATGGAATGTCTTTCCAATAATTCGGGTCTTCTTCAATTGCCTTCATTAATGTCTTAGAGTTTTCAGGGTACAGGTCTTTCACCTCCTAGGTTAAATGTACATCTGGGCATTTTATTCTTTTTGATATAATTGTAAATGGGATTGCTTTCTTAATTTCTCTGATAGTTCATTATTAGTATAAAGAAATACAACGGATTTTTGTGTGTTGGTTTTGTATGCTGCAACTTTGTTGAATTAATTTATCAGTTTTAACAGTTTTTGGGTGGAGCCTTTAGGGTTTCCTATAATAATATCAGATCATCTGCAAATAGTGACAGTTTTATTTCTCCCTTTCCAATTTAAATGCCTTTTTTATCTTTTTTCCTTTTTTGCTTAATTGCTCTGGCTAGGACTTCTAATACTTTGTTGAATAAAAGTAACAAGAACAGGGGTGCCTGAGTGGCTCTGTCAGTTAAATGTCTGACTTCAGCTCAGGTCAGGATCTCAGGGTCCTGGGATCAAGCCCCGCATCAGGCTCTGTGCTCAGAGATGAGTCTGCCTGTCCCTGTCCCTGTCCCTCTTCCCCTCTCCCTCCCCCTACTTGTGCTCTCTCTTTCTGTATTTAATAAATAAATAAAATCTTTTTTTTTAAGTGGCAAGAATGGACATTCTTGTCTTCTTCCCTATCTTAGAGGAAAAACTTTCCGTTTTTCGCCATTGAGTATGATGTGAGCTAGGAGCTTGCCCCATATGGCCTTTATTTTTCTTTTAAAAATTTTATTTATTTATTTGACAGAGAGACACAGTGAGAGAGAGAGTACACAAGTAGGGGGAGTGGGAGAGGGAGAAGCAGACTTCCCGCCAAACTGAGAGCCCGATGCAGGGCTCGATCCCAGGACTTTGGGATCATGACCTGAGCCGAAGGCAGACGCTTAACGACTGAGCCACCCAGGCGCCCCGTATATGGTCTTTATTATGGTATGTTTAGTCTATACCCACTTCATGAGAATTTTTATTATAAACGGATGTTGAATTTTGTCAAATACTCTTTCTGCATCTATTGAGCTGATTATATGATTTTTATCCTTGATCTTATTAATGTGGCATGTCACACTGGCTGATTTGTAGATATTGAACCATCCTTGGATCCCCAGAGGAAATCCCACTTGGTTATGGTGTATCCAAAATCTGCCTTCTGGGCAAGCTGTCAGGTAAGTGCTGCCGGTTCTGGGGCCCCTCTTGGAAACCACTGGAAACCGTTTATGTTCTAATAACACAGTCCATGTCCATAGAGTGACATCATGGAGAAGCAGGACTATTCTAGTAGAGTTATCTCTTCAAAACATCCCTTTGCACCAGCCACCGCCAAGGGTATATAATGTGGTTCTCGAACTCCCTGCACTAGACGCTTCCACCTGCCTGCCCCAGGTACCTCGGACTTGGTCTCAACTCCCAGGGTCTCCTGTCCCCCACCCCCTCACCAAGAGACTCTCAGGCAGTGCTGATTGTTGTCAAGGAGTGGTCTTCAGCCATCTTTCGTCCTCATACAGGCACAGGACTCACAACAAGGAAATCTTCACGGGGCCTCCAGGCTGTGAATACTCATCCCTCACGACGCCCCAGCTCCTCTGTGAATATTTCTGTCACCGATAGAATGCACACAGCCATGTATACATTGTCTCCTATGTGGGACCATATTTCTCCACGCTTAGTACAGTGCCTGGTACACAGCAGGTGCTTAATATATACTTTTTTTTTTATACCAACTGAATAGAAGGAACCAAAGCCGAGAGCCCTCAGCTTTGCCAAGAGAATTCTCCTTCCTAGTCTGCCCTAGCCTACTCTTGCCTCCATACACCCTATTCCCCGCTGTCTCTCCCGGATACACCCTTGCCCTCTTCTCCAGTCCCTTTCTCCTTGCTCCCCTGAGGCTCGGCACCAACCCCTCCTTTTCTCTTCCATACCTTGTCCTCCAGCTCCGTGCACCTGGGTGAAGGGCAGAAGGGCCTTTCTAATGTGCAAGACAATTTTAATCTTTATTAGCACCCGTAACATTACCATCTGACAGAATTCCTAGCTTTGCCGATTAAGCATCCTCTCCAGTCCTCACCCCACCCCCGTAACCACCCTATCCCTGCAGAGAAACTACCTAGCGTGCACCCCTCCTCTCCCAAGTCTGAGAAGGGAACCGTCTCAGTTCGTAAACCCTCACTCCTGCCATCAGAACGGAGGCCATCAACTCACTTTAGAACCACGCGCTTTAAAGAGGGAAGGAGCAGGCAGGAGGGATTCCCGGGGGGGCAGGAAGAAACTCGGGGGAGGGGGGCAGTGATGGAGATGCTGCAGAGGAGGAAAACATCCTTCTGCCCTCTTAAGTTTCCATGACTGGGCTTCATAATTAAAATGACATGAGACGTGAGAAAACAGAAAAAAGGCATACATGCTTTATTTAACGTTTTTACTTGTACGCGAGAGTCTTCAAAAGGAAAATGAAGACCCAAAGAAACAGTTAGACACCGATGTTTGTATCCTTTTAAATAAAGAGTGCGGGGTGCCTGGGTGATTCAGTGGGTTAAAGCCTCTGCCTTCGGCTCAGGTCATGATCTCAGGGTCCTGGGATCGAGCCCCGCATCGGGTTCTCTGCTCAGCAGGGAGTCTGCTTCCCCCTCTCTCTGCCTGCCTCTCTGCCTACTTGTGATCTCTCTCTCGCTGTCAAATAAATAAATAAAATCTTAAAAAAATAAAGAATGCTGTATTGTGGGAGTGTGACGAGCCAGACAGGCATTGTGGCACAATGACCAGGAGACGTGGGGAAAGTACTAGAAGATCAGGGTTACTCTGGTAGGTCTGTCTGTACAGAAGCAGCTCAGTGCTGACTCTCGGTTTCTGGTGCTGAGTGCCTGGTACAGGGAGGACATCTTTCTCCCGGGAAATGTTGTGACCTGCTTTTAGGTAGAAAGGGGATGTCAGAGAGCCCTTCCTGGATCTACTGTTTCTCAAGTGCCTCCAGCTCAAAATATTCGATCAGCAAAAGCAGTGTGTTCCCCCTTCAAGGTTCAGTATCTGAATGATGGCAATGGTCCGCAATTGAATACATATGTCAAAATGTGTCCATTTGAACAGGGTAAGTACGTGCAATTTACTGTCCCTCAATTACCTCAATCAAAGTGCAAAAGAAGGAGGAGGAGGAGGAGGAAGAGAAGGGGGGAGGAGAAAGGAAAAATAAAGAAATTGAGTAAATTTTTAGGTTACAAAATCAATAGGCCAAGAAAAGTCAGCTGCATTTCTGTACATATGGGGACTCCTTGAAAAAAAAAAAAAAAGACATCAAACTCATAGAAACGAAGAGCAGGGACAGAGGCCGGGGAGAAATAGGGAGAAGTTGGTAAAAGGATACAAACTTTCAGATATAAGTTGAGTTAGGTGTGAAGACCTAATGTACGACATGGTGACAACAATCAATAGCCCTGTATTGCATAGCCCTGAAATTTGCTAAGTGAGTAGAATTTCTCACGTCTTAAGAAAAAAGGTAAGTATGTGATAATTAACTAGGTGGGGGGATTCTTACATAAGGTATACATTTATCAAATCGTCATGATGTACACTTTAAATATCTCAGATTTTACTTGTTAATTACCCCCTTGAGAAACTGAGGAAATCCGAAAGAGGGAAGTGACTTGCCCAAGGTCCATCCAGGAATTCTAACCCACAAGGGTCTTGATCTCAAATCTTATCTTCCTGGCCAGAACTCACACCATGGTTTTCAAGCCAAGCAAAAAATTTCAAGAAGCTTCTATTTTTAGAATGTAATTGGCCACAGGAAGGCTGGACTTGGTCTGCAGAGACTTAGGAAGACCTGGCCTAGCCTTGACCAGGCTTCATTGTCACCACAGACTTGCCAATGGGGCAGACGTGATGGGGGTGTGGGTAGTCCCTTGCTCCTGCCTTAGTCCCTTGCCTTAGTGGCTAAGAGTGGGATCCTGGCGTGCAGGAGAAGCAAGGCAGCACCCCTGTCCCCCAGGAGCTCAGTCCAGTGGAGTGCATGGATCCCTACCCAGATCATTACAATGGAGCACCAAGACAAGGAGGGCATGCTCAACCCGGCCTGCGCCAGACTTCCTGGAGGAGGTGACGCCCCTGAATGGCTTTGCGTCCCTTTGGAGGCCCCCCCCTTCCACTTCTGCTGCCCCACTGCCCTGGCCCTTTCCCCTGATGCCCCTCTCCCTGGCCCAAGTGTTCCCCAAACCCAACCCCTTGCTTTTCTTCTCCTCAACACAGCTGACACAGGCACCTTTTCAGGAGGAACTTAGCCTCCGGAAGTGGAAACATATAAATAAAGAAAACTACCAGCCGGCTGGTGGCCACAGGCCAAATTTCTGCTCCTGCCATGACTGGCAACTCCATCCCACGTGCCTGCTTGTCTCCTAGAACCCAACTCATCTACAGCCTTTCCTCCCTCTCCATCTTGATGCCTACCTCTTCCTGGAAATTCACTCCAGGAAGACATGCTCTGGGCAAGCGGTGGGTGAGAAATGGGCTTAGCACCCCTCACCTCTGTCTGCAAGGGCCTCAGAATCCCTGATCTCTACCCCATTCTCAAGAGCAGCTCAGGGTTCTCCTACAGAGGGATCCCCAGAAAACTTTGCACCCCGGAGAGCAGGGAGAAGGGCCTCAGAAGAGAAGAGAACATTCAGGGCATGGAACCTGGAGGGGGTACCATGAGGGAAGATTAAGAAATGGGCAGGACTAGCCTCTACTTCCCCAAACCCGTTTGCAATCCCCCTCACACCCATGATCCCCTTTAATCCCCACCGTGATCTTTAACTTAATGAGGTAGGAATAGTCTCCAAGGGGTGAGATAACATGCCTAAAGAGAGGAAATAAGTAGGCATTGAGTGAGATCCACTGGGTCTGCATTAGACAGAATAATGCCCCCCAAGTGTCTGCTTCCTGTTCCCAGGGCCCTGAATGTGCTCCCTTCCGTGACAAAAGGGACTTCGCAGATGTGGTTAAGGATCTTGAGATGGAGAGAATATTCTGGATGGAATGGGATGAGTTGGGATAGGACCACAAAGGTCCTTGTCAGTAAAGGAGGGGTGCAGGAGAGTCTTACTCAGAGTGACACAGCACGAGGAAGACTTCCTTGGCCATCCCTAGCTTCGGAGAAGGGGAGAGGAGGCCACGAAGCCAAGGAAATGCGGAGGCCTCCAGAAGCAAGAGAAGAGATTCTCTCCTGAGCCTCCACAAAGGAATGCAATCCTGCAAACACCTGAATTTTAGCCCCGAGAGACCCAAGCTGGACATCTGCCCCCCGAAAATGGTGAGATCATCAGTGTGTGTTGTTTTAAGCTTCCAAATTTGAAAGGGACCTGACAGAGGGCAAGGAGTCCCCCTACAGCGCCTCCTGTGGTTGTCTCAGCAAACACCGTGACCAGACACCGTACCCACTTCGTGGTTGAGAGCACTGAGGTACACACTGTCAGATGACTTGCTCAGGCCACCCAGCTCCTCTTAGGCTTGGGATCCTTAGCTGCAGAGCCTGAGGCAGGCATTCTCAGTTCCTGACTTCTTGAGGGAGCACTCTTCAGCCAAAACCCATACAGGAAGCCATAGAGGGAAGGGAGGAAGGATGGGGTCTTGGGGCAAGTCAACACTGGGCCTGATGCACGAGTCTCCGGAGCATTAATCAGCCAAGGAATTGACCCCTGCTCCAGGCAAGGGGCTCGGCCCTTCGTTCCCTGGGTCAGCTGGTGGTTGATGGGTTGGGGGCTGCCCCGAGGAGCAGCTGGTGGGAACCCTTCCTGGAAGAGCGCAGTTCTCGGCAGAAGAGGCAGCCGTGAGCCCTCAGCAGCCCGCTCTCCCACCACCAGGGACAGGCAGGCCACAGCAGCATCCCCACCGGTGTGGCCCCGGCCCCTCGCTGACGGGAGATGCGAGAGATCACAGCCCGGGGTATGTGTGAGCTGGCCAGAGAGCAACGGGCACAGCGGCCCGGAGAAGGGGCAGCCAGGGCTGGGGAGAGGTGTCCAGGCCGGTGAGGACCCCCCCATGGGGCCCAGGCCTCTGCATCCAGAGTGGCAGGGAGCATCGCAGCCCCAACCCGGCCCCCTCACCCCCCAGCAAGAGCTGCTCCCCCAAAGTTGCTCCCCCGGCCTCACCCCCAGCAGGAGCTGCTCCCCGGCCCCCCTGACCCCCAGCAGGAGCTGCTCCCTGGAAGCGGGAGGTCAGCACTCCAACAGCAACACCTCATCGCCACCCCCACCTCCCCCTGCCCCAGACCAGAGCCTCGAAGGGTTCCTGCGTCTCTGAGGAAATTGGATGGTAATGGTGTTCACAGCTTCCTCCTCTCCTTCCCCCTGCCCTCCCCTCTTCCTTTCTGAGCCCGCCCTAAAGCTATTAATATCCAACTTGAACTAAACTGTGACTGTATTTCAACTTTCCCGTTTTATATGCCACGGGCGGGCTGTGTCTCTGGGGCGGTGAGGGGAGCAGGGACCCTGCTTCTTTCCAGCTCATGCTCCGAGGGCTGATCGTACAGAACCCACCGGTCATTCCCAGGTCCAGGAGGAAAAGGAGAGCTTTGTTTTCTGCACGTTTTATGTGGTGGCAGCATCTGTTCCTGTTTCAGGAACCCTTGAACACATTTCATGGCCACCTCATGGAGCCGAAATGTGCCCTCAGGTGGAGCTCTGGGAGGGGCTTGGCACATGGGCCACTCACCCCTGTCCTTTGTCACAGGACAAAGGAGGGACCGTGGCAAGCAAAAAGGATGGAAGCCTGCCCAGAGGAGACGCGAGGTGGCACCTCTCATTCTCAGAGGGGGCTGCTGCCTCCGGTGTCTTATCAGCCCCTCGACGATGCTGGAAGGAGTGCTGGAGGGCTCCCCGCTCACGAGTGGGGAAACCCATGCCCAGACTGACCTCGTGCCTTGCCTGTGGGCCCTGGAAAGGTCAGGGATGGAGCTCGGGTGTCCTGACTCACAGTCGCCCCCTACCCTGACGCCAGGGTGAGCATAAGATGGGGCTCTCCCAGGGCAAGCCACGGCTCCCTGAGCTTTCCTCTTTGTCCAACCAGTAGCTAAGCAAGGTATGTTCTTCCCATCTCTTCCCCATGCCAGGACAGGTGGAACCCAGAGCTGACTCTAAACCCCCAGAGCCAAATGCCACACAGTCCCTCTCCCAGCCCGGGCCCCCAGGCCCCCAGGGGACTGCTTTGTCCCAGAGGCAGGATGACATCACTCCCTCGTGCTTTGTTTGCCTGGGGCAAAGAATCCCTGGAAGATGCATGGCCCAGAGAGCCCCTGGGCTTGGCCAGGGGCTGCAGAGCCGTCTGTCTGTCTGTCGGGGACAGAGGCAAGCACGGGGTTGGCCTATCTGGGAGGAGAGCTGGCCACTTCCTAGAAGCAGCTGCTTGTGTCGAGCTCCGATGCACGAGCTTCCCGTGAACCATCTCTAGCGCCTGCGCACCAGCCCTGGGACATCCAGGCGCCTCACCCCATTTCACAGACTAGACTGTAGTCCTCGAGTGACAAGGCCCTTACGATCCCCTTGTGTCCTCTTAGCCCCGGGAGACCATCAGAGCGGACAGGATGAGCCTCCTTTCACTGCAGAGGAAGAGGAGGGCTTAGCGCCCTCGCCCACAGTCTGCAGGCACTGATGACGGCCCATCCCCGCAGGACCGGGCCCCGCCCGAGGTCCCCCCTGCTCCCTGAGCTTCCACTCCGGCTTCCACAGCAGGTGGCAGGGGCAGGGGGAGGGAGCTCCTAGGTCCAGGAGGGGCTCTGCACCCTGGACACTGAACTGGGGGGCTGGAGGCCCCTCCCCACACACCCGGTCCGCAGACGGCAGCCACGGACAGATGGCCGGCACTCCTCCCTGGGAGGAGGAGAGCCCCACGACAGCCCTGCTGAGGACGCTACCCTCTGGGATCTGCACTGGGGACATCTGCGTCCCTTCGGTGGACGTTGATTAAGTACTTATTCCCTGGCAGATATTGTTGCCCCCTGCCCCCCACCCAGTATATGTCATACCCCACGGTGCGCTCCCTCTGTTTCACAGGCTCCCAGAAATGCCTGTGTGTGTACACACACACACACACACACACACACACACTTCCCTGACCAGCCACCCCTAAACTAGGTCAGGCCCTCAAGCCAAACTGAGGATGAACAGGACAGATGGAGGAATGTGGCGGCTCAGCAGACCAAGTCTTGGAAGAAGAGGACGTGAGCAGAGATGCAGAGGGGACGGGGCAGGTGTGATGCCAGGGGAGGGGGGGGCATCTCAGAGAAGCAGCAGAGTCTCACTGCAGGGAACGGGAACGGGCGGCCCTCGTAGCTTAGGTGCAGTGCAGCGGGGTGGATGGGTTGGGAGTCGGGGCCCTGGGGCAGGTCTGCAGGCTGCTCTGGGCCTCCATTTCATCATCCGCCATTGTCTTTTCAGCAGAGACGGGCCACTAGGGTTGCTGAACGAGAGGACTGGCTTTGAGTTTGCAGGTGATCTGGGAGAAGAGCACAGAGCCCTCTAGGGCCCCATGAGGACAGTCTGCAGGGCAGGGTCTGTGGGTGGCCCGGTCCGGGGTGGGGGAGACTGACGCTGGGTGGAGTGCAGGGCAACAATTCCACAGGGTTAAAATACACTTGGCTTGACAATGAAATACAGATCAAAGAGGAGGGACTGGCTCTGACTCGAATAGAGATGTCAGGGAGGGGGCAAGGTCCTTTTCACCCAACCCCCCAGTACCTCTCCCTCATGGCCCCTCCAGGACATCCCCACAGGCCTGGGGCTCCCCCAGGAACCCAGTTTGCAAACCACTGACCTTAATGTGAAGAGCAGTGGCCCCGGAGTCAATTCAGGGGATCTCGCGTCTATAAGGTCTCTCCCAGCTGTGACCTTCTAGGTGGTTTGGGGAGAGAATTAGAGGGGGCTGGCCGGGGACAGTATTGCTGACCGTATACCCACCCTGGCTCAGCCAGGCTTTGTGGTCACATTGCCTTTCCATCCCCCAGCCATGACCTTGAGCACACACTTCCGTGGACACCTGGGATCGGCGTGCAAGAACTGGAGACAGAGGACAGAAGATGAGGTGTGGGGTCCCGTCCCTGATCCCCCAACTTCTCACAAATTCTCCAGGGCTTGCGTGCCAAGGAGACGCGCGCCAGGAGACGGTGGGGTTTGGTGGGATGACGTCATAAGGTGTGGAGTCAGCAGCCTTGGCCGGAGTCCCATCCTGCGCCTTCCCGGCTGAGCCTTCCTGGGCCGTGAGGAAGCATCACAGCTTCCTCTCCCCTCGGAAACCTCGTGGGGCCAGGAGGGCAGAGCTGGCTGTCCTCCTTGTACGGCGAGTGCAGTGGGGCTCAGTGGCAGGAAGGGACTCATCTAAGGTCACGCAGCAAAACCCTGGCAGAGCTCTAACTAGGACCAAGTCTGTTCCCCCGTGTGCCTCCCGTGGGTCTCAGATGCCGGAACTGCAGGGCTCTCGGTGCCGGGGGACGGGGGGAGAGGCCCACCCCTCCTCTCTGGAGGGCAGTGGGGTGCACGGGCCCTCGCCGGGCAATAGGCCTGGCTCCAGAGAGGCAGCAGAGCAGGGCACCAGGGGCCAGAGGGTGAGGCAAAGACCTCCACTCATCCCCAGCACCCACCACTGCGCCGGTCCCTCCGCAGAGCGAGGCCTGGCGCCCAGTAAGCGAGGGGACCCGACCACGGCGACAGACGAGCTCACTCAGGGTGAGGCCAGGAGCGAGCGCGGGGCTCCCTGACGAAAGGTTCTGGCCCTTTCGCAGAAAGGAATGCGGACAGAAGCCCCCGGCCGTGGCCTGGCCCCGGACCGCCTAAGCTTGCGCTCCAGGGCAGCGTGGAAGGAAAGGCCACTCCGGAGTCTGTGTGGGAGCCCCAGATCTGGATCTGGCACGAGGCTTGAAAGGAGAAGGGGTCAGGAGGAAGATAACAAGCAGGCGTATCACAGGGCTGGGGGAAGGCGGCGGAATGCCTGCAAGCCAGGAGGGGACAATGCCGTCCCCCCTCTGAGCCCGCACCCTTGTTCCCAATCCCTTGCCCTGGCCGGGACGGCCCGGGAGGCCCCTGCCTCCAGCACCCCCGCCTGCAGCCCGTCTGGGGCTCTGGCTGTGTTGTCTCCCCTGCCCCCCACCCCCCGCCTCTCGCACTGATTCAATTATTCATCAAGTGAGTCCTCAGCGTCGAAGTTAATCTCTCCCCCTTTTCAGCCACCCCCAGCTGCCCCCCAACCAAGTTTGGGGTGGGGAAAAGCGCTGGCGGTTCCGTGCGGTGTTGATTAGTGTATCGATCCTGGCTGCCGCCCACAGTTGCTGCCGAGCATCCATCAATGCCAGGTGGGGCGGGCGAGGAGCGTCCTGGGGCCTCGGCCAGGCCAGACCCCGCGTGCCCAGCGCCACTCCGGGGCTGCGAGCCAGTGGGGCGGGTGTGCTGAGCGCCATGACGTGGGGCTGGGTTGTGGCTACTTGTGATCCCTATCCCTGGCTCGTCCGCCAGGCCCCGGGTCCCCAGCACTCTCTCCCTCTTGCTCTGTGGCCCGTTGATTCGTGGCTGCTTTTCTCTGGCCGTTCTGGCTGACAGCGGTCCCTGTCCTTTATCGCACACCTCTGACATGCTTGTCCTCTGCCCGGAGTTCTTCCTTCTCCGGGCACCCCAGGGAGGTTGGTGCCACTTCCCCGGATACAGAAAGGGAGGCTCCCCCAGGTAAGGGGAGGTCAGGCCGCTGGAGCAGACGAAGGGCCAGACCCAAGTGCCCCTCGTCCACCAGGCCACACGGCTCCCCTGGCAAAGGACCAGTGACCGCTCATTGAGCCTCTCTGCACCGGGGACATGTTCTCTTGCTGACAACTTGTATTTATCTTGTGATGTAGAGGTTCATTATCCTCATTTTACAGATGATGCCGCTTAAGTAACTTGTCTCCCGGTGCACAGCGGGGGAGGGGCAGAACAGGACCCAGACGATTGTCTGGCAAACTCCAACCCCGAGCTCCTTCTGTTTAGATGGCAAATCCCATTTGATGAGTGGTTTCATCCATGTTCTCTCATTTTCTCTTGATGCTCACACTGCTAGCGAATTGGAGCTCTTATGCCCATTTTTTAATCAGAGGACAAGAGAGGAAACTGAGGCACGGTGTGGGGAAAGGAGCTGCATGGAGATGACAGAGCCGGGGCTCCGGGCTAGGTCTGCGGATCCCTGATGCTCTCATGCCGAGTCCACGCCCACGTGGTCTCCCCTGGGCTGGGCTGCCACCGAAATGCGACTTCCTCCTTTTCAAGGAAGGCTTCTTGGACTGGCCGAGGGCGGGCAGCCCCTCTCTGGAGCACAAACCGAGGGGGGCACCAGGGCACCTCTCTCTCCATGGGCTGGAGAGAGAGAGAAAGGACCGAATGTGCTCGGTTCCACTTCAAGCCCCCTGTCTCCCGCAGGCCTCCTCCCTTCCCTACCTGCAACCCCGGCTCAGGTGTGCCGCGTGCAGGGAGCCCGAGCCCACCTGACCCCCATCACCCACCCCTTGGTCTCGGAGGGCGGGCTTCTGATCTTACCACTCAGCTCAGGGGCCTGGGCAAGGCACTTCCACTCCCGGATTCTTCCCGTGCACCTCGTTAGAACCGCCTGGAAGCTCTGCAAACGATTCAGATGCCACGGGCCCACTCAGATTCCAAGTCTGTAGCTCTGGGGTGAGGCCAGGTCACCTGCATTTTTGAAAGCACGCAGGTTTTCATTTAACACATATTGATTGGACGTCTATTATGGGAAGTCCGGCAAGGACACCGGAGCCACTGTACCCCAGGTGGCCCCAGGGGGTTGCTGAACCAATGGGAGCTAGAGCGGGGGTGAGTGTGATGTGGAAAGAGCCGGGTGTGGGGGGAGCGGGACGGCATCACCCTTGTCTGTGTGCCGCGGCGGCCTGTGGGGTCCCTGCCGCTCAGAGAGAGCCAAAGCTCCCTCGGCATCCGGACCGCCCTGTGCCCCTGGGAGAGGGCCCTGCGCAGGGGGTGTGGCTGAGCCACACTGGCGCGTCACAGACAAGCAAGGGCAGCAGCTGTCATTATTAGAACACACTATTCCCTGTCCTCGGCCCAGAGAAGTCAAAGTGTCCCCCCCACCCCTGCCCCACCCATAACCTAGTTCAGACTTGACTTTTAAGAATGCCCATGAACTTATTACTCCCTCACCTGGGCTCCCGAGCTTGGGACTCGTCCTGGCAATGCAGCATCAGCCCATCAGGGGACAGTCCCTGCACAGACACCTATCGCCCCCTGTACCAGACACTTAGTGGGCCTGGCTCAGCTGCTGTGACTTGGTGCAAAGCATAAAAAGTGAAATAACAGCAGAAGAGGAGGAGGAGGCAGCACGTCGGTGGGCACTGTGCTGTAAGCTCTCGGTGCGTATTATTTTCTGAATCCTCTCATCGACCCCATAACGCAGGTCTATCAGGCGGGATCGGCTACTTTGTGCAGCAATAACAAACATCCCAACATTTCAGTGGTTTAACACAGTAAAGATGTATTTCTCTCTCACTCCAGGGCCCCCCAACCCCCACCCCGCCGCAACAACACTGTTCACCATTGGTCATGGCGGCGAGAAGGGGAGAGGAGAGTTCACCTCTTAAAAAAAAAAAAAAAGGTGTAGCTATTATTTTTTCCCCAAATGCTTTTATTTTATTTTTTCAGTGTTACAAGATTAATTGTTCATGCACCACACCCAGTGCTCCATGCAAGACATGCCCTCCTCAATACCCACCACCAGGCTCGCCCAACCCCTCACTCCCTCCCCTCCAAAACCCTCAGTTTGTTGCTC
>CM053613.1:77848348-77883816 GCA_028646535.1 Procyon lotor
TAATATTCCATTGTATATATGGACCATATCTTCTATATCCATAATATTCCATTGTATATATGGACCATATCTTCTATATCCATTCATCTGTTGAAAGGCATTTTGGTTCTTTCCACAGTTTGGTGATTGTGGCGATTGCTGCTATGAACATTGGGGTCCATGTGGCCCTTCTTTGTACTGCATCTGCTTCTTTGGGGTAAATACCCAGTAGTGCGATGGCAGGGTCATAGGGTAGCTCTATTTTTAATTTCTTGAGGAATCTCCACGCTGTTTTCCAAAGTGTCTGCACCAACTTGCATTCCCATCAACAGTGGAAGAGGGTGCCCCTTTCTCCACGTCCTCTCCAACATTTGTTTACTGTCTTGTTGGGATTTTTAATGCTGTATCCTATATGTCAGGGAGCTGATGAGAAGCCGCACAGAGCATGGGGGGTAGGGGCGCTATCTAGAAAGGCGGGGACGGCTGTGAAGGGTCTGGAGGCTGGGTTCGGGGCAGGTCTCAGAGCCTGGGCTCTTCTAGGGTGCCGGCACTTGGCAGCAGGCTGGTGGCCACATGATCAGCTCGGAGCCCCGGGGAGTTTGAGGGCTGACCTGTGCAGACACGTGCCCCGGGGAGTCCTGGGCGGCAGCACGCAGGCCGCGGGGGAACAAGGCCCTGAGAAGCTGAGGCCTGCGTGTGTATCTCCTGCCCGCTTCCCCTCACTTACTCACTCCCTTTTAAGAGCCTCTGCACTGATACGCATGAAACACCAATGTCACTGTGACCTCTTTTCTGTCCCACTTAAAGGCCTCCTGCCCTGCCCCCATGAAGGCATGGAGCTGTGTGCGAGCCGTGTGTGTGTGTGTGTGTGTGTGTGTGTGTACGCACACATGCGTGAGCATACACACACATGTGTGCACAATGGCCTGTGGCAAAGGAGGCCTTCCTCTCTGCGGTGGTGACACCCATCCAGGGACAGCGGGGAAAAGGGCATGTGAGGCTCCTGGACCTGGGCTCTCTCCAGCCCAGCCTCCTCTTTCTGTATTTATGAGGGCATCAGAAGAGAAGACGGGGAATGAGATTTCGGGCAAAAGCACTTCAGGCTCAGGAAAGAGATGAGACAAGGAGTGAGGAAGAAGGGGGGTGGGATCCCTGAGGAGCAGAGAAGGAGGGAGAGGCGGGGGCAGAGGCGCAAACGTGCGCTTCCCCGGGCGGACAGAGCAGGAGCCCAATGCAACCAGGCAGCTAGCCACGGGGAGAGGGCACCGGAAACGGTCAGGCCTGGGACCCAAGAAGAGCAGCACCATGGGCAGTGGGCAGTGAGGACGTCTTGGCCCTGACCGGGAGACAGAAGGCCCCCCAGCCTCTCTGGCGTTGCCTCCCCCTGCCCGCGTTCCCCCTGCCCCCAGAGGGCCAAGTTCCAGTACACAAAGTCTAAATGGACATGACAGGGCCCCTGCCCCTCTGGGCTTCCTGTCTCGTTCCCAGCTGGTGCACCTCCAGCCCTGCCAGCCTCCGCACCACTTGCCTCCAAAGGGCTCGGCACGCCGGGCTCATCTTGGGGTCCTTCCGGCCTGCCCCACATCCCAGCCAGAGCCACGGCCAGACAGTGCCAGCATCGAAGGACGGGGTATTTTGCAGCCCACCCGGCTCCCCTTCACCCAGGGCCCGGAGCAAGGAGCCTGAAATCCTTGCCGCCCGACCCAGGCCGGGAGCCCCTCACTCGGGTGTGAATGCACCTGCTTCAGGGAGTCTCCGTTCCCGTCAGATGACCTTGGAGAAGAAGGAGCTGGACCAATAAGGAGGCTTGACTGGGGTTTCCGGAGACTCCTCATCGCACAGAGACTGCTTCCCAGTTACTACCCGTGGTTCCCACAGCATGAGCTAGCCACTGCTCCAGAGATGCCTTGTCTGATGGGGCACAGGAGGCTCACGTGAATTGGGACCCCGCACTTCTCTCTCTCCCCTGCCTGCAGCGCAAACCTCTGGGCCGGTCCATCAGCTCTGTCTCTGGGACCACAGTCTCTGTGCTGCGTGATGGCAGGGGGACAGTCATCATTACACGCCAAGGAAGTCCCCAGACCAGAAGCCAGAAAAAACAGATGGACAGGCATCGCCCCCCACACCGCACCCCGAACAAGAAGGGAACTGTTCCTCCAGCCCCACTCGGTTCTGTGACTCACCACGCAGGATGGGACGTGATCCCCGCTCCATCTCCGTCTCCGCCTTTCTAGAAACTGATGCTTCATGAATTTTGCATCAGGTTCAGAGGCAGGAGGTGTATAGCCGACGCGGCAAGACTGCTTTCCTGTGGTGCTGAGGTGCGTGCGTGCGCACACCAAGTTGTGCACGCTCCCGCACACGCCGGCCCCAGCACCTTACCTCTCACGCACAGACGCAGTCCGTGTGCCCCCCCGCCCCCGAGCTAGTCGGAATCTCAAAAGCCCTTTCACAAAGTCACACGCACAGCCTCACACCCTACCTGACACGCAGGTGCACACCAGCCCTGCAGTCACACGGGGACACAGAGCGCGCGCTCCCCGACTCTCGGCAACAGGCTCCTCTCCCCAGCCTCCTCTTCTTAATTCAGGGCAAATCCCCATCGGAGCCAACACAGTCACACCCACATTCCGGCGCCCCCGCCCCGAACACGCCGCCAACATTCCCATTCCCGTGACTCAACACTCCACATGCGGGAAGCACATGGGAAGGCTCGCTCAGCCTTTTCCCTCTATTCACTTAGAAACCCTGAGAAACTACGTGTATGTTTCCCCGCCTCCGAAGCGTTCATGCAGATCACCTTACTTCTCCCTCAGTGGCATTATTATTACTGTTGCTACTGTTTGCTAGGAGATCGCAAGGAGCTGGGTTTGCTGAGGGATCGCACGGGTTGTGTGTAGTCCAGAAGGGCCTGGATCCCGGCCTGACTGATTCCAAGCAGTCGGCTTCTCTCCATAGACTTGTTCCTAGCCTACTGGACACCTTCAAGCAAACTGGGAAAAGGTGTGTCCCCTCCACGCAGACACAGCCTGGGCAGGGGGCCTGACCTGGCAACCAGGCTTGGGTTCAAGGTCAGACCTCACTGACCGCTCTTCAACGTAGCCCAGGCAAGGCAGGGCCCCCTCCCCACACCACCTCTGAGCACTTGACTCTGACCTCAAGTCCTCACTTGACTCTGCCCCCAAGCCACTGGCCCTGACCCCAGAATGCTGAGGAAGCCCCCCTTGCTGGGGCCCCAAGGGCAGTTCCGGCAGTTGGCCCCAAGACCCACGGGCCCCTCCCCGGTCCCCCCCCCCACCTGGCTCCCTATTCCCCTTCTCACACAGCCCCAGTGTCCGCACACAGAGGCCTCCTCACCCCTTCCGAGCCCCCTTAACTTCAACTCCCTCCCTCTAGTTCTGGGAGCTTTCTGGGGCTCTGCATGCTGTTTGGTAAATAAATCGAGGGCAGTGGGAATAATATACCTGTCAAACAGCAGCCAGCTTCCAATTTCCGCTGTCAGCCCTGCCCGGCCGCGCCACGCAGAGCCGACTGACATGCTGCCACAAGCAATACATTTCCCCAGGTCCCCACAGGCAGGGGGAGGGGGGCAGGCCGTTACCAGGGGACTCCCCACCAGCCAGTGCATGCTGCAGGGCAGACCTGAAGAAGAACTTCCCGCGCTAGACCTGATGGGAGAGAGGCTGCGACAAGGTTGGGCTGTGTGGGAAGGCAGGGGAGGCAGAGGCGGGAGGGGTCTGAGCACGACCCCTGGGACCCTCCCCACGGGAGGGGACGGGAAGGGCCCGAGTCTCCCTCACTGTGGGCATCTCTCCCCAGCACTGGTCCTTCCTGGTATCAGGCAGACTGAGGTCCTAGGACCTGGGGGCATAGACAGGATCCTGGGGTGGGCGGGGAGGAAGAAGTCCTTGATTCCAGCCCCTAGCCCCCCGGCTTAGCTGTCACCGCAGGTGTCGAGAGGTTAGGCAATCTTCCCTTCCAGAAAAAGCAGCACCCGGTTCGGCCACAGCAAGCATTTTAATTAGGAAGTCCTTTCTCCGGTCTTACCTTGCTACTGCTGCCTCAAACCACCTCCCTGCTCTGATCTTGAGGAACTCATCTGCGAAGACTTCACCTTCCGGGGGGTCCCATGCAAGGTGTCCCCCTCGGGGCCCGCTCCCTCTCACCAGGTCCGTTCAGGTAGAAGAAGCCACGGAAATTGGACTTGGGGGCGGCGGCTGGGCGTGGGGAGCCGAGACGCCCCAGGCAGGCAACATCCTCGAGATGGCTCATTCCTCTGGGTCTAGAGCCCTGAAAATTGAGGTCTGGACCCTGGGGGCTGATCAATGATGTAGCATCCAGGATCGAATATCATCTACTTCTTCTCCTGGAGCTCTCTGATGTTAACCCATGGACGACAGAAACTTTTCTGAGCAGCAGAGCCTGACGCCCCCCCCAACCCCGCCCCGCAAAGATAAGCCACCGAGCTGTGTCCCAGACACAAAATGCTTCTGCCCTCTCCTCACAGCCCCTCCTGCTCCCACTCCAAATCAGGCCAAGCACTGGGGGAAAGGGGGTGTCCCAGGGAAGTTCTACCCCCGAATCCCATGCCTTCAGCCTAGACCGAGGAGATGAAAGGGCTTGGAGAGACTATAATCTGAGGAGGAAACTGAGGCCAACTAGAGTCCGGGACCTGCTGAGCAAGTGAAGGGATCCCAGGCAAAGCACAAACCCTTTCTGAGACTCACTTCCCTCATCTGTAAAATGAGGAAGGACTATGTATGTCATAAGGCCAGTAGAAGGTACACTCCATGGGGACAAGGACTTTTCTTTGCTGTTCCCATGGTACCCCCAGTGCCAAGAATGAGAGTAGGTATTTTTTTAATTGAAATATATTTGACATATAACACTATATAGTATTTAACATATAACACTGTTATATGTTATATATATATAACATGTATTATATGATATTTTATATCATATAATTATCATATATTTATATCATATAATTATAATAATATATCATATCAGATATATTATAGATCTGCGTTTTATGGCATGCTAATTTGATACATTTATATATCATAATATGATTGCCATTGGAGCGATAATTAGCACGCCCATCATGTTATGCGATTTTCATTTTAGAGAAGGTATTTCTGATAGTAAAGGTACCTTTGAAGTGGAAGAACAGAAGTATGGAGGAGGTGCTCATTACCTGCTAGCCCTGTTATTCAAGATCACATCCAAGGTAGTAGGAGACCCAAATCTCCCGACTCCTGGCACCAGGGGCTTTCCCCTCCTTCCCTGCCCACCCGTCAACCCTGCACCCCAGCCCCTGACCTTCCCTGCACTGGGGCAGGGAGAGGGAACCTCTCCACGAAGGAAGGGGCAGGCCTGAGCCAAGCCACCACCTCCCCGTCCCACCCCTTGTCACCACCTCCCCTGTCCCCACCCCATGAAGAACAGAGACAGAGCAGCGGGATCAAGCACATTTGTTTCCATGTTGTGCAGAGGAACCAAAATAAACACAAACAAATTTGGCAACGCGAGCCCAGGGTGGGCTGGGCCCCCTCTACGCTCCCTGCTGAGCCGCTGCTGTTTGCTCTTGGTTATGAGGATGAGTAACTCCTAGCCACCCACTGAGCTGGGAAGCCATCCCAGCCCCAGCCTCCAGAGCAGACCCCGGAGGCCCGGGAGGCAGGAGACCCACAGTCTTGCTCCTCTTTGTGGGGCCCTTGAGCCTCCAGGGGAAAGGCCGTCCCCGGCTGTGGTGTGTGGGGTTCAGGCCAGCTCTGGGGAGGCCTCCTGCCCCCTCCGTTTGCTACCCGTGCATCCGGAGAGGGGCCAGCACCTCCACCGGTGGACAGGGGGAGTGAGAGCATCTGGTGGATTTTTGACCACTGGGGGGGATGGTTAAGGAGCTGTCCTGCTGGCATTTGGGGCTGTGAGTTAGCTTCTCAGGCCGCACTGAATATGGAGTGCAGCCAAGCAGGGCTCCCAAGCCCACCCAGTCCAGACCAGGGCAAGGGACCGGGAAAACAGGGGTGCTGCCCAGCATCTATGTTGGCCACTGCTTGCATCCAGGATGCTTTCTCCTGGCATGTCCCCACACCCTTCCCGGTCCCCTCTCCCTTTTGCAAGCACACACATACACACACACACACACACACACACACACACACACACACACACACACAGCAGGATCAACTTCCCAGAGCAAGAAGCTCATCGCTGGTTGCCAAGGGAAGAAGGGTGGGCCCTGCTGGGGATCCGGGGTGCCCAGGGGGTGAGTTGGGCAGATGTTGGGACAGTGGCCTGCAGCCTGGACCTCCACGCGCGGCCCCCTACCACCTCCGCCGTGGGGGACATGCAGACTCTGGCTGTGAGAGGGCCGGGCTTCAACTGCTGTCCACACATATGTCCTTGAGCACTCCAAGGGTGGGAATGCCCATGAACTTGGAAACCATAGTTCCCACACATGTGTCTGCCCTAACCCCAGCTCCTTCCCACATGTGCACACACAGGATGTCAGAGAGGAGGATCTGGATTAGACAGACAAGGAACCAAAGCTGGAAAAGAATCAAGCAGGGCCCAGAGCAGGGCTGTGCAAGCGCACCTTTGTGTCATGCCCACGAAGACGCCGCACTATGCAGCTGCAGCCCCCAGAGACGGCAATCTTCGGCTATCCCTAGGGATCCTGCTGAAGTGCTGCCTCCTCCAGGAAGCCTCCCTGGATCCCCCTCTGTGCAGGGCAAAGCCGAAGCACCACATATGGTATGGAATCTCCTCAGAACCTCCTTCAGTCTTCAAGGGAATTGTACATTCACAATACACACGGATGCAGACACGGATGCAAGCCCGCGCGCGTGCGCATGAGCACACACACACACAGCGCGCTCTGCCTTCTGGCTGAAGGCAGATCCCGTCATTCTACTGACCTGTCAGCGTCTGTGTGAGGGCACTGGCTTGAGAGGGGACCCAGTGTGGCCTCTGTGATTCTCTGGGGTCCACACACAGGCTCGTGGGGCGGGGTGTGATTACGGCACAGACGGGAGAGCAGAAAGCCTGGGTCTCCCTTGCCCGACAACTTCTAGCTGTGAGATTGGGGTCCATCTCTGCATCTCCGGGCCCGGGCTCCTCGTCTGTGTCCGGGACACTAGTAGGCGCTCCCTCGGAGCGCGGTACAAGATCTGAATGAGATCATGGCACCCAGTGAGCCTTTAGTGATGGTTACTTTCATTACCGCTGCTTGTAAATGATTTGGAAGATGATGCAGAGAACGGCAAATTCCAGCTTAAGAAATCAGGAGGCTTTTGGGGGGGGTTCATTTCTTTCAAAATATCCAGTGTGTCCAGGCAATGTCATCCTCTAACTCAGGGCAGGACGAGAGAAGCCCGGATAAGCTCTCTCTTGCCGAGACCTGCGACGTACCTAGGACAGGGACAGTCCCCACGCCAGTGAGCTCCATTTCCCGCAGAGAGCCCAGCCCCTTCTCATGAGGCACACGGAGCAAACGGTCCCAGCAGGCCTCTGCTTGCCCTTGCCCTACCAATGCACACCATGTGGCCTGGAGGACATTTGTGGGGGCACTGGGAGCGAGCATGAGGGGGCTAGAGGGGGGCGTAGCTGTAAGGAGAGGGCAGCCCTGGTGGCAGAGGCCCGGGCCCCGTAGCGTCAGGCCGGCCCAGCCCACGGTCACACAGATGACCTCAGCAAAAGCAGGGCTGGGCCGGGGTCAGCCCAAGAGGCTCCCCCAACCCGACTCCTAGATGCTTAGGCCTCAGGCCTCAGCTCTGCTTTGCTGCGCGCGTGCACACACACACACACACACACACACACACACAGAGCACACACTTGTGTGATGAGACTAGAAGCCATCGAGGCTAAAACTTCTGAATTTGGAGACCATGGTGAGCCTTCTGGGAGGGCTGTGAATTCCCGAAAATAGTAGACGAACGTATGCGTGTGTGTTTACACGTGTGCCTTTGGAGAGAAAGAGGGTCTGTCACCTTTATCAAATTTTCAAAAGATCTATGACCCTAAAAAAGCTAAGAACTGCTATCCTACATTATTGGTTCACCTTGCATTCAAGGGATATAGAATCCCCACCCGCACCACCACCAAAGGTCATCTCTTGGTCCGGGGGACAGGCTGAGAGCCTCAGTTAGCGATGCAGAGAGGCCAGCGCACTCGCCCAGGGCTGAGCTGGTCCCTGCTTCTCTCTGCTTCTCTGGAGCGATGGCCTCTCCCCCTGTCTCCTTACCCCCCCACACACCCTCATGCACCCGCCCCTACAGGGAGCCGGGAGCTCCCCCACCCGCCTTCCGGCAGGCCTTTCATGAAGGGCAGAGGAGAAGGAAGACCTCCTGGTGAGGCCTGCACCCCGCCAGCCGCCAGGCGTGGGAGCAGGGCCAAGAAGTGGGCTCACGCCTGCGGGGCCGTGCCCGCTCAGCTCGTCTGCCTGGCCGGCCCTCCCAGCCTGCCGTGCAGAGTGATGAGTTTATCTCCACGGGACAGAGAGGGGCGGCTGACGGGCAGAGATGACTCCTCTGTGAGCAGGCCCCGGGGGAGGGCTGGGAGAGATGCTATCGCCCCGGTTTGTCAGTCAGTTAGGCGGGCAGGCCCCCTCCTGTCCCCGCTCCCCGGCCGTAGGTAGGAAGGAAGGAGGAGCTGTCCCTCGGGCACCTGGGCTCCACCGGGGTCCTGGGGACACGGGAGATGAAAAATAACTCACCCAACGCTACCATTGCCGAGAAAAAGAAGCAGCCAGCGATACCCACTGCATTGCCTCTGGGTCCTAATGCTTGAACAGATCTCGGAAGTTCGGGAAGCGTCGGCAGTTTGAGGGTGGAGGACACGTCCTGGAGAGAAGGGACGCATCTGGGCCGTGCCTGTGGGTGTCCCAGGGGGCCGGGTGTCCCCGCCCCTGTCACTGCCACCCCTCCGACACTGGCTCTCACTCGGGAACTGGCCGCGTCTCCCCTTGGCCTGAGCCACACCTGCCCGGGCAGCGGGGCCCGTGGGCATGGCCTCTGAGCAAGTCCGGGGCCCTGAGCCCTCTCACATCACATCTGAAAGGTGACCAGTTGAGATGAATGTCTGCCGACGTCCTGTCCGGGGTCCCACGCTCGGAAGGAAGAGGGGGGTCTTCCTCAAAAGTGACTGTGGTGGAGGGTGGCCCTCAGGAGGGAGCCTTTCCAGAGGAGGCGCCCTGACCTACCTCCCTTACCCCCTGGTTCCCTTCCTGGTGCCCACCGGGGTCTGGGACCTTCCAAGCACCAGCCTGCCCTCCCCCCGCCCCCGCCTGGCAGGAAGCTGTGTGTAGCAGGGCAGGGAGCGAAGTCTCTGTAGTACTTCCTGACTCTGTGGGGTCGGGAACAGCACTCACCGTCTCTGAGCCTATTTCCTTATCCGGGAATGCAATGCAGGTGTCACGATCTCCTTGTTTTGTTGTTAGAAGAATCAGAGAGGGCACATAAAGAACCTGGACCCCCCCTCCCCCGCCCCGGACACTCCGTGAATGGTTATTACTATTACGCTGTTGTTGTAAATCTCTGGGGAGAGGAAGCAGATGGTGCCCCCAGCCAGGCGCCCCGACGTGGAGAGCCAGAGCTGCAGGGATAAAAGCCTTCAGAGGGGCTGGGACACGTCATTCAGCCCAGGCCAATTCCCTTCAGGGCTGGACCCCTGGCTCCCACCCAGCTTCCTCCAGCGAGGCCCAATGTGAGGAACGGGAAATCCACCCAACTCCAGGGACCACAGAGATGGGGAGAGCCTCAGAAGCTGGCTGGCCCCGAAGGGTCCTTTTCCATCTTTCCTGGTCTAAACCATAGAAAGTGAGGCTGAGAGGGAAGTCGGAGCCCACTCAGTACTTGTCCCTCTCTTTATTTGACAGAGGAGGAAACTGAGGCTCCTCGGGGATCAGAGTCTTGCCCAAGATACCGTCCAGTGGCTGAGCCAGAGCCCCTGGCTCCTGGCCCAGCGTTCTGTCCGCTGGCCCTGGCCCCACCCAAGGTACCCGACTGCCTCCTCACTCCCTTTCCTGAAAGCCCTGGATTTGTCCAGTCCGGAAGACCACCTGAAGAGAGGCTTCTGGGAGAAGAAAGAGTGAATTGGGAACCCTGACAGGAGGACACGGGGGTCTCCACTCCAAAGGCACCCGGGGGATGGGTGCCTGCTCCCCCTCCTCCTGCCCTCAGACCACCTCCCCCCTCCGGTTCTGAAGCACAGCCAGGCCTCCCGATTCGACCTCCACGGGCGCCACCAGCATGTGTGCCTGGGCTCCACAGAGGCCCATCGAGTCCCGAGGCCTGCGGGGTGGGGAAGGTGCTCACATGGGGGGTGATGAGGCACTCCAAGACCTCAAACCCTGAGCCAGGTGCTCTGAGGAGGCACCTGGGAACAGAAAGGGTCTCAGAGGCCAGGCACGTCTCCCACGCACCCCTTGGCACCCCCCCCCCAGGGCCCCGAGCTTCTCTCCCAGCCCTGGCCCGTCCCCAACAGCCGTGCGGAGGATGCTGGGGCCAGAGGGAAGGCCTGGGTCAGGCTCGGGGAGGCTGACCGTGCCCACCTCCTGGGGCCTGGGCCCAGCTACGGCGCCGGCCCAGTCGGGATTCTGGGGAGGGCCTTCCAGCCCCTTCCTCTGCCAGGCACACTTTGAGAAGTCGGCCCCCTCCTGGGGGAAAATGAATAAAGACCCCCAGCCCACCCTCTGAGGGGGCTGCTGGCCGCGTCCGTACCGGGTATGGCAGCTTTGGTGCAAGGCGGGTTCTGGTCCCCGCGGTGACCAGGTCGTCCCTCTGGGTCTGTGTGGACCAAATAGGTCACTTCTATACTTTTTTTTGAGTATTGAAACTTAAAAAAAAATAAAAATAGGGGCGCCTGGGTGGTTCAGTCGGTTAAGCGTCTGCCTCTAACTCGGGTCGTGATCCCGAGTCCCGGGATCGAGCCCCACATCGGGCTCCCTGCTCAGGGGGGAGTCAGCTTCTCCCTCTGCCCCTCACCTCGCTTGTGCTCTCTTTCAAATAAATAAACAATCGTTTAAATAAATAAATAGATGATGATTCCGTTAGCTGTCTACTCATAACAAATTGCCACGAACTAGGGGCCTTACGATCGAAGTGCTTTCCCGCACAGCTCTTGAGGTCGGAAATCCAAAATCAGGGTGTCAGCAGACCCGCACTCCCTGCTGCGGCTCTTGGAGAGAGTCCTTCCTGCTCCTTCCTGCTTCTGTGGCCCCGGACTCTCCTTGGCTTGGGGCTGCGTGACTCCAGTCCCCACCTCTGCCTTCGCGGAGCCTTCCCCATGCCTGTGTGTCTCTTACAAGGACGCTTGTCGTTGGATTTAGGACCCTTCCAGATAATCCGGGGCGATTTCACCTTGAGAGCCTTTAACTTAATCACATCTGCAAGGACTCTTCTTCCAAATCAGGTCGCGTTCATAGGTTCTGGTGCTTAGCACGGGACGAATCTTTTAGAGGGCCACCCATTCAAATCTTATTCAAAACCCTCTCATCCTGCTCCTCCGCAAAGGGAGTTTGAAACAAGGACGAAAGCTGGAGCCTTAGCCCCCTCCCTCCCTCTCCCCAGCCCGCCCCTCTCCCTTCCTCCCACAGGACCTCTCCTAGGAAGCACAGGCACCGGGTCCCCTCTGCCGCTGCCCTTGTGCCTAGCACAGGGCTGGCCCCGACCAAGCCCACCCGACAGAGACTGGGTGGGACTTGAGCTGATCCGCTCACCCGGAAGGTGCTAATTGAGCTGATTAATTGAGCCAATTACCTCAGCCTCCCAGGAGGGCTGCGAGCGGGCCTGGCTCCTGGGGACCAGGTGTGAGGCTGCCGGGTGGGCTGAGAGAGGGAGCCAGGCCCAGGGAGGTGGAGGCTACGGCTCCGCACCGCCAGGCCTGCCCGGCTCGGGACGCAGGATAGCGATCAGCGGATGCCCCCCGGAGCAAGGTGACTTGGAACTGTTGGGCGGGCCCCGGGGAGCTGTCGGAAGGGGCAGCAGGGCTGGCACACAAGCCGGGACCCCAGGACGGGAAGGGGATGCAGGAGGCGAGCGAATGATTCCACGGAGAAACGAATTACGCTTTCCTGCCGCACCTTCTGCTAATTTTGGAGTGTGAATGGAAGGGAGCGTGAACATGAAATACAAATCATCATTGCGGAGCTTTCAGGACCTGCGGGAACAGCGCAGACTGCCTTCCGTCCTTCAGCTGGGCTGGTCTTCACAGCCATCTTGAAAGCAGCCACCTTTGCTGTCATTGTCACCTCACCAATGAGGACAACGAGCCCCCAGGGGCTGCCACTGGGCCGAGATCACACAGATGACAAATGAGGGAAGCAGGATTCAAACCCGCATCCCCCCAGGCTGCAAAAGCTCTGTGGTACATGGTCTGAGATATGCATGGGGCTTGAGTCCATGCGCATGAGTCCAAATGTGCGTTCCTGAGTGGGGCAACAGGAGAAACCTGGGGACCCAAGTGTCTGTGAGCTGGCCTGGCTGGCATGTGCACAGGGGCATGGGGGTCCTCTCACCAGGGACCAGCGTCTCCGCCCCAGGGCCATGCCCCGCGATAGGGCAACACGATCCTCCCCCATCGATCTTGGGGAGGAAGCACCATGGCCCAGCCTGGGGGGTGCACAGTCTGCCCCTGTCTCCTGGGCCCCTGTGCCCCCAGCACCAACATCCTGGCTTGCCTGAACACAGATAATAATTCTCCCTTCTCACGCCCGCTCCCTCCCAGCTCTCCTTACAGAAGCTGCAGGGCTTTCAAATCGAATCATCCTAGCCCATTTTTGTCTTGTTTTGTTTGCGCAAGTGGTGCGTTCCTTTATTTGGGTACAAACCATACTCCTTTCGGGATAGAAAGCACTTTCTTCAAAAAAATCAACCTTATTGACACAATTCACACTAAAACAAAATGCACCCATTTTAAGTGTCGAGATAATGCATTTTGGCAAATATATACACCTGTGTGACCCTCAGTGCAACATCCCCGAAAGTTCCCTCGCACCTCTGTCCAGTCAACACCCTGCACCCCCGTCCCCAACCCGAGCAACCGCTAATCTGATTTCCATCACTGTAAACTATTTTTGCCTTTTCTAGAATTTCATGTAAAGGGAATCAGGCGGTAGATACTCTTTGGTGTCCGGCTTCTTTCGCTCAGAATAACAATTTCGGAATTCAGCCCTGTTGCTACACACATCAGGCATGCATCTCTCGGCAGCCGGTTCTTCCTCATGGTTCTGGAGGGTACCATCACGCAGACTTCACTGTTGGCTTTATCCAAATACCAGATAGTGGGTGTTTGGGTTGTTTCCAGTGAGGGGGCTATTATGAGTAAATAGAAATATTGTATACAAGTCTTTTTGTGCACAATACGTTTTTATTTCTTTCAAGTATATACAGCAATGGAACAGAATTGCTGACTATGGTAAGTACACTGTTAACATTGTAAGAAACTGCCAAACTGGCCCTTGGGATAAATTGAGTTTCTTAGCATGACCTTCAAGGTCCTCCATGCTCTGGTCCCTTCTTTTCAGCCTCATCTTCCCTCCCTTCACCTGGGCTTACCACCTGTCAACCTCACTCTTTCTTGCTATTTCTTTACAGTACTTTCTTTTGACCACAGGACCTTTGTATGTGCTGGTTCCTCTCCCTGAAATTCTTTTCCCACTCCATTCTTCAAGTCTCATCTCGTTTCATTCCTCAGGGAGGCTTCCTAGCCATCCTCCCATCCCAACTATATGGGGTGTTCCTTGGGCCTTTCCAAAGCTCTTTGTGCTTTTTCTCTCGTGGCCCATATCCCAGTGTTAACTACATATGATTGTGTGTATGTTACATGGTTTCCTGTGTAACATTCCTCTCCTCCACTCCACTCCAGGGAACCCTGGGTTCCATGGGAACCCTGCCCCTCATCTCCTGTGCGCCTGGGACAATATTTGACACATAGAAGTTATTCCACAGATATTTCAGAATATTAAATATAAGAGGCTGAGCTCCAAGGCCCACAGACCTAGAACAGGCCTCACATGCCCTGCTGAGGAACCCGGGAGCCCAGCCCTGACAGAGAGGCCCAGGCAGTCAGGCCGGGCAGCAGATCCGCCCCAGATCCGATGACTGACTGTGCAGGGGGAGGGAGGGAGGCCGAAAGGCAGGAGAGGAAAGAGAATGACTCATCTTCAGAGACACATGGCAAGGAGAGAGGAAAATGCAATTCAGCAGCTTCTTGACCTTTCCTTTGTGTGGGGACAAATGCTCCAGACCCAGTGAGCAGGGGGTGGCAATTAGGTACTCCCAGAGCCAGAGAAAACATTTTGCTTCAGCCCACGAGCAATAACAAGAGAGATTTCTCAGGCTCAGACAGAAGACATGTTACCCACCCCTCTCCGTGCCCACAGTCTTGGCCACCGCCCCCTTGTCCCCAAGCCCTTGAATAGTGGCTGTCCGTACCCTCTCCCAGGGGCTCTGTGCAGCTCTGAGGCTGGGAGAGAAACGTGCCCAGGAGTGTGCGTTTTCGTCCAGAAGGACAGCACAGAAGCAAAGGAACCTTCCTTCGCAAGGGGCCAGAGGACTGAGGACACAGCCCCAAAGTGCTAGAATGAGCCTGGAGGCCAGGCACTGTGACTGAAGCATGCCCAGGAGAAAGTCTCAGAAATCCTTTTTCATGCGTGTGGAAGTCAGACCCACACAGGGGAGAGAGGGTGGACACGGGAACAGACGGGAAATAGGGGAGGGCGCCTTTGAGGGTGGGAGGTGTGTGTAAGGGGCTCACTGAGGCAGCATAGCCTCTTAGCTCTGGACTGCGGGGCCTGGCTAACTGAAGCAATTCCCCTGTCCCTAAAAAAGAAACCTGGGGTGGGGGTTGGGGGCAGGCTTTCAACCTAATGCGGAAATGGTCTGAAGGCCTTGCAGGCCCACAAGTGCTAATGGACGTGGCCCTCCCTCCAGGATCATCACCCAGAGCTTGTCTATAGCAAATCTGGCTTTTAACTTCTCACTGACCAAATCTCCCCCTGTGGTTCTATAACCTTTTCTCCTTCACACAGGAAGCACTTTATTGTTCTTGAGAGGGATGGAGTGAGCTTGCTCTCAGGACCCCGGCCCCCATCCCCCTAGTATATACCCAAGAAAAAGCCCCTTAGGGCTGGGTGACGTCATAGAGGAAGCCCTCGGGATCTTGACCTTCTGAGCTATCAGAGCCTTTGAGGGGCAGATGAACAAGGAAGCCAGAGGAACTCAGGGGCCAGAGCCAAGGCTATCTGGGAATCCCACCATTCTTCTGGATTCTTCTGTGAGGAGACACACCGGGGTCCAGGTAAGGAATGGCAGTAGCACAGATGGTGGATGAGTGGACTTCCGGCCAGCTGGGTCCCCTTTCTGAGCGTCACTTTCCTGATCTCAAAATGGGAACAAGGATACCAATCTAAGGATTAAATAAGGTAAATATTCAGAAAATGGTTGCCTGTCTTCTGGATAAATCCTTGAATTTTAATCTTCACATTTGTCAAGTGTTTTATTGTGTAGAAAACACTTTCCCATGTACCTTTTCATTTCATCCATATAACAAGCAGGACAAATACTTTTAGCCCCATTTTACAGACAAGAAAACAGAACCCCAAAAGGGTAAAAGAAGTTGTGCAAACCTCACAGGACTTCCTGCATATGCAAAACCAGAATTAAAAGCTCTTGACTTCGAGCCTGAATTTTTTTCCCCACTGGAAAAAAATCTGCTTTGCGGTGCAAATCCCTGTCTCCTGGGACCCACTGGGTCCAGTGTGTGCCCGAGCAGCCCAAGGAATTTCAAAGACCTTGTGGAACTCACCTCCTCCAAGTGAAGGAAAGAGCGTGGGGGAACAGAGCTGAAGGTCCTCAGACAACACACAAGCCGGGGAGATGGGAGTGAGGCTGAAGCTGGTACTGAGTTTGAGGCAAAGAATTTTCCCCCAAAGAAATTTGGGAGGGGGGCTCACAAGAGTAGAGAGGAGGAGGAAGATAACATCCACTGGAGGCAAGGTAGTAACACCAGCCGTTCAGGTGGGTGGGGGAGGGGTCCTAATACAGCAGATGAACGGTGAAGGGTCCAAAAGTGACCTTGGCCATTGATTCTTCCCATAGCAGAAACAGGGAGAGGAATTAAAGTTCTTCCTCAACGGGTCAAACACCTGACGAAGACAAATAGAAGGATGCAACAGTTATCCATGCTGTGTAACAAATAATCCCCAAGCTCAGTGGTTTACACTCAGAAATATTTATTACATTACAGTTTGTGTGGGTCAGGATTTTGAGAGAAGCTTGGTGGGGTAGTTCTGACTGTGGTTCCCTCAGGTGGTTACAGGCAACACATTTTAAGCCACCACAGAGGAAGAAAGACCCTCCGCCAGACACAATGTGCTCAGAGCAGACCCAGGAGAGAACCCCCAGGTCAGGCCCAGCATGCTAGAGCCCGCCCCCCAGCAACACCAGAGAGTCCCCTCATCCCAGTCGGAGTCCCCGGCTCCCGCCCTCCTCCCACGGGGGCTTGGGCTACCGGCAGTCAAGGGGACCAGGTGCCTCGGGGCAGGAGCTGAGTTGGAGGAAGGACAGGTCTGCCAGACTGTGGTGGAGGCTGCCTACACACAAGCCTGAGCACATGGAGGAAGGAGAGATGGGGGGCATGCACCCCGACCCCGGACTACCCTGCCTGCAGCTGAGGGGGAAGAGGGCTCCAGCCCCACCCTGCGGGGTTTCAGGCACGGGGCTGGGTCCACCCTTGACAATGGTCATGGGTCTGGAAAAGAGGCTGCCTCCCACTGGAGCCTGGCTGGCCATGGGGCAAAACTCGGGTTATAAAGGTGAGGGCGGCTTCGCCGAGCTGCCCCTTCTAACAACCATTCGGGCTCACAATGCTGAGCACGCAGCACCGAGTACCACCGCCCGCTGCCTGCTGGCCTCATACGATTGGCTCAAAGTTGGACACCTGATCCAGCAGGACACAAGTCATTGGCTGACCAATAGCCAATCAGAGGCCCCCTGTTAAGATCTTTGGCGCCAAGGGGTCCGGCGTCTGGGAGGCAGGTGGGCCGGGGCGGGGACTTGGAGGTCAGGCAGTCCGGGCGGGCTGGGGGAGGTGGAGCAGCTATTTTCGGCCCATGTGTTGATGAGCAAGCGAAGAAAGCTGATCTGCAGAGAAAGGCAGGAAAGTGGAGCTGGGAGAGCAGCAGGGACGCGACCCAGCGTGGCATCAAAGCGGGGAACCAGGCAGCAAGGGCAGTTCGCAGGGTTCTGGGCGCCTCTCGGCTCTCCCGAGGCCCGATGTTCTTATGGCGGGGGGTCCCGTGAGGCGCCCTTGCATCCTCGTGATAAATCCCCGGGTTCCTGAAGCCAGCATGCACGGTTTCTTTCTAGGCAGCCAGACAATCCTGCCTAAGAGCTGAAGGTGGAGGAGGAGAGGAGACAGAGGGGCCGTGTCCTCGTTGCAACACCACAAGGAAGAGCCTTTGGGCAAGACTGTCACATTCACACGCAGGCTTGGTAAGTCTGGGGAATCCAGAGAAACAAGATGAGACACTTACCCAACTTAGGCACTCTAATGTTTCCGTCTGCACTGTCATCCCTGTTCCTCTTTACTCTCCCCGTGGCTGGTGCCCAGCAGCGATGAGAACCAGAGGTCTGACTGCATGGCAGATGACTTTTCTCTTGATCCCTCCAGGCAGAGGTGAGCAGGGAAGCCAGCAGGTTCGCAGGGAAGGAGGCTCTGGTAGGCTGGGGTTGGCGCTGGCCGGGGCAGTGACACTACCCGAAAGCGGGAAGGAGAGGGGAAGGAGGAGGCAGGTGCACAGAACCGGATCACTGCTTCACTCGTTCCTGGGCTCCCCTCGGCCCCGAGAGACGGCATCATTGGGCTTTAAAGCAACGCGAATTCCTACAACAGTAACCACATCCCCCTTCAAATGCAAGTTCAGTAGAACGGACTTTTGAATTATTCATCGGTTCCTCCAACACACACTCATTGAGCCCTTTCTACATGCCAGGCCCTGAACTGAAACCAGGCTCTAAACTTGAAACCAACCCCACCCCTGCCCTCGGGGAGCTTACCTAGAGGGCACTCAGTCAGTGACACCCAGGACAGGACCTTGAGTAGCTCACGGGAAAGACGAGCCCAATTTCCGTGAGAGAGAAAGGCATTCTGGATGCGGGAATGAAGGAGGCAGCAGGCTGTGGTGGATGGACACTTGTCAGAGATCCATGAGGCCTGGGTCGTAGTTTGGATTCTGTCCGTAACTCAGAAGATCCCCTTCCTCTTGCTGGACCTCAGTTTCCCATCTGTCAACAAGGGAGTTTGACTTAGCAGCCTGGGCATTAGAGAGTCTATGGTGGCAGGTGCTGGGGGGGAGGAGAGGGCTGGGGAGGGGAGTTTTTACACAGCTTGGTATTGTTCCATGGTTTCCCAGACAGCTTGCCTGGGCCAGATGGGCAACTGCCCCTAGACCAGGCCAGGGAGCCCCATCTGGTAAGACTCAGTCTCATTCTCTCATTCTGTGAATGGGCTGTTCATCTGGGGTACCAGCCTCTCCAATATGGGCCCAGGAATGAGGTGATAACGTGCTCTGTGAACAAGAACCTTAAATACATTGGCAAGGTCTAAGGTGCCCTCAGGGAAGATACCCTTGTTTCCAGCGAGGTCACTCACACAGGTTTGAAAGCAAGAAGACATCACTGGGCTGCCTCATCATATTCCAGCTGACCAGGCTCCTGGGACAAGCTCTACTATTCTCTCCAAAGCCGACCTCTCAGCAAAAGGGACAAAATAGTTTATAATTATGTTAATCTGCAATTTCCCTGAAATTGGTTTCCGCCTCCCACAGGCTGACCACCTTAGGGAAACACAGGCCAGATCACCCTGGGACCTGTGCCGGGAACAGAGGACAGCCCAGTACGACTGGTACTGAGGGTGCCCCAGAGGGAAATAAGGCTGGAGGGACCCGTTGAGGTGAGACCACGGAAGATCTTACTGGCTCGACTAAGGAGTTAGGTTTCAGAGTGGAGGAGTGCTTTATGAGAGGTGAACTTAGGAAGCATCTGACGGTAGTGAGTGACGTGGCCCAGGGTAGGGGGCAAGAGGGGACTCTCAGTGACCGGAAGAACACTTGGGCAGGGCCCTGACCGAAACAGAGAGAGTGGGGATGGGAAGGAGCAGGAGTGGGCAAAAGTGGGAAAGATGATGCAGGAGGAGGAACTCACAGGATTGACCAGAAGCAGGAAGCAAAGCAGAGGGAGGAAAGGGACAGATGCCTGGGAAATTTCCAGCTTTCCTCCCCAGCGTAGATGCCGCGAATCACACACCTAGAATCACCAAACGTCCTAAGACTGTGTCCACACAGCACAAAATACCAGCCACTCAAAACATCAGAAAGCCCCCAGATGCCATCTGGCCCCGGATATCTGGAAAACCGTTCTGCTTTCTGTCTAGATACTTGCAAAGGGCACAGGAGTAATAGGGCTTCTCTGGCCCCAGGCTCCAGGATCCCCCCAAAGCACTCTGCAGAAAGGCAGCCAAGAGCCAAGGTGCTGGGTAGAGGAGGAGCCAAGCCCCCTGCTCTCATCAGAAACCACGCCGGTATTTTTAGCGCCGCAATCAACAGCGGGCCCGCCTCTGGATCGGCTTGGGCCGCCTGGGCCGAGCGGGGCGGTGGGAAGTGGAACAGGCGCACCCCGCAATCAGTTGTGGCGGACGAGGGGCACCCAGAGGGGCCGCAGCTGCAGCGTCTGTAGCTCCTGGCCCCCAGATTGGCAGAGGGGAGCCTGGCAGGGGAACGGTGGGGGGAGCAGCTGCCCAGAGCGTGCCAGGGCCCTGAGGTCGTGCTATCCCAAACCCGCGATGGCCCAGAAGCATCCAGGCACCAGGCCCCTCCTTCAAAGCACTGCCTCCTTGCTGCTCATTCCTGTGCCAGAAAGCCCACCATCGGCTCCCCGCCCCCTCCTCCCTTCCCTCTCCCTGCAGGCCTCTCTGCAGTGGCCAACCCAGGAAGCCAGGGGGAGGGGCGGCAGAGCTCTGCAAGCAGGGCTGGAGGGTGGGGAGCACCAGGAAGCTGGCCCGAGCTAACTGTCACCATCTCTGCTGTCCCCAGCTCCCCCGTGCTGGTAGGAAGCAGGGCTGCGGGCCCCTGAGTCCCTTCCAGGGTGGGAGACATCGTGGGTAGCCGGGCCGTTTTTACCACCCTGTGACAGCTTTAGGGCCTCCAGCGAGGCCTTCTCTCTCTGCTCTCCATTGCTCTCTGTGTAAAATGGCACCCATGGGGGAGCAGGAAGCCAGGCGCGGAGATGGATGCGGCCAAGGCCCTGGCCACAGCCTCCCCCCTTCATCCTGGAGCAGAGGATGCCTGGCCAGGGCAGAACGGGGCCCCCAAGGAAGGCCTGCACTCGGGGTCCCCTTCTGGAACAGGAGCCCAGCGGATGGGCTGCCGGGGAGGCTTGGGCCTCACCATCCTGCCCACCCAGGAGCAGCGAGCACTCCGTGGGGGTGCAGAGAGGACGAGGAAATGGGTGGGGAGCTCAGGAACCCAGGGCACTTACGGAAGTAGAAGGGACCTAGGGGACACGCTGTCCTACACCCTCTCTTTACACCCCCTGGCACTGGGGTACGTGCTGTGGGCCCGTATGGAGGCACGCGTGGGACATCGGAGGGCAGGAGCCAACCCCCCCCCCCACGTCCTGGGTGCTTCAGTACTTCCATCGGGATCTCCAGAGGCCCGATTCACCCCCACGGAGCCCTCAGCCTCACAGACGGGCGGTGGGGCTCTGCAGCCATCTGCCAGCCTGCACATGGGAGCGCGGGCGCCGTGGAGTTTACTGAATTCGTGTGGGAGCATAAATCCGTGTCGCCCTGCCCTGGAACAGTGTTGAGCCGGCTGTCGCGCTGTCCCAGAACCCTCCACTCCCTGGCAGGGCAGATTCAGCCCGACCAGCTGGGTGCCCGGCTGGAGGAGACACCTTGACGCGTCACTCCCCACCCACCCCCGCCCCGGCTCCCCGCCTCCCTCGCCCCCGCCACAATCACGCTGAGTCAGCAGCTCCCTACCAGCATGCCCTGGATGAGTGCGCTCCACGGCTGGTTGGCCATGATGTTCAGCATCTGGGGGAGTCCCCTGCCGGGCTTGAGGAGCGCTGCCTTCCCCGCCAGAACCAAGCTGAGCTCGAGCTCCAGGAGCAGCGGGCAGACAGAACGCGCCAGCTGTCGTCCCCCACCCCTTCTCTGGCTGCCCTGCGGGCATCACCTCCTCCCTCCTGGAAGGTGGGTGCCACACCCAGGGAGCGCAGACTGGAGCCCCCCAAGGCTGGCGTGTGGCAGAACCACGCTGGTCACCACGGTGTGGGCTGCTGGTGATGTCTGGGCTGAGTCGGGGGCGGGGTGCCGGGGGCGCGGGTGGTCGGCTCTCTCCCCACCGCTGCTGCTGCCGCCGCCGCCGCCACTCCGTCTAGGAGACCCGGCAGTGCCCACCTCCTGGAACAGCCAGACAAGAGCCGAGCTGCCTCTGGGCCCGGGCTGGCCTGCTAGACGGTGGCAGGCGTGACCGCGGCTCTCTCTTGGTCTGGGGGGGCTCAAAGCCCTCAAACCCCCAAAATGCTGTTGGCTGTGGGAAGAAGGGCTGGTTGGGACTCAGCAGAAGGTAGAAAGAAACTGCAGGAAGAAGAGGAGCAAGAAGATGGGTGTCTCCCCACAAACAGCCGAGGGAACAGTGGCTTCTTCCAGGAGGCAGGAGCTGCCGCCAGGCTCCAAGCCAAGGAAGGCTTCAGAGCTGAGAGAGAGGAGCCCCAGGGGGGCAGTGCCACACAAAGCAAGGGGAAGGAGAGGGTGGGAGCTGGGGGAGTGATACTGCCCCCCTTTTCCACAGCAACATGGAAACCCCAAGCACTCTGACTTTGTCTCATTATTGTCCCCCTCGTGGGAGGAGAGAATCATGATCTCTGCCTGATGGACGGGATCCTGAGGAACAGAGAAGTTGAGTGACTCAGCCACCATCACACAGCTAGCCCTCAGACCCAGACGGAAACGCCATTCCTGATTTGGACGTGAAACCATCAGTCCCTCTAGTCTGTGAGTTCAGGCCGCGCCATCCCCAAGAGCGCTGACTGGCAGCCACTCGCAGCCTGGGGCTCACGGACAGTGGGTTAGCTGACCCGTGTGGTTTTTGGGCGAAGAATCACCCCCTCTGGGCCCTTCCTCTGCAGTGAAATGTCCTGCAGGGCAGCTGCCCCTCTGGCACCAGTGCCCAGCAGGAAGGCATCTGGGAAAGTCTATAGGAAAGATGGCAAGAGGAGATCCCGGGCCCCGTGTGGGAGAGCCCCCCCCCGCCCAAAAATAAACATCTGTGTAGGCTCTTGCTCAGGACAACACAATGGGAAGGTCCAGCTGCGGGGACAGGAGTCACCTCCCTGCCGAGCTTGTGTCTTTACGTACAAAGCCAGGGGATGGAAACAGGAGATGCCTGAGGCCTGTCCCAGCCCTGACTGTGCATCTGGCAAGGAGGAACACTCTGCCATGACTCCTTCCCCGATGTCCCCCCTGCCCCCCACGCTTCGTGCACCATCCTTCGGGTTGCCTGTGAGACCTTGCCTCTTGCTTTGTTTTCTCTGCCTGCCGGCACCTGCCTCTCTCCAGGGGCATCGCCCTGACTGAGGGTCCTGGGTAGGGAGACCCTTCATGGACTCGAGGAAGGATGCACGCACCGTTCTGAAACACTGGCTAATAAGTAGTAATCTTCTGAGTACAGAGGACCAAGCTGGTCACTGGCGCTGTGTACAGTGATAGGGAGAAGGGGGCCTGCCTGATGCCTGCAGGGACCTCTTTTTTTAATGGCAGAGACAAGAGCTATCCAGAAAGCAAGGAGGAAGCTCACCCTGGAATCAGGCCCAGAGACAAGGCCAGCAGCTGGAAAGAGGGAGGACGGACAGGCAGACGGGGGAAAGAACCTGCTGTAAAGACCTTGGGGGGACCAGGCAGACTCACAAGAACATTCCCAGAGCCAGCCTTCCCCAGGACAAGATCCATGAGTGATGTACAGTCTTCCAGCAAAGTCTTGGGAGCAAAGGCAAAGGAAAGGGTCAGACCACCGCGGCTGAAGGGAAGGTGCTGGAGCCCGGTCTGTTTTCTCAGTGCCATGCCATCCCAGAGGCCGCGCCCTAGTGGGCACCGTGAAAGCCCAGTGGCATCAGATGCTCCTGAGCAGAAAGACATCATCCAAATGTCCAGCACGGGGACCCAAACCCCAAAAGAACCTGGACAGTCTGGGGCAGTGGTAGCTTGCACCTGCCCCAGTAGCAGATAGATGGGAAAGGGATGTTTCTGGGTTTAGCGGCAAAGTTTGGCTGCCCAATACAAGACAGAACCCACTTCTCAGTAGAATGTGGAAAACAGACTCAGGGTGTAGCTGGAAACCAGCTTGAGATGCGCTAAGGACACGACGAAGCCACTGGACCATCTACACATAAGTATCTTGGGCTGAGCTGCTCCAATAGGATAGCGGCCAGGGGAGGAGAGAGGTCAAGGTCTTGTGCTCCTGATATTCTGTGCTCTGTTCTTGGTTTCCTGTCATGAAGAGACACTGAGGACCAAGTCACCTCCACAGGACAATCAGAGTCGGGGGGAGGATGGGGGGAGCTTCGTCCTGTCATTAATTTGACAGACACTTCTGTAAGGCAGGACCCCCAGCACGCTGCCAATTCCCAGCGTCCTCATGATGACCGTGTGCAGCAGGCGCTATTTCCAGCCTGCTCGTGGGGACAAGGAAACCGAAGCTCAGAGAGCTTAACCCACTTGCTCAAGATCGCCTTCCAGGTACATCATGCAGTCGGGACTCGAGGCCAGGAGATCTGGCTCCAGAAACCTTGCTTGAACCCCAACCCTCCATCGCCTCCCTCATGCAGACAGCAGAGAAGAAACGGGGGTCCTGAGCTTACAGAGAAGAGGCCAGAGTGGCCGGCAGTGGGGGTCTATGGTGCAGGCAGGTGTGGGGGGACCACGGGGAGGACCCAGACAGCAGCCTGGGTGTCAGCCAGTGTTGTGGGGGTAACACTGCGCCTCACTCCTCACTCTCCCCTCCACACCGTGCTATTCCCAGGCCCCTCTGCTCGCCTGCTGTCTAGTCCTCTAGGGCAGGCGTGCCGGGTATTTGATGGAATTCTGGAATCTCAAAGTGGGAAGTGACTCCCTGACATTCTCCTGGTTGACTTCTCCCTCATGCAGAGTTGCCCTTCCCATCAGCCCAGCTGCAAGAGGGCATTTGTCTTGGTTACCTCTCCACTAACGGTGAACTCAGTACCACTCAGAGCACCTACACCAGCAGTAGGTGGGCAATTTCATTAGAATGAGAGCTTCTCCATATTCTAGGACAGCTTGTGGGGGATGGGACGAGGTGTGGAAGGAGGAAGAGGTGATACAAAGTAGGATGAGGGGCCATATAGGCTGGGATCTTTTCATGCAGAAGGAAATATAGCACCTTCTATTTGTGGGAAACCCGAGATAGCAGGTTATAGCCTTCTGCCGCTATAGAGAGGAAGCAGAAATTACCCCCACCTTTACAGGAGCAGGTGAAAAATGCACAGAGACCAGCCCCAGCTGAGGAAAGAACAGGAGAGTGGAGCAGGAACCCAGATTCTGGCTTACAGGGGCTTTCTATCCTGTTGACACCCAGCAATGTGCCCAGGCTGGTGCTTACTGCCACACACACTCAGGGGGCCTGTCCTTGGCTCCTGAAGTTATGGAAATGTGCCGTCCACTCTAGCAGGGACTACGGAGCCCTGCAAAAGCAACTAGTGTGAAATGAGATGGGCTCACAGCATAAAACCCACCATGGGACCTGAAAAGAACATCTCATTAATAATTTTGTAATACCAAACACGTGCTGGAATGATACTATTGGGTTACATAAAATAGATTATTAAATTTTTTAAAAACTGCTTAAATGATGGTGCCCAAACATAGAACTAAGACACACATCCTTAGAATACAAAATCCTTCTTAGTGCAAGGCGTCCAGAGAGTCGGACCCCTGGCAGTTCGGGGGGCGCGGGGAGCTTCCTGCAGTGGGAGGGAAGGGTCCGGGGTGGGGGGGTGGCCTCAGGAAAAGCCCTGAAGGTAGGTCAGAAGTGGGCAAATATCAAGAGGGAAGAGGCTTACACAGTGTGGGGAAGCGGGGTGCCCTGGGGAGACTGGCAAGGTTGAGGAAGGAGCTTCCTGGTGGGAGCAGTGGGAATGAATCAGGGCAGGAAAGATGTCTCCCAACAGAGGCCCATCCAAGGTCCTGCCTTTGTTCCTCTCGAGCTCCCACTCCAGACCTCACTCTCTGTAGTCTCTGTCCCTAAAAGGCACTTGATAACTAACCATTGAACGGTGCCTACTGTGCGCCAGGCACGGTGAGAGGTGCTGCGGGCACAGCAGTGAACAAGACCTACTTGGCTCTCGTCCTCGAGCTTACGGTTGAGAAAGCAAACAGGCAAAATTGACCAGTGCTTGTGCGTTGACGCCCCCAACCCAGTTCTAGCAACTGCCTTCTGGCAGCAAGTCTGTGAGCAACCCCCCTCCGTGCCCCCCACCCCCACCTGAAGGAACAGCCCAAACACCATGACTCCTGGGCAGTCAAGGTTCAGCCATGAAAGCCAGTCTGTCTAGGAGCCTAGGGACCCAGACCTGGATCTACTGGGAACTGTGGGCATTTGGCCCCCACGACCGCCAGGCCCGCAGGCCTAGTGGGGGCACCGAAAGGCACGGAGGACCTTCCTGCCATCACAGGCCTCCTCATGAATCCTGTCCAAGGTGCTGAATTCACCAAGAGGACTGCCTTCTCCAAAAGGGGAAGGTACCACTTGACTCTACTACCCAACCACACACTTCTCAAGAAAACAGGGCCCGCGGAGTTTAGTTCATACTCTCAGATCTGCCAGACCTGAGTTCCCAGTTCCCTCTCCTCTGATCTAACTTCCCCCTCAGCCAAGTTCACCGAAGAACCAGGCTGCAGAGGGCAGAAAGATGGAGGCTGGGCCCAGCCCTCCCCTGAACCTCCCAGCCTGACCCAGAGGAAGCCAGCAGAAGCAGGAAAGGCCCCCCCGGGGCCTCCTGAGTCGTACTCTGTAACCCCACATGACTGCTTAGGATTCCCAAAGCATAAGCAGATGCGAAGAGCCACGGTCACACTCCACAGATCAGAAGCTGGGTTTGGGGTTCTGTGTGTATTAGTACAGAACATTGTGTGGAGGAGGTCTCAGTGTAAGAGGCTGGGTCGAATCCCAGGCCCTGTCAGTAGGCTGGCAGCCCATTCTCGTCACTATGACGATAAGACCCATTACTCAAGGAGGGAGCTGGGCGAAGCTGCTCAGAGCTGGTGTCGGGAGAGGCCATCCTCATGCCATAAATATCCTTCACTGGAGATCTTTACCCTTCTTCCCCCTTAACCCTATAGCTCAGAACCTCTCGGGGAGCACGTCTCTGCTTCCAGAGGAGAAGAAAAGTGCAGCAGGAGAAACAGAGGCTGGATGTAAGAACAAACGCCAGGATGGAAATCAGGGAAGGCCAGTTTTGTATGACCTTGAGCAAGTCATTTTTCCTCTGGGCCTCCATCCTACCCTTCCTTCTAGGAAAGTGAGTGATTGCAAAGGTCCCTGACAGCTTTGACATTGAAGGCTTCGGGGTTACGTGGGCTTGTCCTCTGGAGCCTGGCACACTGACAACGCGCACATCAGAGCCAACATGAGCAACATATGTGCCAAAGGGTGGCAAATGGGTCTAAAGGAAATCAGCCTGGCACTGCCCTCTGTGGAGACATGGGAAGAACACAGCCCTCCCCTGCAGCCCAGGATACCCCGTGGCATCTCCCTGCGTACACTGTGAAATGAGAACAAATGAAAGAGCCTGGCACGGCGCCTGACCCAGAGCATCTACTCCAGAAGAACCCAAATTCCCTCCCCTCCTCTCTCATGGCTTGAATGTTTATCTCTTTTCTCGCAGGATGGTGGGGACAAGGGAAACCGGAAAGAGGAGAAGAAGGACAAGGTCATGGAGAGTGGGAGAGGAGGAGGGACCACAGCTGCCGTCATTAATCACCTTCCCTGGTAACCTGTGTCTTGTGACTCAGCACCTGTGACACTGATAAAGGCTGCTGGAGGGACGGAGGTGACACAGTCACAGGCAGGATGTGATGGCATGGGGGAGGAGGACGCAAGGTGGAGCCCTGCTTTCTGGGTTTCGGCTCAGTTGGAGACACACGCACACAAACATACACTGCCACTCTGCAGGCTGCAGAGCCCCCTCTTCCTGCTGCCACCCCATCTGTGCTCAGGCTGCAGCCCCCTCTGCCTACTCCCCACGGCCAACCAGGACGAGGAGGGCGACTGCTATTGGATATTTCACGCATTAAGAATTCTATGAAGCCAGGTGCATGAGAGGGGCAGGGACTGTGCAGTGAGGCCCAACTGGTGTAGTGAAAGTGCACGAGGTGACCGAGGACCCCTCTGCCCTCTCTCAGTCCTCACACAAGGTCTGCTTGCTGAATACCTGGGCATCAGTGGGTTCCTGGCAAACCGTGCTACCAACTAGCTGTGTGACCACGTGCAACTCACATCCCTCTCTGGGCGTCAGTTCATCATCTAGGCGATGACTGGGCTGGATTACAAGAGCCCCAAAGTCCCCTCTGGCTCCAACAGTCTGTGGTTCTCTGAGTCTATAAGCTATCTGCACGTCCCAGCAGATGGCCAACAGCAATACTCATTGGTTGAGCTGGTTCCCCCCAATTCCCTGTAAGAAATGAGCACATAGAGCAAATGCTCTTTTTGGTTCTTATCCATGCAACAGCCACTGTTTATAATTAAAATTCCGAATTATCAACTGTTTTCATTATAAGCAAGGAAGGGGAGAGCAGAGTACAGCAAAACAGAATTGCAGGTGGGCTCTTCACAGCTCCTTTGTTCTGTACTCATCATCCCCTCTTATCTACAAACATCTAAATACCTCTCTCTTCAGCAGCCCCTCCCGTTCAATATTGCAAGAAGCAGAATTCTAAGCTGGCCCGAGATTCCCGCCTCCTTGTAGATCTGGATAATCCTTGTGGATAATTCCCTTCAGTGTGAGTGGGACTCATGCCTATTGTGAGATAAATAAGGTTTCAGATAAGTTGATTTTGAGTTCATCAAAAGGAAGGCTATCCCTGGTGGGCCTGGCTTAATCAGGTGAAAGCACATAAAAGAGGAACTGGCCCGTCCTGGGGAGAGGGAGACCTCTTAGAGACCTTACAGAGGTAAGCTGCTCTGAAGTGAGTGAGCCCATGTGAGTGCTGCATGTCAAGAAACTGTGAGTTTCTTCTGGGAGTCGAGAGAGACCCTTGGAGGGCAGTCAGCAAGAGAATGGGACTTCAGCCTGACAACCACAAGGAACTGAATTCTGCCACACGTGCTTGGAAGAGGATCCTAGGCTCCAGGAAGGAATGCAGACCAGCCAACACCTACATGTGAGCTTTGTAAGACCCCGAGCAAAGGACTCAGCTAGGGCGGCTTGGGCTCCTGACTCAGAAACTGCGAGATGCTGAAACCGCATGCCATTTTAAGCTGGTGGGTCCACGGTAGTCTGTTACCCAGCAATGAAACATGAATAGAAACCTCTAACCAGATAAAACATCACGCCAGCGGCTCCTAACAGGGCACGGCCTGCAGCCCGCTGCCATGCTGAGCACAAATGGCCTGCCCTCCCTGCTGTCTGGGGATTGCTGAAGACCCCTCCCTCTGACCCCGGTCGCTGGGATGAGGCCGCAAAGACAAGTGGCTCCTCGACCCAGGGAGGTGCTGCTCCCCTAGGAAGCTGACGACATCTGTCCAGTCTGGTGCCAACACAGGATGGCAGAGACACCCCAGGGGACCAGTGCCCTTCTATGTCTCCCAGCCGGCCTGGTAATGGCATGCAAATGCCTCCACTCACTTCCACGCCAGTTGGCAGCCTAGCCGTGCATTCGATGAGTCGCCCCCGGGAGGCTGCCGCTCCCACCCCCCGTAGCAGAACACCTTGGCGCCTAGTGCGGACGCCGGCCCTCTGCCCTTTCTCCTTCTGTGCTCTCCCTCTTGCCCCCTTCTCTGCCTGCCCCATGGGGCACCAGCCCTTACTGCCTCTGCCGCCGCTCCTACTTTACTGCAGTGGGAGCCTCATCCAATGTGACGCCAGAGGGCAGGGGGACAGGGAACCCAGCTGGGGCGCTGGAATGTGCCATCCCAAAGCCCAGGGGATGAGGGTGGAGGACAGGCCCTCTCCCCTTTATCCAAGCACCCCTCCCACTACAGGTACCCCACTCCTTCCCTGACCCACGCAGGTGACAGAGAGCCAAGAGACCTTCTGGTGATGAGCAAATCCTACGATGCACCCCTAGAGCCTAGAATCTCTTCATCCATCCCACGCCCCTCCCCTGAATCCACCAGGAGGACAGCTATCCCCAAACCCTAAGACGGGCAGCTGGCAATTAAAATTTCCCTACTAAGCAGCCCAGGACTTCTTTGTTTCCCGGTCATCCTTCCCTGACCTCCTAGTCCCACCTTCCCCGTGGGCCAGGCAAGAGGTGAGCAATGGGGCCAAACGGGCAGTGAGGTTTCTGGGTCCTTACCCGAGAAGAGCCTGAAAGACCCTGTAGTTTCTCCTTTTATTAAAAGCAGAGACATAGCACTGGCCCTATCTCTGGGCACTTGAGAAACACAGGAGTGGAGGGGAAAGGAATTGACTCCTCAGTGCAGTCAAAAGCACTGGCTGGGGTTGATTTAGCACCTTCGTGGCTTGTTTGTACGAACCTACAAATGTCCCGCCCTCCGAGACAAGCATCCTCAACGCTCTCGGAGTCACAGCCACCCCGCGCCGCACTCCCAGGCCTCCTCACCAAGCATCTCCTCCTTCCCTGAGCAGAACAGACCTCACACTTCCCCTGCTCTGGCACCGGCTGGACCACAGCCTCTCCAAGTGTGGCCTCCTGATGACGAACGCCACAATCCCCCGGAGCGCTGGTGAACACGCGGAGTCCCAAGCCCCTTTAGTTAAGTTCTTCAAGTAAATCTCATGCCCTCGGAAGTTTGGACACACACAGTCCAGTTTCTCTGCAGACCTGACCTTCCCACTTTGCTACCGAGGGAATAATTACCCAGAAAGAAAACCATCTAGGAACAAGTTCAGATGTTTGACCCACTTGTTGGGTGATGTGGTGGTTACCGGGCAACTTACTTAACCTCTTCAGCCTCAGTTTCCACAGACATAAAATGGGAACATCCACGTTAGCGTGTTCTTAGGGAAATCAAAACGAACCTCTATTCATTCCACAATTATTAACTGAGCTGAGACTCTGCCAAATGCAAAAATAAAATCATAGTCTCTGTCCTCCTGGTGCTCAGTTTTGTAGGGGAAAAGCATAAACAAAATAAACAATGAAGGAAAAAACAAGAACATATCATATAATGTAAAGGGCTGTACAAAGAATTAAAAATAGACTAACAGCAGACGACCAAAGCCCATTCAAGAAGTAAACTGAATGGCCCTCTATCTATGAAAGAAATTGAAATTGTAGTTAAAAATCTTCCCACAGAGAAAACTCTGGGGCCGATAAGCTTCACTGGTAAATTCTACCAAACTTTGGAGAAATAAATATTACCGAATCTATATAAACTCTTCCAGACAATTAGGAGGTTTATTCAAAACTCATTTTACAAGGCCAGCATTACTCTGATATCAAAACCAGACAGAGACACTATAAGAAAACTGCCGACTGAGATGTCTCATGATGATAGATTCAAAAATCCTGAAGCAATTTTAGGAAATTTATGCCAACAATATAGTAAAAAGACAATCTCAAAAAAGCAAAGGGAGTATATCTCAGGAATACAGAGTTGGCTTAAAATTTAAAAAATTGGGCACCTGCGTGGCTCAGTTGGTTAAGCGACTGCTTTCGGCTCAGGTCATGATCCCAGAGTCCTGGGATCGAGTCCCACATCGGGCTCCCAGCTCCACGGGGAGTCTGCTTCTCCCTCTGACCTTCTCCCCTCTCATGCTCTCTCTTTACTCGCTCTCACTCTCTCTCAAATAAACAAATAAAATCTTTTTAAAAATTCTTAAAAATCAATGGATGTAACTCACCATGTTAATAGACTACAAAAGAAAAGCCATAACGATCATCTCAAAAGATGCAAGAAGAGGCATTTGACAAAAATCCCAACATCCATTCTTGATATTAAGTCTCGGCGAACTAGGGAGTAGGAAGGAACTTCCTCAAATGGATAAAGGGAACCTCCAAAAATGAATAATAATGCAACAGACGTCCTAGCTCATGGTGAAAGGTGAGAGAGGACTCCGACCGGGGACAGGAGCCACACAGGTGAGAGGATGGAGAGAGGGAAGGGCGTGGGGCGGAGTCTCCCCTCACCCACCCTCCCACCCCCACTCCAAGCTGGGTATCAATCACTCCAGCTCATCGTCCTGTGGTTGGTTATGTCTGCCTCCCCTCTAAGACAAGACCTCTTCCTCCCCCCCCAGCGCCTCGTACTGTACCTGGCACAAGGCAGGAATACAATAAATGTTTGTTGAATAAATAAGTGCGTAAATAGATAAATGGTGGGTTCACTAATTAATTCATGAGTGTGGAGCAGGGGAAACATTTCAACCTGCCTTAGCCTCGGTGGCAGATCATCTCCCCCTCCCAAACCCCAGCAGACCCCCGACACCCCCCCTTTCTTCAGCAGCCTCCTTGCCTGCTCTCTCTACCGGGAAGCTGAAACCATGCGGCCAGGCCACGGGCAGTCGGTGCTGGCCGAATCCTAGAGGCCGGCAGCAGGCTCTGACCTAGTTTGGAGCTGGCAGAAGTTGACATTACCGTGGCAAAAGCAGCTCCTCGGCTGGGCTTCGTGTGCCGGGTTCTGAAGCAGGATTCAGCTTCGCGCGCCAGAAATTTGGGTAGCGCACTAGGGGCTCGGAGCCCTGTCGCCCCTGTCCCCCAGGGAGGAGTGAGGGACGTCACAGAAGGAACAGGGAGCAGGGAGGACTCCTCCAGTCCATCGATTCATTTACTAATTCGTGCATTTTCCAAACACTTTTTTTTTTTGGTGGATTTTCCATTTATTAAATATCAGCAATGTAGGTCAAACACAGAGCTATCGCCAAGGGTCTCGAGGTAACTAAGACATTGTCTCAATCCTCGGTTACTCGCTGTCAAGAGTCAGGGAGAAACATCAATGAGCAACCAAAATAAAAGCAGGTAATAGTTAAATGGAGATGTGTGCCCCACTGGGTGGCATTTCCGTGGAAGAAGAGGCCAAGGGAGCCCTCATAGTGGAAGTGGATCTTGAGAGGGGACACAAAGGACAAGTAGCATCTTTCTAGGTGATCACGTTGGATAACAATCTAACGTGGGAGAGGGTCAGCACGCGCTAAGGTCCAAGATGCGAGCGAGCGGGGTGTGTCTGGGTTTGTACTGGTTCCCATCACCAGAGCACGGCCTCAGAGGAGGGAGCAGGGCAAAGCAGGGCTGACCCATGGATGGACCATAGGGACCATGCTCGAAAGTTAGATGTGGTCCTGTTAGCAATGGGGAGCTATGGAAGGATTAGGAGCGGGGAGGAGCCATGGTCAGCATTAGCCTGGCGGATGCCACACAGGGTGGCAAGCGGTCAAGGCGGCAGGCGACAGAGCAGACTAGAGTCTGGATAAGAGGGCACATAGCCACACCCCTGAGGAAGAAAGTGGTTTTGGGGGGCATATGGCTCTGTGGGGTGCCCAGAACAAGGAGTGAAAGGTGGGGGGGGCAGAGAGTGGGTGGGAGGGCAGCTGGGTGCAAGCTGAGCCCTAGGGCGCAGGGCCTGGCTGGATGCCCTCCTCCCCTCCCAAGGCCTTCCTAACTATGTCCTCGGGGTCTGGCTATGTGCCCTCTCTGCTACCCCTCTGTGGCCCAGCCCTGTCATCAGTAACTCATGCTGGACAGAGGGAAGGGGGGGGGGGTTTGCAGAGACAAAGCTGGATCTGAGCCAAGCAGAAGGGAAACCACACTGATGCGCAGGGGGCTGCTAGGGGTCCCTCGAGGACTAACAGGTCTTCTTTCCCGAGGCAAAGTCGGAGTTCCTTCCCCTTTGCAGTCTACCCTTGCATCCAGGCTTCTGTTGGGCATCACCTCTGAACTGAGCTTACGGAGAGGGACGGATGGGTCCCCAAAACCTGCACTCTCCCCACCAAACCATGAAATAGGAGCTTGGCCCCCTGGGAACGCCAGATGGACGTGTGAAGGGGTCAAGGCTTCCTTCTCCCAGTCAAACCCTCGGTCCTTAGGAAGTGGCACCCCCCGAAGGCTGGGCACCCAGGAGGCCCTAACTGTATCCCCAGGGGTCAGGAGTGCCACCAACTGTGGCATCCAGCACGAGGAAGGGAGAGAGGGGCGGGCAGCTGAACTCTTGGCTGGAGGGAGCGGGCCCTGAATGCCATCTAATGCAGAATGACACCAGGGCCCCATGGCAGCAGAAATGTTCCACGTCACGGTAACTGAGTCTGACATCTCCGCCCTGCCCTCCCCGTCCCCCACCCCAGCATGTCCCTTCCCTAGCCATCTCTACCCTCGGACCCAGGGGTCAGGACCAGGCAAGGGGGCCCCCGGCACCACTGTCTCGGTAGGTTTCCCCGTGGGAGCAGGCCTGCCCTGCACCAGCCCGAGGGTGGAGACGGGGAGTCTCCCAGGCCTATGGGTCCACTGTGACAGAGCCGCACGGGCGTGGGAGAGAGACCAGGAGAAGACAGGTCCGTGGATACAACTGAGGCAGGCAAAGAAAGGCCATTTAGTATGATAGAGCCCTACAGGTAAGAGACCCAGACCTCATCCCAGCTGGGACACTCACTCTGGGCAACCCTCTTCGCCTCCCTGAACCTCGGGATCTTCATTTATAGAGGCGGTAAATTATATGCCTACCATGTAGGGTTCTTATGGAAGACCAAGTGGACATCAGTGGGAGAGCTCATTGAAAAGAAAATGCGAAGCAAAGATCGGTCAAGTTTATGAAGGGAGGAAGCCTGACGCCGTGACAGTATGGAGGGCAGGGGGCAGCCAGGCTAGGCAGGACAGTCAAAGTCTCTGTCCTAACAAATGGAGGTGGATATGGATGCTGAGACCGCGGTGCCGGTCTAGCTCTATCCCCCGGGGTTCACCCTCCCCAAGTCTTCATACCCTGTCCCTTCCCACAGTCTTTCTCACAACTGAAGGAGCCAACAGCGATCAGGCAGGTGCTCCAAAACCACAGACACCCCATCACTGAGACCACTCCCCTGGGACCTTTCTGATGGGCGGCTATAGAATCACCTTGACCTTCAAGAATCCAACCATCCTTCTTAGGGAAACCACCTTATGAGTTAAAATATACCAAGTGGTCCTCGGTGACATAGCTGAGTACCCGTGACACGTCCCTTAGTAACAGCGGCAGGAGGTATTATTAGCATTTGGAGCCCCGCAGGTGGCACAGAGCACCTCCCCGTGTACTGACCTCCGCCACATATGTCTCTGCAGCATATTATTCTTTGATTATTTTTTATTATTTTTTTTTACAACCCACTCCTTTAAAAATGGCGAAACCATTCTTACAAAATAGGCCGGCTGCAGAAGGGACTGGGGCCGCAGGCTAGGGCTTGGATGCCCTGTTCTAGGGCACGACATGTCCGGCTGCTTCCTGAGCTGGGGTTCAATCAACCAACCAACCAATTCTTTGAGCACCTGCTACGTTCCATACACCGTGCCGTGAGCCGGAGGGACGGAGAATGTCATATTATGTGACATGAATCCACGGCCCAAGGTTGCCCACAGTAGGTGGGCAAGACCGGTAAGGAATCCGTGTCACCTCCAATATGATGGGAGGCTCTGCCGGACAGGACATCCGGAGCAGGGTGTCCTGGGTGCCATCCCCTGCATGGTGGCAGACATCAGTATTTACTTCTCCATGGCCCTCCCCGCCAGGTCCGTGTGTCCTATGGGGACAATGACCTATGTCCATGCTCTTCACGACACCGTCCTCAGCCCCTAGGACAATGCCTGGCAGAGAGGAAGCCAGCAATATTTGTTGAATGGATGCATGGATGAATGAATAATGACAACCACCGAGCCACGACTAGGGTGGGTGGGTGGTGAGAGCCACCAGAGGAATCCGAGAGACTCAAGGATTGTTCACCCCGTCCCCCTCAATTGTTGAACAAAGTGGGCTGATTGAGCCTAGAAACATAGCCCCAGGCAGCGGGAGCCTTCTGCTCCGTTCTGCCTCTGCACCCCGCTCCGGCCTCCCCCACCCCGGGCCTCCGCTGACTCACAGCAGCCGCTAATCACACCCCAGCCAAGCACGCTTAATTAAGCCCCAGTTACCCACAGCTTCCTCGCAAGAGGGAAGATGGGACTCCAGTCGCGTGCCAGGCCAGAGGGGGGCTGGGCCGGGGGTGGGACTGGGGGCAGACACAAGCAGAAGGCAGCAAGCCTTCTCCCGGGAACCTGCTGTAGAAATG
>CM053613.1:77884316-77912613 GCA_028646535.1 Procyon lotor
AGTCGGCCCGGTGAGCCAGCCCCCATGGGCACTGGGCTGATCTAGTGGGGTCCTATGGGATGCAGGGCAACCCCGTCCTCGACCCAGGCTCACCCAGAGCCCCGGGCCCTGATCCCACTAGAGCACGATCCTTTCTCCCGCTTAACCTCAGCGGGACAGGGTCCCCCCTTCATACACACAGCGATAGGATGTGGAAAGAGAACAGGCTTAGACGCGGGGCTCGGACTAGAGATCTGTCCCATCCTCCTGAGAGCCCCTCCCAGGGCCCGGCACACAGTAGATGCTCAGCAAACACATGTTGCTCCACGGCTTGGCTGATCTTGGGGGACTTGGCCTTATACCATGTCAAGCTTGGCTGTCTTCTGCCACCTGCTCTCTGCTCCCACTTTTGTCACAGTAAATAAAGTATAAGTCTGGAGTCGGGCTGCCTTAGTCTGAACCCCAAATATATTAGTCCTGGAGAGGTAATCTTGGGCAATTACTTAGCTTCTCTGTGGCTCAATCTCCTTATCTTTAAAACGGGGGTAATAGCACCACCTGCTTCATTGGCCCATTATATTAAAAAAGTACACTCTGAGAGCAGAATAATGGATCCCAAAGGTCTCCCTGCCCTAATCCCCCAGACCTGTGACTGTGTTACATCATGTAGCAAAGGGATTTTGTGGAGGTGTTTAAAGTAGGCCCTTGAGGGGCGCCTGGGTGGCTCAGTGGGTTAAAGCCTCTGCCTTCGGCTCAGGTCATGATCTCAGGGTCCTGGGATCAAGCCCCACATCGGGCTCTCTGCTCAGCAGGGAGCCTGCTTCCCCCTCTCTCTCTGCCTGCCTCTCTGCCTACTTGTGATCTCTCTCTGTGTCACACAAATAAATAAAATCTTAAAAAATAAAATAAAGTAAAGTAACATTGGGGAGGGCATGTGCTCTGGTAAGTGCTGTAAAATGTGTAAGCCTGATGATTCACAGACATGTACCCTGGGGCAAATAATACATTATATGTTAAATAAATAAATAAATAAATAAATAAATAAATAAATAAGATAAAGTAGGCCCTTGAGATGGAGAGATCATCCTGGATTGTCCAACCTCATCACATGAGTTCCTAAGAACAGAGAGTCCTTCCCTAAGAGCAGAGAGTGTCTGTTGCTTAAAAGCGCTAAGTCTGTGGTCCTTTTTTATAGCAGCAACACGAAACTCATCCATCGTAGCGGGTGAGCACCTAGAACCGTGTTGGGCCGGCGGTCGGAGTTCAGCGGCAGCTCTGTGCTATCAGTATCATTGTCCTCGTCAACACCACTGTGCTCATATGAGGGGAGGACACAGCGTTGCTTCCCTCCAGGCCCCGGGGCAGCTGTCTCTCCAGCGAGCGCCTCGTAGAGCCGGGGTCACACTAAGTTTCGGGGAGTAAATGCAAGGCAGCCAGGGAGCAGGGAACATCCTCAAAACACATCACTTGGCTCAGCCACCCTGTGAGCAAGAGACAGGTGATTGGCCTCCTTGTGTTCCCCCCCCAGTCAGGGGGGGCTCCGCTGGGAGAGTGGGGTGGGCCTGCCTGGCCTGGGCACAAGGGCACACCCGCAGTCATCACTGCAGAGGGGACAACTCCTGGGCTTAACGGTGCCTGTCCCACCCCCGCAGCCCGGGACAGGCCCGGCCACTCTCACGGTTTGCCATCCCAGACTCATCCCTGGCTGGAGGTGAGATGGCCGAGGGAGACGGACGGTCTCCAGAGGCCTGGTCTGTGACCAGCTGTGGTTTCCCACCAGCCCCCTCCAGAAAGGGCTCGCTCCCACGTCCGCTCACTTCTAGCCTCTCCCTCAGCCAAGTAAAAGTGAGGCTTGCCCCTTCTCCGATCCCCCCAAGCCTGCATACCTCCCCTTCCTGCTCACCCCCAATTTTCCCCCTCAGCGACACGCCACATTCTCCCCGGGTACAGAGAGGCCTCAGAAATCTGTCCCTACTAGATCTCCTTCTCAAGAGCCAGCGAGGCCCAAACTGGTACCATGCATAGTCTTCAGCCTCGGACCAGACTGAGCCCAGTGCAGGTATCTGACTGCCCAATGATGTCCACAGAAGGCCCCATCTCGGGGGACAAGGGGACAAGGAGAGCCATCGCTTCCAGGGATACCCTGACCTCAACCGCAGGGCCCATCCTATGTGGTCCCCTGCTGCCTGCTGAGACCTGCCCTCCTACACCCCTACCCCCACAGCCTCCCTTTCTGTCAGCAGGTCAGCTTCCTGCAGCGGCTTGCCTACCGCTCCCTGTTCAGCATTCACGGGCAGTTCATGGGCCATGGAACCTCCCTCTGTTCCTCCCTCCAGCCCTCCACCTATAGTCTCACTTTCTGATAGAGAAATTCCATTTGGTACCACCATCCCAACTCTGACCAACCACAGGGAGCCAATCTGTGTGGGCACCTTCCAGGGTCACCACTGACCCACAGGGTACCTCTGCACGAATTAGGAACAAGTGCCCCTTTGCCCAGGTGGACACAGGCCCCAGGAGCACACAGCCTGGTGAGAAGACTGTAGGCCGGGTTTTAGCGCCCATCTACCTCCTGGCCAGCTATTTGCACAATGCACAACCTGTCCACCCGTTCAGAGTAGCCCTCTTGGACAGATGCAGAGTATGCCCACTGAAGGGGCCTGATGGACCCCCAAGTCTTAACCCCCCATTTTAGAAGTGAGAAAATGGACACCCAGAAGGGGAGGGTAATTTATCTAAGGTCACATCTCAAGCTCGAGGCAAACCTAAGGCCAAAGATGCAGGTGTCCTGATTCCCAATCTTGTGCCTATTCCCTCAGCTACTCTACCCATGCCTCACTCTGGGGGACAGATGGCAAAGCCAAGACAGCAGGAGAGCTCCTGAAAGCGGTGCCTGGGGAAGATTTCCTGCACTAATTAGAAGAGAAGTGATAACCTCATCCCAAACTCTGTCTAGACATAAAATTGAACATAAAACTCTCTGAACCATGTACCACCTAACCCTTGGCTGGTGTGGAACGTAAATACAGATCATCCCCATTTACTTCCCATCCACCAACCTCATTTATCCTATGCTGCTTCACTGTATGTCCCCTATGTCCATCTAGGTTTGATGTCTTAATTTCTTGTCCAGAATTCCCACTAATCTCTAATACCCCTGAGCCAGAGAAGCTGGGGAAGATACACACACACACCCCTTCTCTCCATCCCTCTCTCTCTCTCTCTCTCTCTCTCTCTCTGGGTGGTGCCTGCAATTACAATGTGGTGATTAAGCTCAAGCAGAACCAGACCTCCTAGTTTGGAGACCCGCCTTTGCCATTTCTGAGCTGTGAGATTTCAGGCAGGGCCTTAACTACTCTGTGCCTCAGTTTCCTCTTTAATACAATTAGATAACATCAACCATGACTTCACAGAGGTTTATGAAGAGATCATGAGAGTGGGTACTTGTGCCACATTTAGCACAGGGCCTGGCTAATAGCCAGCACTCAGCAAACACTGGTTGTAACTATATTGGGCTGCTGTTTCTTGACACCTTGTCCTGGCCCTGTTTTCCTGAAGTCAGGAGCGGGGGTGGGGGAGGGCATTATCTAGGCTGCCTGGAACAGTCTCCATCTCAGTATTCCAACTGACAGAGCAGGGCTGGATTGCCTTGGTAAGTAGTGAGCTCCCTGTCACTGGGAGCAATCAAGCAGAACCAGATGAGACTTTGCAGAGATGTGGCGGAATGGGGTAGGGGTGGGGCAGAGAGGTCTCTTCCAAAGTCCCTTCAAACTCAGATAGACCGAATATGTGAATAAACCCACATCTCTGGGCACCCACATGGGCACAGCCTTGCCCACAAATGGGGACACACATACAAGAGCACGCTCTCACCAACAGCTCTGGGGACTAGGGGGGAGTGTTTCCAACCAGGCAAGCCAGTAGCCCAGCCCAGCCCCTCCCCAGCACCCAGCCCATTTCTGTGTACCCACTGGTACACAGGTGGCAAGCAGGAGCTTCGAGGGAGGCACCAAGTAGGATTTCAAGGAGCCTGTTTCCTGCCACTCCCAGTTCCCTATTTACAGGCACCACCTGCCGACACCCCCACCCCATCTCCACTGCTGCCCAACTCTGCGACTCTCAGACAGGGTGGGGGCAGGGACCAGGAGCTGGTAGGTACCAAGGTAGGGTACCCGGGCAGTCCTCTAAAGGGTCAGGGTGCCCAGGATTCGGATGCTGTGAGAGGTAAGGATTTCCTTATCAGAGAAGTGATGGAGCCGGAGTTTGCCGAAGGGTCAGGAGCCCTGCCTCCAGCCCAGGCTCAAATCCAATTCCACCCTCTAGGAGTCGGCCAAGAGGAGAGACTCAGGGAATCCTCCCTAGCAGAACTGTTCCTACCGCTGCCTTCTCCGGTCTCCCCCGACACACACACGGCCCCCCAGCACTCCCTCTGGGTGCCCTGTGCCACCTATTAGCCATTCCACAGAGAGGACCGCGTGCTGATAAACCAGAGCGGCCGCCCGGCCAAACCTATCAGCCGGGGATGCATTACTGCATAGTATCTGTCTTCGCAGCCGCTGTGACAGCGGTTCTTCCTTCCTAACAATATTGGCTTCGCCTGGTATTAAAAAGGGCCCCTAAGTGCCACGTTCTTTGCTGGGAGAGGACAGCACACTTGGGGGGAGGGGATGGGGAGGTAGGCCAGCCTCTGGGATGAACCATTCACTGCGGATTCGTCCAGGGGTGGTTGGTGGTTGTAGAAATGGGGGGAGGGGGGCGGGCAGAGAAGGAGCGGGTGAGGCGCAGAGCTTTCCCCAGGCCGCGTCACCTAGCCCCACAGCCGCCTCGCCCTCCGCCGCCCCAAAGGTGCTGGGCGCTGCAGGAGGCAGGGCCTGTGTGAGTGTGTGTGTGTGTGTATGTGTGTGTGTGTCTGTGTGTCTGTGTGCGCGCGCGCGCGTGCATGCGCGCGTGCACCCGCCCCGCGCATCCCCTCCAGCTTTCCTACCACAGCCCCGCTCCTCTTCCCAATCAATGGCCTCTTTGTGGCTGCGGAAGACGGGAACGGCGACACGAAGTGCAGGGGGAAGGGTGGGAGGCCGCCTTGAGGACACCCGGGCGCGCACAGCCCGACAGCTGCCGTCGGGGCCAGGGCTCCCCGGAACCCAGGAGAAGCGCGCTTCCCTGGAAGGCCTGCACACTCCCTGGAGGTAGAGAAAGGGGCCGAGAGGGGGCGATGGCTGGGGCCTCCTCACTCTGCGCTGTGGGGCAGTCACCGTCCTTCGGACATGGGAATATGGGAACGCGCTCTCCCCCCCCCCGCCCCCCCAGCTCCAGGCCCGCTAGGTGGCGCTGGGCAGTTGTGCTCCTCCAACCTGCCCGGCTGCCTCCGGCCCCACCCCCGCCCTCCCCCTCCCCTCCTCCTCCACTCCCCCTCCCCCTCCCCCCCAGGGAACCTGGAGGTGGGCGGGGCTGGCAGGTGCCTAGGCAGGGACGGGCAGAGGTGGGGGAGGAAGATAGGAGCAGCATTCCCTCCCTCCTTTAGGCATGTCTGTTGGATATCTTCTGCGCTCAGTTGCCTGTCCTCTTGAATCTTGAAGGTCTACACCCTCAGTCCTCCAGAAACTCACAACCTGGGAGAGACAAGAGATACTCACGGGAAAAGTTGCTCCAAAGGCCAAATGAGAAGTACAGCCAGTGCTCCGAATTCAGAAACAAGCATGGAATAAGGCATCACAGACTTCTGAGAGGGGTTATCTTGACCATTCTGCTCTGAACGGATCAGATGGGTGAGAGTCAGCCTTTCCGCCAGGCACTGGGGTAGGCTCCCAGCGTTCACTTGTGGCCAGGCAACAATCCCTGTCCTCAGAGAGTTTGGGGACTAGTAAGGGAGAAAGACATCAGGCAGATAACGAAACAAATGCTAAAGTGGGGAGCGTAGAGGAGGAGAGGGAGAAGGAGAAAGGAGCAGAGCAGGCTAAGAGGTCACCAGACTGGGCCCCCCATTGCCACCTCCCATTCTTCACGACCAGCCCTTCCTGAGCCTCTCCTGACCAAACCTCCACCCGCTTAGCATTCCGCTCAGTTTCCACTCCGCTCCAACTCCAAATGTTTATCAACACATGCTGTAATGTAATCAGCTCCTGGGAAAATACACACCAGGTAACGGATGCTGACAAGAGTGTCAAACAGATGTCCCCTCCCTGCCGGTCCCTCCCTCCCGGCCAGAGCCGGCACACCCAGGAGGCCCGGGGAGCGCCTCTTGCCATGCCAGCCCTCCAGCCCTGGCCTCTGAGGCCCTCTTTGGGAGGCTGAGACCCTGCAGCCTGGCGGCACACGGTGCAGGGGGCTTCGCACCCCTCACCTCCTCTGGCCCCCGCCGCGGCTGCATAAGGGTGGTCCTCATCTCCCCACTTGGCAGATGCAGCCACTGAGGCACCGGTGATGATAAATCCAGAGTGAAACAGCAGCAGAAACAGCACAAGAAGGATGATCACACTGGCTATCCTTTTGCCATCAAGCCACCTCCCCACAGAGCACTTTGAAGAAAGCTGTCCTTGTCACCTTTCAAAGTTGTTGGATCTCATGCCTAAGGGCCTGGCCCCCATGGAGGTGGCAGGCCAGGTATTAGGGGACTGGCAGCCTGGTCCCCATTTCTGCCGCAGCCAAGAGGAGGCAGGGTGCTGGGAGTCCTGCAGCACAGAGGGAGGCTTCTGCTGTGGGGGGGAGAGAGGAGCTCTGGGGGAGGGGGAGAGACTTCTTTGTCCTTCTCTCCCTTCTCCAAGAACCAGACCTCCTGGACCCCGAGGCCCACCCAGACAGAGGGGAGAGGAAGTGCACAGAGTTGGGGAGCGCACAGATGGGACAGGAGCCCCCCCCATCCCAGGACCTCCTGCCCTCCTGGGATCAGCTGTCGGAAACAGTCCTAAAGGAGATCGGTATTTGCTTTTCCCTCCAACGCGGTCAATTGCTCCTTTCATCTGACCGGAGTTATAAATGAGACTTTATGGGATTCCTAATGATGGCGGTTTCCCTTTATCAGCCTCCAATTCCCACTTCTCGGCCAGGGTTGACTCCGGGAAATGTTTTGACCAGGAATCCAGAATCCAGCAGCAAGCCACTGCCCTGCTTGCTTCTTTCTCTAGTGCGAGCTGGACCTTGTCAAACAGGCCCAGGGGCCCCGGGGGAAGCTCGCTGCAGAGAAGTCAGATCTGGGTTCCAGGCCGCCTCCCAGATGGTGTATCTCACCTCTCTGGCTCTTGCTTCTTCAACCATAAACCTGGGGTAATCATGCCCACTCCACCCACCCAGCTCCCCCAGCTGCTGTGAGACTCCAGTGAGATAATAGACCTGAAAGCCCTTTGAAATATACAAAGCAGTCACGCAGGCTGGGGGTGCTGTTATTATTATTGGTGGTGGTGTTGTGATTTTGCGTAGGTGCAACTGAGAGAGCGAATTAGAGCAACCCGGACGTCCACGAGCGTGAGCCCGTTTTTGGACACGGAAGTATGTACTGGTTTTGCAGAATGAGGGAGCTCTTGTGTTTGCACCCGCCTTTAAAGGAGCGTCTGGGCAATGTGGGGGTATCTGTGAGTGTGTGGGGACATGGGCACCATCCCAATGTCTTAACCTTGTGCTAAGCTCCTGGTAGAGGGGTGTGCGGGTCGGCATAGGTGTGCGGGCACCTGTGTGAGGCTGTATACGGAGCATTTGCCACACGCGTGCGTCAGTGTTGGATCAACGCAATGTAACATGGGCCTCTTCCTCTCTCGGGCAGCAGGGAATCTCTCTGTGTGCTTGCCTGAGTCTCAGTGATAGCGTGGGCATAAATGTCAGTGAATCTGAGCGTATGCACGCTCGCATGTGTATGCATGCACACGCATATGGGTGCACACCCACTTCCCTGTTCCTGGATGGATGGGTGTCATTGTTCGTTATTTATCGGCTGCCTGGGCCACGGGAGCCCCCCGCGTGCCCTGAGCTCACTGCCACGCGGCCATCAAGCCCACACACACATTGTGGTGACAGCAGCAGCCTTGGGAGGGGGGCAGCACTCTGCTCCCCAGAGCCACAGTCTGTGCCAGGCGGCGGGGCCCCTGCCGGGGGAACGGACAGATTGACGACACCAGACCTGGAGCTGCGGTAGGGCTCAGCAGATGGGCCAGGCTCAGGGGCCGCGGGGGCAGGACAGACAGAGCTGGCACCAAGTTCAATGACCTGGTCCTCTGGACCCGGCTGGAGCGAGCTAAACCGAGGCCTGGCCCAGGAATGCCATGCTAGCATAATACCAGTTGGGGCTTAGTGTTATACTGGCTGACTTGCACGTGGCGTGAAACACCCTTGCCCTACACCCCCGCTGGGGCTCCAAATACCCCCAGGCAGTGCATGAGGCCCACACGACCTGGTACACACCTCGTGGTCCCTTCTCCCCTCTCCTGCACTGCACCAGGCAGACCCAACTACTCCCAGTCCTACGATGCACTTGGACCCTCGGGCCTTTTCGTCGCCTTTCCCCCTGCCTGATTTCTCCATATAATCTCCCTGGCTAACCAGTGCTCACCCCTCAGGGTTCAGCCCACCTCCGCAGGAATTCTGCCCTCACTCTTCTTGACCCTCTATAGAGTAGGGAAGGGTCCCCACAACGCTGCCATTCCTATAGGCTCCTAGATTCCCCTATTAGCTCGCTTCCTTATAGATCCTTTCTTCCCCCATTGACTTGGGCCCCAAGAAGGGAGAGAGCACGTCTTAGTAGTTCATGGCTTTATTCCAACGCCTAGCATGGTACCCGGCCATAGACGGGTCACAAATAATTGTTAGTGAATCGATGTTAAAGCCTTCCATGGGAGAGTGGCAGATCTCACGGGTGGGGAGAACTGCCCCCCTTCCCTCCTCCCCCTCCTCCATCCCCCACATTGAAAACGTGGAAAAAAATGTTGGAAAGAAACCCCATCCCCCACGTTTACAGATGGAGGTCATGAAGCCATCTTATAAATGATGAGGCACAGAGAGGTAGAGTGGCTCATAAGTAGGATGACCATCCCCCAATCTGCCCAGAACTTTCCCTGTTCCCATCGGCACTGGAAGTCCCATGTCCTGGGAACCCCTTCAGTCCCAGGCAGACTGGGACAGCTGGTCACCCTTCTCGTCCACACTTAGGAAATGGCAGGTCCGGGATGCAAGTCTGGGACTCCTGACTCTAAATCATACACCCCCTCCCGGCTTGGCTGCTCCCTAAAGCTCCTCCAAGTTCAATGACCTGCATGGGCATTGTCTACCCTTTGGATGTCACCTCCAGGCCACTTGACATCCCCCTGGAGCAGCTGTCCCCAGAAGCATGTACTCAAGGAGCGCAGGACATTAATATTAACCTAAACCAAATATAATTCACAAGCTCATTTCTGGAGGAAAAGCACTCTACATAATATAGGGGAAAAGTAAATCTAGTATTAAAGTAACTTTATAATGATGTTAAATTAAAAAAAAAAAAAAAAAAACCTTCACCTGCAAATTGTTTTCATTTCTCCGCGCTGCCTTCCCATTTTTCTATAGGAACATCTTTTTTTACGGAGTCGCAATGCAGTTTATGCATCATGCTTCTTTTTAGTTCACGCCATGGAAATATGGTTCAGATTTTCCTCATTCTGGATGCGCCACGTCCTTCGTGAGCCCAGATCACAAGGAGTCTGGGCCCAGGGCTGCCTAACTCAGGGCCCCGGCTGGGCTCCTGGGGGTTGCCACGTGACTACCACCCTGTGCGTGTGTGCCCTTTGCAGGCCAGAGGGGGACGGCTTTCATCGGATCCTGAAAAGGCCTGAGGCCCAGAGAGGCCAAGACCCACAGCTCCACAGTGCCCGGGAGGAGACGGTGCAGCCCTCTTCTTCCAGACACACTCCCAGGGCAAGTGTCCAGCACGTGCTTTCTCCACAAAGACTCGGGCTGACCCCAGATCTCCGTTCCTCCCCTATAATCAATTCCATTTCTTGACTTCCACAGGGTTCTCGAAAAAAAAAAAAATCCGGTTTCTCTAGACAAGTAGTACATCCTGATAATTATCCTAACCATGATACCTGCCCACCCCGAATCTGAAAGCACCAGCAAAGGGAAGGGAGTGTGCGTGGGACGCCGAGCATCTTCTTCCTCACTCTCCTCCCTTTCGCCTTCCCCCACTGCAGGCAGAAGCCTCCCCAAGTCCCTTGCCATGTCTTGGTTTCAGCTCCCTGGTCCACGCAGATCTTCAGCAGAACCCTCTTCCCAGGAGCACTGCTGAGTTTTTAATATTCCCAAATCAGGAATGCTGTCCCCCCTCACATCCAGAATTCCCGACTGTGGACATGCTGATTCGCAGGAATGCGTGGAGCACCTTCTGACCCGAGGCAGGGTATAGACTAGTTTGCCTCCTGGGTCCTTTCTTTCTGGAGAACTGGTTGGTTCAAGGTGGAACCGGGGCTTTCTGTCATGGCTCAGAGCTCCTGCTCCCCCCCAGAGCCGTGGCCTCCCTGGGACGCCGCGGTCCATGAGGGAGACGCTGCTGCCTGTCAGCCATCTTGGTACCACTCTGACACGGCGGACCATTGTGCCTGGGGTGCAGCTGGACCCTGCTGAACACCTGCAGTGTTCAGCTGACCCTTCGTCCCCAAGAGCAATGGCAGCCAGGGCAATAGGGAGGCTCTGCAGTGATCTCTGGAAGAATAACAATAATTAAATGTTGCTAAGGACTGTGGGATACACAGGCACCATCATAATCACCACAGCTACTAAGGTGATGATAACAGTAATTAGGCGCTGTGGTTTCCCACTGCCTGGGGTGAGGATGGCCCATCAGGTTAGGGAAAGGGGCACCCATGCCAGTGGGGCCTCTCTGGGGCTGGCTAGGGCTTGGCCATACTTCCTCTAGGGGGTTCCTCCTCCTCTCCTCTCCCCTTGCCCTCAGACTCCATTGACCCTAGACTGGGGACCAGGCTCACAGGACAGGGTGACCCCCGCCCCTGCCATTCGGCATACCATTCTAATCTATGTTTGAGTTTATCTTCTATCAGCAGATTTCTGGGTACTGGGGGATCTTGGGGACTTCTTAATAGGGCTCCCCTTCACATCAAAGTACGCTTTATTAGCCAATTACTAAATGACACAGAGGGGCCTGGAATATGGCCGGGAGGGGAAGTCATTATTGTATTGACTTTGGGTCTTGTCCAAACCCAACAGCTGCCTCTCTGAAAGAGCCCGTGGAAGCTGAGGGAGGGCTTGGGGACGGCTTCCTGGGGGTGGCACCTTCCTCAGGGCTGGTTTCTGTCTGGTCACAGCCCCTAGCCGGGGGGGGGGGCGGGTGTGACAAAGGTGAGTCCACGTGCTCGTTCTTTGAGTGGGCTATCGTTCATGCAGTCATGAAGCCTCGGAGCCGGGAGGGAATGTGCGGGCCCCTCTCCGCGCCAGGGCGAGAATCCCACAGCCAGCAACCCCCATATGCGGCCAGAGTCTGAAAAGAGACAGGAGGTCAATTCCATTGTCGTTCCCTCCGCAGCCTTCCCAGACTAAACCGAGACCTACCCCCCCCCCACCTGCCCACTGGTGCCGAGTCTCCTCAGACTGGCCTTGCTCTTTGTCCCTTCAGGTGTCGGGACACTGCTAATCCCACCTCCCTTGGCCTCTCTTTGACGAGGTCTGAAGCCACTGCTCTCATCTCTGTGTGGATAACGTCAGCTCCAACTTCGCTGCAAGGACCCGATCATTAACTTCCCTGATTTCCGCCCTGAAACTTTCGTCTTCCCCACTCTCCTCACATTGCCTCCAGGCTCAGACAAAGGTAAGGCCTTTCCTTCCCAAGGCTGAGCTCCAGCCCAGCACCTCCTCCAGGGCCTGCTCCACGAGGCGCGCCCTCTGTTACGGCTCACACCTGTTTCTCCAGATCGGGCTGTTCGCTGGCCCTTTTCCCTCTGCCTGCAAGATGTTGGGTAGCTTTGGATTTCCCAACAAAAAGAGGGGAAAGAAGCTCTTTGGTCTCTGTCGTGCTGAGCCTCTCCAAGCTTCTGAACCATATTACTCACTCTGTCCATCACCAAACTTCCCCAGAGCAGGGGGGACACCTGCTGCCTCTGCTGGTCCACCTTCCATTTGCTTCTCCTGCCACTCTGATCTGGGTTCTGCCCCGACTCTACCGCCGAGAGCGCAGGTCTCAATCCCAGGATCCCGGGATCATGACCTGAGCCACCCAGGCACCCCCAACGACCCCCTTCTGGTCCCCAGCTGCTTTCCGCAGCATAGACACCACCGGCAACCTCCTCCTGCAAGAAAGTCTCTCCTCACTTAGCTCCCACAGCAACCCCATCTCTGCGCGCCCCGCCGCCCTCACTGACCGGTCCTCCTCTGTCCATCCTACCCGCGATATTGCCAGATTCATCTCCGGAAAGCACAGCTCCAGCAGCCCCCAATAAGTGCCTCTCTGTTCAGACATCCTCCACGGCTCACTGCAGAAAAAATAAATCACGGAATTCTGAGATAATCCAACTCCAGTCGACCCTTGAAAATCACGGGTTTGAACTACACAGGTCCACTTACACATGGTTTTTTTTTTTCAATAAATACAGTCCAGGGCTGTAAATGTAGCTCCTCTTCCTTATGATTTTCTTAATAACATCTTCTCTTCTCTACTTGATCGTAAGAATCCAGCATACTCTACGGAGAACATACAAAATGTGTTAACCGACTGCTTACATTATCCGAAAGGCTTCTGGTCAACAGTAGGCTGTAGGTAGTTAAACCTGGGGGCAGTCAAAAGTCATATGCAGATTTTCAACCGTGTGGGAAGTTGGTGCCCCTGACCTCCGTGTTGATCGAGAGGCAACTATCCACGCAGTACAGAACGTCATGCAACAATATGTCGAAGGGGTGGTCAAAATTTTTAAGCAGCAGAATCCATTAAAAAGAGCCTTCCTCAAAAGCCCCATGTTGAAAGAGCACGAAAACAAGGTGCTCTTGAACAGGGCTCCTAATGGAGAACCCAGGAAATTCTAGGGCTTTTGAAACACGATCGGAAAGCCGCTGAACAATTAAACGCCTCATTGTGAGATGAGACGATGGAAGCCCAGAGAGGAGAAGCGATTGGTAGAAAGTGGCCCAGGACGTGGGTTAGTCAGTCCACACATTTTCACTGAGTGCCCACCACGGGTCAGGCACATTCAAGGTGCTAGGGATAGAGCAGACAAGACCCCCACGGTCTGCCCTGGAGGAGCTGAGAGACCAGGAAGGAAAGAACCAAGTATTATAAGCAATTACAGGACGGGTACAGCGTGCAAGGGCGCTGTGAGAGCATATAGGAGGGGACTCGCCTGGTCTAAAGGGCAGAGGGGGCCACTCTGGGGAAGCCTCACAGGTAAACTGAGCCCTCAAAAATAAGCAGCTGGCCAAAAGGAAGAGGAAGAGCATCAGTGGAGGTGGAACGGCATGGGCAAAGGCCAAGGATGCAAGTCTGATGGCCTCGTGGAACCTCAGAAAAGCCCCATGGCCCCTACTCTATGCTCTGGAGCCAGCTGAGATGCAGCCCCACAGACCTTGAGCAGGACTGGACACACGTCTCACGGGCTGGCAGGCCAAGGAAGCGTTCTTGGGTGGTAGGACCTGCTCATTTGCAATAGAACACAATCCACTGCTAAACACAATGCAATACCATGGATCGGATCCCCGCACATAGAGCAGACATAGGTAGAAAAGTGAGAAACCCAATAAATTCTGTAGTTCAGTGCGCAGTGTTACACCAATGCTAATTTCCTAGTTTGGACAAATATACTGTGGATACAGAAGACATTGACATCACAGGAAGCTGGGTAGAAGACACATGGAAACTTTGCCACTCTTTGGCAAATCCAAAATTACTTTGCAATAAAGGCTGTAAAGATTCAGATGTCCGTCCCCCTGGCACCACAGCAGAGAAGAGCAAAACTGGATGTGGGGAGATTACAGTTAGAGTGATGACTAACACTTCAACCATTCTGTATATAAACCAGACACGCTCCCAAGTGCTTCCTGTTGTTCAACTCATTGAATCCTCACAATCCCACCAAGTAGGGGCTACTCTTGCCCTTCATTTTACAGATGAGGAACTTGAGCACAGAGAGGTTAAGTGACTTGTCCAAGGACACACAGCTACGAGGCGGCTTAAGGATTCAGGCAGTCTAGCTCCAGAGCCCCAAGTTCTCGACCATTACATTTTACTCCCTCCCCTCAGTGTGTAGCTGGAGGGGGGTGGGTCACAAGGGTCAGGCAGAAATTAGGAGCATGTGGATAGCGGGCTAACCGTAGAAACGGAGCAATCACTAGACTTCATATTGGAAGCAGAATGAACAGTGTTTGTTTTGGGATTAGAATATGGTGGTTGAGGAAGCAGCAACAATGACGCTCAGGCTTCCGGCTTAAGAGGAGGGACCAGAGCCTAGTCTCCTGACCCTTGGTCCTGGGCTTCCTCGTGCCACTGAAGGGCATCTTTCAGACCTTTTGCATTCTGGCTGCATTTCCCTGTCCCTTTCTCTTCCACATCCCCAGAATGCAAACAAGACAAAACAAACCCAAACTGCTTGCTGCTCCCACACAAGCACCCCAACCTCTCCCACCTTCACGTTCTTTTATAAGCTGTTCCCTCCACCAAAATTCCCTCTTGGGTCTCCCTTGGTCCAAATCTGATCCACCCTTCAGGGCCTCAGGCAAATGACACCTCTTCCAGAAGCCTTCCCTGCTCTCCACAATGACAAGCACTCACACCTCCCTCTAGGTGGCCGTGCTTGGGGGCTAGAAGATAGTTATCTGAGTAAGGTCTTGGTCGTTCACTTTTGTACCCTCGGTACCTAGCTTAGTATATACTCGAAAAGTCATCTGTTTATTCTCTGAGTAAACAAGCTCTATCTTATTTTCCTTTGTGTCCTCCCTGGCTCTCTTCTCTGTCAGCTGTCACACACACACACACACACACACACACACACACACACACACAGCTGGTACCTATGTTGGTGCTTTGTATGTTTCAGGGCTTATTTAAGGGCGACCAGTGAATGACCACACTCTCTCATTTACTTGCCTTCCTCTTCTCCATCCAGCCCATCCCCAAGCGGCCATGCCAACCCCAGACATACCCTCTCTGGAAGCTCATTTCAGAGCAGATCAGAGAAGCCTCACCCGAGGGAAGTAGTGGGCATTGGTGCCTCTGGAAGCAGGGACCCAGGGTCCAGAGGGGAGGTGCCTGGCCGCTGGACTGGGCACCACAAATCAAATTTGATAAGACATTCCCCAGCATAAACCCCACCTGGTGGCTCCCAGGCATTCACAGATCCACAGGCCTCTCTTTCCCCCAAGTCTAAGGCTCAGGCTACACCCAGCATGTGTGTCCTACTCACCCCGCTGGTGCTGCTCCTTGTGCCTTTCCTCCTACGGACCTCCCCCCACCTGAAATCCAGTCTCCCGAATCCAGTCCCCCTCCAGCGCATGTCTGTTAGATGACTCACCCAGCCCCTGGGTCCCTTCTCCCCAGAAGCCTCCCAGATCCCCCTCTCACCCCCAAGCAGAACAGGGCACTTTGTCCAAAACCCACCAAATCCTGGGTGTGCATCTCTAGACACACTACACACAGGACGTACTTGCCTATAACATCTGTTTCTCTATCTGTCTTCCCTCTCTGCCCCCCAAACTAGACTGTGTGCCTTTAGGGCAATAATGGTGTCTCATCCCCAAGCCTGGCATGGTGCTTGGTACAAAGAGAGTTCGATTATACTTGTTAAATGGAAAAGACGTGTCCGTGAGTGTACGAACATCCTCACCAGTCCCAAATTAGACCACTGCAGCAGGAAAACGAGAGGCGCTCCAGGGCCAGATCCCCAATAGTGAGAAAGCGGTGCCCTCCTTGCCCAGCCCCCTTCTGCTCCTCCTACACCCAGGAGCAGGAATTTATATATCATCAGAGACTGACACTTCCCCTCTGCTCCTGCCAGCTGGACAAATAGCAGCAATGGGCAGAGGGCACGTTATCTGGTCAGGCATCTGGGGAGAACTCGTTCCTCCCTAGTGGGAAACTGTCTGTCTGCTGGCCTTCTCCCAGGGTGGGGGACGAGGGTAGGAGAACCAGAGGGAAGGCGCCGAGGACAGGCTTGGGGCTGCCAAGGGCCCCGAAGGGCCCAGCCACCTTGGCAGGAAGCCAATCACACCCGGATGTGGTGGGTGGTGACCGCGAGGAGGCGGAGAGTCCCCGGCCTGCTGCGGACACTGACTGGATGGGTCACTTTCGCGGGATCCCTGCAAATCACCCAAAACCAAGGTTCTGGCAAAGGGAACAGAGCTCGGTTTCCCGCTGGTTTCAGGAGGGGAGGGGGCTTCATTTTTGGGATAAGCCTGCAAAAGGAGAGGAGATTAGAAAAGACCAGAAACCTCAGTGGCACCGTCTCACCCAAGGTTGCCCACCACCGACGTCTCTGGCAGCTTCGCGTCGTGGGTCCCCGCATAGCTGTCTCTCCCTTCAGCGTTCAGGTGATGCAGAGGAGAGGGGAGCTCTGGCTTTGGGGTTCCAGTCCAAGCCGGCCCCTTTCTGCCCCTGTGCCCCCGAGCGAATGGCTTTCCTCTCCTCTGGGCCTTTGTTTCCGCATCTGTAAAATGGGGCCAGGGCTGGAGTAGAGGGCCTGGAGAGCCCTTGCTGCTGGACTTTGCCAGATCCAGCAGTCTCCATACTGCACGCTCCCTCCTCCACGGCCCTCTCCCCCCCCATCTTAACTCCACCCCCACCGAGCAGCCTCTCCCCCCACGCCGGCCGCTAGGGGTCACTGCCTCCCTTTGTCAGCGAGGAGAAGGGCGGCTGGCCCTCCCGCCCTGCCCAGGCGGGAAGGCGTCCGAAGGGGCGCCTCCCGAGCGGGTGGGCCTCCGCGGACCCCCGCGGCCCTCGCCCGGGACCCGCCTCCGCCGGTGGCCGGAAGGGGCGCGCGCGGCCGGGCCGGGGCCGGGCGGGCGCGGGCCGCGCGTGGGGGAGGCAGGAGGGGGTTAACGCTGGCCCCTCCCCCTCGGGCTGACATCACGGGGAGAGCGGCTGAGAGGCTGGAGCTCGGCGAGTGAGAGAAAGAGCGAGAGCGGCGAGCGCGGCGCGAGTCGGCGCCCGGGCAGCTGCACATTGTTGCGGGTCGCGGGGACCCGGCAGCGCGAGCGGCGGCGGCGGCGGCGGCGGCGCGGGGTGGGTGGAGGGGGACGCGCGGCGCACCCGGCTCGCCCTCCGCGCTCGGAGCCGCACCGCCCCAGCCGCCGAGCCGCGCGCCCGCCCGCCGCCTGGGCCCCGAGCCCACCGCGCCGCCCGCCCGCCGCCCTCGGAGGCCGGCCGGCCATGGACGCCTGCAAGTTGGAGCCGAGCGGGAGGGCGTGAGCGCGCCGGGGGCCGGGAGCCCGCGCCGCGCAGCCGGGCAGCCGGGCGCGCCGGGGGTGGGTCCCTCTCCCCAGCCCCGCTCTGCGTGGAAGAAGAGGGCGGGGACCGGCGCGGGGAGGAGAACGGAGGAGGAGAAGGGGGCATGACTCGTGCAACTTGCGGCGGGCATCCACCGAGCCTCTGAGCCGCCGGCGGCCCGGGGCCCGGATTGCGGCCGCGCCGATCGCACCCAGCCCACCCCGCCCCGGCCGACGGCTGCGGCTGACCTGGATCCTCGGAGCGCCCGCCGGCCGGCAGCGATCGGCCTTCATCTTCCGGACTGGTTTCTGGAGCGCGGGGAGCGCTCTCCTCGCGGCCCCTCTCGCCGGACCCCCGGACCCCGATGGCTCGGATGGGGCTTGCGGGCGCCGCTGGACGCTGGTGGGGACTCGCTCTCGGCTTGACCGCATTCTTCCTCCCAGGTAAGCGCGTTCCGCCTTTGCCTCCCACCCCCCACCCCCCCACCTCCAACTCTCCAATGCCTTCCCGGGGCGCCGGGAGCTGGATGGCGGGCACGTCTGGGTTATAGGCAGCGAAAGGAGCCAGAAAAGTTGGGTCACGGCTTAGGTAAGGGGGGTGCGGGTGGCACGGCCGAGAAAGAGGATGGGAAGCCCAGCAGCCCGCCCTGCGGGGAAGCGGTTGGATGCACGTCTCTGTGTAGCAAGAAAGCACTTTCTCCGCTCAGTTGTTCACAAAAATAATAATATGTAATAGCGTTCTATTTATTTAATAACCGGCTCTCAGCTCGGGAAGCAGTTTGGAAACACTGTATGTTACATAAATGCAAAATAATCACCGTAATCGCCGTCTCGGGGTATGAGAACAGCCCCAGGGGGAGGGCGTCAGTCTCGGAGCCCGGGGGCTGTGGGTCTGGAGGGGGGCGGGGGGGGCTTCGTCTCTGTCCCCCGCCCCTTCGCCAGACGGCTTCGCGCGCTCCGGCCCCCCTCCCGCCCCACGCAGCCCCACGCGGGCGCCGAGAGCCGGCTCCTGCGTCAGAGGCAGCTTCTCGCTCACCTGCGGTTCCTCTCCCGGTGGGTGAGGCCCCAGCCGCGCGGGCTCGCGACCTCCCGGCCTTGCGCGGGCGGAACTCTGCCTCGGACCTCCGCTCGCAGTTTGGGGGCTCCTCCCGGAGGAAGCGCTGCGGGCTTGGTGCCAGCCAGGTGGCTGCATGACCCACTTTCCCGAGGATGCCCCTCGTGTCCTTCCTCGAGGTGCCGGCGGCCGAGGGGTTAACCCGACGCCCGACCCTGGGGTGGCCCGCCGTGGCCCATCTGACGGGTGGGGTGGGGGCGGAGGCTGGGACCGGCCGGCTGCGTATTGTGCTGGGGAATCAACTGGAAAATACGTTTAGGAGGCAAATCCGACCGAGTCCCCGCGCCTGGTTTTAACCCTTTGTGTCCCTGGGGAAGCTGCCCGGCTCCCACGGTGGCTGGTGACACCAGCGGAGGTCCAGGGTGGGGGTGGGGGTTCCTCCAGCCTTCTGGGAAGAAACCTGAGACGACCTCCCGCCGGGGCGGGCTGGGGTTTTGGCGGTGGAGGGAGGGGGGCTTGGCTGGAGCACGTGGTCTGGCCTTAGGGTGGCAGAATCAGGGGTCGGAGCACAGAGACCAGCTCCGCGTGGGGCGAGAATATGGGATCCCCAGCGCAGCTGGCAGCGGCTGGTTGGAGATGCCCGCGATGCGGCAGCGCGGGGCTAGTGTGTTACCCAGGGGGCAGCCCAGTTGCTGAGTTGGGGGGCTGGTGTGCACCCTTGGAAGGCAGGAATCTGGCCTCCTATTCAATTCTGTACCGCTGCCAGCCTACTGCCCTGGCTCCACCGATCTCGCTGAGTGGCCGATGGCATCGAAAGCACTTTTGTAGAAGCCAGCACAAGGGTTCCCCACCCCTACAGCCCGTGGGGTGCTGCCCTGCTAGGTGTGGGGGGGAGGGGGCCTGCCCATTTCCAGGGGCCTGACCAATCTCTTCCCTGGCAGGGTGGTCATGGGGGGTGGGGGCTTCCTCTCACACCGGAGCTCAGGCCCTACCTGGGACTCCTCTGACCACTGGGGGTTTGGGCTTCTGGGAACCCTTAACTGCATAGCATCCACACCAGGATTCTAGGGAAAGGCGAGCCTTGGGGGAGTTGCAGTTGGTCTGGCACACCAGGGGTTAACCTAATTCTGGTCGGACAAAGAGTGGGAAGGTTTGGGGGAAAAGAATGAACTCACCCCCGTCCTCCCCTCCTCTGGTTGTTCTCTTCCCCCAGCTTTGTCATACACAGTGGTTAATTCCTTCTTGGAGGGGGCACTGGAAGCCTGCCCTGCTCCACCCCACTCAGGAAGTGGGGCCAGGAAGACGGCACCCTCGACCTGCCTCAAGTGTAGACCCTCCCCGCCCCAAAAATCTAGATTGAGGGCTAGGATGCGGATCAAGAACCCCAGCTCAGACAGGTGCTTCCTTCATCAGCGCCTCGATTGACTCATGGTCACAGCTGGCTGGCATCAGGGGTGGCCGGCACTCCCCAACCCGCCAGGCTCCTGTACCCTGAGCCAGTGCCCCTGCTCCCCTGCAGAGGGAGGCAGGTGGGTGTGGGGGGGGGGGGCATCTGACACCTGGAGCGAGGCCGGTAGGCTCAGAAGTCGCCTGCCCACACCCTGCTTTCCACCCCCGACCCAGCTCCCTCCTGAGTGCTGCTGCTCCTCTCTGGGGACTTGCCAGCCTGATGCTCTTTTCTGGGCTCTCCTGGGCTGTGCCAGGGAGCACGGACTGGTGAGGAGGGGACCCCTCTGGGGGAAAGCAGGTGGGGGCAGCCCCCAGTGTGAATGATAGCCCCCTGACTTTAAAAAAAAAAACAAAAACACTCCCAATCTGGCTATTGACATGTAAACACAGAAGTGTGTTTTTACAACATAGACTTTACTCCCAGGCTGGGCAGTGAAGCTCCACGAGCTTCTGAGATAACAGTTTGTGGTTCCTACAGGTCAGCTCCCAGGAGAGGGCCAGTGGGGCCTGTGGGCTGAGCCCCGGGGAGGGGAGAGAACCTGCCTTTGAATCAGGTGTGTGCAGAGCCGGTGTCCCGCCTACACCGCACCCTCCCTAATTGGCTTCCCCAAACCTTTTGTCTGGAAAGGGAACACACACCCCGGGTGTCAGGCACACCCTCGGAAGACCCATCCACGGCAGCCACACACCCCTCCTCTGCAGTCTGTGCACAGCTCCCAGAAGGTGGCTTCCTTCGAAACTCCGGGTGTCAGAGCTGCTGGGCTCTTTCCCTCTCTCCCCGTTCCTCACACTCAGCCACATGCTCCGGCTTGCTGGGCAGCACACTGTGGCAACACCAATTCGGCTGGCCCGGGGGTTACAGCCTGCGTGACAGCGGTCTCCGGGCCCGCTCTGGAGGCTGCCCCGTGGAGAGTGTCTCGGAATCAGATTCAGGACCGAAGAGCTACAGCTTGAGAGGGGAAGACAGTGCAGAGCCTGGGCCCCGCAGCCCCGGCAGAGCAGCTGAGAAGCATCTCTGAGCCTGAATTCCTATGGCTTGGGGGGCCAGGGGGGCCCCTCGTGGTCCGTCGCTGGCCGAGAGCGTGGTATTAGCTCCCCTCTCGGCCGCCCAGCTTTGCACGATGAGTCCATCTCATCGGCCCCTTCCTGACCCAGGCCCCGGTTAGACGCTGCCGGGATGGTGGCACCAGCCCTCAGAACTCCAGTGCTGACGGCCGAGCCGGGGGCCAGGGCGAGGGGATGGGGGTCTGGGCAGAGGGTCTGCCCCCCGCCGCCGTGTCTACCATACCGCCATTGTTTAGCAGCTGACTGATGTTCATTGTTCGGCACAAACAGAAAACACCCAAGGGAGGTGTGGATATACCTTCGATTTTCCTGATTGTATCTTTCCTGGTGAACCTTGTGCCTTGAATGGCTCCTCCCTGGAGGAGAGACGGACAGAGAGGGGGCCTGTGGGTTCACCTGTTTTCCTGTCAGTGTGTTGCCCGTTTGCTTTTTTGTAACTTGGCGTGTTGGCCAGGGTGCTGAGCTCGGACGGACCCTAGCCAGCTGTGGGACTTGGGCTACAGCGGTTCTGACAGTCTGCGTGTTGTCTCGCCGTCGGTGTCGAGCGGGTCCACGCACACGCGTGTGCAAGGCTTTGTGTGCTTGTGTTGGTAACTTACAATGCTGCGTGCCTGCCCCTGCAGACCCATGAGCACGAGGGCAAGGAGGTGTCGTTCACTGAGAATGTGTGGATCACCTGGGGACTGGGACCATAAATAGCTATCAGGTGGATATTCATTCACATTAACTGATTACTTACATCTCTCCAGCTAGGATTTTGTGAGTAGCTCTGGGCCTTGATAATAAGCTATGTCCATGTCAGAGTGCCTGAGACGTGATCTTGGGTCAAGACCTAGGATTTGCCCACGGTCAGCTCCTTCCTAGTTGGGCTGTCAGGTCCTTCGTGGGGTGGGTGGCCCCCACACCGGCTGCGGTTCCTGTTCGGTCCTTGGGTTGAGACCGGACCTCCGCATGCTCACAGGAAAGGCTCCCCTGGAGAGATTTTGCTGTCTTGGCTCCCTGGCAGATAGCATCCAGAACCCGCTGCTCCCTGGGGCCTGGAGCCCCCAGCTTCTCGAGATCCCTGCAGGGCTGGGAGGGGCCCTGGGAGATGGGTTTTCAGCTATTGATTTGGCATCTTAGCTTCCAGTATGAACACTCGGGGAGCAAGAGGATCATCTGGAGTGGGGGGAGGTGGCATACTCTGAGCATTTAAAAAGGGGCACGTGTGTGGGTTTTGTCCCCCATAAACCGCCCTGCAGGACCATATGTGTGCCCAGGTCGGCAACATATACGTGGGAGATGTATGGAGACACCCAGGCTTGTGCAGCAGAACTCAGGAACCCCCTTAGTGGAAGGCGAAGAGGGCTCATCCGGGGAGCCGGGGACCCTGTGCCCCCGGCCGGCTGGCATTTGCTTCTCCCCCGTGATGCCCGCCCCTCTCCATAGAGACCAGGTCTTCAGCAGCCAGCAGCAGATGTGCTGGCTGGGGCAGGAGGTAACTTAAGATCTGAGCAGGGATCACCTTGCAGAGGGAATGCCCCGAGTCGGAGATAACACCCTTTAGTCCACTTAACCCCTGAAGTTCTGTTTTGTCTGTACTGACTTGGGAGATGCGGAGAGAGAAGGGATAGATGGAAAGAAGACACATCAGGGCTAACCTCTGAACCCTGACCCATTCCTCAAGGAGAGGCAGACTTAGGGCAACAGGAGAGACCCAATTAAGGACACAGAGAAGGTCTTCCTGACTGGCAGGCTGTAGGCTCTTTAGGACAATGGGTAATCCCACAGTTTATCCTTGGATGGGGACGGGGGCCAGTGGTACGTACTCTCAGGAGCACATGGGATCTGTCTTTCACGGTCTCTAGGGCAGGACAGCAGCAGTGATCCCAGGCCCTGGTCAAGAGAGACTGATAGACAGCTCTCTTCCTCTCCCTACAGCCTGGAGAACACCCCATCTCGGCCGCCCAGCAAAGTGCAGCCAGGTGGGCTGGGTTTGAATCCCAGCTCCACAAATTGCTAGGGGAGTAGACGCGGTTAAGTTTACTTCATAGGCCTCCGTTTTCCCCATCTGTACAATGGGTTTCTGCGAGTACAGCTTTCAAAGGAGGTTGTAAAGATTAGATGGACAGTAACGTACAGAAAGTGCTGAGCACACGGGCAGCGAAGTGGAGGCTGCTCCTGCGCCCCGTGCCTTCCCTCCGAGTGGTCCCGGCCCCCTCGGCACCTGCCGGCGGGGCGGTGCCGCCTCTGTGCTCCCCTGGAAGGGCCACTCCGCTGCCCGCCCGGTGCTGACCTCCCTGCCCTTGTCGCCAGCCACGAGCTGCTCGGGGAGCCCCCGCCACCACCGGGAAATGACAGCGGGGGCTGTAGCCTCCCTGGGGGCTCAGGTGGCCTGGTGGGCTCTAGGCACCTGCATGAGGCCGACCCCGGTGGTGTAGACTCGCGCACGCGCGCAGCAGGTGCCCTGTGGCCTTTGTTCTGCAGCGCGTCACCGGGGGCCCCGCCGGGTGCCCGCCTCACTCCCTGGCTATGGCCCAGCCCCGCTCCGTTGCCCATCTGGAGCTCTGGCTGTGGTAGAAGCCGGGACTGGCGGAGAGGGCCGGGGACTCAGCCCCTGCCTGCCTTCAAAATCCCGCATCTGGGGGAAGGGTGGGCCCCTGGACCCTCTCTCTGGCAGGCCACTCGCCTGGCAGGACGGTACAGCCAGATTGAGAATCCCTCCTGACATCCCCCCATTCCTACCGGAAGAAAAGCCCCTTCCGGTTTCTCCCGTTGCAGGTGGAATCCTTTCACCCCTCGTAATAAAACTGTCTGTGGCCCTCTTGACAGCTCATGGTTCCAGCAGGTCCTCCCAGTAAGCCCCGTGAGTGGTATTCCTGGGCCTTCCATTTTACAGATGAGGAAAGTGAGGCAGCTTAGTAATTTGCTGACCAGCCCAAACCCGTGTGGCCACGTCAGGGGCCGTGTCTTCTGACTCGCGGTCCAGCAGATGAGGAAGTGAAACAGGCTGAGCGGGCACACAGCAGAGGTTGAGCTGGGCCGTGACAGAACGGGTCCAGAGAGATGGTCACGCACTTCACCAGCTGCCACCGCTCTCCCCCTACAACAAGCCAGAGCTCCCTAGGGAAGTGAGGGATAAGTGAGGACATAGGTCAGAGGGTGGCCCAGCCGGAACTGACCATGGAGCCCAGGTCCCAGCAGTGGAACAGCTGGCGGGAGGGAGGGGTGGGGAGGGCGGAGGCAGGGGAGGGAAGGGTGTCCTTCTGGAAGCTGGAGCATCCTGCCCTGGAGATCCAGCCTGAGACATGGGCAGGGCCGGGAGGTCTGAGCATGGAGCCCCAGGGCGCAGGCATTCTAGTGGGGGCAGAGAGCCGGGCTCAGAGAGCTTGTGGACTGGCCTGGGGCCACAGAGGGAAAGGGGCTGAGATCCGGCAGGCAGAGCCGACTCCCTCTCCTGGGCCACTCCCCACCCGGCTCCGGTAGGCACAGACCCCAGTTTCATTCCCAGTTTATGAGGAGTCTCATTACCAAGCCACAGACAATAAAACCCGCCCGGCCACTCTGGCCCGGATCTCATTAGAGGACATTAGTTCCGCTGGCTGGTAGCTCCGCTGGGACACGGCTGGCAGGCGTGGCCCAGGAAGCAAAACAGGCCAGTGGCCACGGGCACACGAATGTCCCATTGGGAGTTTGAGTTCGGTCTCGGGGCTCAAGAGGGATGCCTTCCACACTATGTGCTCCCCAAAGCTGGAAACACTGCTTCCCGCCTCACTGAGCCCCCCAGTTCTATGGCTTCCCTGAAGGGGAGAAGGACAGCGCTCCCCCACCCAGGGGCTGTCCCTAGGAGTCGGTTTTGTTTGGCAGGAGCTGTCCGAGAGGCTCAGCAAACCACATTCTGGGGAAGAGGGCCTCTGGGGGGCAGGGACCCAAGCAGCCCCAGGTCTGAGAGACACGTGCTAGCCACAGAGATGGAGTGTGGACTCCTCCCAGCCCCCCGGCCTGAATCCTGGCCCATCCTTCTGCCCCGAAGCTGAGGGCGCAAACCTGGGGACCCCACGGTCCCCATGGGGAAAACATCTTTCCTCCCCTAAAGATGCACATGGCAGGGACTTTGCTGGCCTCAGGTCCCTCCCGGAGGTGGAGTAACTTGCCCATGGTCACTGATGGAGCCGTGGGTGCCCTCTTGGGGTTCTCCCCACCAGTGACGGGATTATTTCTTGCTTAGCAGATTCCTGTCCCTGTTGACAGCCCCTCTTCTCTGTCTGCCCCTTCGCCTCCTGCTTTATCTTGATCTCTCTTGCCCCTGCAATCCTGCCTACGTGCTGGTCACCAGAATGCCACCAGGGCTCAGCCACCGTGAAAAACAAGACCAGAGCAAAGGGAAGCCTGCCCCGTCTCGGTAGCTCAGTCTTGGCGGAGGACAGTGCACAGCAGGCCCCAAGAACTGGTTCTTCGCGCACATGAGCTCGCTGCCGTGCGCGCCCGTAGAGGGTCACCCAGGCCCGCCCACGCTTTGGCTCATGAGCTGGTGTGCCCGCCAAGTGAGTCAGCGGAGATAGGGGGGCCGGTCGGTTCGGGCAGACGCGAGTCAGCCTGGCTCCGGAGGCAAGGGGAGCGGAGACCCGCACGGCCTCCTGGAGCTCCCCGGGAAGGCCCTGACCTACCGCTGGTCTGCCGTGCAGGCCCCAAGTGGGACTAGTGGAGCTGCCTCCATGCGCTCTACTCTCTGGGCCCTGAGCAGCGCCCCAAGCACCCCCTCTCTCAGTCCTGGTGGCTCGAGGGTATTTGCCGTCAGCTGCCAGGACAGAGGAAGTTCGAGAAAGTGCCTCAGAGCCAAGCCAGCCTTGCCACCTCTTGCTGTGGGCCCCACCTCGGGAGGGGCTGCTTGCAACGCCCTTGCTCCCGGGACGGTCGGTCGCAGGGGCCCCTGACTCCTGGCTCGCGTCTGCCCACGCGGCTTCTTGGACGGACGGACCTAAAGCACACGTGAGGAAGATGCTCACGGGCCCGGGACCATATGCCAGCTGCCCCCTCCCTGGCTCGTCTCTCGCTGCCCTCCCCCGCATGCCAGGCCCGGCCAGCCACACACCCCTGCATTCGTGCCCCGTGTTTTCCCGCCTTCCTTCCCATGTCTAAATACTGTTGCAAGAGCCACTTCCGTCCTGAAGCTTCCTGACCCCCCCACCCCCACCTCCCGCTGGGGATGACCTCTCCCGTCCCAAAGCCCCCACTCACCTCACCCCGTGCCACTGACCACTCCGCATCTTGTTATATGGGTATTAGGGCGGGATCTCTCTTCTCCCCAAGACCGAGAGCTCCGAAGGGACAAGGTCCGTTACTGATGGACCTCTGTGTCCCCAGGGCCTCGTACAAGGTTGGCCACATCAGGGGCTGCTAGTAGACACCAGCTGGATGCATGGTGGGTCGTTTGGACAGTTGATGACAATGATAGTAATAACGTACTTCCATTGAGAGTGTTTGGAGGGGCAGACGTAAACTTCTTACATGTAACAACTTAATTTTTGTAACAACTCATGTGGAAGGTACTTCCGTTCTCCCTTTTTTTTTTTTTTTAAGATTTTATTTATTTGACAGAGAGAAACACAGCGAGAGAGGGAACACAAGCAGAGGGAATGGTAGCGGGAGAAGCAGGCTTCCTGCCGAGCAAGGAGCCCGATGCGGGGCTCGATCCCAGGACCCTGGGATCTGACCTGAGCTGAAGGCAGACGCTTAACGACTGAGCCACCCAGGCGCCCCCTCCCTTTTTGTTTTTTTTACATGTGGAAAGAGGAGGCCCAGCAGAGGTTTCGTAACCTGCCCAGAGTCACACAAGTGGCAGAGCCAGGAAGTCAGGCCCCATGTCCACGATCAGACCACTCAGCCAAGCGGCCTCTCTTCCAGACGGAAGGGGGATGGAGAGACGAAGCTTGCCAAGCCTGGGGTACCATGGGACCCTGCATCTGGAATGCCCACCACTCCTGCATATCGCTTATGTCCCTGTTCCCTTTGATGGTGCAAGGGTAACCTGGTGGGAGTTGGCAGTGGTTTTCATCAGAGTCTCAGTGGTCGCTCAGTCCTGTGCCCTTTAGCTACCTTACAGGTACTAGAAGCACAATCGTCTCAGTCCTGGTGGGTCCCACTGCAGTCACTCTTACATCTCAGGAGTATTGATGTGACTGGGCTGGGCTGGGCTGGAGAGAAATGTCTCGATATCACCACTCTTTCATCCCCTGAGCTTTGGGGCATCACTGATGCCACGTGGGGGCCTCCTCCCACGCTCCCCCGTGAGACTAGAGCCAGGGGTAATAATAGCCTCTCCCAAAGAAGCCTCCGGGAACCATCCCCAGCCCGTGTTCCCAGGCTGGCCCTGGGTCCCGGGTGGGTCCACAGCTCAGCAAGCTGGTCCTGCGTCAGAGCCCATCCTAAGCTTCTGGAAGGTTCTGGTCTCTCCTGCCCTTACCCAGAGATTCCCAAAAGATGGCAAGGGAGAGGCCCCTACCCTGGGGGGTGTGGAGGATTTTGGGTGCTCAGCTCTACTGACTGCTTTGATCCCTTGGGATGAAAGGGCTGGTGCTTCCTCTGCCCCAGGCAGGTTCAGAACGTGGGGGGGTGGTGGTGGCTGGGGACCAAGGCACGAGGCATGGCAGACACACAGCCTAGAGAACTGTCCCAGGGAAGAGGGTCATGGCAGAGGACTGAGTGACCTCCAGATAGCTCACATGTGGGGTGTCCTCTCGACGGTGACCTGGGGCCGCCGCTCCCCTCAACACACCCTGACCCCTGCAGGTCACCACGTGGGCTCAGGCCTTGCAGACTTGCTTAATTAGGAAGGTAACTGGGCTGCAAAACAGTCATCTGATATGTTTCGACGCCAAAGAGAAATTCCTTCTAGACCCTCTGCTGTTCTAGATTATCCACGCTCCGTTAGCTTGAATTACGGCAGAGCCTCTGCGGCCCAGACACAGGCCGGAGCTCGCGATTGGTTCCTGAGCCTGGAGTTTACCCTGCGCCCGGGAAGTGCTTGGAAGCAAGGGTAGGATGGGGGACTGAAGACCCACTGGACCCCGTGCAAACCTGCGGAGTGCGCGGCCGCACAGAGGGCCTACTGATGCCCACCGGTGCCCTTGTGCCAAGCCACTTCCTTGCCCCTCTTCCCTGCCCTGGGGGTCAGGCGTCCTTCAAGAGTTTTGAGTCAGGGGCGCCTGGGTGGCTCAGTGGGTTAAAGCCTCTGCCTGCGGCTCAGGTCATGATCTCAGGGTCCTGGGATCGAGCCCTGCATCGGGTTCTCTGCTCAGCAGGGAGCCTGTTTCCTCCTCTCCTCTCTCTCTGCCTGCCTCTCTGCCTACTTGTCATCTCTCTCTGTCAAATAAATAAATAAAATCTTAAAAAAAAAAAAAA
>CM053613.1:77921523-77938069 GCA_028646535.1 Procyon lotor
CGGTGCACAGGAGCCACAGAAACCCCCGCCGGCTGTGGGCAGGAGAATGTCCGAGGTCCCCCCTCCCCGGCCTGGGGCCAGGGATGGGTGCTCTCTGGTGCTGGGAATAGCTCTCTCGTCTCCAGAAACACTGGAGTGGTCCCGGGAAGGATCCAGAGGGTGGAGGGAGACCGCCCTGCCCTCCCACGCGCGTGCGGAAACCTGCAGGCAACCAGGAATGCCCACCGTGTGCCCTCAAGTGAGCGCCCCCTTCAGGTGGGTGCTCAGGCAGAGTCGGCGAGCCGGGAGGCAGCGGCACTCCCCGGGAGCCGGCTTCCCAAAGGAGTGGAGTCTGGGAGGTTTGGAGGGAGCAAGGACAGGTTTCGGACGAGAGGCGGTGGATAGTCTGAAAGAGCCTAGCGCACCTGGCACCTTGCACTCGATGTGACTGATCCTTTCGGGGCCTCATTGGGAGCACTGAACGGGGCAGTGACTTTAACAGAAATCCGGGGTGACGGGAATCAAATATGGGAATCGGGTTTGCTGCTGGGAGCCACACGTGCTTTTAGGGAAAGAGTGTCAGCCTCAGAGTTAGGAGCCCTGCCCTGGCCACCTGCTGGCCAAGTCACCCTAGGCATTGTGTGGCCCCGGTACCCTTGTCAGTCCAGGGAGGGGGTCGGATCAGTTGTTCCCGTGCAGTCCCATCTGGCCCGTCCTCGGGGCAGGACCCGTGGCTGTCCTCCAGCACTTGGTCAAGTGCAAGGCACTCTGAGACCAGTAAGGGCACCAGATGGGGTGCCGTGACTTCCCAGGAGCCAGCGGGGCTCTGAGGTCTGGAGTCATCTGCCCTTGCTGTGAGATATTTCTCTGTCTCTTTGGCATCCAGCAGGAAAGCCCTTCCCAACTACTTTTGGGGCCTCCAGCATGCGGGACCCCAAGTGGAGCCAGGTAGGAGAAGCTTGTGTTCAGAACCAGCCCCCTCTGTCCCTGCCAGGAGCATTTCTCAAAACTGCTTCCGTCCCAGACCCTTTCTACTGGGGCCGGGGAAGTCGTGATGCCCCCTGGCCCCCAGGGGTGCTGGGATCCAGCTTGAGCCAGAGAGCACCGGCAGCGGTCTCGGGGGAGCTGTGGTCTAGTAGGGGCCAGACAGTAAGTGACTTCTTACAGGTGTAGCGATGGCCAAAGGGGGTGGCCTGGCAGGAGCACACAGCAAGGATCTTTGACCCAGTCTAGGGGGGGACTTAAAGGATGAGGGATGCTGGAGCAAGAGGAGGAAGAAGAAAGAGCGGGTGTGGGGGTCCAGCCTCCAGAACCGTGGGGCTTTGAGGGGCCTGGAAGACACGGCGGGCGCCTGCTCCACGAGCTCATGTTTGCTAAGCACTTCTCTGCCGGGTTCCGCTCCTGATGCTCTCTGCTCACACAGGTGGGTTTCATCTTCCCAGCGACCTAGGAGGAAGTTACTACTGTTGTCCCATTTGCGTACAGAGGAAACAGAAAGAAAGTCTAAAGCCATACCATAAGCCAGTGGCCGAGCGGGGATTTGAACCCAGGAGCCTGGAGCTAGGGCCTCATGGCTGTACAATTAGAGAGAACAAGAGGGCGCGCGTGGCAGGGCTAAGCCCAGTGCAACCCAAGTCCAGAGGGGCGACCCGCTGTCTTCCGGCACCCAGACAGCCCCTTTCCCCGACCGTGGTGTGGCCTGGAGGCATCTGGCCGCAGCTGACCCTCTCCCGGGTTCTGTATCAGAAGGTCTGGGGACTTGCACTTGCATTTCAGCCGAAGCGATCAAGATTAAACAGCGGGAAGAGTTTCCGAGCTGTCATGACCATACGCTATTAAAGCGGGCAGCCGAGGGAGGTGGAGGCCCTTGCGGAGAAGGTCAATGCCTTGGTCGCTCAGCGCCGCAGAAGAGGGGTGTGGAGGCGGGGGAAGCCTTAGGATGACCCCTCCTGCTGGCATTTGGCTGAGCACCGAAGATGAGATTCTCTCGGACGGACAGGGGACCACAGAAAGGGGACACCGTCCGCCATCCCCAAGCTAGCGCCACCCTCTTCCTAGGACCCTGTCTGCCCTAGCCCTGCCTTTGGACTTCATTAAATTGCATTTTCCCAAGCAGGGCAGGCCGGTGACAGAATGAGTCAACGCCAGCTTGCTACACTGTCGTCCCTGGAGCCAGCGGGCACAGAGGGAGATAATTGGGAGTGGTTCGACAGCTTAGTGCTTCCCGGAGCACCGCAGGGGAGGGGCGGGCGGGGTGGGGGCCGGAGCAGGCAGCTTCGTCTGGGCCGGACCGTCTTCCGATGACCCTGCCGCCGCTGCCCTTTTCCCTCTGTTTCTGAGCAAGCAGCTTGTTGGGCAGGAAAATAAAGCACGGGGAAGGAAATTAGATCCGGAGAATAAATTAGGCTTTCTTTATTAATTTGTCAGAACTAATTAACATCTCCTTCAGATTTCGTCTCCTCTGCAGATGCCCCCCTGAGCAGGAGGAAGGGAGGAGTCTGCTGGCGTCAGACTTCGGGGCCTCAAGGTCCCATCCCATTATAGGGACTACCCCCGCTGAGGGGGGGCCCCACAGAGACATCCTGTCGGCTGCCCTGGGGTGCTGGGTCCCCTCGTGGATGGCACTGAATGGGCCCGCAGCCCCCCAGGAGCCCCAGGACCACGTCTCCATTACTGACTTGTCTGAGCTTCTAGCATTTCATCAGTGAGATGGGGTCGGTGCTCCTCCAGGGCTGGGGGGCACGGGCAGGGGGGGCAGCGAGGACCCGCCAGGTGTGGTCAGCCCTCATTGCCCTTGGGGGAGCTGGAACTGCAGCACTGGAAAGGTGTCGGGGTTCCTGCACGGTCGGAGGGCATTTCGAGTTGACCCTGACGGTCATCTCAGGAGGTGTTCAGAGTGGCCACTGGTATCCCTGTATCACGGGGGACAGAAAGGAAGCACCGAGTGGGTAGGCCCCTTACGGAGACCACGCAGTGAATCAGTGCAGAGGCAGGATCGGAACTCAGCCGTCTGCGCAAGTGCTCGGTTCCCTGGCCTGTGCCCCCACCCCCACCCCCACCCCCCGCCACGCTGGGCTCTGCAGGGACCTGACACCTGACTCACTGCTGGAGGCTCGCTTACTAACAGACGCCTCACTTCCTGGGCATGAGTTCAAGGTCCCCGGCCCGGGAGCCTCCCCGGCTACCAAAGCACGGGCGCTTGTGCAGGGCGCCCCTGGACTCGGGCATTGTGTGGAGTTGGTGGCTTCCCTGGTGCTCCCACCCTGGTCCCAGAACAGGGCCCAGCCCTGCCATTTCAGCGAATATCCAGCTCTGAGAAACACTCCTCCACACCAGGCGCAGGAGAAGCCCGTGAGAACCGGCCACGCCTTGTTTGCAGGGCCTCAGAGTTGCACAATCCAGCCTGCTCTCTATCCCGTCGGGCGGCAGCGATAGCGTCCCAGAGTTTCCCCGTCTGCCCGCCGGCAGCCCCCAGCCCCCTGGGCACACGGGGAAGTGAACACCCCCCCTCCCAGCAGCGTTGCCCCCGGGGCCCAGAGCCTGTTGCCTTCTGCACCTGGAGCCTGCCTGGGGCTGGCTAGAGTAGACTCCCAGGCCCGCCGAGCCAGAGGGAACCTGTGGGAAGCATGAACGGACTAGCTTGTGTATTTAAATGAGGAAACTGAGGCCCAGACAGAGCGAGTCGCACGCTTCACTGGATCATGGCAGCGTCAGGATTAGAACCTAGGTCTCTTGACTCCCAGCTCCAGCCCCTTTCATGAACTTGGCAATAGTGCTCAGGAAATGATGTCAACATACAATGAATTTGTCACATCAGAGACCTTCAGAGCCAAGAACAGGCTGAGGAGCCGCTGGCAGTTGGACAGTGAGGTGTCCCTGTGGGATGGGACATACGCCAGTGTGGTCAGACCACAGCCCAGGTCCGGGGCACGTCACTACCCCCACCACCTCTAGGCCTCCTGGCAAAGCTTTCAGGACGAGCCACGCCCCCATGGGGGACACAGTCCTGTCCTGCATCCCCCTGTCATGGAACAGTAGTAGCTCTAGGCACCTCTCACTGGCCCTTTTTGCACAGCCTGTCCTCCTTGATGTCCCTGAAAAGCCTGCAAGAGCAGGTGGGCTGGTGGCCGCAGTCCCCACTGTACAGGCAGGTGACAGGTCCAGAGCCACTCTGGCTTTTCCCAGAAAGCAGTCTCATTCCAGAGGCCTTGCCCAGGAGGGGTGAGCCGGGAGGTGGGGGTGGGGGGGCAGACCTGGGTTTTCATTCTGACTCTGCCATGGAGTCAGACAGTGACCACGGCAGGCCCAAGTGCCGCCAAGCCTCCACTTCCTCAGCTGTCTCCGAGCACCTGCCCGGGAAGGTCGTGTGCTAAGGACTCCTGAGCCAGGCGAGGCAGTGCCCAGTGAGTCCGCCCAGTGCCTTTCAAAAGGCCCTACCCCAGGCTCCTGCCAGGCTCCCTTGCAGTTTTTGGGTGACAGGCAAGCAGGGAGAGCCGTTGGAATGGGGCCCTCCTGGCCATCCTATGGCTCCAGCCAGCCCGCCAGAGGTGCTGGGGTGTGGGGCTGTGGCGGGCAGCTGAGCTGGGGACCTCTGCTCTCCAGGGCTCGGGCTGGGCACTGACAGAGTTGGGTGCGGCTGGCCTGGGGTGGTGGCGAGGACACAGGGAGAGGGAGGAGCTGGCATAGTTGGCATCTGCTGGCCGGATGTGTGAAGGAGCCCCAGAGTTCCCGTAAGACACTCGGAACTTTCTTAGGCTCCCAAAATTGGAGAAAGAGGTTGGAGGAAGCCACTTGGCCCTCTGGCGCTCTGGCCCTTCTCTCTGCATCCTTAGGGCCCGTGGCATGAATACCGGTCTGTGTTGGCACCCACCCAGGAGGCCGACTGCTAGAGGCATGGGGTACCACCCCCGACCCTCTGCAGGGAGCGCACTGGGGCGCTTGACAAGAACTCCTGGGTCACCACTTGCCAGACCCATAGGACTCCTGGTTCAGGCCGGGCGTGATAGGCCAGAGTGAGGCTGCTGATTTGGGAGGGAAAAGCAAATGAGCTGTCTGAGATTGGATGTGGAGCTTCCTGCTCGTTCTTCTGCAGGAGGGCACAAGGCAGCTTCCAGAACCCAGACTGGTGGGAGTGGCCGTGGTCTTTGGGGTAAGGGCCAGCTCCTGTCTCAGGCAGGGATCTCAGCTTGTTAGCTGTATCCGTGACCTCAAGAGTAGCCACATACCAGCTCCTGATCCCTCCTCTGTGTCCCACTTACCGTGTCTGTACACGATTTCACTGAAGCCTTGTAGCCATTTATTGATAAAATATTAAGTCCATTGCATAGATGAGGAAATAGGCTCCCTGGGTCCCAACTACCAGTGAGTGGAAGAGCCCAGACCAGGTCTGTCTGCCACACAAGTCCCCTCCCTACCCCTCGTGTTCTCTCCTTAAGAGGAGGACCTGCCCGATCTCCAGCTCTGGTGTCTGATCCCACGGGCTCAAGCGCACCCCAGGACTGAGTGTGCTTCCTTTGCAATGGGAGGGACTGAAGACAGACATCAGGAAGAACTCCATCAGGGAAGGGTGTAGAACATTTTAGCCGTTTCCCAGGTAGGATCTCCTCCTGGGCGGAAAGATTTATTTAGCTAGTTGGGTAAAGTTGTTTGGGGTAAAACCTTACCAGGGGCGGGATATGACAACCCTTCTCTCTAACTTCTGCTTGAGAGGTTCAGAGGCTCTGCCCCCAGCTCCGGCTGGGCCCGCCTCTGCGGCTGTCCCCTGGCCCGGAGGGTCAAGCACAGTGTCGCCTTTCCCCGTACATGCTTTCTTGCCCAAGTCCATTCGGTAGCCCTTGCCACGGGTGCCTGCGGCAACTTGGTAGCCGGGCAGGGCAGGGCCGGGCCTGGGCAGGTGTGGTCCCCCACTACCTGTCCAGGCACCTGTTGGCTCCACGGTGAGAACTCGGCTACTCCAAAACCCCAGTCTTTGCCCCCTTTCCTTTCCCTGCTCCCAGAATGGGCTGGGAGGAGACCCAGCCTGGGCCAGTTTTCCACCTCTGATGCCCACCCTGTCCTCCGGGGAAGCTCTTCCCATTCTCTTAAGCAGATCTGCAGAGAACCTATGAATGTCAGCCGGCAGGGCCCTGAGTTAGACATTGCCTGTGTTGAAAGCTGGAATCTGGTCTTAGGAGAGGGGATAGCTGAACAGACAGAAAAACAAGGGACATTCTCATTCTGAAAGGAGGTACAGTGTACGAAGTCCAGAAGTCGGCGGCTCGTGTTTGGGCCCGCCGCTGCTTAGCTCTGCCATAACTCGGCAGATTTCTCAACCACTGGGCCTCAGTTTCCTCCTCTGTGAAATGGGACTCTCAGTACTTGCGCCCAAGGATGGAAGGGAGAATCCTACAAGACCCTAAGCAGGAAACACTTCCCAGAGCCTGGTAGAGAGGAGGTGTTGAATCAGTGGGGCTGGAAATATTCTGGGAGACAGGAGCACAAATATTGTCCACCATGTTTGTTTTTAGGGGTGAGGGAACCTGCAAAGGAGGGGGGCTGAGGCTTGTAAAAACTTGGGGACACACTCGGTCCGATCACCTTGAAGATGAAGGATGCCTGAAAGGCCAGCCATTCTGAGGGGACCAGTGCTAGACAGAGTAAGGATGAAGAGACACTGCAGGACAGGTTGTGTAAGATAAAATGCGTATTTTTAATTGCTTGAGTTCACATCTCATAAAAGGGAAAAAAAAAAACACAGCACAGGCCCTGGCCATCCCCCCGCCTTTCTCTGCCTTGAGTCAAGAACCAGTTCCCACCAGGCTTTCTTGGGTTCAAAGCATCTCCCCGCCCTAATCCCCACCCCAATCCCCACCCCCACCCGGACCTCCCCACATCCCACCTCCACCAGGAGTGGGCGGGGAGATCAGGCAGCGCCCCCCACCTCTGCCTGCCAGGCCTCCTGTGGATTGCGGCTCCCTGTCCATGTCCTTCCCCAGCCGGTGAGGCTCAATACTGCTCCCCTTGGCCCTCGGCAGCCGCCAGCCCTGCCTTCTGGACCTGTCTGAGCCTGCGAGCAGGGAGGCGGGGGCTTGGGGCCAAAGACCCGCTGAGCCAACACCGCTCCCCACTGCCCCCCACCTGCCCACCCCCCGCCCCGAGAACCCACCAGTTTCCCGGCCAGCACTGCTCCCCAGGTCCCCTGAGGTGAGGCAGACCTCCCAGCCCCCTGCCTGCCCCTCTCTGTCCTCCCTCGCTTTCTCTGCCGACCCCCCCCAACCCCTGGGCTCACTCCCTCACTTCCAAGTCCCACTGCTCCCCGGGGACGTGTCGGGACAGGGCGCCTGGGTTCTGGTCCTACAGGCTCCGGCTCTGCCCGCCCTCGGGGGTGGGGCACGTGGGGAGGATCTGCTTTGACCTGCTTCTTTAGCCCTCCCTCCCTGCTCCACCCCCTCCCCAAGGGAGCATGGGGTGAACTCTGGGGCACCTCCGGCTCGCGCCCACCAAGGGGCCCAGCCTATGGCTGCTGCGGCCTCACTGCGGCGGAGGTGCCCATCTCACCTTGTCTAGGCCAGCCTGGTCTCAGCACTAGACGGACCACCATCCTACCCTCCAAAGACTCCTACCCAGAAGCCTTCACTCAGCCAGGGGCAGCGTCTAGCCCGTCCGTCTTCCTCATCCCTCTGGGACCAAGAAAGTAAAAGAAGGCGCAAGAGACCTGGATTCTGTCCTTGGCTTTTCAGTTAACTGATTGCATAGCCTCAAGTCGGTCACCTCACCCTTCTGGGTCTCATTTCAACATCTAAGAAATGGGGGGCCCCTTCCTTAAATCATTGCAGAATCTAGGATCATCAGGGTGAAGGGGGCTGGAAGAGCCGAGCGATGGGATCAGCCCTGGCTGGCCAGATTGGGGAGCAGAGGAAGGGGGCCTCCCGCTCCCATTGGGGGAAGTGGGGCTGGCCGCTTTTCCCACGTGTGGGGGTTTCTCATATGGAGAAGCCTGCCTTTGCACAGAGGCTCGGCATCCTCCGGGGAGCCTGCTCCTCCTCTGATCCCGAGCTTCCTGAGAAGTCTTGATTAAAGAATCCCAGTGGCTGGAGAAGTTGACTGAGCCCACGTCCCCGAATGTGCTCTCAGATTTGACGCTAGCCTGGTGCACGAGTCGGAGGTCCTACCCCATGTGGGGCGCTGGGGCTTCAGAGAAGGCGCGTGTCCCAGAGCCCAGCTCTGTCTGTCCTCCACCGCGCCCCCCGCCCCGGGCAGAGCTGGTGGCAGTGGGGGTAGGAGTTGTCCACGGTGGCATGGAGGTGGGGACCTGGGAGGGACGGGAGTGGAAGCAGGGGGCACAGGCAGGGGCCGATGGTGAAGACTCAGATCCACCTCAGACTTAGCCCCGGGGCAGCGGGGAGCTCGTACCCCGTGTGGCGAGATGGGGTTTGCGTTCGGACCCACTGGGCAGCGCCGCGCGGGCCGACCCTTGGCCGGCCTGGGTCTGTTTCCCGGCAGCAACGGGAAGACCTCTCTTGGAGGAGCATTGTGAGGATGAAAGGACTTTTGGTGTCTGGATAGTGAGTGCTCCTTAAAAGTTGGCTCCTCTTCATGTAGTTGGTGCCAGGATTCCAGATAGGAGATGGCGCGGGTCTCACCTCCCCATCGGGCTGCAGTAAGGATGGGGAGGCGGGGGGCTGGGTTCCCGAAACTCAGAGGAGGGAGTCCACAGGATGGAAAGAGGGGACTGATGGCGTTCGGCCCGGGGAGGGAAGGCAGTGAGGGAGGAGCGGGAAGAGCTCAGTCGGGCACGGGGAGGGTGAGGTGCCCCGTTGGCCGCAGGGGAGCCTGGATTCGGGGGCCCCCGACACAGAGGCCGGGGGCGAGGGGCAGGCAGGCAGGCTGGCTCACCCTACAGCTGGGCAGCCAGTGCTCTCCCAGCCCCGTCTCCTGCCGCCCCAGAATGGCGCCAAACCTGCAGGGCACCGTGAAGTTCAAGGGGCACATGTCTCCTCCGTCTCTCACCCCTCCCGGCACCTCAGGATCAGGCTCGTGGGTGTGAAGCCAAGCAGGAAGGATCCAGGGGGTGTCTCAAGAGACGCCCCATCCAGCTCTGTCCCTTAGGAGCAGAGAGGAGAACGATCCACAGCGAGAGGCGGGACAGAGGCCAGGGCCTTCCAGGGCCTTCCACCACCTGCCCACCATTCCCTTCTACACCTGACTGCCTCCTGGCTTGATGAGCTCTTTGCTCATCTGCTGGCCCAGAGGCAGGGCCTTTGGAACCACAACCAGAGAAACAACCACAGGACATTTCTACCGCCCGCCTCCGGCTGATAGCTGTTCCGCAGGTGCGCTCACGTCCCTTGTCACATTACCGAGCCATCGAAGGCTGAAGTCACACACTCCCACCCCTGTTCTTCCGGAGCCTAGCTCTGCCAGCTCCTTCCGCCCCTGTCCCCACCAACTTCTCGCCAGCCCTTGGATGAACTGCTTTTCTCTGCTTCTCTTTCCTTGTCTATAGACGGGGAGCTCTTAGGCCAGACGGTCCCCATCTCGGGGACCCACGAGCCGAAGGATTCTCAGGTTGTCCTTTCCTCCAACCCCAGTCTCTCCCAAGGCCTCATTCTGGGCTCCCTGTCCCTTTGACTTTCCTATCTATTCATACCCAGAATTCACCCACAACATTTCAGTTTTCCAATAGAATCATTAATTATCCCAGGAATTAAACCCAATTAGCATTGTAGGGGCCTTTCAGAGCGAGGAGCCATTAGCCAGGGTGAAAATGCACAGGCGTGAGGAAGAGAACCCACCCTTTCCCAGCATTAAAAATGAAAGCAGGAGACAGCACAGCAAAGCAGAGGGCCCCAATTAAAGCTGGGGCCTCACTCATTAAGCTAATTTGGCATGCAATCCCGGCAGCCTCTGGGGGGAAGCCTGCCGGTGGAGCGGGCTGGGAGCTCTCAGTCCAAGCTCTCTGCTCCCCTGGGGCACCGAGTGGGCCCCAAAGTACCCCTCCGGTCCCCTGCTCAGGGAGGGTGTGAAGGGTCTCTGCCGATTCTTCGTTAGCACCTGCTGCCCACTTTCTGGGCTTCGGGGCGGCTAATAACCCAGAGCAGGTGGGACTGGGCTGGGGGTGCGGGGTGGGGGGTGCGTGCCAGCAGGGAGGGGCAGGGATGGGAAAGGAGAACAGCAAGCCCTCACATTTCTGAGGTTTGGGGAAAGGACAGAGGTTGGCCATCACTCTCCTCTTGGGCCCTGGGGCCGAGGGGGGCTCCCCTCATGGGGTGGTCGTAAAGACGCGGTGAGATTCTATAAATGCCTGACACACCGTAGCTGCTTAGTCGACAGTAGCCGTCATTCGCATTTCTGGAGCTTTGGCCTACCTGGTCCTCCCAAGGCCCCGGAGGCAGTGGGACAAGATGGGACCGTCAGCATCTCCCAGGTGGAGAATCCCAGGGACAGAAAGAGGAGGAGTCACAGCCAGAGACTGGCAGAGTTCAGACTAGGAGTCAAGATTTCTAACTCCTGGATTGGGAGGCAAAGGGAACAAGGGAAGAATGGAGGTTTTATATATTTGAGGTGCCCAGAAACATCCCATGGGCTGGGGATGCCCTGGTCCCAGGCAGCCCCATTGCCCTGATGGGAGGGGCGATCGGGGGCTCGGTCTCCCCCAGAGCCACGGTGAGGGGTGGGCGTCTGCCCTCCCAACAGAGAACCGAGCTGCCAATAGGCTAGGGTCCCATATATCAAATCCCCCGCTTCCCTGTGATCCTGGGGCTTGGGAGGTGTGTGCCGGCCACTTGTCTTGCCAGGAAGGGGAGAAAGGGAGGCCAAGGGCAGCCCGTGTGGTGGCCAAGGGCATAACCTCTCCCTGAAAGGAGCTTCTTGGAGACTGCGCGTGTTGGATCGGCTTCATAGACTGTGTGACCTTAGGCAGGTTACCCGACCTCTCTGTTTCCTCATCGCTGAAATGGAGATGGTCATGCTCCCTCACTCCAGGAGTTGTTGTGAGGATTAAGTGAGTTAATAGAAGTGAACATCCAGTCCTAGGCCTGGCACAGCTAAGTTACACACGTGTTAACTCTTCTTGCCCTCTGTCGGCAGGGGTCTCTTAAGGAACGTCGTCCTATACGTTCTCTTCTTGGGAGGGAGGGGAGCCGATGAGCCCCTCGGCTTCTGCTAGGCGGATAGACCCCATCTTGGGCCAGTTGAGGGTGGCAGGCCACATCCTCCTCAGACATGGGATGACATGCGGGGGGGCCCCTCCCACACACACACCCCACTGCCACCAGCCCCTCCAGGGCTTCCAGGGTCATGATGAGCAGTGTGGTGGGCAGGGCAAAGAGGGCATGGGAACGGGAAGGAGAGGGGAGGCGCGGCAGCAGGTGGCCCGGAGGCTGGGCCGCACCCCTGCATCTGGGCGCTGTCCCCTGCTGCCTACGTGTGCGCTCTCTCTGCAAGGCGGGGCAGGAGACAGGTCCCAGCATGCTGGGCCCCTACCCAGTGACTCCTGAAACCCCAGCAAGTCTGAGCTGGAAGCGGGCCTGGGTGCGGCTCCTGATAGATTCATGTTGGGCAAAGGGAGGGCAGGGAGACGGGGGCGGAGAGTCCAGGAAAGATGACACCCCCCCCACCGCCACACACACACACACACACACACACACACGAAACTCTGACGGGGGGCCGGGCTGGGAGCCCTGGCGGGGGCTTGGAGTTTTCACCTCCTGCCTCTTGGGTCCCCTCCATCCCCTGTGCCCCTGCGCCATGGGGCAGGAATGAGACAGACTGTGGCAAGGGCAGCGACCTGCTCCCCTCAGCACTTGGCCAAGAAGAAGGTGATGATTTCCGTGCCGGGAAGGGAGGGGAGAAAGGCCAGGAGCACAGTGAGGCCAGGCAGGATGCGTCCCCGAGGACCCCAGGACCGCGGAAGTCACTTCATACAGACGCCCTCCCTCCAACCTCCCCCAGCTAAATGAGGTGGCCTCGCTTGAGGCCCATTTTATGGATGAGAAAAGGGCTGGGTTTCGGGAAGCCGGGGGACCTGTTTGTGGGTCCTCTGGCTGAAGCTGGAATTAGCAGCAGGACAAGCTACAAAGTGGGGGCCCGCCCAGCACCCCTCTCAGCCTCCTGGGCAGCGGGGAAAGGCACAGCCCAGGGCAGGCTTTCCAGGGATCGCACTCGTCCGCAAGGCCCTGCCGTGGGCAGCATCAGGGCAGCTGGGGGAGAGCAGGGTGGTGCGGGCAGCCCGGTTCCCCTGACGGACAGACGCACCCACACAGGGGAGGCCCTCCAGCCGACCCGGCCTCTCCCTGCAACGTGCTGTCGGGACCCTTTGGAGACCCCTCTTCCTGTGACCACCCCAAGTGGAGGGACTAACTGGGTAGAAGAAAAAAAAAAAAGTCCAAGCCAGACCGCCTTCCTCCCGGGGTGCCAGCGAGCTGAGGCTGCAGCCTTCAGGCCTGGGGTGAGCTGAGATTAGGGCGGAAACGATGGCCACACGTAGGGTTCTGCTGCTTTTTCTGGGGTCGAGGCCGGGAAGAGGTTGGCACTAGTAGGAGAGTCATAACGCTGGTTGTGTGGTCCAGCTTGGCATTGACTTTGAGATTGGGCCGGGGCTGGCGTTGGGGTTTACACCGTGGTTGGGAGGGATGCTTCTCGGGGTGGGTACGGCGGGCGGGGGGCGTTAGAGCCCCAGTCGGTGTCGTCCGAGGGCTTCGGCACCTGTGGCTTCTATTTGGAAGAAAAATGCCCGTTCTCCCTCGAGCCTTGGACTGAGGAGAGCATCGCGATGGAGGTGGCAGCCAAGCCAGAGCAGGCTGAGTGGGGGGTCTGAAAAAGACGTAGGTCCTAAAGGTGATGGAAGGGCCATGGAAAGACTCCCCCGTCCCTTTTCCCTGAGCTCCCGCTCTCCTCTGCCGTGATGCTACCCGGACGTCGCCGGAGGTCGTGAGACACGAGGAGGTGCTCTCCTCCGAAGGGCTTGGGTTCGCCATCAGCCCCGGGAGCCCAAGAATGAAGGGTCTGCCTACCCGCCCCCCCACCTCCAGCCCCCTGCTGGAGACCTGCAGGCGAGGCTTCTGGGGCAGCAGTGGCCGAAGGTCACAGAGGAAATGTGACCACCCCCAAGCCTTTGTCAGTTTCATGCCGGGAAGAAGCCTGCCTCTTCCTCTTGGCTTTTTGGGGGGGCTGGAGACGGCGCCCCGAAGCGGGAGGTGTGACCTCCTGGAGGCTGGGACCCCGTCGTGGCAACTGAGACATTCTGGGAGGGGCTTCACGGAGGAGGGGGCACGAAGCCAGGCGAGGGGCTCCTGCCTCGTCTCAGCCCTCACCGCCGGCTTTCCCTGTACCTCCTGAGCCCAGGCCCCAAGCCCCCCGGACCCCGTCCTGGTGCCGCCCGCAGAATCTGCAGGGGGAGTCCCCGGCGCTCAGGGCAGGCCTGCGGTGGGCCTTGTAGCATCTGTGCCGGGGAGGGATGCCGCAGAAGACCCAGCCCCCAGACGTTCTAACCTAACCTCAGGCTGCAGCCTAACCGCAGGGTCCAGACCCGCAAGTGCCACCCAGAAATGAAACAGGTGTGCGCCTGCTTCTTAGGTGGCTTCAGACGCAGGTGGAGAAGAGCTTGTGTGGGGCCCTGATCACGGGCGACCCGCCCTCCTGTCCCAGAGCCAGCGTCGCCACTGTGCTGTGGCCGCAGGGCGTCTTCACAGAGGTCCTGCAATTCAGCCCTAGGACAGCTGAGACCCAGGCCTTCTGGGGTGGGGTGGGGAGAGGCTCAAGAGGCAGGCTGCACCCCTCCATCTCAGTATCCCCACTGGGATGTGTGAACGCGGCCCCCTGAGCAACACAGTTGCTTCTCATTGTCCCGCCAGCAGCAGCGCCCTGGCCCACACCCTGAAGCCAGACAGCCCATGAGGGGGAGCCCCCAGGGGTGGGAGGCAGAGCTGCTGGCCCCATGGAGGAGCCTGGCGTGGGGACGGGGTGCTGGGAGCAACACCTGCCAGCCCAGGGTGGGACAGGCACAGGGACTGACTGTTGTAGGGTCCCAGTGCCCCAGGGAGGGGTGCCCCAGGGAGGGGTGGCGCATGCATGTGTGCGTGTGCGGGCACGTGTGTGCATGTGTGTGGGTGCGTGTGTGTGTGTGTGTGTGCATTTGTGGGTGCATGCATGTATGGGCACACATGGGCACATGGGGGCATGTGCATGCATGTGAGGGCGCATTGTGCGTGTGTGTGAGTGCATGGGTGTGTTGCGTGCATGTGTGTATGCATGTGGGCATGCATGTGTGGGCATGTGCATTCGGGCATGTTGCATGCATATGTGGGCACATGTGTGTGGGTGCACGTACATGCATGCGTGGGCATGTGCGTGTGTGCAGGTGTGTGGGCACATGCGCTCACACCTCCTGAGGCCGAGACGCTGGGCCGCCTGCGTTTAAAGGAAAAAGACAGCAGAGAGCCAGGCCCAGGGTGAGAAGAGCACACAGCAAAACTTAATGACTTTAATATAAAAGAATTTGCCACTAATTAAGCACAAACACTCCACTAATGCAGGAACACATGTTGTGGATTTCACTTAAGCAGGAACCAAATGAGGTGCAAACCTTCCAAAATGATAGCGGTTTACCAGCCGGAGGAAGACACTACCCGACCTTGGTTCTGCTCTGAGAGAGCAGAGGCCTTGTCCTCGCAGCCTCCCCGCCTCCCCGTCCAAGGCTCCCGGCCACGCTTCCCCGGGCTGTGTCCCTCCTGCCCTTCTGTCCTCCGAGGACAGGCGCACTGCTCCACAGCCTGCCCTCTGACCGCACCCACAGCCGGTTCTCCGGGGGCGGGGGGGGGAAGCCTGCACCCCTGCTCTGACCCGCCTCTGGGTCCTCCGCCCCAGGACCCGGGACAGTTCCCGTCTGGAGAGCCCCCCCCCCCAGCCATTCCCCTCCTGCGCCCAGCTTGCGGGGTCTGCCCTGCACATCCCTCACACACGCCAGCACCCCTGCCTGAGCTCGCTGCCCTCTCCTCTAGGCCCGTCGGGGCAGTTTTAATACAGCGCATTAGGGAGCAGGCCTGTGTGCCAGGCACTGTGCTAAGAGCTTATAGGAATTATCTCAGTCCTCCAATCAGGCTTGGGCAACAGTACTGATATTGGACCCATTTCGTGCATGACAAAACTGAGGCACAGAGAGGGCAGCCCGCCCAGTGACCCAGCCAGTAAGCAGCCCACGTGCCCACGTGAACTCAGAGTCGGTGCTCGTGGGCAACTCACTGTCTGCTACACCCCTACCATTGTCCTCTCCACCCCGGCCCCATCAGTCCCCCCCAGAAGCAGGCAGGCTGTCCCTGCCCTGTGCCCTCCCTCTTCCCCCTCCCCACACGGACCCGGTGCAGACAGCTGCCCGGAGCCGGGCACTGGGTAGTCCGGCAGAGTCCCTTCTGGCAGGAGGCAGATCTGGAGACTTCCGCTTCCACCCCCGGGACCGAGACCACGCGGATGTGGATACCCAGCTTTGAAGGGGTTCTCCTGAGGAGGCCGCGGGGATTCTCCCCCTGTTCTCGTGGCAGCCCCCAGCCTCTGCCGCCCCCACAGGAGCTCCCTGAAGAGGCTGCTGCCGAGGGGAGCCCCAGCCGCCGTGGGTGCCTGCTGGGAGACGTGTCGTCTGTGCCAGTCGGGGAGACGGGGTTGGCGTGGGCTGCAGGGCTGGGACCTGGGGCAACCCCACACTTAGAGCCGGGCACTCCCAGGCCTCAGCGGGTTCGGCCAGGCCGTGCGGGGATGGGTGTGGAGCTGCAGGGCGCAGGCTTCGCGGGCTAAGAGCAGGGCCTCCCGCCGCAGCTTGCATGGGTGAGAAGAAGAGTTTGCACCTCTGGTCTCAAGCGAGGAAGGAGGCAGGGCTGTGTGCTAGGAACCAGGGCCGAGGAGAGAGGAAAGGAGCCCCGAAGTGGCGAGTGGAACCCCAGCTGGCTCGTAGCCTTCTCCACCAGCCACTCGGGACCCCCGTATGCCTGCTCTGTGCCGGGCACTGGCCTTTGCCCTCCAGAGGGGAGTTGCTGTGACAGGTGTATGCTCAGGTACTGGGGCCCTCGGGGCGCTGGGAGGTGTGCCCCAGGAAGCCGCCGCCTCAAAATCAAGGTCACTCAGGAAGGATGAAGGGGACCGGGGCAGATAACGGGGTATATAGGTTTTTACCAGACGGACTCGGCAGGGAAAGGATGGTTGTTCCATGGGGCAGAGGAGAGGGCTGTAGGCTCCGGCGCCCAAGATGGAGTCCAGAGCCCAAAAGCACTTTGCACTTAATCCCGAGGGCTGCAGGAAACCCATGGAAGGATATCAAGTAGAAAATGATTTCTGTTTTAGAATGTGGTGAATGGGTTGGGGGAGAGCCTGGGGGCAGGTACGTGGCTTCGACGTTCTGCTACAGTGGGGTTGGGTTAAGTGATGACTGTGGCCTGCCGAGGGGACACGGTGGCAGGAATGAGATGCTGAGCACGAAGGCACCAAGGGAAGGGTTTGGGGTTTACTTAAAGGCGTGGGGGTGGGGCGTGTAGAGTCCCAGCCTGGGAGTGTTGAGAAAATAAGGAAGTGAGACTCTGCGGGAGGTGGGAGGTGGGGGGAA
>CM053613.1:77938569-77961515 GCA_028646535.1 Procyon lotor
ACATTAGGGTGGGGAGGGCTGCCTCAGCCTGGTCAGGCACTGATGGACAAGACAGGGCCGCTGGGGCGCCCGAGCCCTTCATAGTGCCCGCCCCGCCCCCACACCCGGCCACTGTCTGCGACCTTCCCTCCTGGCATTCACAGCTCTGAAGGGTGAGGTCACTGCCAAAGACACAGCAAGTGAATGGCAGCGTGCGTGCCGGGTGCTGAACCCTGCCTGTCCCCACACCTGCAGAGGAGGGACAGGAGATGGGGCCGAGGCGGGCTCGGTGGGCCGTGTCCCGCTGTAGGCCCCTCCGTGCCCAGGGAACCAATCCCAAGATGGCTCCTGGTGCCCACACCCCAACCCCCACCCCCAACCTGTGGCCCAAGCCCTCCCAACTGGCTTTTCCTGTTTTCTGACTTTGTGTGGTGAAAGTTCCCCAATTATACCCACATTATCTCAGCGGCTGGGCAACCTCCAGCAGGTTGGTGAGTGAAGGCTGGGGAGTGGGGGAGGGAGCACCCACTTATCCTGCTGGGAGGGCCCGGGGCCTAGCTGCTTGCCAGGGGGCCAGTCAGCAGGAGCACTGGGCAGTCTGGCCCACTGACCTCACTGTGGGACTCTATCTGGGGTGGGGCCCCTGCGGGCTGGGCCGCAGTCGAGAGAATCACTCAGGGCCGGGAGGGACCACTGAGACTGGGGCCTGCTCCTTTCTAGAGGGGGAAAATAGGGCTCAGGAGGGGGAAGTGATTGGTTCAGGTCCCAGGCTCGAGATGGAGCCGAGCAGAACCCAGCTCTCCTGACTCCCTGATGGATGCTTCCTCCATCGGACTCCAGCCAGCCCACAATGCTCTCTGCCCAGGGACGTGTCAGAACCCCCAGATGGGCCCAAGGGACAGCGGGAGGGGGAGGGATGGGGTACTTCAGGTGGGCCTTGAGTGTGTGGGTGTGAACAGACATAGAGAAGTGGGAAGCATCAGCGAAACTTCCAGAGCCGGGCAAGGGCCTGGAAGGGGCCAGAGACCTACTTACTCAGCAACCATTTATGAGTACCTTTTCGTATGCCCAACTAGGAAGGGACGGCAGGGACCTAGGGGACAAGCCTGTACCCTCCTGACAGGAGCAGCTTTCACCTGCCGTGTGGTCTTTCAAGCCCTCAGAGGAGTGTGCTCTGCTTTTGTGTCTCTACCATGCAGCAGCAAATAGGAACCCCAAGTTTCCAGTCTTGAACCCCAGACTCCCTTGGGGGACCACTGAGGCCATCCCCCTGGGTGAGTCCAGGGCCTGGCATTGCTATTATCGATGGTGCTCAGTAAACTAGCGCAGTAAGGATGTGACAACACGAAGCATACAGAGGCACGGCCAGTAACAGAGCTCAGGAATGAGCCCCGGAGAGACCCGCCGGAGGGGATGGCTGCCCCGAGCTCGGGGGCCGAGCGGAGCTCGAACAAGCCCTTCTAGTGGGAATAAAGCAATCGGTGAGGAGACCAGGGGGACTTGATTCATTCATCCAATGCCACTGATCACTTCCTCCTCCTCACAAATCTCTATCCTCGTGGGTTTCTGTTGCAGTTTGGCAACCAGTATCTACTGAGGACCTACTGTGTGCCAGGCGCCGGGCCGGGCCCTGGAGATGTGGCGAGGGGGGAACACACAGATCCCGCTCTGGGGGACAAGTCAGAGGTGTGAACGACCACATTCCCAGGCCGAAAAGATCTGGAGTGGTGGAGAGTGTCTGTGAGGCCTCCCAAAGTGGGAGGTCATCGGTGGAGAAGGGGAAGAGCCTTCTAGGGCCTTCTCGGGAACCGCATGAGCAACGGTCTAGGAGTGTCAGGAGGAGGGAGGAAGGGGACGTGCAAACATGGCGTGTTCTGAGGAGGGGCCCGGTCTGACGTGGTCGGAAGGCATCGTGCGTGGAGAAACGGGGACAGAGAGGCGGGGTATGGATGAGGGGGATGTTGAACGCCAAGACGTTTGGGCGAGACTGTGAAGGAGCAGGAGCCAGGGGAGGCCGTGCCTTGCGCAGCGCCTACTTTCCCTCAGCCTGTCTGGGCGAGAGGGACGGAGCCATGCCGCCCCAGGGTGTGCGCACAGCAGCAGGGAGACCTGTGGGGACGGCCATCATGGTGGCCGCCGTGAACCATGTGGGCAGTGCTCCCTGTCTCCTGACACGCTTTCTCCTTAGTCCCACTGGGTTCTCCTAGCAACCCCACAAGGGAGAGGACTGGATTTTATGCCCCATTTGCCAGAAGGGGACTGAGGCCCGGGAAGGGGATGTGGTTGGCAGCTCCCAGGAAGACAGCGTGCTGACCCCCTCATCCAAGACTGGGGAGGCGGTGTGAGTTTACTGCCATAAGGTGGCAGCCACGATGTGTCGTGAGGGGAAAGGGCAGCTTCCGGGACAATGTGTACAGTGTATGATTCTGGCTTTGTGGGAGGGGAAGCTGGTCGCGCGCAGAAATAGAGGGAAGTAACGTAGAGAGAAGAAGGTAAAAGAGGACATTTCCTACAAGATCATCAGTGGTATTTCTGAGTGGTGGGATCCCGGGCGGTGCCGTTTCCTCAGTAGTTTTCAGCATCACCCAGAGAGCTTTTATTACCAGCAGTTGCTATTTCTGTGATCGGCATCAGAAGAGTAGTTCTGGCAGAGAGAGAGGAGCGGCACCCCGGGGGTGCGGGCAGGGGGCCGTGCCTGCCACTGACCGCCCCCGTGTGTCCTCTGTCCAGGCCCCCACGCCCAGGTGGTCCAGGTGAATGACTCCATGTACGGTTTCATCGGCACGGACGTGGTTCTGCACTGCAGCTTCGCCAACCCGCTGCCCAGCGTGAAGATCACCCAGGTCACGTGGCAGAAGGCCACCAACGGCTCCAAGCAGAATGTGGCCATCTACAACCCGGCCATGGGCGTCTCGGTGCTGGCCCCCTACCGCGAGCGCGTGGAGTTCCTGCGGCCCTCGTTCACTGACGGCACCATCCGCCTGTCGCGCCTGGAGCTGGACGACGAGGGGGTCTACATCTGCGAGTTCGCCACCTTCCCCGCTGGCAATCGAGAGAGCCAGCTCAACCTCACCGTGATGGGTAAGCTGGCCCGACCCCTCCGTCCCAGCTCGTGCGGGGACCCGGGGCCTGGCCATCCTCGCCGTGTGCCTCAATGGCCCCGTCATTCGTCCTGGGTTGGCCCGTGCCCCAAGCCCAAGTCCCTTCCAGCCAGGCTGGGCCACAGTTCACTAGGGGTTGGGGGCAGGGCCTGAGGACAGAGCTGAAGATCGGGATTTAGGCCGGAGCCCCACTTGGGTGCTTTGCAGGGGATCAGGAAGCAGACCCCGCAGTGAGGGAAAGAGCCACAGGAGCCCCTCACCTGGACCAGGCCTCTGCTTGACAGAAGCGGGTACCAGCCGTGGAGCAGGAAGGACGTGGGTTAGATGTGAAGCAGTTCCCCGGGGAAGTGCCGAGAGCTAGGATGGCCGGGGTGGGGGGGCACCCGGGGCCCCGCACACCTGGGGCGAGGCACGAGAGCTGGCCCCATGGCTCTCTCCGCTTCCCCGCAGCCAAACCCACCAACTGGGTGGAGGGCACCCAGGCGGTGCTTCGAGCCAAGAAGGGCCAGGACGACAAGGTCCTGGTGGCCACCTGCACCTCGGCCAATGGGAAGCCTCCCAGCGTGGTGTCCTGGGAAACGCGTCTGAAGGGCGAAGCGGAGTACCAGGAGATCCGGAATCCCAATGGCACCGTGACCGTCATCAGCCGCTACCGCCTGGTGCCCAGCCGGGAAGCCCACCAGCAGTCCCTGGCCTGCATCGTCAACTACCACATGGACCGCTTCCGGGAGAGCCTCACCCTTAACGTGCAGTGTGAGCAGGGCGCGGGGCGGGCCGGTTTCCCAGGGTGGGCACTGCTGTCCCCTCCCCGCCAGCCCACCCTCCTCCTCTGCCTCCCTCTCCTGTCGCTCTCCCCTCCCCCCCTTTCTTCTCTGGCCTCTCGAGCCTGCCCCTCCCTCTCTCTTCCTGGGGGTGCTTTAGCCCCCTTCTCCCTTGCTCCCTCCCTCTTCCAGCAGGTTCCGTGTCTCTGCTGTCCTCCCTCCCTTCCCCGTCTGAGGCTCCCCTGACCTCCCCATTCTCAAACACTACCCCTTGCCCCACAGACGAGCCCGAGGTGACCATCGAGGGGTTTGATGGGAACTGGTATCTGCAGCGAACGGACGTGAAGCTCACGTGCAAAGCCGACGCTAACCCCCCCGCCACCGAGTACCACTGGACCACGTAAGTGCTCTGGGGCGGGCCGGGCTCCCGGCAGGGTCCCTAGCTGGTCCCGGGGCAGTACCCCACCCCACCTCCAGGAGTGTTAAGTGGGGAGGACATCAGGGTCTCGGTTCAGGTTTCTCAGCGAGAAGGGGAGGGGCCACGAGAGACCCCATGCGTCTACACCCCACATCCGACAGCAGCAGGGTCAGTGGGACAAACCATTCTGCCACAGGGGGGATTCCCTCATGATCTGCCTGCTTTCTTCGCCCTAATAAAGAATTTTGTCGTTTTCCTTTGGTGATTCAGTCTGAGTCACTCCCACCTCAGCCCCCGGTATTTATTTTTATCGAGGTGTCCCCAGGGAAGCTGGCTTTCTGGAGCATCCCAGATCTTTCTTTATTCCCGCTCCTGCTTTCCAGCACCCCCAGATTCTCAAGGAGAGGGCAGCCGTCGGCCCAGCATGCCTGTGTCTGTGGCGTGCTTGTCCCATATCCCGCTGTCTGGTTCTTGGCTTCCCAGTTTTTGAGCCTGGCTCTCAGAGGGTCCGGTCCGCCCACCAGTCGGCTCTGGTGGCCTGAGCCAAGGTTCTTCCCAGAGAAGAGCTGGATGGAACACGTAGAAAGACGGGTGTGGGGAAGCCAAGAAGCAGGGTGACGTGGATGGCCAGGAGATGGCTGCCACATTGTGTCTACTCTTTCTCCGGGAGGTAGCGGGCGCTGACTTGCCCTCGCTCACTCTCACCCTGCATCCACTTTCTGGAACCAGAAGTGCTTCTGAAGGTGCAGGCCGCCAGGGCCGGCGTCAGCTCTGTGTGCCTGGGAGCCCATAGGTCCAACAGAATCGTAGCTTCGTGGGTCAGGAGGAAGCTCCCTGTGTTTCCCCAGGAAAAAGGCCTGTGATGTGTCCAGTGAGACAATGAGATAGTGAAACAGAACGCAATTCCTCCACGTGGGGGTTACCCGGGCAGCTTGTTCAACCAGCAACCCAAGAAACCAGGCCAAGAGTCAAAGACCCGGGCTGCAGTTATTCCTTGACCTTGAACTTAAGAATTTCTCAACTGTTCAGTGGGCCAAGTACCTTCCTGTCCTGTCTGCGTTTTAGTGCTGGGACCATTAAGTGTGAAACGCAAGAGATTACGGTTGGGGTTGGTTAGCCTCCTTCTAAGACAGACCCTGCCTGTTATTTGTTCAACAAAAGGGCCGGCAGTCTTGGAGGAGTTGGGTGATACCCACGCAGCTTCTGGCCCGGAGATTTGTAACCCCCTGCCCTGTCTCCCCCTCCCCACAGGCTGAATGGCTCTCTCCCCAAGGGCGTGGAGGCCCAGAACAGAACCCTCTTCTTTAGGGGGCCGATCAACTTCAGCCTGGCAGGGACCTACGTGTGTGAGGCCACCAACCCCATCGGCACGCGCTCGGGCCAGGTGGAGGTCAACATCACAGGTAGGAAGCTGCCCCCTGCCCAACCTCGCTCTCCCCATCCACTGCCAACGACCCCACCTTTGGCTTGTGTCATGGCAGGAAGATCACGTCTCCTCTTCCTCCTCCGGTTCCCCCTTGAGCTCTGGCCATTGGCCTTGCTTTGCTTTTCTCTTTCCTCTATTACAAGGCTGCATGTAAGACCAGGTGACCCCCGATCAGAGGGAGACAGCGCCGTCTGCAGCAATTGTGCTGGGGGTCAGGGGGCGGTGGGGGACGGTGTTAGAGCCTGCCCATGTCCTGTGATGCTGGCAGGTGAGGCTCCTCTGTTCCTGCAGTTTAGGAAACCCACGTGGGCGGCCTGGGCGAGGCTCACCTCAAGCAGGGACACTAGAGGGCAAACAAGGAGATGGCCCAGAGCCATGGTAGTCCCGTGCCCCCGACTACATCGCCGTTTTCCGCACATCTTCCTCTGTGTCAGTGCAGTTGAGGAAATTCAGCCACCTGACCTCTCGGGCTGAGGGGAGAGCACAGGAGCTAGGATGTTCTGGGGGAGGCCTTCCACCGGCCATGAAAGGAGCACGGGCGCCACGTCAGCTGGGACGTGGACAGGTCCTCGAGGTGCCTGGAAGCCTTGTTGTCAGAATGTATAAAATGTGGGCCGAGTACCTAGCACAGACCAGTCTGTCAACAAATGGCACAGGCTTTGCGATGATTCTCTCAATCTCTGTCATTATCATGATTAACGGAAGGATCAGAACAAGCCAATATAGGGGTACGGCGGCCATCACAAGCTCACAGCCAGGGCGGGGTGTCTCTAATGTTGCAGCTGAGCCGGTCGCAGGATAGGAAAGTGACAGAAAGCACCACCTGAGACAGGAAGTGGTGTCACGACGCCACCAAGATGGACAGGAAGTGATGTCAGAGGTTGTGCGTCGTTCGCAGAAAGTGACATCAGGGAGCCACGGAGCCAGGCTCAGGAGTGTGGGCAGTTGGACCGTGCTCCCCGGATGGCAGGCAGGGACTCGGCACGGCCTCGAGGGGCCTCAGCTCTGGGTCGGTGTCTCAGAAGGAGACCACCCTGTTTGTGGGTACGTCCAGGCACAGCTGCCGGGGAGCCGCCTGACGGTGTGTGGGGCCTGCGCCGACCTGCCGTCGGAGCCAGTCCGTCTCACCCTCCCCCAGGAAGGTGGTGGCGCTGGTCCTTTGCTGCTCTATTTAAGCCCCCTGCCCTTTGCTCTCGGACTAGTCGAGGTCGTAGAAGCGTCCAAGATGGGGTCTGGGGAAGTTAAGGCAGCCCGTCCTCCAGGCTGGGGTCTGGACGGAGGTCACGGCAGAATCACGCACTTCTCCCCGCCTGGAGAAAATGTGGGCCGAGCTCAGTAGGAGCCTCACAGGGCCCTGAGCTCTGGCCGTGGGGCCACGGGGCAGATGAGGATGAGTGAGTATTATGAGGGGGCATGTCCTAGGAGGGACACACAGACGGGCCTCGGTATGTGGCTGTGCCTGTTAGTCGTACAGAGACCACCACACTTAGCTCAGGCCGCATGCCCACCCGGCTAGCTGGCACAAGCCGAGCCCTCCCAGGGTGGCGGTACCTTCCCTGCTGGGGGACCACCAGCACCACCACTGCGTCACCCTCCAACTCAAGCTCTTTGGGGAAGCTGCGGACTGGGAAATCGGGAGGAGGCCGAGAAACCGAGGAGCAGTGACACCTGTCTCCCTCCCCTCCACCCCCCACCACCCCATGATCCTACCCCTGGCATGAGTGGACCAGCCAGAGGCACTTCTAGGTTTATGGGGCCAAGAGGTGCTACCCAGCCCCAGAGGCAGGGATGGGCCAACAAAGGGAGGGCCTCCCTTCTCCCAAAGCTCAAGAGATGTGGGATGCCCAGGAGTGCAGGGTTGCTCATCAGAGTCACGCCAGGTCCGGGAGCAGGGAGGAAGGGAAGCGGGGCACTTGCCAGGCCCAGACTACAGAACAGAAAAAGAAGCCAGCTGTGGAGGTGGGCTGTCTCCTTGGGCTGATGGCTGCAGGGGTGCCCCGCCTCGCTGGCCTTGTGGACCAGGGGGCCAAAACTGGAGGAGGCACATAGCCTCTCCTCTTACGCTCCCCAGAGGTACAGAGCGGGACAGGGGGTAACCAAAGTCGCACACGTGGTTGGTGAGAAGGGCCTTGCGTAAGGACACTCTTGTTGACAGCCCAGTTAGGCAGGAGCCGGGGAAGCATGATGCTCACTGAATCATTAATGGGCCTAGGAGCGGTTTCGCCGGTCGTTCCGAGGGAGGAGGGAAGCTCTCGCAGCCCCTCTGGAGGGCTCAGCCGGGAAGCCGCGGCCTTTTCAGAGCTGTGTGTTCTTGTGCTCACGGACAATTTCCAAGCAGCCGCTGATACCAGCAGCTCTTGTCCCGCATCAGCTAGTGTCTGTCGCGTTCCCTGGGGGCCCCGTCCAAGGGGCTCAACCATGCCCTGGGCTCCAGGCCCCGCTAGTCAGGAGGGAATGCATGAGCGATATGGATAAGTGGAAATTTAATTTTTCATCCTGGCCATCCGTTCGGGTAATAGCTTTGCCCTGGGCGCATCTGGAGAGGAAAATGAAGAGCAGCTGGGGCAAGGGGGGAGAAGACGGGCAGCAGAGTGTGCGCCAAAGACACATGCGTGTGCAGGGCACGGCCCCTGCACACACTTTAGCACGGGCTTCTCAGGGCCCCGGGTCCTGGGGAAGGTGGCATCTGAGTTCCTACAGGGACGAGTGAGTGGGCAGAGATGGAGGATGGGGGTTCACAGGCGGGGGAAGCTTGTGGGAGCCGAGTGGGCAGGAACGGAAGGGGTGGGGCTTTCTCTGTGTTGTCAGAGAAGGGTTCTCAGCAGAGAAGCAGCGTGGCGAGGCAGGCGGCTTAGACCAAGCATTTGGGAGGCTGCGTGGATGGCACCAGGGGACTGGTTAGGGGCCGTCCAGTGAGGGTGCCCATAATGCCAACCAGCAGGCCTGGGCTGCGGCCACGGGGCTGAGGGACAGACTCACCAGAATTTGTGTGTACATGTGCACAGGGCCTGGGGCCCTCAGACGAGCCCATTTTCAGGATCTGCGCGCTGAGCAGCAGTGTCGTGGGGCTTGCCCTCTAGTCCCAAAACAAAGCAGCAAGCTCCCCTCCCTTCTCCCTCTGGGGGTAATGCGGGGGCGGGGGTTGGTGCTCAGGGTCTGGCCTTGAGCAGACTAAAGAGGCCAGATGCGGCAGCATCTAGCCCTGGGACTGGGACTGCCGGGGAGAGAGTCCCAGTTCCCACTTCTCCGGGCTCATCCACTGGGGGTGACCACTGGAGGGCGGAGCTAACAGGTCTCCGTCTTAGACTGCGAGTTCTCGGGACCAAGTGGTGGGGCTTCAGGGTCCACCCGGAGCAGAGGCCGTGTACGAGCCTGCAAAGGCACGTGCCGGGGCGTGAGTGTGGGTGTTTGCCTCCGAGCGTGTAAACGTGCCCTGGCAAGCCGACGGGCGCCTGTCTGCATGCTGAGTGTGCAAACGGGAGGCCCGGCTGGGCCGTAGGCAAACGTGCCTTTCTCCAGGTTGGTGGATGGCAGTGTGCTAGGGAGCCGGTGCACAGGCGGCTGGGTCCTGCTCCAGCGTGACGAGGCCCTGCCGATGCCTGGACACGCGGCACAGCTCCCGCAGGACAGGCTTCCCAGAGCCTGACCTCAAGCCTTCCCAGCCTCCCTACGGCCGCAGCACTGCACCCTGGGAGCTGTAGTTCTCCCAGCCTCCCGGCCCCATCTCCTGAGGCCAGAGCACTGCCCTCTGCGCCCTCACCTGGCATGTGAAGTCCACAGTGCCGGAAGGTCATGTTAGCCCTCCTCCTATGCTGGACTGGCCCGGACGCAAAGCAGCCAAGTCCCAAAAGATCCTCAGGCAAGGGTAAACCTCCTTAGGGCTTAGGGGGAGAATAAAAGTGAAACAGAAGGATCTAGAGGGGAAAGACACCCAGAGGCTCGCCTCTAAGCCTTGCCTTAATAGAATTCACTCCACAAATATTCTTGAGCTCTGGCCCCCTGCCAGGCAGGCGAGCTGCTTGGGAGTACATCAGTGAGGCAAGGTCCCTGTCCCTCTGGAGTTTGTTTTAGTGCAGAAGGACCGACTGCAAACGACAGAGGAAATACATTGGGAAAATCACGTGGTCATTTTGAAAGTGACATGGACAAAAGAAGAGCGGGATCAAGGGGTCATCAGGGCTGGGGCAGGGTTCGTGAGCTGCAGTGGGAAATAGGGCAGTCGGGGCAGGTCTCGGTGAGAAGGGGGAGCTCAAGGAGAAGTTTGAGCCAGGCTTGAAGGAGGTGAGGGGGTGACCATGGGACACCCAGAGGAAGTGTGCGCTGGGGTACAAGGCAGCCTGTGCCAAGGCCCTGGGTAAGCCTGGAGCAGAGTGAGCCAGGAGGAAAGCAAGAGAGGAAATCAAGAGGTGGGCAGCAGAGGCACAGGTCACGTCGGCCATTTTACTCTTCAGATCTAATAGGATCTCTGTGGCTGCTGTGGTCAGAATTGTCTCTGGAGGGAAAAGGTAGAATCAGGGAAACCAGTTAGCTATTGCAATAATGCAGGTGACGGGGCACCTCCGGGGCTCAGTCGGCGAAGCGTCTGCCTTTGGCTGGGTCATGACCCCAGGGTCCTGGGATCGAGTTCAGTGTCGGGCTCCCTGCTCCACACGGAGTCTGCTTCTCCCTCTTCCTCTCCCCCTCCTCCCTCCTCGTTCTCTTAATCTCTCTCTCTCAAATAAATCTTTAAAAAAATTAATGCAAGTGACAGGTGATGGTGGCAAGTGGTCAGGCGGTAGATTTACTCTGAATTCGAATTTACAGACTAATTTGGGACACAAGCCGCTCTTATGAAACCGGTAATACAGCGAACTGTACCGTCCTGTGATTAGTGGGGCCCAAAAAATCCAGTCAAGTAAAACGTCGGAGAGCTCCATTTTTCCGATGGATCTCTGCTGTCACAGAAAGCGTAAAAATAAATATAATGGAACTTAGACTGCACACAGCGGACACCCCTGAATAGAAACAGTCCCAGATTGTCATGGGGCTGCTACCTCCCCAACCCCTCTCATTCCTGCAAAACAAAACAAAACTTTAGCCATTCAGAAACTGAAGGAATGGAAATGGGCGTGAGGGAATGAGGAGGGACAGTCCTGGAAGGGCCAGCAGCATGAGCAGAGGCTTGCAGTAAAGAATCCGCTTGGACGGCAAGGATGATGAGTCAGCCAGAGCCAAAATCAAGTGGCATGAGGGGGAGCCCCGGAGCCCAGACTGGCCCAGTCCAGTGGGCAGTGGGGACCTCATTGCTGCTCTTTGAGGAAGGGAGTGGTAGTGTCTACACATGGAAATTAACCCGTCACTAGGGACAGAGGGGCTAAAAGGGCCCAGAGACCAAATGGAATTGGGAGAGTCGGGAATCTACTACAGTAAGACATGGCATGAAGTGCTAAAATGTTGAACGGGAAGAGTCGTCAAGATCAGATGGAAAAATTGGAAAGGAAAGCTGGGTCCCTCCATGGAATGCATTTCTTATTCTCTTGGCCTCTCCAAGTCCTTGCCTTCCTCCAGGCTTGGCGTAAGTCTTTTCCAAGAAGCCTTTGCTAACTCCAGGCCGCCTTGCTCTCCCTCCCCTGTCCTCCTGAGGCACGATTGTCTGCATGCTGCTTTGTCCCTAAGGGAGTCATTTGGTTCCTCAAAGAGGCTGTTTCTTGTGTTCCGTGACTAGCAAAAGAGATGCTCCCTAGATGTTTGTTGATTGGGTGGATGGATGGATAGATGGTAGGTAGGCAGAGGGGTGGGTGGGTGGATTGGTGGGTGGATGGGAGAAGGGATGAGGCAGGTTAGAGAGGAGAGAGTACTCACATCTGAGAACTGAAGAGGTAGCCGGCAGGGTCAAAGTAGAGGTGGCCAGGTTCCCGAGAGCCGCCTTCTGGAGGCAACCCCCCCTTGGTGGGGAGCAGGTGTGCAGCCCTTTTAAAGGCAGTAAACAGCTGGGACCTAGTGAAGCAGGAGAAGCTTGAAGTTCCAGGGAAATTGTTCCAGAAGTAGGCGGTGAGGACAAATATTCGATAAATATTTGTTAGGCAGCCACTCAGTGACCTGCGCCGAGGACACAGTGGTGACAAGTGGCTGTGCCGCTCCCTGCCAGTTTCTTCCTGGCGGAGAGGCCAGAACGGGAGCATCAGGGTGGTCCCTGCTCAGCCCCGTGACTGCAGGCAGATGGCCTCCCCTTCTCTGCGCCTCTGGGTTTTTGTTAGCCCTTCCAGCCTGGGCTCCAGAAGTCCTCTCCTCTCCTCGAGTCTCTGCCCCGCTCCCGCCCGCGGCAGGCAGCCCCCCACCCACTCCCACGCAGGGGCCAGCTTCCCCGCTGGGAGGAGGGAAGGGGCTCACAGGAAGAGTAGAGCTCCCTTGGAGCGGGGTATGCCTGCTGAGGAACGTTCCTGGCAGGAACGATGCCCCAACTGCATCCCTTTACCTGGGGCTGAGCGAGGAGGACCCAGAACAGCCTGGCAGCCCTCCCAGGCTCCCCCGAACCTGCCCACTGGGCTCCTGACCAGGGCCAGCCGCGGTCTCCGGTGCCACCCTGTGGTGGTGCTGGGAACCGCCTCCCTCAGCCTCCCCTCCAGGCCCTGACGAGAGGGAAGGGGACGCACTGACCAGAGCACAGGGGCTCCCCCGGCCCCACCCCCCCCCGGCCTCCCTCCCTCCCACCGCTTCCTCTCTCTCCTCTCCACCTTTCCTGCATTCTATTTCCAAGGCATTTGTACTCACGTGTTCGGCTCGTGGGCTGGCCGGGACAGCCAGGTGTGCCCCGGCTTGCACGCCTTGTGTGTGTGCGTGCGTCACCACCACGTGTGCATGTGCGCTCACACCTCCCCCTGCACCGATGGCACTGAGTGGCTTCTGCTCCTGGTCCAGGCCGGCAGCGCTCTCAGCCTAGAACCACAGAGTCTGTCCTCTTCCGCGTGCCCTGGGGAGCAGGTGAAATCAGACGCGGGCACCCAGTGACCCGCAGGGGTCCAGCCCAGGTAGCAGGCTGCATCATTGGGGGGCAGACTCAGGCAGGCCATCCAACCTGAGCCTTACCCCCTCGAGCGTTGACTAGAAAGTAATGGCACACTCGTGTCATGCGGTGCTGGGACGGTGACTGGTGGCTAGGGGACACCGGGTCCTGTCGCACCACCGGTGGGGTAGTCTAGCTGGCCCCACAGCCGAGGAGAGAGCCAGCACGGAGGCTCTGGGCTCCAGCACTCTCTGCCTCTCCTCTCGCTCCACCTGCAACACAAGGTGCACTGGGCTCCTGGAGGGGTTGGGGGCTCCCCGGGGGGCGGGGGGGCGGGTGGCGGCTCCAGGAGGGGGCGAAGGTGGGGGCTCCTGGAGGGGCGCGTCGCCAAGGAGCCTGCCAAACCGAGCTGCCCTTGGGCCCTGGGCCCACCCACTTCCTGGCCTTTCCATCCCCTGCCTCCCTGCCACCCCCACCCCTGGGACCAGGCCCTGACGTGTCCCCCTCCCTCTTTTCCTCCCCCAGAGTTCCCCTACACCCCATCTCCTCCCGAACACGGGCGGCGCGCCGGGCCGGTGCCCACGGCCATCATTGGGGGCGTGGCAGGGAGCATCCTGCTGGTGGTGATCGTGGTCGGCGGGATCGTGGTGGCCCTGCGCCGGCGCCGGCACACCTTCAAGGGTGACTACAGCACCAAGAAGCACGTGTACGGCAATGGCTACAGCAAGGCGGGCATCCCACAGCACCACCCGCCCATGGCCCAGAACCTGCAGTACCCGGATGACTCGGATGATGAGAAGAAGCCCGGCCCCCTGGGTGGGAGCAGCTACGAGGAAGAAGAGGAGGAGGACGGCGGCGGAGGGGGCGAGCGCAAGGTGGGCGGCCCCCACCCCAAATACGACGAGGACGCCAAGCGGCCCTACTTCACCGTGGATGAGGCGGAGGCCCGTCAGGACGGCTACGGGGACCGGACTCTGGGCTACCAGTATGACCCCGAGCAGCTGGACTTGGCCGAGAACATGGTTTCTCAGAACGACGGGTCTTTCATTTCCAAGAAGGAGTGGTACGTGTAGCCCCCTCTCCAGAGCCTCTGTCTACACCCCTTTCTCCCCAGCCCCTACCCGCACGCCCCCTGCCCACCCCCGTGCCCACTCCTCCAGGAGCTCGAGAGAGACTCATCGAGCTGCCCAAAGCCAGCCCCACACTCCTGGGGAGCGGGGAGCCCAGGGCACACAGGACCTGGCTTGGGCTTGATTTCCTCCCCGACCCTGGCCCTCCCCATGCCGTTGTGTTCACTGTGGCTTTGGTGTGGCTGTACCTTTCCTCCCCTGACCCTCCGCCTGCCCTCTGTGCGGGGAGCCCCGTTCTCGTCTTGTGTACCTGGGCACCCTCCAGGGTTTGGGGAGCCAGCCCTCCCCACCCCCCAACACTGGAATCTGTTTGCGTCCTTCCCACTGGGGGTAGAGGGCCGAGGGGGGCGCCGAGGGGCAAAGCCCTACCCCACCCCCAGATGCTGCTCCTCTTTTCCCAGGGAGAGGGAACCCAGCCCTCCCTGCCCTGCGCAGCCGGGAGCTTGGACCCCGGTCTAGACAGCCATTGCACCCGAGAGGCTGGGAGAGGCTTCTCCAAAGCACCCAGGGTTGTCTCGTTATGTGAATCGAGTTGAGGTCCCCACCCCGGGCCTTGGGCAGTGTATTTTCCTGGTGAGGTTAGTTTTACATTTTTTTTCCTCATTGGCCGACAGAGTGTGAAGTCGGCCCAGCTCTGGTGTGTCTCTCCTCTTGACCCCTACCTGCTCCCCACGCAGGGGCCCCCAGGTGGGCTCTGGCCCACGCTTCCCATATGCCTCTACCAACACATAACACAGATACCTACGTGCACACTCGCCACTCACATCCGCCCCTCGTTCCCCGGGGGTCACACACCCTTGCAGGCTGGACAGCGCCGGGACCCACCCCTCCCCGCTCCACCAGGGCCCCCTGGAGCCTCTACCCTAGGAGCTCAGGCTGGCCCTAAAATGCTTCTTTCTGCAGGGGAGTTTCTCAGATTCCTCCCTTACCTGGCAAGTGCCGGTAACTCCCGATGCCCCTGGAGAGTCGGGGCTGGGGTCCCCAAGGTGTCCAGGTGCCAGAGGTGACCGAGTGCCACCACAGTCAATGGGGAAGCGAGTCTGCAGCCGAAGCTCTCCAAAACGATGCTGGAGAGGGCAGCTGGCAGCCCACCCGCCCGGGCCACTGCGGACGCTCTGGGCTGGCCGGGAAGTACAAGGGCAGTGGGGTGGCGAGGAGTCCTGACGTGGAGCTCCTACTCGCCCCTCACCACTCTCCACTCCCCGCTCAGCTATACCTGGTCTCCATTCTGGGATGGGAAAGGGGTAGGGGATGCTTGGGGAAGCCTTCCCTTTAAATTACAGGTTCCCTCCTTGAATGGGGCTCTGGGTTCCCATCAGTCACCCAGGACGTCCCGTCTCCACAGTGGGGGGAAGGCCCCTCCCAGCCCTCTCCGTTCCCCCAGCTCAAAGTGCCTCAGTTCCTCCATCTGCCCACCCTGGTCCCCCAGCACTCTGGATAGGAAAGACCCTGGGTTGGGAGAGGCAGGCTCATGCCCGCCTATTAGGGTTTCAGTTAACTCAACCCAGGCTGTCCAGGGCTCTGGGATGGCAAGTGTTGGGGGGCGGGCAGCAGACCACTCTGTGCCCCACGGGCACTGACCTACCCTGCCATAGGCTTCCCAAGGGAGCCCAGCCCCCCTCCTCCCCTCCCTGGTGCTGCTATTGAACTCCGGCCAGCCCCGTCTCTGCCCTGGTGACTGGGCCCACCAGCCGGGCCCCTCTCACCGGGTCCCCACCGCCCTCGCCCCAGCCCTGGCTGCCCAGTAGCCACGTAGCAGAAGTCTGAAGCCATGCCAGCCCTGGAGCAGCTCTCCCCTCTTGGCACTGGGGGTACTGGGTGGGGTGGAGTTGGAGAACATTCTGAGGGCTTTCGAGCCACAGGGCAGAGGGGGGTGGAGGAGCTGGGCTGCTCCTCCTGGCAGTATTAGCGGCCCCCAGGGCACAGGGCTTCCTCCATGTTCCATCACTGCCCCATCCCACCTCGTGGCACTCTGGCCACTCTGTTTGGTCTCCTTGCCCCCAGGCGGGAGGAAACCGCGGGGGGCCTACCTGATAGAGGCATTCTCTGTCATCTGGAAACCATGAAACTAAAAACTCCTGTGTCTCCCTTATCCTGCACTGCCAATCCCTCTTCTTCACTATAGGATGTACTTAGGAGGGCCCCTGGGCCCAGCCGAAGCACTGAGTCCCCCTTAAGACACCCCAAAGCAAAGCACAAACTGCGGGACCCATGCCACATGCACGGGCCACGTGGGAGGCTGCTGCCTGTCCGGGGCCCAGCAGCACACCCAGCGAGGCAGCTGCTCCTTGGGGGCCGAAGGTAGGCATGAGGCAGGCAGGTGTCGGCACCCAGGCCTGGGGAGGTGGGGTTTTCCATGCCCCAAGTCTGCAGGAAGGCGGGGCCCGCCGCTGGGCTCACTGACGTGGCCCGCTGGCCGAGGGGAGGTCCGGCCCAACAGAGATGAGGACGTTCCAACTTCTCCTTCATGCCCCCAGCATGAGCTGAGCTTCTGCCTTCGCTGGAAATGAAATAAACTTGGTATTCCTTGTGCCAAGGTGTCCCCCAGTTGTCATCCTGCCTCTTGTTATCCTCCCTGTTCTTGGCCCCCCCAATCCCCTGACCCCCCCCCCATTTCTTTAAGATTTTGATATTCTGATGTGTAAACAAACCATCTGAGTCCCCTTTCACCAGAAGGAATTGAAAAGCAGCAGCATGGGATCAGTGATCACGAGCCGGCGAGCACAGCCACCTCGGGCACCAAGCACACAGGCACGGGGCGCCCCCCCCCCCCCAACAGACCCAATGCACAGGTGCCCCGGGCACGCACAGGTGCACACGCGGCTGCAGCAGAGGGCTGGGCTGGTCCTGTTGACAGCCCCGCAGAAAGGTGAATTCCCAGTGCCCGGGCCCTTAGGAAGACTCATGGGGGGCCTCGTTTCCCGGGGCGTGTGCCCTCTCCCACATGCCCAAGCCACTGGTGCAATAATTTTTTTCTGCCATCCTTGGAGCAGAAGAATCGGGAACTGTGTTAGGTGAATGTGGGCAGCTCACCCGGGGAGGAGGGGCGTGCTTGCAGGCCTCCGGGGGCCCAGACGGACCCCTGAAGCCTGGCTGCCATCGGGAGCCCCCAGGCCCCCGCACCCACAGAGAGCCCTGCCCGGGCCATGGGCGCCCCGGAGGGCAGGCCCTGAGCTGCAGCCCCCGGCTCCTGGGGCCTCTCGCTGCTTCTGTCCCGCCGGTGCTGCTGCTCTTCTGACCCCTGCTGTGAGGAACAGGATTCTAGGCCAGAAAACCATGGTTTCCTCTTTTTGTATAAAACGGAAACAAAAATCCAGGAGAAGCTGCCACCCCTCACCTCTTGAGTGCGACCTGCTACCTTGCCTTCGGTTTGTCACCATGTCGTCTTTGGGCCCGGGGACGGCCCGGCGGTTCTCCTGGTTCTGACCCGGGGGGGTGTTGGCATCACCCCCTTTTACTTGTATAAAAAAAAAAAAAATGATGGGTTGAAAAATGTACTGAGGAAAAAAAATGTACTTTTTTATAAATAAAGTGTTTAAAACAACCCTGGCTGTGTCACTCCTCACCTCCCCGCAGTGGCCGTGCCCTGGTCCCCAGCCCTGGGCGCATGGACAGGGTCGGGCTGGAGACCAGCTGGCAAGGTAGCGAAGGGCAAGGAGCCTCCACCCTGCACCCGGGGCCTGTGGCTCTGGAACAGCGACGCAGACCCTGCAGGAGCCCGCCCCGCTGTGAGGGGCCTGAAACCTCGCCCCAGCGCACAAGCTGCCACGAAGCCTCCCCCACCCCCGGAAGACTGGGCAGCAGTGGCGGGCACAGGCGGGGAGGCCTTCAGGTCACAGGCCCGAGAGGCTGGGGGCCGGCTGGGGGCCGGCTGAGGTGGGGCCCCCACACCCCCACACCCTGCTGGCCCGAGCACCTGCCTTCTTGCCCCCTCCGCAGCACACTTCCCCCTCTCACTCACTCCCTGCAGTCCCATTTTTCCTGCCAAGTCCCCTCCTGTGGCTGTTTAGAGGAGAAAACCCAGGAGTGTCACAACTGTCATGTCAGACAGACTGGGGACAGGGAGAGATGGGAAGCTTTATCCTTTCAGCCTGTCTCGGGAGACCACCAGGACCAGCTCTCTCACCCAGGGACCCGGCCCCTCATCTCTCCAGGGGGCTGGTTGCAGGGAAGGGCTCCTCCTTCCTTGGTCACCTCCCCTCCCCAATCCAGCACCATCTGCTTCCCATCTCCTAGGCTGGAATGCAGGACAAATCGGTCCTGGGTGGGAGTGGCAGGGGCTTCCCCCGCCCCCCCAATCACCACCAGTAGCATCTCCTTTCACTGAAATCCACACCACAACCCCCTGAGGCAAAGGGGAGGGGCGGGGACAGATGCTGGAGGCCAAGGTGGCCACTTAGCAGAAGGCCCTCCAGCTCATCTGGGGTGAAGCCCATCCTCCACACCTAGGATCCAGTGGGGTGGGGAGGCCGGGACGGGCAGAATCGGGGAATTAGGCATGGAGAAGGAGCCAGCAGCTGTCGGTGGCTGGTTGGGCCCCTTGCCGGGAGGCCCGACCAGCACCCTAGACTGTTTAGATGTGGATTCTTGAAGGAGATGCAAATTGGTTGTTTAAGTGATGACTTCCTCAGTTTTCCAGGCTGTCCATGTAAGTTAAATTTGCGCAGGCAATAAATGCTTAATTACGTTATTAATATATTGGAAGAGAGCAGTGGACAGAACGTCCTAATTGGCATTTAACTAGAACGTTCCAGCAAATTAGCCAAGATTTTCCCCGGCAGCGGAAGGAGGGCCAGCCAATTAGTCCCAGGCACGGGCTCTCCGGGCCAAGGAAGCCAGACCCGTCCCTTCCCCCAGGGTCCCGGGAGCACAGGGCATACCTCGCTCTAGTTGCTAGTTGAGCTAGGCTCAGGAAGAACTTGGCTCATTAGGCTCCTACTGCCCAAACCTCAATCCTTAGCCCTGTCCCCACATCCAGAGGACCAAACACTAGGTGGCCTGGGGACAGGACCCACCTATATGGCTGAGATCCCCCTGGGGTGTGCCCACTACTGCCTTCCCTCAGCTGTGGGCCGGGGACTAAGACAGCTGGGCAGCCAGAGCTCCTTTCTGGATACCATGGAGGCCTCTCTCCCCTCCTCCTTACCTTGACCATTCTGATTGTAGCATGGTGAAGAGAATGAACTTGATGAATGGAGGAATTCCTTTTTTTGCTCACGCATCCATTCATTCATTTCACCACTCTGGACCAGGCCACTCCTGAGCTCTTGTGATGGTCCCACCCAGAACCCTTGCTTTCAAAAAATTCCGAGTGTCCAGGGATCCCAAATTCCAAGACAGCCAGTGCCTGCTGGCCACAGGTTGAAGCAGAGCCGTGCACAGAGCCCTATGGGTAGCACAGAACAAGAAGGGCTAATTTTGCTAGGAAAGGTCTGAAAGGCTTGTGACGTCTCCCCTGGTCTTAAAGGTCGTGTAGGAGTTCTCCAGACCAGAGGTGTGTAAGAGGATCCCAAGCTAACTTGAGAATTTAGCATCTTCTATTATTGTTTCTAAAAGAGATCGTTGTAGCCCAACATGCTCATTCGGCCCAATGAGAACCGAAGTCAGGAGAGGAAGCCAAGGCTTGGGGACCAGACCATCAGGGGCCCAGGGCCAGGTCTTGAGAGGCGGGAGGAGGAGGAAGCCGGGGAAGGGGGGGGCACCAGCCTAACTGGAGAATGCCAGACCCGACACCAGTTTCGGTCACCCATGGAGCAGCGGGAACCCCCGTGGGTTATAAACCAGGTTTGTAAGAGCAGAAAAGATGGTGGAATTCTGACGCCACTTTCAGTGTGCATTTTCTTCCACGCCACTGAGCAATCAATCCCATCCAGACACTGTCGACCTGGAGGGAGTGTCAGATCCCAGAGGCTAGGGGCTCAGTCCCATAAGACTGACCCCTCAAATGCCAGGGTCACATCCAGCTTGTCACCTGTGCTTCCAACCCACCGGCTAGAAAGCAGAGGTTCCTTGGGTTCAATTAATTTGCTAGAGTGGCTCACAGAACTTAGGAAACCAGTTAACTCAGTAGATCACCTGTTTATTAGGAAAACCTGTAATTCCTCCAATTCCACATTGAAGTCAAGGCACCTGGAAAAGGGCCGAGAGCTTCTCTTCCCGCACCAGAAGCTTCTCCAAACTCCGTCCCTTTGGGCTTTTCTAGAGGCCTCAGGACACAGGCACGATTGACTAAATTGTTGGCCCCTGGAACTCAATCTCCAGCCCCTCGCTCCTCCCTGGAGGTCAGAGGTGGGGCAGAAAGTTCCAACCTTCTAATCACGCGGCCGGTTCCCCTGGCAGCCAGCCCCCATCCTTAGCTGTTTTCCAAACCTCATTAACTTAAACCCAGGTGTGGTTGAAAGGATCTCTTGTGAGTATCAAGTCACCTTATCGCGCTTATCACTTAGGAAATTCCAAGGGTTTTAGGAGCTGTGCCAGAAACCAGGACAAAAACTAAATACATGCTTCTTACTACAGACCTCGGTTCTCCCAGCACGGAGGTCGGTGGGTCCAGGGGAGGGTGCAGGAGGAAGGGCTTCTGTGAAAGCTAGCGGGGAGACCCTGCTCCTGGAGGCTCCTCGGCCCTGCCCCCACGGCCAGGCACTGCTGGGGGGCAGTCCTGGGGCTCTACCTTGGTACTGGCCTCTGTGGCTCCCAAATCCAGTCTTCTGCCCTGATTTACAGCCCGGTTTACCCAACAAGTGGGCCAATCCCCACTCTACCTCCACACAACCGGCTCCCAGCCTCGAGGCTGAGGCACTGCCCTCTTCCCTCCCTCCTCTCCACCAACCACACCCTCCCCGGCGCACACGCGGGGCCTCATCCGAGCCGCCGGCCCTTACGGCCTGCTGCAACCCCAGCTCACCCTGAGCGCCTCTCTGCGGGGCTCCGGAATAGCCTTGCCGGAGAACCAGCTCCAGGGTACCACCAACACACATCACGGGCTCCGCTGAGTCAGCGAACCGAACCCAGACACACACGCCTGAGTCGCGGGGGACTCAAAAAGCCAATTATCCAGGCCCCACCCATGTTAGCAGAGGCAGAGCCTCCGAGTGCACTGGCCACAAGCTACCCAGGGGACACTAACGATTTGGGGGCAGAGGCCGTGGCACCAGACTGTGCTGTTTGGCATGCCCACCGTCAGCCACCTCGATCGTTGCCATCACCTACGGCTCCGACACTGGGGCCCTGGCAGCTGGCGCCGACAGTGGGGACAGTAGGGAGCCAGGATGGGGCCATACCTGTAGTCCTCAGGATGCAGGCTCTCTGCAGCTAGACGGTTCCTGGGTGCCTGCATCTGAGTCCACGCCAGAAGGCAAAACCCCAGCCGGGGCTCCAGCAGGCCCTCCTGGAATTGAGGCGCCCGGTGCATTGTGTGACCACCTGGGAGGAAGTGGACGCGTTTGTTTCTTTATGAAGGCCAGTAACAGTCCTCCTAGAAGAAGGGTGACCCACTGGGAGAGGCAGAGGGGTGGATGGCCGGCCTGCGCCCAGAGAGCCCTCTGTCTGAGGACTGAGGGCCCCAAGGAGCCCTGGAGGCCCCCTCTGAGAAAGGTATCCTACTCCATGGGCAGCGGGCCTTCGGGGATGGCGGACTCAGAGACCACACGCTGGAGCCCCCCTCAGCCCGAACTCACACCCACGCTCCCCTCGCTTAGTGGCTGGCACCTTTCCCTCGTGCAACGCTCCCAGGACCCTCAGCCCCCAGAGCCTCCCTGGCCAATAAGAGCCAGCAAGGACTAGAACCCCACCAGCTGCTTTCCCCCACTATTCTGCAAGCCTCTTAAAGGCTGGAGCATGTCCAATTCATCCCCAACACCTGGCCCGGGACAGGCACACACTGGGTGCCCAATAATGGTTGCACCAAATTGAACTTATCAGAGTGAGAGTCAAGAGACCTTGCAGGTGGAATGGCCCAACCTCCCTCAAGGCAGGGCTTTCCTTCAAGCATCCCAAGTATCTCTGATGACAGGCAGCTCACTACCTCTCAAGTTAAGCCCTACCATCTTAGGGCAACTCCTCTATTCGATAAAATTTCCCTCTACTAAGTTTCACCCTTGGTAATTCCTTGACCTTCCTAAAACAGCCCTTCAAATGTCTGGAGATGGTTAGTCCTGGCCAAAGGACTTCATATATTTATTCCTCTGCTATAATCACCAAGCCACTTAGCAACACATCTGTTAGAAGCCTGAACCAGGCAAACCTGGGTTCAAGGTGTGCCTCAGTTGACCAGTAGTTATGGAAAAGCATTATCACAATGCCCAGCACAGAGCAAGCACTCAAAGTCACATCAAAAATCCCGGTTACCTATAGACTGTTTTCTCTTTTTTTAAGTTTTTATTTTAATTCCAGCTACTTAACACAGTGTGATATTGGTTTCAGGTGTACAATATAGTGAGTCAGCACTTTGCTATATCACCTGGTACTCATCACGACAAGGGCGCGCCTTCATCCCCCATCCCCTAGTTAACCCTTCCCCCCACCCCTCTCTACCTATGGACTTTGGGAGGTCATAATGTATTGACGGAAATCTCTTGATTGTAACAAAATGGATTGTAACAAATATGCCACTCCGGTAGGATTTTGGTAGTAGGGGAGGCTGTGCATAATGCAGTCACGGGGTATCTGGGAAATATCTATACCTTCCACTCACTTTTGCTGTGAACCTAAAACGGCTCTTAAAAATTGTCCTTAAAAAAAAAAGTCCTTGATACTCCAGCAGTTTGGAAAAACAACAACATAGCACCAGCTCCCTCTCATTTTGAGGACCAGGGATAAAATACTCGTGCTGAAACTTAGCTGACCAGCAAGGGATGGGAGATGGAGGTGTGGGGGGATTATTTGCATGTCTTCCTTGAAACTGGCCTATTCCCTCTTCCCTGGTGGCTTTGGGCAACCCAGCTGACCTCCATAATGGTGGTGACACAGAACACCTGGTGGTGTTGGCCTAATCCTGGTAGTGAAATTTCTGGGTAGGTGGGTGGGAGGATGCTTGAGAGGACGGATGGGTGGATGAAAGGATGGATGGATGGAGGACAGATGAGTGGATGAGTGGATGGATGGATGGATGGAGGAGGACAGATAAGTGGATGAGTGGATGGATGGATGGA
>CM053613.1:77968564-78030323 GCA_028646535.1 Procyon lotor
CCCACCCCTTCTCTGGCCCAGGCTCCTTTCCAGCAGCCTCATGGTGTCCTTATCTTCAGGGACAGCCAGTGGCTCCGGCTCAGACTGAGATATTGGTCAACAAACCTTCACAACCACCCAGCACCCTTTCTTTGTGAGGCCCGGAGAGACTGATCTGCCCCATCCCCCACAGAGCAAGTGGAGAGGGGCTGCCCGTCCCCCAGCCCCGCTTCCTACCCCTGAGCCCACGGCCAGGTGCCCCCAGAGAGAGATGAGCTTCCAGACAGAGGGTGGGCTTCGACGGTGGCCCTCTGGGTTTTTCAGCTTCCACCGTGGACAGCCTTGGTTTGCCACCAACCCAGGGTCCCCATGCAATCTCAGAGTTTCCATCTTCCCTCCTGTCCTCCCTCCCTCCCTCTCCAGAGCTGGGAGGGCAAAGCACCAATTAGTTCATTTGCTTGTTTAATTGGGTAGGGAGGGGAAGAAAATTAAACTCCTCAACAGGAATCCTCCCTGCAGGGCCAAAGATAGAATGAGGGTGTGGGGACCCCCATCTCTGAGCACCCCTCCGCCTGCCCTGGTTCCCCCCTCCCCCTCCCCCACCTCTATGCCCCAGATCCCCAGATCGGAGCTGAGTCTGGGATTAGAGGGCCCTGGGGAGGCAGAGTAGGCGGCCTACCCCACCCTAACTGGGGCAGCCCCTCCCAGAACCGGAGCACAACGAGGGGGGGAGAACCACCGAGAAGCAAGAAGGGGAGCGGGGTGAGGGCAGAGCACTGCCTCAGGGTCTGATTTTTCTGCTTTATGACCACCTCTCTAACTCCAAGAGTCCTCCCTCTCTCCCTCCCTCTCTCTCTCTCTCCCTTCATCTGCCGGCTTCAGAAAAGCCCCTCCCCCAGGGGGGCCCAGGACACTTGGCCGGGTTCCTAGGGGGCACCGTGGCCGTGGTCCTCATCCTTGCCGTGGCTCCTGCTGTCCTCTTGCTGCACCGCCGGCAGCAGAAGAGCCGGCTGGAGACGGACGGCGGCGGGTGAGTGTTGGCAAGCCCGCTCCTCTGCCCACCCAGACGCCCCCTCAGCTGCCGCGGCCACTCAGAGAAGCAGGTGTGCGACCGGAATCCGTGGCTTACAGACGAGGAGACCACGGGTTAAACACCTCCCGCAAGCCTACCCCAGCCGCAGACACAGGGTGAGGGCAGAAGTCCATGAGGAACGAAGAATCGGCGAGTTAAGTAAAAACAGGGTCAGGAATAGGCCACACAAGCTATTCTAGAGCACGAGGTGAAAGGAAAACTCAGTAACCCCAACCCTACCTTTTTTTCAACATGTTGATATTCGGTTCGTGGATTTTTGCCTTAACTTTGGTTTTAAATATATTGTATTACAATACTATTTATTGTGCTGCCTAAGATTCCTGGTGCCCCTGTAAGCTGGGGACTTGGAGGCCTCGCTCTCCTCACCCTGGTCCTAGCCCATGTTCGGCCTCTGGATTTCCCGCTGTCCCCCGAGCTAGGACCCCTGAGACGTGCAGGGCTCCCCTCCCCAGGCCGGAGGGAGGGACAGGCTGGGCTGGGGGCAGACACACCCAGGAGCCTCTACCCAGCTGCGCTGGCGACCGCACCCCAAGCTCTGACCATTCGGGAGGCCCTGGGAGCAGAGCCCCGGGGGCCACCCTGGGAGTGGGGCTCGGGGACCCGTAATTGGCAGATGGCCTGACAGGAACAGAAACCCCATGTGTGAGCCTCATTCTGTTCTCCCAGGACGGCCCCGCCCTCCTCCCAGAAGATGGAGCCTCCTCTGGACAGACAGAGTCACCTTGCACCTGAGGCTATCCAGGTGGGCCCCAGTCCCTGGAATGAGGGGGTGGGGAGGAAAAATGGGAGATGGCCCCACGGAGGGGCCCAACCTGAAGGCAGAGTCCTCGCTCGTGCACAGGTCCCTGAATGGACCCTGGCACACAGCTCCCAAACGGCCAGGCCTGGGTGAGAGGCCGCCGCCTGGACTTTCCCCCTCCCCCACACTGCAAAATGACACGAGGACCTTCCGGCCCCGTCCAGGGCCCACAGCTCTTCCTCCACCTCTCAGCCCTTCAGCACATTCATTCATTGAAAGCAAATCCTCAGGCACCTAGCCGATGCCTGGCCCCTTGCTGGTCCCCTTGTGCCTCCCACCTCCCAGACAGTCATGGGCATGGTGAAGGCCAGGATGGGGGTGCGTGGGAACCAGGAGGGGTGGGGGGGTCCAGGAGGGCTGCCTCGAGGGGGGCGTGGGGAACAGTCTGTAGCTGCTCGCCTCCTCTTTCAGATTCTCCACCTGGAGCAGGGGGAGCCCCAGCGGCCACCAGAGCAGGAAGAGCCAGAGCAGCTGCCCCCGCAGACCCCCTACTATGATCTGGGCACGTCCCCCTCCTCCCGCCCCTCGGTAAGGACCTCCTCCCAACCTCCGGGAGGGTGCCCCCAACCCAGTTCCACCCGGCCTGGCTGCGAGCCCCGCCGCCTGGAGGGAAAGCGGACACAGGAAGCCCAGGAGACAGGGCAGGGAGGCGCAGATCGGCCCGCCGGGGAAGGGAGGGGTGGCCCTTCGTGGTTGCACGTGGCAGGTGCCCTGGGCGGAGCAGGGCTTGGACACTGACAGACGAGGGCAGGAGGGTGTGGTTTCCCAACCTGATGACCTGCTCTCTTCTCCACCCGCCCCAAGCCCTGCCTTCCAGCCCTGTGCCGTGCACCCAGTCCCTGGTCCTGCCAACTACCACCCAAAAGCCGAAGCAGCCCCCACCCTTGGCCCCACTCCCAGCCGCTCAGAGGGCCAGCGTCCACCTGAATGGCTGCTGCCTCTGCCCACAGCTTCTGCCTTTCAGCAGACACGGGGCTGGGGCGGTGCCCGTACGGTGCCAGCCCGGAGACCCAGGCCAGACCAGCTGGGCCCAAAGATAACACATTCTCTCCTGGCACCCGGGGGAGAGCCAGGCCCTTGTCTTCACACAACGCGGCCATCCTCCCTCTCGGCTGGAAGTGCCAAAGTGAGTCCATCTTGAGATGCCAAATCCTGCCCCTGGGGAGCGGGGAGGGTAGCATTCACCAGCGGCCAAGCCCAGAGGACCAACCTAGCCCCTACTTTGAGATTCTATGCAGGGGGAGAAGACCACCAGCCATTTAGTGTTCCTCCACCAACCTAGAGACCCAGAGACACTGTGAGCTAGAACTCACTGTGGACACAGAGTCCACTCCTTGGCCAGCAGCCAGACCGCCCCTTCCCACGTGAGGGTGCCCACCCATGCCTGTGTCCCAGGCTGCACTGCACAGCCCTGGCCATTCCAACAGAGCGCACAATGGCAGTGTGAGCATTCGCTGTGTGCCAGGCAGCCTGCGGCGTGGTTTCAAACACTATTCTGTCCAACCCTCACGCCAACCTATGTTGTGAGTCCTGTTATCGCCCTCATTTTCTAGGGGAGGAAACTGGGGCTCAGTGGGACTGAGGTTTGCCCAAGACCACCCAGCGAGCACTGGGAAAAACGCTATTCCAACCCCTGGTCCTCTGGCCCCCCAGTCCAGGCCCTAACCCCACAGCAGCCGTGAGGACAAGCACACCTGTGGGGCGTCTGCCCAAAGACAGAGGAGCCCGAGGAGGCTGGCAGGGCCATCTTGGGCCTCAGGCTTCCTGTCCGCAGCAGAACGCCCAGCTCTGCTGCCGGGCTGTCCCAGAGAGCACACGAGGCAGCCCCGAGAGCTTGGGTTCGGTGTCCTGAGTTGGGTACTGGGTGTCACTTTGGGCCACACAATAAGCACAGAGATTCAGCTCACCCGCCCCTTCCTGAGGACGGTGAGAAAGAACGCCGTTCCCAGGCCTGAACGTAGTCGAGGTAGGAGGGAGTGCAGAAACCCTGAGAGTTCCAGAAGGGAGAAAGCCATGCCCTGTTTAGGATTCTCTGAATCAGCCTCATTCCTCAGCTCAGCCCCTAGCCAAGAGTGCATAAACTCACCAAAGCCCTGAGAAGAGGGGGAGGGAGGGGAAGAAGCAGAAATGGGGGTGGGGGGGCCACGGCAGGGAGAGGGGGGTGCTGAGGCACAGGGGGAGAAGTAAGTGATGGAAGTTAGTGATTCAGAAAACCATGGAAGACTCCAACGGGACCCCCTGAAGAGGGGGCCCAGGCTCGGCATAAAAATCGCCGTGATGTAAGGGGACAGCTGCAGCTGGCCCCAATCCCCGCTAATGACTTCTCAGTCCTGCTCTCTGACTGCCGCCCTCTCAGCCTGGCATGCACAGCCCCCCCTGGGGGCACAGGGGCGGGGGCCGGGCTCAGGGACAGTCCCACCGCCTTGGCCCCCCGACCTCGGCCCCGCACCCCCAATACACATTCCCCTCGGCAACCTTCTCTCCCGCACAAGCCCCTGACCTCGGCACGTGCCTCTGACCCCGTCCGCTCCCTAACAGCCCTCCCTCCCTGGCCTCCACTCACACTGGACTGAGGGAGACCCAGACTGAGCTTGTGCATTCGAGAAACACAGTGAGACTGTCCGGGACAAAGAACAGAGGGAGCCGGCTGCTACCCACCAGCCACGGACAGGCAGGGCCAGGTGCCGGGGACACCCTATGTCCTGAACGGAGGCCACGAGATTAGGGCCCGGAGGCGGATGGGTACACAGGAGAGTAGGGTGGCGCAGGGAGGTCTGCTCTGGCGTCCTGGGGAGGCACTGGTGTTCTCGCCAAAAGAAGTGTAATTCCTTTTGGCCTGCAGAGCAATTGCTGGGCCGGGAGAGGATTTATCCCCGGCACTCGGGGCTGTTGGCAGCCCAGCTTGTACACAACTCATATTATTGATGTTGTCATCAATTCTCCTTCCCAACAAGTGGTGAGAGGGAGCCAGGCCGAGAGCACGCGCTGTTCACGGAGACAGGGCTCCGGAGGGGCGCGGGAGGGCTGCCAGGGGTTTGGGACCCAGAATGAGAGCCTCACCCAAGCTCGGTGTCCCCCCACCCCGGGTCGTGCTGCACACGAGCTGGAGGGTGCTGACCAAGCCGCACAGCCCCCAACTTCTGTCAAGGTTTCTGGGCTAGGACACCCCTCGGGTGTCCCATTGGCAGAGCTCGGTAACTCTAGGCTAGAACTCAGGAAGGACCTCCAGAGGCTCCAAAGCAGAGGCTTAGAAGAGCCGAGAGGAGACACTGCCAGACATTTAAGGAGGGCCTCGCATCTCCTCGGTCTTAGGGGGACGAAGCCCAGAGCAGGAGCAGAAGACGGTACCCAATGACCTCCGGAGGAATGGAGTCCCACAACCATTATGTCGTCCTATAACCAGGGCAGCTCCTGGGGAAGGCACCTGCCGCCTCCCAGCATCTCCCAGGACAGAATGGTGTTCACTCTTACTGGGGACTGGGGGGCCACCCGTGTGCTCTGAGGGACATATCCATTTATCCGATCCTCAGCTGCAGAGTTCTAGAGTTGCCCAGCCGGAGCCCTGACCTCAGCACAACACAGCTGGCTCGGCTGGCATCTCTGGAGCTCCATGAGGCTTCTTCTCCAATCCCAGGTCTATTCCTCCGCTGGGTCCACTCCACTGCGGGAGGAGGTGGGAGCTCTCATAACTCCCCACAAGGTTCCTCTGCCTCTCGCACTGAGCCTCTAACTGTCGGGGGCCCTCAGTTTCTCATTATCCCTCGACAAAGGCCCATATAAACAACAACCAGTCTACTCCGCGGCTTCTCTGACACCGTTTCCTGCGCATCTCAAATGCCTGAATCATGGTAGCTAATCCCCTCCACCAGGATGCCCTCCCAGACCTCCACTGGGGACTGCGGTACCCCCAGGCTGCGTCCTGCCTTCCCCTCGGAGTGGGTCCTCCTTGCCGCCAGGCCCGAATTCCTACTTTCTCAGACCATTCCTGGCATCGCTTATGTCGGCTCGAGACCTCCCAGAAGAGACAACAAGACAAGATTTGATGTCCAAGAGCTTCGCTGGGTGGGGAAGGGCCCGTGCAGGATGACAGACAGGGGACAGGAGAAAGGCCGGGACAGGCGTCAGACACAGTCTGGCCCTAAGAAAGGGGAGGCGGAACAAGAAGGAGTGTGTGGGGAGAATCTCAGACCGCAGTCTGGCTGTGAGAGCTTCACCCAGGCTGCTGGGGAGCCCTCCAGCCCGAGGCAGAGAGGCCCTGCCCCGCGGGAATGGGCCCACTCCAGAGCCCAGCCATGCTCCTCAGTGGCGGGATCGGCAGGGGAAGTGTGGTCACGGCCAATGCCGCGGTGCATCGAGCAGGCAGCTGCTGGGTCGTCACCAGGCAGTGCCCTCCACAGCAGACCTGAGTGGTGGATTTCCACGGTCAGTACCGCTTCCAATGAAACGGAGTGTGGGAACTCCCAGGCATCTATGAGCTGGTGGTGGAGCTGTGGCTGCGTTTCCCAGGGGCCATCTCAGGGTGCGACGGCTGCCCGCTGCCCAAACTTGGGCTGGGAGCTGCGTGCCTTCTGGGACGGAAGGGGGGCCAGAGGCAGAGCGAAGCCGGTGCCCAGGGCCGCAGCTGGCCTGCGAGGCGCTGGCTCCCTGACCTGCCGCTGGGGCGTCCCCCACCCCATGTAGGGGTCATGTCACTGCTCTACCTTTGAGACAGTTCTATTACGGCTGAAGGCGAAGCATCCAGGGCACCCCTTCTTGCCAGAACCCACAGAATGAACTGGAGAACTCCCTTGGGTGAGTTCACTCAGCTCGGTGAGACGATCCCGAACCACCTTGTGCCGTCACCGCTGGTCGCAGGCCTCAGTGGGGTCAGAAACAAGGCCGCCCCGTACAGATGGCACTCAGCTGGGAAGGGCCCACACAGAGAAGTTTTCTAGATGCTGATGGCCTCTCAGCAAGAGCCCCAGTGCGAACATCCCCCCCACCCCGCCACCAGCAGCACGTGTCCCAAGGCACCCGCATGATGATGGGAAGGACAAGAGGCAGGTCCACTTATCCTCCTGTGTCACTGGACACAGCGGCCACCACGATGAGTGAGTCCATCCTCCGCCTCTGCGGGATGGTCTTCACACCGTCCCAGAGTGGCAGCCACCCCTCCCGTCTGTGGGAGTCTCCGCTGGCGCCGGCCACGCTCCTCCCGCTTAAGGGACTCTGGGGTTGAGGCAGGTCTGCGCTGCCTCCCACAGATTTTCTCCCAGCAGCTGCTACTCACACACTGCCTTGCTTGCCTCGAGACCACTGCCCCATCCCTCCACCTCTCACCCTCCCAGGCCCTCCCAATCAGGGCCTGGAAGCCAGACCTCCGGTCTCTTCGGCCCCTTTCCCTTCCTTCCGTCTCCGGCCTCCTGGGCCCTCAACCTCCCCCCTCGCCTCCAGGCAGGCTCTGGGAACACTGGGGGCTGCAGAAGGCAAGGCGTTAGGGTGTGAGTTTCACTTCTGGGAAATCAGGAGCTAATTGCTCTAATCTTAGCCCTGCCATGTGTCCCTGACTGGTCACCGGTGGGCACGAGATGGGCGTTGCTGAAAGGAATTGAAATCAGGACATTCAGCCTCCCTGCCATGCAGGCAGCCCAGCCAAGGGGAAAAGCCTGGGCACCGGCCCACATAGGGGTCTGCCTCTCATGGTGCGGAGCCCTCCTCCTCGCCCCCAGGATTCCGCCCTCCTGGCCAGCGAGAGCCTCCACCCCTGCTCTATTGACAGCACCCTCTGTCTGTCTGCTGGAACACAGGCACTGAGTTGAGGAGAAGGAGGAGCTGGTGAGGAAGGTTCTAGAGCTAAGAGCTGGCAGGGCCTCGGAGGCCATCGAGCTACACTTTAGCCTTGCTAAATGGGAACCTGAGGCCAGGTGAGGGAGAGGGGCTTGGCCCAGCCACAGCATGAGTCATCACTAGAGCAGCAACCCCTGCCCTCAGATGACTCTTGTTCTGATAATTCCCAAGTCCAAGTACGAGTCAGAAGTAATGCAGTGCCACCGAAGAGCTCAGGATAGAAGCTAGAGCCCTAGATTCCCGTGATAGCGTAAATCCATGTATGTTTTCTTCCACCCCATTTTACAAATGAACAACTAGGCTCAGTTGGGTCGACGAATCTGACCAGCCACAGCAAGAAGTTCAGCTAAAGTTCAAAGCCAGGTCTTCCGACCCTACGTTGCATTTTATGCCACCGCTGTTCTGCCAGCAGCTTCCCTGGGACCCCAGGCACATCACCTCCCCTCTGTGGGCCTCAGTCTCTGCCCTCCGCAAAATGAGAATGTTGGCGGAAATAATCTCTTGGAGCCGAGCACAGTGAGGCCAGGAGCAGGACCCACCCTGCTCCCCTTTGGGGAGGGCCAGGAGCAGGACCCTCCCCAAAGCCCCCCAGTGATCCACGGGGATGCAGCTTAGCAGTGCATATAAACGCTTTGTGGCCAATTTTGTTAACACCTTCCCCAAAGCCCTGTCTTCTCTGTTATCACTGATAGACTGCCTTTCTGGTTCTCCTTCTCCCTCCCTCCATACCTCATAATTTTCCACGGCTCCCTTTTCTCCCTCATGCACCCACATCACTCCCACACCTCCCCATCTCATCCCAACGCCTGGCCCTGGGGCGCTCTGTCCCTGTCCTTACCCACCTCGCCCCCTCCTGCCACTTGTCCCTCTGCCCCAATCTCTAGGGCTCTGGCCTAAAGGACACTGACGTCCACTATGCAGAGCTGGACCCCTCTGCCCTGGAGCTCGTGTCAGAGTCTGGGACCACCATGTCGGGGCCCGGAGAGGCTGTGGAATACGCCACCATCCAGCTGAGCCCACCTTAGCACACGACCCCTGGCCACCCAGCCCCACCTCGGGACTACAGGGACACTCTGGCCACCGCCTGCCTGCCCTGTTGACCTCTCCTCACCTCCCCAGCAGGACAAATGCATGGGGGGGGGGGCTGGAGGGTGCAGGGGAGGTGGGCCAGGCATGTAGAGGAGAAGGTACCTGCACCAGGAGCCTGGGGGGGGCTGGAACACAGTCTCACTGCCGCCACTAATTTACTGGGTTACCGCGAGCTTATCATTTCCCTTCTGGGAGACTCAGTTTCCCCACCTGTGAAAGAAGGAGGTTAGAACCAATCTTTAGGGTCCTTCCTCTTCCTGTGGTCCCCATTTATCCTTCTGTGGCTCCCATGGGCACACACCTCTCCCAGCAGCCGCCTCACTGCCAGCATCTCGGGTGGCCTCTTAGCCTCACCATGCGCCCAGGTGCTCCACGTTATGTTCTAATCACGAGGCCTCATGGTCAAGGCTGCATGCTCCTATCTCCTTGACCTCCTTTGTCTCAGTTGAGCAGCTTGGTTCAACTAATCTTTACTGAGCAGCTATTCTATGCCAGACACCATGCTAAGGGCTCAGGGTTCAGAGAGAGACAAGGCAAGGTCCTGCCCAAGGCCTCCCCGCAGAGTGGAGGGTCCCTGAGCCCCTGGGCTGGACCGGGAACTGCTGGGCTCTGCAGGGGCGGGTGAGCAGGGCTCTCTCCGCAGCCTGGGTCCTGGAGTGGCGTGGAGGCCACGGAGCAGAGAAACAGGGAGACAGTTAGGTCATCGGGGACTCTGCACACATGTGAGCCTCCTGGAGGGCCCCTCAAACTAAGACACTAGAATCACAGGGCTGGAGACTCTGGTCCGAGAGTGCACTGCTCTGCCGGCAGGTAAGCGAGTGTGAGCTCAAGGCCCTGTGCTTGAGCAGGGTGGGGGAGGACAGAGACGGGGACAGGATGGAGAAACATGGTGGTGCTGAGCGTGAGAAAAGTCCCAGGAGGCCGGCGAGGGCTGGCATCGTGGGGAGGACCCAGGAGGGACTCTCAGGTGACCCCTGCAGAACATTTCTTCCACTGGGTCCTGGGACCAGAGGGGCCAGGACTCTGCTCCCCGACCATCCCACAGTCGTTCCCCACGGCGCTACATCTCAGCACACCCCGTCCAGCCCGCAACCCTCTCTACAGACAGAATTTCACCCAGCCCCAAAGCCCGCATCAGGTATGGAGGAGTGAAGACCCAGAGGGATACAGGGTTCTCCCCAAGGTCCCACTTGGCCATCCCTGGAGAACCTGGCACTGTCCCCCTTGCTGAGGAAGGGGTGCTGCGGGCAGGACAGAAGAGTTGCAGCAGAGCCTTCTTGTGAGGTCTGCGCCCCGGGAGGCCCAGCGGGAGGAGGGTGTGACGCTTGCAGTCAGACTGGCTTGGTTGGGGAGGGGACAGGGGAAAAAAGGCATTAATCCCATAAATCCCAATTTGGAAGCCCTCCCGGCCTCTCTGAAGTACAAGGAATTGGGGCGGGTATAATCGTGGGTGCTCCTGGCAGGAACCCAGGCCAGGGAAGGGTTCTGCCGCCGCCGCCCGTATCAGTTTTCACTTTGCAGCCCCCTCCCCAAACATTCCCACTGTGGGCAGAGTTAAGGGGTGCTGTCGGATCCCAGGGAGGCCCTCCGTTTTGGGTCTGAAAGGTGCTAGGCCGGCTTCCGGGTTACCCAGGCAGTGTGGGTGGGAGTGCAGAGAAAAAGCACAGGGCAGGGAGGGGTTCTGAGCTGCTGGTTTGGGAGGAGGAGGCGGCTGCTGGGGGGAGAGGGGACGAAGCTGCTCCCGGCCCCCAGCCGCTGGCCCCTTCCCACCACGTGCTCTCACTTCTCCGCTTGCAGCAGCCCCGAAGGGGAAACTGGGAAGGAACAGGTGCACAGCGACGCGGGCAGACCGTCCCCGTCACGGCAAGCCTGGGCCAGGAACCCCAGAAGTCCAGGGGAGAGCACGGCACGTCCCTCTCACCCCATCCCTTGGGCCATTTGATGCCTTCAGTGAGACCTTGGCCAGAAACTTGTTGGAGCCTCTGGATCATTTGACCAACAACCAGCCAGCGGCCCAACTAGCCAGACAGAGGGGCCTCTGCTGAGAGAGGGCGTGGGAGGTGAGGGGCAGGCGGGCTTCCCTGCACAGGCCCAGAGCCCAGATTCCGGGGCAGAATGGGCCACGCCCCCCTCCCAGGCTACCCTGTCCCACGCCTCCCCCCCACCCCCCGGTGCCCCCAGGCAAACGCAGCCTTTTCCCTTTCTCTGGCCCCGGCCTGGCCAGTCCGGGTCTGCCCACAGCATTTCTGGTTTCTGTTTCCCCAGCCTCTCTTCCCCACCAGCCTTTCACTCTCCCTTCCACCAGCTGCTGGTTTCGTGGCTCTTGTTCACACATCTGTTCTCTCTCCTGGCTCCTCACTGCCCCCTCTACCCTCCCTTCTCTCTCCCACCCTGGCTTCTCCTGGCCTTTCATCTCCCCCTTCCTGGAGCTCACCCCACTGAAGCTGCCGCTTCCAGAGGCCGGGACTTCAAAAGGAGATCAAAGCTGGGTTGCCCCATCAAAGCCTGGGCTCTACCAGAAGCACCCCCCCACCCTAGACTGTAACTCTCCCTGACAGGCCAGAGTCCCACATCCCAGCACCCCAGGAAGCACGTTCTGGCCAGAGCCCCAGGCTGGAAAGGCTGCAGTGTTGGTTGGAAAGTTCCCAGTGCTTGGGACTCAAAAAACTAGCTGGAGACCTAATACAGCTAGCCCCGTCCTGGCTGTGTGACCTTGGGCAGGTCACTGAACCTCTCTGAGACATAGCTGCCTTCCGTCTGAACGGGCTATTGTTCACCTTGTAGGACTGATGAGTGGATGAAGGGAGGGAATGCAGGTCAAGTACCCAGTACTACGCCTGTCTTATAATAGCAGCTCAATAAATTGTTGCTCTGAATATTACTACTATGAGAAAGTCCTCCAGAAACGAGAGTGTGTCGAGATAAGAGCGGAAGTGTCCAGGGAGGGAGGCCTGCTGCTGCCCTGAAAGGCAAGGGTCCAAACATCTCAGTTTTGGGCCCTGAAGGAGCAGCTCCATCTGAACCCGCTCTCCAGCCCGGGGCCTCACCAGGCTTCGGGGACCACTTGGAAGCCCACACTCCCTCCCAGCCCTGCCAGACGCTCGGCCCTGTGGCCAGCCTGGTCCCTCCTGGCCCAGCAGCCCCTTCTCCCCAGCCTCTGGCCCGGGTCCTCCCGCTCAGCCTCAGCCCGGCCCCACAACCCTCAAGGGGATGATGGCGTCTGGATGGGGTGAGAGGTGGGGCTGAGAGGCCAAGGCTGCATTTAGGAAACTTTTCTTGGCTCTGAACATAAGGGAACTTCAAGGAGGACGTGACTTGAGCAAGTCCCTAAGCCTCCTGAAGCTTGTTTTCTCATTTGTAAAATAAGGGGTTAGCTGCTTCAAATCCCCCTTTGGCTGCAGACTGTGCATACATTATAATTTTAAAGAACCAAGGAGGTAGAGCTGGAGGCTTTCTGAGTCCCTCAGGAGCGGGAGGCTAGAAGCTGATCTGCAGTCTACGCAGCTTCCCACAGCCAGCAGCCAAGGCCACTCGCTGCCTCTCCCAGAGCCTCCGCTGGGCCCGGTCGCAGCAGCAAGTGACCGAGGCTCAGGGAGGTGCAGGGGCCTGGCCCCCTCTTGCCCCTGCAGCCCCCGACGGCGATTATTCTTCAGGCGGGAAAGGGGCAGAGGAAGACGAAGCAGACGCTGCCACACTGAATCGCACAGAGCGGCCACCGAAATGTCAGGCCTCTGCCCCTCTCCCAGCAGGCACACTCAGCAGTGGGGCTGTCCGAAGCAGGCTCGTGGGATGGCGGCGAGCTGGGCAAGAGCAGTTCCTGCTCCCTGAACCCCACACGCTAGGGCAGCCTCGTCGGCCGGGTCCCCAAGCGGCCACTGCCCGCAAGTGGCCTGGCCCAGGGCAGGGCGGGCGAGTGGAGGGTGGAGCCGCCCTGAGCAGCAAGTTGCCACTTGACGCCGCAAATCCCTTCGTGGTGGTGTGCAGCCTCCTGGGAGCCCCCAGCCCGAGCCCCGCTCCCAGGCCTTCTGACGAGTTTGCCCTTCCCTTCCCGAGGCCAGCCTTTGCTCCCAGGACCCCTTGACGCCTCAGGTGTTCCTTCTTCTCTCTAGACCTGGGAAAGCAGGAGAGCCAGGCTCACTCCTGGAAGGGGTGTGGGAGCCAAGTGGCCCGAGTCTTAGGTTCAACACCATGGGAGGCCAGGAGCCGCCAGGGCCAGACAGCCCGGGCCGGCCAGGGGCAGAGAGGGCAGGGACGCCTTCCCCAGAGCCGGCCAGGCTCCACCGCTCTCTGGCCTCCCCCGTCTCAGCTGCGCTGGTCCTTGGTGGACCCCAGAAAACGGGGTTGTTGGGGCGGGGCTCCCCCTGCTGGACATCTCCAGACATGTACCCCAGCCTCCTCCAGCGTGAACTCCCACAGGGCAGCGGCTGCAGGATATGGGGTCCCAGGGACCTGATCCCAGCCAGGATCAGGGATGTGGGCTAACCCACCTCTCAGCAGGTGGTTGCGGGGCAGCAGGAGATGCGGTAGGCGTCTTTCTCACCAGTCCCCTTCCTCCGCCCTCCCTCCACCTCTCCCCTCTTTCCCTGGAACCCTGGGATGAGACCTGCCCAGGCCCCTAACCCTCCAGAGCCACCCTTACATCTGGGAAGACCACTTCCTGTTGCTGCTTGCCCCCCTGTCATCCCTGGGGCCACTGCCTCCAGCCTCTTCACTGGCCTCCCTGAGCTCCATACCTGCCTCCAACAGCCATCCACATAGAAGACTCTGTCCCCTCTCACGTACTCAGCCTGGCCCCCCGCTGCTATTCGAGGCCAGCCCAGGACAGAAGCCTCATCCTGCATCCCAGTGCCCTCTGCCCAGACCCACAGAGTCCTGAGATTCTGCTTCCCTCCGGCCCCACACATGAGGGGACAGGAGTGGACTTGTGAGTGAAGGACTGTGAAACACCCCCCATGGACAAGTGTGTGCAGGTGTGCACGCCTTCCCACCACCATACACTCTCCATCCCCTCACAGAAGCTTCCAGACAGAGCTGCAGCCCTGATTCCCCCTCGGCCTCCCAAGCTGAGCAGCGTCCAGGCCTCTAGGCCTGAGACCACTGCCCCTCATCTCCTGCCCCATGAGGCAGTTTCCCCAGCTTTCCAAATCACCTCCAAACTCACATAGCAAGCTCCTTCTTCCTGCTCCTCACCGTCTCAGGGATATGGGCAGAGCCCCTAAAAGAGTCAAGCAACTCAGACCAGATCGTAGCTTCTGCTGGCCACTCAGAGCCTGGGTCACCTCTCTCTGGTCAGCTCCCCTTGGCCACCATCATAAACGAGGAGGTCCAAGAGGCCTGCGGGCTCCCTGATCACGAGATCTTCCGGCAGGAAGCTCACAACACTTCTAGGCCAGTCCCGTGCCGATCTGGTTCTGCTTGGACTGGCGGAGAGCCAACCCAGGAAGCCACAGAGAGAGGCTCCCACCTTCCAGACTCTTGGGCCTGGCATAGGCTCCATCTCCAGAGCCCGCTCCTGCGCATGGAGAGGGCCCTGGGGACATCTGGGCGGGCCGAGGCTGCCATCTCTGCCCACAGGCTACGATGCCCTGGAAGAGCAGGGGGCCTGGGTGCCACAGTCCCCAGAGCCCTGGACCAGGAGGCAGCCATCTCCGAGCTCTGAGTCTGCCTTCTCCTTACTCCTGGGCCAATGAGGGCCAGAGGACGCCAGATCAGACTGGTTCATGGGAACAATGATGGGAAGGGAGCAGGAATGAGAGCCCGGCAGCTTAGGAAAGCCTCCATCTTCTAGATAGGATAAACTCCTCCTCTCCTACAATTCCCCGGCTCCTCTAGGCCCCCTTGGGCTGAAGAGGCTTCAGGGAACCTTCATCTTCCCCACCAATGCTCCCCCTCCCACCCAAGATCCATTATGGGGATCCATCAAAATGGAGCCAACCCTGACAGAGGCTCAGGGAGCTCTGGAGGAGAAAGGCCTAGAGGAAGGGAGTGTGTGGCTGAAAAGGCCTAAGAAGGAGCTGGGGCCCATATAACCTTTCTGGCCTTTGACAAGAAAAGTAGTTCATGCCATCACCCATATTTCCAGCCAGCATCCCATCCCCAAGCCTTGCCCCCACCAACCAGAGCTCAGTCCTCACCCCCAAACCAGAACTGTGCACCCAGCCTCAAGAGGTTTGCAGAAGGGCCACAAACTGACCAGGGGTCCCCACACGAACAGACTTGTCCAGAGAAGGTCCTAGCCCTGCAAACATACAGACCCAGCCTAGGCCTGCTAACCTGGGCTCTGTCTTTTATTATAAGGCAGGGTGGATCACTGTATCTTTAATCATTCTATCCTGACTTCAACAAGACATTTGTCCAAAAGTGAACCCGACAGAGAGGCAATGGGCTGTGTGGTACCACTAGAAGGGCTCATAAGGCCTGGACCGTGGTGCCCTGAGCTTTGCAGAGCTGTTTTACAGAACTCTGTCATTGGCCTAGTTCCAACTTCTTCATCGATTCTCTGAATGAAGAAATTGTACTCATCAAAAGGGACAGAGTTGAAAGGAATCTGGAGGTATTCTGCAGTGAAACTGGTAATCCAAACAGTCTGGAAAAGAGGTAAGGTGAAATCAGAACCCCAAGATTAAATTTAACAGAGATGAATATAAAGTCCTTTATCTAGGTTCAAAACTCAGTCACATGCATTTGGGATTAGAAATTCCTCCCTTAGGGGCGCCTGGGTGGCTCAGTCGTTGGGCGTCTGACTGCCGCTCAGGTCATGATCCCAGGGTCCTGGGATCGAGCCCCACATCGTGCTCCCTGTTCGGCAGGAAGCCTGCTTCTCCCGCTACCATTCCCTCTCTCGCTGTGTTTCTCGCTGTCAAATAAATTAAAAAAAAAAAAAAATCTAAAAAAAAAAAAAAGATTTGACCTTTAAAAAAAAAAAAAGAAATTCCTCCCTTAGTTGTAGGTCATGTAAACCATTTCATTGACAGCCTGTTTAAAATGAGGTTAACAGCTTTGGGAATTTGTTTACGTTGGTAGATGTTTAACTCAGCTGTTCAGTGACCACATCGATGTCCTGTTTGTTTGCTTGCCTGCTTGCTGGTATGTTCATTTGTTTTATTTTGTTTTTATATATTTCTGCCCCGTTAGCCTCAGCCTAGGCATCTTGCCTTCAAGTCAGCTCCCCTTGTGGAAATAGTATGGCTGCCACGGTTCCGACCATCACATCTATTTTCAAATTTCTAACAGAAAAAGAGACCAGCTCTTCTTTTGTCTTTTTGAAAGGGAGGGAATCTTTCCCAGATGCCCCCAGGCATCTCCTCCACTTCCAAAGCCAGAATTATGTCACATGGCCATGTCCTTGCCTAAATCATTCATTGGGAAGGGAAACGGTCTTGGAGGGTGGGCACTTGCTTAAAATTACGTTTTGAGTTAGGAAGGAGGAAAGGGGGTGACAGAAGAGAGATGATTAGTTTCCTCTTTACCACCACATCTGGGCAGCAAAGACTCTCTCAAAAGACTGGCCTGAAAACACAGACAAGGCCAGAGCAGGGGCTTCTGGGCCACTCCCAGCCTCCTTCTGCCCAAGTATGGGCCCTCTGCCCAGCCTGGGACGGAATTAACACCCACTGTTGCAACAGCCGTCTACGGAGCCACTATTGTGCCTAAAACAAAAGGATCCAAAGAGAACTATCCATTTGATTCCTGATTCAAAGCACTTACAGTGTAATTGGAGGAAGGAGACAGGAACACATGAACCAAAAAATAGTAATTCCATTTCCATAAACCACACGTGAAAATCAGCCAGCTCTCTCATGCCGAAATAGAAAAATAGTCATTTAAGATTGGCGCTCAGCAATGCAGGAAGGGGGACGGATGCGAAATGCTCTGGGAGCACAAGGAAGAAAAGCAGTGTTGTTACCGTAACTACATTCAGTTAATGGTTCTAGTTCTCAGTAACAACAACACAAATGGCTATTTCCGGAGAGAGTAAGACCATCCCTCGCTTGGGAAGAGTCACCAGGGAGAACGGGCAGCAAGAGAAGGTATAAGGAGATGTCCTGCCCCTGAAGGTGGGCGCCCACCTCACTCCCGAGGACTTCGTATCCTTGCTACATATAAAGGAGGCCACCGTATAATGTGAGAAACTCCTGAATTTCCAAGAGTGCCCTATGTGTTGGGCCCAGTGCTGGGAGCTTTAGATACATTATCTCGTTTGATTCTGAACGAGCCACACGCTCTCCTGAAGCCCTTGTAGGGGTTCTGGGGTCACTCTTTCCTTTAATATTCAAACATGGCTCCACTCTGTGTGCTCTCCAAGATTCCCCACCACACACACATGCTCTGATTTCCTCTGCTTCCTCAATTTTGCTCTGAGTTCCAGAGTCCATGTCTTTCTGTCTTCATGCTGACCTGCAGAAGTTGGGATTCTGAAACCAGACCTGGGGTGGGGGCAGGGAGAATCCAGGAAGGCTGCCTGGAAGAGGGTGGGGGAGGTTCTGCCTTTTCCTTCATCCCCACCCCCCAGCCCCAAACACTACTGACAGAAGAAGGAACCTATAAGAGAATTTTACTGAAAGTTGGGCGTAGCTAGAGAAGAGCTGGACGTTTTCTGAGCTTAGCAAACAGCTTGAAATTTAAAAACCAGACGCTCCTGTCCCTCCGAGTTTCTTCTCTGCCCTCCACGCCTCCCGAGTTGTCTCCTCAGCCTCTACCCTCCAGTCCCGCTGCTGGGCCCCTTCACACCTGCCCCACACTAGTTTGGCTGTCTCTGCCCGCATCTTCCTCTGGGGGCGAGGGCTGGCTGAAGAGCTTTATCTGTCACCCTCAAAAGGCTCCTTTTCCAAAACAAGGATCCCTGTCTCCCTGCCAGCCATTAGCGCCTTTCTCTAGAATGCAAAAGCAGCGAGACACACACGCTTGATTCACGACAATCTGCGACACAGTGACGACCGTTTACACAGGAAGGAACCGAGGCTTAGTGTGCAGTTAAGAAAAGTCACAGAGCTCTAGTGCGTTCCAAACAGTTCTGCGGGCCCCAGACCCACCCCTTTTAACTATGACCTCATTTGCAAAGAGGCAAGGCTGAGGGAACCTTGGAGGTCAGGAACATGCCAGACAGAAAGCAGAGGCACTCACGGAGCCCAGACCAGCTGAGCCAACAGCAGGCCAGAGCAGGCCTGGAGGCAGGGAGCCTGGGAGGAGCCTGGAACAGAGGCAGGCCCCCCCACCTTAGCATGGGGGCCCCGAGGAAGGAGATCGGGGGTAGACCAGGAGCCTACGGAGGAGGGAAAACAAGCACAAGTGGGTCAAATCCAACAGGAGGACTGATTTCTGACAGGCAACTGGGTCTCTGTTCACAGAGGTAGTGACCACGGCAGGAAGGCGGGGAGGAGGGCGTTTACAGTGCATCTCAGTTGCCACACGGGGAGATGGAGGTGCCCGAGAGGCACCCGAACAGAGACGTCCTTAAGCATGTGTATGTCGGAATATGGCGTTCCTGCTGCTGAGACAAGCCCGCACTGGAGACGCGGTCATGGGCCTGTGGATGGTGATTAAAGTCAAGGGGAGGATGAGCTCATGCAGGGCAGCGTGTGGAGGGAGAGGAGGAGGGCCTCGGATTCAACCCGCAAGCACTCCTGGGGAAGGAAGGGACCCCGGAGAGCGAGCAGACCGTGGAGGGGGTGGGGGGAGATGGAGAGCAGCCAGCCAGGTCAGGGGGAGGAAGGAGGGACAGGGAATCCAACAGGATGGCTTCCACGTTGTCAAAAGCCTGAGTCAGAGACTCAACACCTGGAAACCGATTTTTATTGGCTTGAAAAGTAAATGAGAAGTGGGAACCCAAGACAGCAAGAGATGAGGAGGGAGGGGAAGATAAGATGAGGTCTGAAGGGAAGGAGAGAGGGCTTGGTTGGGGGAGGGGAGAGGGTCGAACAAGCACAGGGCATCATGGGAAGGAGCCAGCGACAGTGGGCGGAGGGGCTGCAGAAGGCAGACGTGAAGGCTGAGACGGAGACAGATCAGGGACCTCTGTGGCTCAGGGACAGAGGCTCCCGCCAGCCTCTCCTAAAGACAGCCTCTGTCAGAAACATCTGAACCGACAGAAATTCATGAGGAAAGCTGGGCCCGGGCACCAGCCGTGGTCCCAGGTGGGTCACAGAAGGAGCAGAGATGGCTCCTGATGCACCAGCCGGGCCCCACACCCGGGCTGGGAGCCAGGCGGAGGTTGGGGAAGAGGCGCTCAATTGAGAAAGGCTGTGGCCACTTGGGTCCTCCTGGGCCGCCCAGAAACCCCCACAGCAGGCTCCCCCTGCCTGCCCTCCCTGCGGCCGCCCACTGGAGCTGCCCCCGCTGGCCTGCATGGACCTGGGCTTCCGGGTCCCTCTGCCCTCTGGGACTTACCTGTGTGCCTACAACTCCCACCGGTGCCCAGCACCCTGGCTCCCGACTCCTCGATTCAGAGCACAGAACGTCCCAGAGCCCTGGTGCTCAAAGAGCTCAAGCTCTTCCTTGAGCCTGTCCTCCCCACAGCCGTCTGAAAGACGTCTCAGACCCCCTCCTCCAGCGCCCCCTTCCCTGTCCCCAGCACAAACCCATTTCTACGCCGTGATTACAAGGGTGTTTGTGACCCATGCCACTTACTCATCCTTCCATGGAAGGTACCGCACGGAGGACCTGCCCCACACCCCTCGCTGACTACAGGACACACCCCGTGGGCCCACAGATCCGTCCCTGCCCCTGTGCAGCCTGCAACCTCCTCCGGAACGGTGCCTGCCAACGCGGCTTATTTTATCTTATTTATTCTACTGACAACCCTATGAAGCAGGCATCACTATCTCCTTTTTTTTTTAAAAGAAAACACGGAGGCGCAATGTGGTTAATGGCCACCCAGCTTGTCGATGGCACAACCTTGCCCTCCCCCTTTCAGAGTCTCCACCGCCTGAGAGTGGTCACAGATCTGACCCTGTGCTTCTCTGAGCACCGGGTCTCCAAGCTCCTGTCTCCAGAGCCTTCCCCTCGTTCTGTTTCCTCCCTCCTTCCTCCTCTCCCGTCCCTTGACCTTCGCAGGGAAGGGCATGTTGAGTCCAGAGCCCCAGGTCTGAGACTGGCTCCCTGACCAGCCGAAGCCTGCCACAGGCTGTCCGTGTCGCCGCGCAGAGCCCGGGTCCCCCACTCTGCGAAATGAGGGTGCCGGTCTGGGTTGTGCCCTCTCCGGAAGGCACAGGAAGGAGTAACAAGGTCGGCGATGCAAAAGGGCTTTCAAAGGCTCTCACGGGCAAGGGGTGACTGATCAGAACCTTCTCCACACGGAAGTCCCGGCATCAGCAAATGACATGCTCGCGGGGGTCACAGCCACTGAGTTCCCTGGCCCCGGCTGTTCCCCCGGCAAGCCCTTCGCTAGCTGGGTAACGAAGGGTTTTCCTCTTCCCAAGAAATGTCAGTTTCCATCTGACAGGGAGAAAAAGGAATGGGAGGCCTTCCCTGCACGTCCGAAATCAGAGACAAGAAAAGATGACAAGACTCACGTTTATTGAGCATTCGTTACGCACCGGATGCTCGGCTGAGCACTGTGTGCACGGGGCCTCACTTATTCCTCACAAAGCTTTCAGACTAAAATGCCACCATTCTTAATTTACAGAGAAGAAAATTAATTGACCTGAAGTTACAAAACTTTGAAGTGGTGGATTGAAGACTTGGACCCGGCCCTGATCCAAAACTCATGCTTCTCACACAAAGAAAAACTCAAACCTGCCTAAAATCCCTCCTTAAAGCCATGCCCCCCGAAAACAGCCTTGGCCCTGGGACTTCCAGTAGTCGCTGGTTTCCCTCCCCAGCTACCTCCATGCTAGAGCACCTGCTCTTCAAGGACTCGGACCCTATTAAATTCCTCCTGGTGTCCCCAACCATCAGCACGGCGCCTGGGCCATGGAAGGCATCAGCAAACATCAGCTGAATGACCAAGGATCAAAGGCTAATTTTTGTCTTAAGGATAAAATCATGACTCTCATATACAAATCTAAACTCAACCTGTTTCCAAAATCTTATTTTACTCATTAGGTAATAGGGGAATCAGTAAGATGTTGTCATTGGTTCAAAGGATAACCCAAAAGAACCTCAAATATAAGAGTCCTCATCTGCTGAGGCTGTCACACCCAGGCTGCGTGGGTGAAACAAAAGACTTTACTTCTCACAGTTCTGGAGGCTGGAAGTCCAAAGTCAGGGTAAGCATGGTAGGTTTCTGATGAGAGCTCTGTGGACGGCTGCCTTCTGGCTGTGTCCTCCATGGCCTTGGCCTGGGGCGTGCAGGGAGGTGAGGGCAGGGGCTCTCTAATGTGTCTTCTTACACCAACACTAATCCTACCCAATCAGAGCCCTACCCTATGGCCTCATGTCACCTTCCCCACCCCCTCCTGGCAGTTTCCAGCTCCTAATTCAGCCACGCTGGGGGTCAGGGCATCAACATATGGATTGGAGGGGAGAGGGAGTCAAGCATACAGTCCTGTAACAACAGGCAAAGCTGAAACGAACTTACAAACCGATGGAAACAGGGTCTATCCACCCAGGAAATAATCAGTTGCATTCCAGGGAACCCAGGGGGCATTTTTAAAGACAGCAAACGTTTGCATTACAATTTCCAGAGCTGTAAAACACCTCAAAGACAATGAAAGGTTGAAAGAAAACAACACAAAACAAGAACTGAGCTGGCCTTTTGCAACATTTCACCCATAGAGTGATGGATGAAAGCAGGTGTCAGGGCCCAGAAGCAGGAAACGCCCACGCCCCAGCCATCCCTAATGCCACCTCCCTTGGACGGCGCCTTTCCGCCTTTCTGTGCTTCCCTCCACCTCCCCCAGCTGGGGGTCCTCCCACAGTGGGGCCTCTAGGTCTTCTGATTGTGACCCACAGTGATATTAACAGCCAAAACTCATATTTACATCTGCTTTGGAATGGAATAGCTCCTCTGTCTAGACTGGAGGGAAAAAGCTGCATTAAAATGTCCTAAAAGGAGGGGTCCTCGAATGCTGAGTGGCTGACAGCGAGGGTACAGGTAGACAGGGGAGAAGAGAGCCCTGCGGCACTTGGGGCTAGCCCCTCACAACTGGCACTGGCCCACGGAGGATCTGCTTAGCTTAAGAAAGAGGGCGCACTCTACAGTCCTACTGGAAAGGGGCATCCCCAGGCTGCTTAGACCCCCAAGGGCTCCTTACCGAGTGGGTGCTATTGGAAAGTTTCAACCCTTGCCACAAACTGCACCTGACAGAGGACAGAGAAGGCAAGAGGAAGGCAAGAGTGTGGAGGAGGTTCCCAGTGGAAAACTCCATGGAAAGTAAACCTCGGGATGTCTCAATGCCAGGTAGAGCCCAACTAGCTCATTGGGAAATTCAATCGTGACTTCAAATCCTCTGGAAATCCGACCTCTGCTCTTGGGAAACAACTTCTGGTGTCTTTCTCTGCTTTCCTTTTACGAAAGCCAAGTTCTACCTGCAAAACGGAGTTTGCGGTGCAGATCCACGGTGTTTATCTCTGGAAAAACAGTCCATGCAGACTGGCCAAGACCCACATCAGCAGGGGACTGCTCCCACGTCTAGCCTGAACTAGCAATAACCTTTAACGGGCCGGCTGGCATCTCAGTCGGCCGAAGCTGCTGGAACAGAGGGCCGTAACGGGCTGGCTTACAAAAAACAGAAATTTATTTCTCACCCTTCCAGAGCCTGGAGCAGCATGGTCAGATAGAAAAGAGAACACGTCTAGGATCCTTTATAAGGCCACCAATCCCATCACAAGGGCTCCATCCCCATGACCTCATGGCCTCCCAAAGGCCCCACCTCCAAAGGCCATCGCGCTGGGGATGGGGCCAGGGTTTCAACACGGGAATCTGAGGGGGACACAGACACTGGGTCCGCTGCAGCTCGCCAACTCCCACCCGTCCCACCCACGTGCCAGGTATCTTTCTAGACATATTTGGCTTGATTATTTTCCTGCCTAAAATGTTCTGGCCTCCAGTCCCCTACAGGCTAAGGCCCAGGATGTGCAAGGCATGCCCACCAGACTGCTCACCGCCCCAGCCTCCCCTCTTCACTTCCCGACCCCCACCGTGTGCTCCAACACCACCAACTCTCGGTAGTTCTCTGTCCATACTGGGCCATTTCTTCACGCTGCTTCCACACTGGACAGTAGGGCTCACATCCTTTCCCTGACGAACTTACTAACTTATCCCTGGGGAGATTCCTTTCGGAATCCTCTGTCCCCCTCCTCCGAAATCACCCCCACACACAAGCTCTGCTCCAGCATGGCCTTCTCCCCGTTACTGCACCACTCCTGTTCCTATGTCTGCCCTCCCTTCCACTAAACCGTGGGCCCCCTGAGAACAGGAATGGTCTCTCATACTAAGTTGAATAGTGGATAGTGTCCCCCTCCAAAATCATGCACACCTGTACCGATCAATATGACCTTATTTGGAAATAAGTTCTTTGCAGACGTAATGAGTGCAGATGAGGTCATACTGGAATAGGATGGGCCCTAAATCCAATATGACCGGCATCCTTTTAAGAAAAAGGAAATCTGGAGGCAGAGACATACAGGAGAGAAGGCCATGTGGAGACAGGGACAGACTGGGGAGGTGACTTTACAAGCCAACAAACCAAGGATTGCTGGTCACCACCAAAAGCTAGGAGAGAGGCATGTCACGGATTCTTCGCTCGAACCTGCGAGGGAGCATGACTCTTCTGTCACCCTGATTGGGAGCCTCCGGCCTTCAGAACTGTGAGAGAATAAATGTCCGTTGTTTTAAGCCACGGAGTTTGTGATACTTAGTTACTACTGCCCTAGGGAGCTAAGAGACATTTTGGTATGAGGGAGTGGTGTGCCGCTAGGACCAATACCTAAAAATGTGGAAGTGGCTCTGGAATTGGGTAGAGGCTGGAAGAATGTTGAGGCTTAAGGTAAAAAAAAAAATCTAGACTGGCCGGAAGAGGTGGTTGGTAGAACTATGGACGTTAAAGGTACTTACTGGTCAGATGTCAGATGTCAAAAAGAAAGAAGGAACACATTACTGGGCACTGAAGAAAGACGACCCTTGTTATAAAGAAATCTTTGTCCAATTGGGTTCTACCGTTGGATGGAAAAGCAGAACTTGGATGGTTAGTGGAGAGATTTTCAAACAGAGTGTGGAGCCCCGGCCTGGTTTCTTCTCGCCACTTATAGGCAAATGTAAAAGGAAAGAGATAAATGGAAGAGTGAATTGTTAAGCAAAAAGGAACCAGCATTTGATGTGGAAATTTCTCAGCCTATCTAAGCAGTGTGCTCTGGAGATAGGGCCAAGGGTGTGACTAGACAACTTTTGCTAAAGACTTGAGGCATGTGACCTACAGATTCAATCAACCACCTCAGCAGAAGTCCAGGAATTGAGGTGTGATTATCTAGAAAGGACCTGTGGAGACCCCTCAGGGCTAATGGTATGGATCCTTTTGACATACATAGGAGACCCACGAGATTTTAAGGAATTTTATATCACTAGAAATGCTAAAAGTCTAGACCAAAAGGAATAAGGATGGAACAAAATGAAGGAAGAATGACCTGGAAGGCAGAGTCACAGATCCACAGGCCAGAAGAGGAAAGTCAATCCTGAGGACCCACAGCAAGGAACAAGCCACAGAGAATTAGTCTCGGGCCTTGAAACTTAATGAAATTCTCCTTGCTAGATGGCAAATTTGCTTTAAACCAGTAACCACCACGACCTCCCCATACCTTCCATTTACGCTCCTTCAGAATGGGAATGTCTGTCTTATGCCTGGCCCACCATTGGACTTTGGACATAGATAACTTGTGTTCTAGTCTCCACAGATAGGTGGAGGGCAAGTCTGCCCTGGGAAGGCTCATCCTCAGAGTCCCATCCATGCCCAATGTAAATGACTTACATGATGAGCTCTAGAACTTTTTTGAATTGATAATATTTAGATGGGATTTTAGAGTTAATGCTATGATAGTTAAGACTTTTGAGGATGTTGGGGCGCCTGGGTGGCTCCGTGGGATAAAGTCTCTGCGTTTGGCTCAGGTCGTGATCTCAGGGTCCTGGGATCGAGCCCCACATCGGGCTCTCCGCTCAGCAGGGAGCCTGCTTCCCCCTCTCTCTCTGCCTGCCTCTCTGCCTACTTGTGATCTCTCTGTCAAATAAATAAATAAAATCTTAAAAAAAAAAAAAAGACTTTTGAGGATGTTGAGATCGGGTGAATGTATTTTGCATAGGAGACAGATACGAATCGGGGAGACCACAGCGTGGAATGTATTGGATTGAATATTGTCCCCCCTCCTCCAGAATTCTGCCTAGAACCTGTGAATGTGAATTTTATTTGGAAATAAAGTCTTTGCAGTGGTAACGTGTTAAGATGATCTTATACTGGATTAGGTAGACCCTAAATCCGATATGACTGGTGTACTTTTAAGGAGGAAATCTGGAAATAGAGACACACAGGACAGAATGTCATGTGAAGCCAGAGCAGATTGGAATGATGACTCTGCAAGCCAAGGAACACCAATGACTTCCAGAAGGCACCAGAAGCTAAGAGAGTATCATGGAACCAATTCTTCTCTAGAACATCAGAGAGAGCATGACCCTGCCATCACCTTGATTTTGGGCTCCTGGCTTCCAGAACTGTGCCAGAAGGAATTTCGGTTGCATTGGGCCACCCAGCTTGCGGTGCTGTGTTACTGCAGCCCTAAGAAACGAACGGCTCTCCTGTCAGAGCCGTGGCCCTCACTATTATCACCAAAGCTCCAGGGTCCAGGGCTCCCCTCGAGGCTGGGACCTGTATGCAGACTGACCCTCAGCCGCAGAACCTGCCTGCCATTCCCATCTTTTTAGCCCTCATGGAGGGACCTTAAGTAGAGGATGAGTTGGTATTAGCCAGGCAAGAAGGGGGAACAGTGTTCTGGTAGAGGGAACAGTGCCTGCAAAGAGCCAGTTGTGATAGGGAACATTTCTCAGAGGAGGATTATCAGTAAAAGGAAGAGAGTGGAAGGAGATGGAACCACATGAAAGAAACCAGATTAGATCAGCAAGGGCCTCATAGACAGACGAAGGGGACTGAATGAAGTTCATCCTCTGGGACAAAAGAAAGCCATTGGTAATGCTCTAGGATACAGAGAATATATACATAAAAACTCCTCCATATATAAATATCAATGTAAACCTTTACAGCTCAGCAATAAAAAGACATAAAGTCCAATTTTAAAACGGGCAAGGGACTTGAATAAACAAAGAAGAAATATAAATGGCCAATAAGTACATGAAAAGATACTCAACATTATTAGCCATCAGGGAAATGCAAATCAAAAGCACAATAAGACACCACTTTACACCCACTAGGATGGTAGAGTCCCCATATGACTCAGCAACTCCACTCCTACATATATGCCTCAGAGAACTGAAAATATACGTCCACATATAACTTGTACGCTAATATTCATAGCAGCATTACTCATAATAGTCAAAGAATGGAAACAACCCAAATGTCCCTCAATTGATGAATAGATAAACCAAATATGGTTTATCCGTACCATGCCTATTTTATTTTATTCAGCCATAAAAAGGAATGAAGTTCTGATTCATGCTACAGTACAGATGAACCTTGAAAATAGGAAAAGTGAAAGAACTCACATAAAAGGCCATGTATTATAGGGCTGCCTATAGATGAAATGCAGAATTCGCCCAGAATAGGCAAATCTACAGAAACAGATTGTTGGCTAGTGGTGGCCAAGGACTAGGGGTGTTGAGGGACTAAAGAGGTGATTTCAAATGGGCTCCTGGTCTCTTTTTGGGGCGATGAACACGTTCTAAAAGTGATTCTGCTGATAGCTCCCCAATTCTGTGACAACACAAAACACACTGAATTGTATACTTTAAAATGGTGAGTTTTATGGTTTGTGAATTATATGTCAATAAAAACAAAAAGTAAGCCACTGAACAGTTTTAAGCTGGAAAGTGATGTGGTTGGTCTGCATTTTAGAAGGAATGTGCTCTGGGCCCTGGGTGGAAAACAGGCTGGAGGCAGAGAAACCCTGATGGTTACAGCCTTGGCGAGAGATCATGCCACCCAAAGGAAGTGGCAGTGGGGGGGGGCAGAAAAGGTCCAATCAAGCAGCATACAGGATGGGGGCGCCTGAGTGGCTCAGTCAGTTAAGTGTCTGACTCGATTTCGGCTCAGGTCATGATCTCGGGGTCATGAGATCGAGCCCTGTATGGAGATCCATGCTGGGCATGAAGCCTGCTTGGGATTCTCCCTCTACCTCTCCCAAATCCCCCCTTCCCCCAGCTTGCATATACCCACCCACTCATGAGCTTTCTCTCTATCTCTATCAGAAAGGAAGGAAGGGAGGAAGGGAGGGAGGGAAGGAGGAAGGAAGGAGAGAGAGGGAAAGAGGCATGTAGGATGGAGGAAACAGGTCTAAACATACGCACTCCTAAGTGAGGTGTGCAGAAACATCACTCTCTTTACCTCTCTATAACTGAACTTTGTTTTGTGGTGGTTTTTAAAAATATCCTCAGGGCACCTGGGTGGCGCAGTCGGTTAAGCCTCTGACTTAATTTCAGCTCAGGTCATGATCTCAGGGTCCTGGGATGGAGCCTTGCCTCAGGCTCTGCGCTCAGTGGGAAGTGTGCTTGAGATTCTCTCTCTCCCTCTGCCCCTCACCCCTGCTCATGCTCACTCTCTCTCTCTCTCTCTCTCTCTCTGGAATAAATAAATCTTCAAGAAAAGCAAAGATCCTCAAAATGTAGACCAAACTTAGTGACTTACTTCTAACTAATAGAATGTTAGTTACATTCAATAGAAAGATGTGTACGTAACTTTCAAAGCTAGATGATAAGCGATACATCTGTCTGTCTGTCTGTCTCTGTCCCTCCCAACTGCTCGCTCTGGGCAAAGCCCACTGCCGTGCCATGAGGATACCCAAGCGTGCGCATGATGACTGCACATGGAAAGGAATGAGCCCTCCATCAACAGCCAGCACCAACTCACCAGCCATGTGAGCTCACCACCCCGGAAGCAGAGCCTCAGACCCAGGGAGGTCCTCGGGTAACCCCAGCCGCCGGGTTTTCCAGCTGTGGCCGCAGTCATCCCTGAGCAGAGAAAAGCGGCATCTGCTTGACTTCCCTGGATTCCTGACCCACAGAAACTGTGAAGGATAACGAAGCCCTTGACATGCGGGCCACTCCTTGTTGAGCTCACATCACACAGCGGCAGAGAGCTAACATAGCTCCGAAGCCCTAGTTCTACTGACGGCAGAGGACATTTCCTCTTGCCAAGTAAAGGTGATCGAGTCACTTCCCTTTTAAAAGTCAAATCTCTTTGGGGTCAACAGGCAATTGGTTCCGGACTCAAACTCGAAGTTCAAACTCCCTACCAGGGCTTCTGGCGTCTTCTACCCTTGCTCCTCCCCAGGATGCCCTGGTCAACATAACCCTGAGGGCTAGCTCGCTCTCCGTGGGCCTTGGGTAGTGGTTTCAACCTTTGCTGCATCAGCCACTGAAGTGGCTGTGGGGGGGATGCCCCGTGATTCCTGGGGTGCTCCTCTCCTGCTAGGCCTGACTTCTCCCACCAGCCCTCCTCCTGCAGGCTGGGGGCCACTGTGGATTTCCTGGATGCCAGCCACACGCCGGGAACCCGAAGGGGAAGCAGCAGGAGGCTACTGTAAGAGGCGGGATCTCAAGCCCTCTCAGTCCAGAAGATACCCTTCTGCTCTGCCTTGTTGATCCCCTGCAGGTGCAGAATGTTCTGGAGTTCCGGGGGAGCGGGGGAGGGATGGAGGGCACAGATTGCCTTGGGCGGGGCAGACTCGCCCCGTGGTCTCTATCACCCACTGGCATTCTGGTCCCTAAGTGAAAGTGGGGGGCAGGGGGACAGGAGAGAGGCTCCACTGCTCCTTCTAAACTCTGGCTGTCTGCCTCTCTGGGCTCCACAACTTCCTGGGAAGGAGCACCTCCCTGTGTGTTGGGTGACTACCCTCAAGTCCTTGCCCTGGGGTTATAACTATGTCTTCATTCACACATTTGTTTAGTCCTTACTTCCAGTCGCCCCTTGATCACTACTCTGTGCCAACCATTTGCTTGATGCCAGAGACACTAAAAAAAACCCACTACTTGTGGAGTAAGCCATTAAGAGGGACCAACTTGCCCAAATAATGATAGTAAAGTCTTGCAAATAAAGCACAAAGATCAACGTGTGCACAGGCTTGGTCACAGCAGGGAAGAGGCAATGATCACCTCCCCCGGGAAGCCTCAGGACGAGGGAGGTTAGGTCTCCCCAAGCCCACAAAGTGTCAACAGAGCTTCCCCTGGAGAAGGGCATCCAAAAGGACCTGGACCAGAGTAGCAACAGTGAACAGAGAAGTCACAAGACTGATTTAAAGAGAGAGAGGCGCTATTCCAGGGCATAGCAGGAGGTGATTCACAGGAGCGCATCTGTAACCTGGGGACAATCCTAATAGCCCTTTATGAGGTTGTTGAGCGTATTAAATGAGATATATCAAACACTCAGCCCGGTGCCTCATCCACAGTAAGCTACTGTGTAAGCACAATGTTAACTATTATCACTCATTAAATCTTCAATCTAATGTCAGAAGCGCCAAATGAGAATAAAGCTTCGGTCCTATAGATGTTTGCACATGGAGAAAGGTTAATCTGGTGCATAAGCACCTACTACCTCCCTAAACACTCTATGGTTAAGTTTTAAAAATTCAGTCATCAGCTAAGCCTTCTTGGAATTTAAAGCTAAACCGTTCCTCTCTTAAGCTCTAGATCGTGCCAATCAAAATCATTTTGCTCATAGACTATTGTATCTGCATCTACCTCTAGTCGAAAAATCCATCCCACAACCCAATTGACTTCTTTGTTCTAGGCTTCAGCTGCTCTCCCTGGAGGCATGGGTGCCACTGACACAGTGGGTGCAGGGCGCCCTGCCTCACATGTCAGCTTAATATCTCAAAAACATTATTCAGCCTCGTAGGGTCCCGGCAGGATTTAGGGATGAGGCTTGAGGGATGGGGCATGAGAGGAGTATTAGATCCAAAGGGCTTGATTTATAGAAAGGTTTGTCTTTGGGGGGAGTTTTTTGTTCCTCCTAGGAGAAAATAAGCCAGTCTGCTAAATTATTCCACTTGGTGGGAAATAGGATGCCGCGTATGGACGGAGCGCCTACGCTCTGACTGCTTTGTTCGAAAGGGTTCTCCCAAACACTGCAACGGTTTTGCTTTTGTGACTTCCGCCTAAAGCACCTGTGGGGACCTCACCTGAGGGATGGAGTTTAGAGCGGTCCAGGCTCTTGGGAGCCTACAGTGTGATTTGGAATTTAGAAACGTGAGCCCATACTAGCCCGATCCTTGGACACTAGCAGGATTCTTAGCATTCAAGTAAATGGAGTCCGCTCGTTGTATGTCTATTCCTATCCACCATCTTTTCAAAAAATGCAGTTAAAATAGGAAAAATAGCAGCCTGGCTTTGCCCATGTTCAGAGAACCAAAGAAAAGATGTAACTTCAGTCTGAGCTGAAGTTAAAAGAGAAGAGCTGTCCCTTCCCTCTGAGGGGCAGGTCCCCAGGCGGATGGGAAACCCCGGGGGAAGTGGGCGCCCGGGTGGCTCAGTGGGTTAAAGCCTCTGCCTTCAGCTCGGGTCATGATCTCGGGGTCCTGGGATAGAGCCCCGCATCGGGCTCTCTGCTCAGCAGGGAGCCTGCTTCCCCCCCCACACACACACTCTCTGCCTGCCTCTCTGCCTACTTGTTATCTCTCTTTCTGTGTCAAATAAATAAATAAAATCTTTTTTAAAAAAAGAAAGAAAGAAAGAAACAAACAAACAAACCCGGGGCAGGAGCCTTGGCTGCTGGGGAGGCCTCCGGGGTGGGGAGAGGCTGGCTTCCTGATTCTCGTGCTTTCCCCTGTTCTAATCGCAGCTCCCTTCTCGCCCTGGGGGACCCATGAGAGCCCCCTCCTTGCCCCTCCCTTTTTTAAAGGGTGGGGAGAACAGACGGAGAGAGAGAATCTCAAGCAGACCCCACACTGAGCACAGAGCCCCAGGCGGGACTTGATCCCGGGACCCTGAGATCGTGACCTGGGCCAAAATCAAGAGTCAGATGCTTACCCGACTGAGCCCCAGGCGCCCCCCCTCCTTGCCCTTCTAACACCTCCCTGTCACTTGAGCTGGTCCGAGAGGCTTTCTTTCTGTTGGTTGCAAGTCACCATCCCTGACTAGAAGAAGGTCTTAGCCCAAAGGCATGATTCGAAGAGTAAGAATTCTGGGCAGAGAGGGGGGAAGATGCTCATGATGCTTATCTTCCTCACAGCAGGCCATTCGCTCCTTTGTTCATTCCACAAATATCTATTAGGTGCTTACTGTGTGCCAGGCACGAGGCATAAGGGCGAATAAAGACACAGCCCCTGCCCTGTGGAGACAGATGGGTAAGTGGGCCGTGTGAGTGTTACAGGGACATCAGCAAGAGCCCCAACTCTGGAATTCCCTCCTCCAAGACACCCCGTTAAAATTAACTCCACCAATTAAAGGCGTCGTTAGAAGACAATGCTGCCTGTCTTCCTCTTTATTTTTAATTACAGGGCCTGGCCTAAAGTTGTCAAACCATTTATAATTAGAGCAGAGCTCAGAGCAGGAGGCTGGGAGAGGGACGGGAAGAAGGGATGAGGGAGACAGGGGCTCCTGCCCAGCCCCTCCCGGTCCTCTGCCTCCAGTGCTGCCCCGCTAATGGACTGGGTGGCTGGGAAGCACTCTCCACTCGCGGGCCCCCCTGCTTCCCAGCGCACACCCTGATTATAGTCATTAGGGAGTCACCGGGAGCGACAGGAAAACAGGCGGCTGGTACCGCGGTGGCCAGGAAGGGGGAGGCGGCAGCAGCTGAGACAGGGCCAGCTCAGGCTGGAGAGCAGAGCCTGGAGAAAGAGCAGGGGGCGAGGCTCCTCTCCTGCCCTCTCCCTGCAGGGAGGCATCCATCTTGCCCTAAAACAGCCCGCAGTTGGCACGGCCAGTGGCGCTCGAGGACGGGGAGGAGAGGCAGCCAGCCCGGTGCAGGGGGCTCTGCAGACAAAGGGGCACCCCTCCATCTGCCCCCCAGGCGCCAGCTCAGCTTCCCTGCACCCCACAACCACAGAGAAGTGCAGGGCAGACTCCCGGCACTCGGTCAGCTGCTAGGAAAGGATGTGGGAGGGCAAAGGCCTAGAGCTGGCTGTCCACTGACCTGGTGGGACCTGGGCTCTCATCTTTGCCTTCTGCTCAGACCCAGGGGGACAGAGCTCCTCCTCTTCCTGTCATACCGGGAAGCTCATGTGACAAACAGGGAGGGTGGTTCAGAGGTGGTCCAGACCCCCGAGTTCCCAGCCCCCCACTGTCGTCTACCTGGGCCAAAGGGGGGTAGGTGGGGAGGCCAAGCAGCTGTGAAGTGCCCAGCACCATGGTTTCCCGCCATCCAACACGTCCCCCACCTGGGACCACTTCCAAAGCAGGGACCAGAGCAATCAGGAAACAACCAACCAGCCTCCTCTCTCCATCACCCACCCTGACCTGCCGTGGTCAGTGACAGGGTCTTGACTGAGTTCTATGTTCCTGGAAAACAGCAAGTGTACAGAAATCCCCCACCTTTTCGGGTTCCCAGAAAAGGCTCACTGCAGAAAAGCGCGCTTCCCCGTCTGACTTAGCTCAGACTCAAAGACGCCCCCTTGTTTACCTAGGACAGCGCGAGACACAACTCCTGCAAACTGCCTCTTTCTGCCTCATAAGTGGTCAGCCAAACCGTTTGTCCCCACTGGCCAATGTGGACAAAACGCCTGTTTTGACCTGACCAGGCCCACAGCTCTCCCCCTGACCTTGACCCCCTGCCCACCCCCCACGGCCGGAGTCGTTATCAGCACCTGGAAAGAACCCCTCTGTTCAACCACCTCTCCCAGGAACTGGCTGACCTCAGAGAAGAACCTTCCCATCCAGACCACCTGCCGTCCCATCCTTCCTCTGGTTCTTCTCACCTTGTTTACTTTCCTCTATTAAAAAACAAAAAGTCCTTTCTGTCTGCCCCTTGAGATGCTGAGGTCCCTTCTACGGCAGTTGTCTTTTCAAATAAAGTCTTTCCTCGATGCAGCCACATTTGTTCTTTATTTGGTAACAGCCCAGGAAAAAGACCCTGCCCCCTTTCGGAGGCCATGTGTCCCCAGTGATCTCCAGGGACTCACACGCCTAAGCCCCACTGCAAGGAGCCCGGCTGATGGTTAATGGGTGGGACCTCCCCTCTCTCGGCTCCCAGCTCGTCTCCAGACACGCCCCTGTCAAGGCTTACTGCTTCGCACAAAAGCAAGCGTACCGTGAACATCACTTACGAGCCACGCTCTGTGCTGAGTGTTTCCCAGGCAGTTTCTCAACCCTCGTGGGCTGGGCACGTCCCCAGCTATGGAAATTCACGCTCGGAGAGACGCGGAGCCGATCCGGACGGCACAGGAGTGGGGACAGGAAGACGGCACAGCCGAAGGATGGCAGCTTCGTGGGTCTACCCCACGGGCCTTAAAATATCGTTTTCTTCTTGCCTCGCAGGTTCATTCTGAGGATTAAATAGCTCTCTATACCCGCAGGCGCTTGGAATAACAATGTCTGGCGCACGGCAGGTGCGACGTAAGTGGGAGCTATTGTGATTTCTAGTACTACTACGGTGACAACGGCACGTGCCACGAAGTCAAGCAGGTTGTGGAGTGCCGCGGTAAGTCACTGGCCCGCAGAACTTACTTCTACAAAATCACACCATTTATTTACTATGCTCCTTGTTTATGGGCTCTGCAAAGAGAATGCAAACACCCCGAGGACAGGGACCCCAGCGTGGCTCCCTCCCTGCTGCACCTTCGCCAAAGGCCTAAAATGGGTCCAGAACACAGTCAACGTTGTGGAATGGATGAAGGAACGGAGGAAGGCCAGGGCTCAGGCTCCCTAGCCTTGGTGCTCTCAGGCAGACTTCTTCTGGTCTAAGACCTGCAGCCCCTTTTTAAAGGCAGCCTAACTAGTTCCTGACGCAGAAGGTAAACAAAACAAAACAAAACAAAAAAACCCAGTCTCTCCAGCCGCATCAGTAACAATCCCTTTCCCGAGACACCGAATTGGTGGGTTCTGGAAATTCGTCACACACCTTGTCCGGTTTGAAGCACTATAAGTGTTTTTATCATCTCCAGTTTACACGAGAAAATGGGGTCCAGAGAGGGAAGCCCGCCTATCTGTCTCTCCCTCCTCCAACCCCTTCCTCCCCCCACCGGTACCCTCCCCCCCCAGACCCCACTCCCCACCTGCCCTCCAGACCCGGCTCCACTCCACCCCCATCCCCCATCCCCCACCACCCCTGTCCTCAACCCCCGCCACGCCCACCCAGTCCTCAGTGTCAGACAGGGAGCCTCTGAACAGGGAGCCTGGCGTCTTCCCTTTCTGCTCTGCTAATTATCCTTTTGACTCGCACTGGCATATTTTTGCCACGCGATCTGCCGGTTTATTTTTATCCACCTCTCTATAATGGTATCGGGGCCGTTACTCAGGGAAGCTCCCGGCTCTGAGCTGCTCCCCAATTTACAATTGCAATTATGATCTCCGACAGAAACACATGCAGCTGGTGTCAATTTTAAGCAATATTTTGATCATAATAATTAAAAAAGTAACTTATGGCATGCACGCCTTGGATAAACTAATGTTATTCCAAGGCTCTGTTAAAAGGCATGTAAGGGAGAAAGAAATGAAAACGGAGATGGTGCTCGGAGATCTCTGGGCGGCCTGGGAGTCCGGCTCCGGCAGCCACTGGCCTGGGGGCTCCTGAATTAACTTGAACACTGAGTTTAATATCTGTGTGTCCTTCAAGTTGAACGCTGCGTGTCCCCACCCCTCCCCCGACACATGTGAAATTGATGGCTATTAAGGTATTTGGATATAAACAAGCACATTTTCTTGTCACTGTTCCCTGGGCAGGTGACAGGCAGCTGAAAGGATGTCCTCCTCTCTCTCTAACTTGCTGTTCTAGACCCAAATGAGAGCAGGACCTGACGGCTTGGGGGAGGGGATGGAAAATGGCCCAAATGCCTGATGTGCCTCCTTCCTAGCACATACGGAATGCACACAACACACCTGGACCCACGTACTCATTCATCCCCAGGCACCATTACGCGCACACGCGCGCGTGCACGCACACACACACACACACACACGTCTACCTGCCCAACACACGAGATTCATACCCACACCCCCCCACACACACACCTCCATCCACAAACCCACACAACTTACACACACGTTTATATAAATCTGCTCTCTCACAAGTGACTCCCAATCACAAAACAGATATCCCACACTTTCATCGACATACAAACACATGCGTGTACACATGAACACACACACCTACACACGCACATCGAGTGACAGGCACCACATACACAACTATCTGTCCACAGACACGCGGCTCACGATCACAAACGAGGCCCGCACACAGAGCCATAAGACGACACTCACAAACGTGCGTGCATGCGTGCACACTCTCCGCTCTACCCAGGCAGCCCCACACCCCAAAGCTGTCCAAGCTGCGAGGCAGTATCAGGGGCTGATCAGCATCTGAGGAATGGTTGGCCCCACAGAGGAAAACGTACGGACCCACAAACCTTCGTACACCAGTCCAACGATTTATAGCCTTTCTGAACCCCGGCCAGGGTCTCCGGCTTATGTCCCCTCTTCTGGGGGGTCCCAGGCGGTCCTGTTCCTGCCCTCACTAGGCTGAGTGCACAGAAGGTTGCGGGTGGAGGAGGGGATGGAAAATTCCACTGTCCGTCAAGAACAGTTTACTTTTCCTTGTTTGTGTGATGAGCATCACTACTTTGGGTAAAAAAGAAATCTATCTTTTTAATACTAAAAAGATGTGGGGTTTTTGGTTTTGTTTTGTTTTTAAGATTTTATTTATTTATTTATTTATTTGAGAGAGCAGGCATGGGGCAGGGAGGGGCAGACGGAGAGGGACAGACTTCCTGTTGAGCAGGGAGCCCGATACGGGGCTCATGACCTTAGCTGAGGGCAGATACTTAACTGACGCTCCTCGGCACCCCTAAAAAGATGTTCTAGTAAGAGAACTCCTGCTCCTGTCCCCCACAAGGCCTTGGACACGGCAGAGTTGAGCTTCCAGGTCTCAGGGTCAGATGCTTGGCTTCAAAGCCCGCCTCTGCCACCCACTGATGGGGACACCTCATTTGTCTGTGGTTTTGTCACTAACGTCGTCTTAAAGCCTGAGCTTCCTCTCCCGCAGAACAGTCACTTCCTTCTCTTGTCGGCTGGCCCCCCTTCTCCTCCTCTGCCTCTCCTGCATCCCCTCCAGCAGTACCCAGGCCTCTGGACCCTCCCTGCCTGTCCCTCCACAAGCCTCCTTCAGAGGCAACTGCCCCTCCTATCACCTACTAGGGTGGGCTGGGGCGAAGCTACAGAACTGGGGGGTAAAAGATGCGTTTTGATTATGAGCTCATGGAGTAAGTGATCTAACCTCTTGGGAGCCTCAGTTTCCCCACTGGTGAAATGAGGAGCACGGTGCCTGCCTTCCCCACGGGGCAATGCTGAAAGGGGCCAGGTCTGAGAACGGACTCTGAGTGCAAAGCCTACATGTCGGTTGTCATGGTGGGCTTTGTCTCATCACCTGGGAGATCTCCAGAGCTGCAGCAGCCCCCGCTAGGGTCAGTCCCTCGCTCTGCCACCACACCGCAACCCTTCCCAGTTCCCACTGCTCCTCTCCTGCTGTTTGTTTCTCCCCAGGACTCCATTCTCTGACTCCCAGAGTCTTCCCCTCGGCTCCCCCCTCCATCCCTTCACCACCACTGTCTTCTCCTTCAACTTTCAAAGCTTCTTTCCCCTCCCCCCTGCTCCCATCTCCCCGGCCATCACCCAAGCCTTCCACTGCTTTTCTGAAAAGTCACTGGCTGGGTCCCTGCCTCCAACCTCTCCTACGGCTTTGTCCTGCTCTTGGCGGGGACAGTGTACCTTCTTCACGCACACCAAACGCAAAATCCAGTCGCTCCAGCCCCCCGGACTGTATGGTAAAGTCCAGATCCCTCTGTGTGGTTTTTAGTCTCCCCAACAATCCACCTTATTTTCCACCTGTGAGCAAAGTACAGGTGGGTGGGCATTTCACCCAATCAGAGCAAAGAACCTACGAAACACGCCTGCACTGAGACCTGAGCCTTTGCTCTGGCCATTCTCTCCTTACCAAAAGTCTTCCTGCTTCTCCCCCGGCCCCAAACCTATAGAACTCTTCTCCCAGTTCAATACTCCGCTGGAGGAACCCCCTCCCACAGGCTTGTCTGGCCTCTCCAACCCACAGAAATCCTGGCCTGGGGTTTTCCCTTTGAAACATGTTTACTATGAAAGGTTACAGACATACAAAAATGTATAATAATGTAACAAATTGTATGCACTCAATTTTTTTTTTAGCTCTACGGTTTTGTCAATGCTATAATGTACATAATTGAAAGAGTTACATACTTCTACCAGGTTCAATATTGAAAAAAAAAACATAACACAACAGCAATCCCCTGCTCCCTGACCAGCAAGGCACCACTCCCTAGAGGCAATTACTTTCACTGCTTTTAGTTGATTCTTTCGATATTTACCTCCACATGTCTTTAAAATGTGCTTATATTGCTACTTCTTTGTTTTTCCATTTGGGGCATTATATATTGACTTTCCACTACGTAGAACAAGGATCTGGCTTCCCTCCCTCCTCCCCCCCCCCCACCCCACACACACACTCCTCACCCTCCCCATCCTGACTATGTGTTTATATTGTAATTTCTGTTAGATCACAAGGTCCATGATTGGGACAGTAAGGATGCTATCTGAGGCCTGATCCTCTGCAGGAAATTTACAGACTCTCTTCCCGGTGTCCTGAAGGTCCACAATGTTGTACCTTTGTGGTGGCTATGTTCCCACTATCGGCCACTTGGTGGGCCTTTTCAGTAGGGAAACTTGAATCCTTCCTTCCTGGAGCGGCTCCTTTCTCTTACCAGAAACCCTTTGATTCATGTGGAGGACACCCTGAATTACACCTTCAATTTTTTTTCCCTTTTTTTTTTTTAAGACTATTTTTAAATCATCTCTGCACCCAACAGGGGACTCAAACCCACGACCCCAAGATCAAGAGTCGCAAACTCCACTGACAGCCAGCCAGGTGCCGCTTCAATTTTATCTTTCCTATTTTCTCTGCCTTTGTCTTCTTTGTTCTATTTTCTGGGATACTTTTTAGACTTTATCCTCTTCTGCGTCTGTTGAATTTTTCATTTCTGCTATCGTATTTCTAATTTACACGAACTCTTTTTTTGTCCTTCTTTATAGCATCCATTTCTTATTTCCTGTAATTATCTTCACTTATCTCGAGAAGGATACTCGTGGTAAGTCTTCTGCTGTTTTTCTCTTCCTGCATAGCACGTCTTTCTGCTGAGTTGCTTCTTTCTGTTTGCCTCGGCCCCTATCTGTCACGTTGGCCACTTTCCTCATATAAATCGCAATCCTTGGTTGTCAGCAACAATATGAGAGTAGAGCACCAAATGCTGATTGGGAGATCTTAGTAGGTGAATGGGACTTGCTGACAGATTCATGCAGGTGACTGGCTGCTCAGCTGGGGAACCCGGACATCTGTACCTGTAAGTCCTCCCTCTTGAGCTGGTGGGATTTTCAGAGCCCTCGCCACCCACGTTCTAGGAAGGGGGTGCGGAGTTCTCGGCGCCCTGTGCACAGCAGCTCATTTCACAGCCCACCTTTTCTCGACACGGTGTCTGTCTTCAACCTGGTACCCCAGTCCAAGAGCCTCTATTTCACCATTTCTGGGAACAAAGCCCAGTTTTCTGCTGGCTTGGGGAAGCAACTATCCACCTGCACAAATTCAGGGAGGGGACCCAGAGATCAAAGTTCTTCATTTTCAAGCAAGATTCCTTATTGAGCTCCCTCCCTTGCTCCATTTCCAGTGACACCTGAGACTGTGGAGGGGTCGGGGGGGGTGGATTTTCAGCTCCGTCCCCCTCGGAGGTTCCAGTCCACTAGACGCTCTCATCCTTGCGATCTAGTTTCCGTACTTCTGTTGCTGATTTCGCCCCGCCCACTCTTTCCATCCTCGTGGGTTTCTGACTTTTCAAAAATCCCTTTACGGTCACTTTGGTAAGGTTTTCAAGAAAAGCAAATTAATTGTGTATGTTCAGCTCACTATCTTTATTTAGAAGTCTCCACCTGGGGGCGCCTGGGTGGCTCAGTGGGTTAAAGCCTCTGCCTTCGGCTCAGGTCATGATCTCAGGGTCCTGGAATCGAGCCCCACATCGGGCTCTCTGCTCGGCGGGGAGCCTGCTTCCCCCTCTCTCTCTACCTGCCTCTCTGCCTGCTTGTGATCTCTGTGTGTGTGTGTGTCAAATAAATACAATCTTTAAAAAAAGAGAGAGAGAGAGACAAGTTTCCACCTGCCTATCTGCTTTGAACGGATGGGCCCACGGTTCTTAATAAAATCCCCTTATTGCCATTTTCATGGGGTTTGAGGAAATACAAACCAATGGATGGCTTCAACTTGCCATCTTTAACTGGAACTGCGTTGTTCTTTATTGAACTTCTTTCTAGATATAAATGGCTTTCGCTCCACTAACTGTGAGCTTAAGAGATTCCCTTTTCTCCCCCTGCTTTTTTTTTTTTTAGGCTTTTTTTGCCTAAAAAAAAAAAAAAAAAACAACCCAGCAAACAGCACAACGGCTGGATATGGTAGGAGCTTCGAAGGGTTTCTCACTGGGCCTGGGACTTCCTGCTATTTACTCTAGCTTCTCTAGCCCTGACAAATGGGCGTCAACAAATAAATATTTACCAAACGTTTACTCTTCACCTGATAATTCTCCAGGTCCCAGGGGTACAGCAGAGCTCACACCTGAGTCCCTGCTCACATGGAACTTGCATTCAGCTTGGTTCGAATGTCTCCAGCGCTGTGGGACAGTAAGGATGGGACTTACCTTGGGACCACCTCCCAAGACAGCCCACCTGTTGGCAGAAGGCTCCCACCAAAACCTGGTTCCCTCTGACTCCCGCTCATAGTCCAGATTCCTTCCTGCGGTGCCTCCTCGCCCTCCACGCCGCCCCCCCCCCCCTTTCTCTCAGCTGCTTCTCCTGGGAAGCCACCAACCCCTACCACCATCACGATTGTCCCCACTGCAGCCAGGCCCCCGACCCTTTGGTGAGTAGGAAGGTTGTGTTCCAAGTTAAAAAATAAGATTTGGTCTAAGTCCACCCTTCTTGGGGCGGGAATTTCCTGAGCAGGAGGAGTACCTTTTGTTATTGTAACTTGCCTCTTTCAGGCTTCTTTCAACCACACCTGAGTTTATGCTAATGCAATGACTCACAGGGAGGAACCAGAGAGTTTCAGAATGAAGGCTGGGCTGGTCTTCAGGAAAAACCAACCTCCAGTGAGCAGGCAGCCGAAACTTGCAGCCTAGGATCTCCGGGGAGGAGACGGGCTGGAGCCGGAGTTCAGTCAAGGGGCCGATGGTTTAGTCAACTGGGCTTAAGTAGTGAAACCTCCATTACAACTCTGAACCCCGAGGCTCAGAGAACTGCCTGATCGGCAAACATGACGGCATAGCTGTCCTGGGAGGGAGATGCACCCTGCCCGGGGCCCTTGCACACCTGGCCTCCTACTCCTGTTCATCTAGCTATTCACGTGTATCTTTTATAATAAAATGAGGGGCGCCTGGGTGGCTCAGTGGGTTAAAGCCTCTGCCTTCGGCTCAGGTCATGATCTCAGGGTCCTGGGATGGAGCCCCGCATCGGGCTCTCTGCTCAGCAGGGAGCCTGCTTCCCCCTCTCTCTCTGCCTGCCTCTCTGCCTACTTGTGATCTCTCCCTCTGTCAAACAAATAAATAAAAACTTTAAAAGCTTATAATAAAATGATAACCATAAGCATACCGCTTTCAGCAAGTTCTGAGTCATTCTAGAAAACTGTTGAACTTGAAAGGGGTGGGGGTCAGTGTGGGAAGCAGAATTAGTAGCCGGCCAGGAAGAAGTGTGGGTGGCTCAGGGACCCAGGACTTGCAGCTGGCATCTGCGGTGGGGGCAGTCCCGTGGGACGGAGCCCCATGACCCGTGACATGTCAGAACCGATCTGAATTGTCGGAGAGACAGCTGGTGTCAGAGAACTATGCTGAAAGGTAGAAGCCGGGCCCACACGCTGCCGGTCCCCCTCTCCCAGCCTCTCGAGCTCCCTGCCTGGCCAAAGAGGACCCCACTTCCCCAAGGAGGGCCACTGTTGCAGGGAGGGCCTCAGGGGCGATCAGCTTCCTTCCTTCTACACTTGGCAATGGCAGTCCCTGTTGCCTATTGTTTCCCTGTTCAAAGGGCTACCTTATTATCTCACCTTGTCTGTAAAACCCTTCAGAGTTTCTGTAGGTCCTATGAAGCACGTAGCTCAGGCTGGGCACCCAGGGGATGCCAAACCATGTTGGTTGGCATGGGGTGGCTCAGTTCGTATTAACCTGCCCTTTGGGGAGACCTGCCCCTTCTCCAGCCTCCCTCCCTTCTGCAGGAGCCCTGAAAACCTGAAAGCTTCCATCGGTGCTCAGAGGGTCCTCACCTGGCTTAGGTCCTAGAGGCTCCTGCTGGATGGAGGGGGAACCCCTATGCACAAGCATCACACCCCCAGAGTTTGGTGCTTGTCGCTGTTTCAATTTTTACCGTGGACCATACACCTGTCTGGGTGGGTGATGGCTTGACGAGCCATGTCCGCTATGAAGCCAAGTGACCTGGCCAGGTTCCCCCTTCCTGCTACCCAGGAGTGGGAAGGCACAGTAACTCAGCAAATCGCTCTGCAGACATCAAGTCCCTTCCCATGCTGAAGCTCCCTTAATCCTCCAGCCCAGCATTTCTCTCCCTGGCCTGCCTCTTTATAGATAAGAAACTAAGGCTAAATGAAGTTAGGGGACAGCTAGCACAGGAAGAGGACTTGGGTTTCCCCACTACACACCCCTCGAGCTTCTGTTCCACCCGGCGTGATTCACCCAAGGACAGAGGGGGCTGCAGCGGCTGGGCAGAGGGGACAGGTGGCAGCCTAGTCCCTCTCCTCTCTCTTCTGTCTTCTGTCGCCAAGCTGCAGCTCCTCCCTTACCTACTCCAACCCAGAGGCCCATTTGTGGACCTCCACCACCACTGCTAAGGGTGGGGATGGGAGGGGAGAGCGAGTGGCTAGGGAACACATCACCCAGTAGCCAGCAGCTCCCCCAGGGGAAAGGCATGGGGGTTGGGGGGAGGGCACTGCTAGCATTGGCCGTCCTCCCTCCCTGCAGCCCTTCCCTCGGCTCTGCCTCTGTAATCTGCCCCCCACCCCAGATGGCTGATTTAGAAGAGGACCAGAAAGGGACTCCCTCGGTCCCTTCTGGGCAAGGAACGTCTGGGCTCAGCCAAAGCTTAGCCCTGGTGTCCAGCCCACCAACCTGGAGCAGAGGGAGGGAAAAAGAAAGGCCCCTTGCGTTACTTGCCTTTTTTTAGGCTTCCCTACCACCAGACTCTCGGCAGGGTTGCCTCCTCTGATGGCCCAGTACGTACTTCCTGCCTGCTGCTCTCGGGGGGGCCCCCCCCCCGAGACTCCAAGGGCCATCAGTGTTGGTCTTACTTGACCAAGGAACAAAGGCCAGAGTTAGATGTTTAAAAGTCTTATGTAACTTGATTACAAAACCTTCAGAAAACATGAGCCAGGATTTGCATACGATGTCACCTGGTAACCTGTCTTCCAACACAGGTGTAAAAGCTCGTGGAGATACTTTGCTAAACACATGATGAGGGAGCAGAGAACCAGAGGGTGCAGGTCCCCTCACGGAGGAGCTGGGAAGGGTGAGGCATGGCACCGGGAGCTGTGACATGGCTTCCTGGGCACTGCCTCAGCATCCGGGACCCAACGTCTTTCTTGTGATGCGTCAGGATGAGCTGGGGACACCCTCTGCCCCCCTAGCTTCCGTGTGATTACCATACTTTCCGCACCTGCCTCATGTTCTAAGCCCAAGGGACGTTTGAAGTGGCACTTCTCTCTCAGAGAACCTCCCCAAGCCTCAGTGCTCAGCCCTCCCCGTCCAGGGCCACCTTGCTGGCCCACTTCCCTCTACAGCACGGCACGGGGAACGGGGGAGAGCCATCCACTGCTGCCGGGGAGGAAGACGGGAAGGCGGGCTTGGTGGAGGAGTGGGAGCTAAAGAGTAGATGTTTTCTGATTTGAGAGGAACTCTCAGGGAGACCAGATGGAAAAATCCATCTCGATTTGTACAGATAAATTATCCACACTGTGGCGTCACTGGAGGCAAGTAACCCGCAGTCATGTGGCGAACACCCCCTCTTCTATTTGTCCCCAGGCTTTCAAGAACGGAGGGAGCCCTGCAGCCCCACAAAGCCAGCTCGTGTACTGAGAGAGGCAGACAGTTGGGGAATCTGGTGTTCCCACCGGGCTCTCCTGCGCTTGTGCAGGAAGACTCCGCGGGCTGACGGGAAGGAAGGTGGGAAGGATCCAGACGCCCCTCCATCAGCCCTCTGGGGACGCCACGAAGTCCCCAATCACTCAGGCCTGGGGAGTCTGTTCCACAGGCCTCTTCATCCCACGCAGCCTAGATTAGCCACCCCAACGCTCCCCAGAATTGGTGCCAGGCAGCCATGGGGGCCACGAAGAGAGGGCAGGGCCACTCCACCGCCTAGCAAGTGCGGTTTCCTCAGGGACTAAATGCTACTCCGGGTCCTCCTAAGGGACCTCCAGAACCACAGAAGGATGGGCTGGAGGGAGGAGGCCCCCGCCCGTGTGCCACTACTGAAGAGGACAAGGGACTTGATCAGGTGACAAGAGCGCTTCGCAGAAATGCCAATATCTGGTTCTAGACTCACTCCTCACCCCCCGCCCCAAGGGCTCTTTCCAGAACGGCTGCCTGAGCGGGTAGCTGCTCAGATGCCGGTCCCTGACCCGGCTCAGAGGTGTCCACCCTCACACTCATAATCGTGCCTGGTGGCCACGGGTTTGGAGGGGGGGGAGGCGGGGCGCATCTTCCAGGAGCTCTAGAGAGGCACGGAGGGCTGCCACTGCCTCCCTCCTGGGCGGCTCCCCGGCCCGGGCTGGGCCGGGCTCCAGCCCTCGCTGTGCCCTGGCAGCTGTCTGCCGATGCCAGGGAAGGTGATTGCCATGTTTGCAGCTCCTTTCCTTGTTTGGAAAGATCTGGAGGCAGGTGAGGCTGGAGGGGAGGCGAGACTGACAGGTTGTGATCAGACTGCTCCGGAGAGGAGTCTCAAGAAGACTGGCGGCTGGAGGCTGCGCCCGCCTCCGCACCCCGCAGCCCAGGCTGGGCGCCCCGCCTCCCACGACCCGGGCCGGCCTCCTCCTCCCAGCCCCGCAGGCCCTCCCGGCCGCCAGTCCGCAGCAGAGCTCCCCTGGTCCTCCTTCTGCCTTCAGCCAACCCCCACCCACAGCTAGTGGCCTTCCCCCACCCCACCCCCGCCCCCAGGCGGTCCCTCCCGGTGTCTAACTCAGATCTCAGGCCCCCGGCACGATGCCGGCTCTTCTTCGTAGGAAGGCGCCTTCTGCTGTCACGCTGGTCCCTTTCCCCGCACTTGGAGGGACCCACCTAGATAGACATCAGTCATGCTGGGCTTTTTCTCTGCGCCTGACAAGGCAATTTGTGAGGAGCAGGGCTTTCTCTCCAGCAGGATGCTAAGTGGGAGCCAAGGAGGTGGGTGTGGGGGTGTTCTAAAGAGATACCCAAATTAAACATCCAATCTGCCATGTCCTGTGTCATTCAGCGCGATTCATCTTCTCCCGGGCTCCCTGCTGGGACGGCTCCCCGAAGAAGCCGGGGACATGGCGCCGCGGTCATTAGCGGCGCTGTTTATCTGCCTCCTCCACCCGAGAAGAACAAATGGACGCCCCGCGGTCCCCCCGCCCCGTTGTCACTCAAGGAGCCCGCACTCCCGCACTGCGTGGCCCGCCAAACTGCCGCCCAGACTGCGGCCTGAGTGGGCTGCACCCTAGCCTGGCTGTGGGGAGGAGGAGGTGGTGCGCCGGAGGAGGGGTCTGGGGCTTTCTGGGGCCCCCCGCCGTCGCACAGGGGCTCAGAAGCACCCCCACCCCCCCACACACACACACGGCCCACCATCTGCCTCAATGACTCAGGGGGGAGTGGGGGAGTGGGGGCCGGATGAGTTTGCACATTCCAGAACACGGAAGGGACTCTGTGTGGTCCTGCTGGGCCTGCTAACAGGCTTCCCCCGCTACTTCCTCCCAGCTAACTGCGCCCCAGACCTGCCTTGCCTGCCTTCATGCCAAGGAGGAAGGGCTCTGGGGCTCAGAGGATGCACTGCCAACCCCTTGGAAGCGGTGGGGGTGTGTGTTGGTTTGTTTTGATGAACCTCCTATTTGCAGTGTTGCTTCCCAAACTCTGAGGTCCTGGGGCTCATCGAACAGTGTCCCCACCAGACCAGGAGGAGGCGCTCTGCCCAGGTTTGATAAGATGAACACGGTTTCTAGTGGAAAACCAAAGGTGAGGGCCTCAGAACCTCAAGGCCCAGGCAGGAGACAGTTCCCCAGGGCTCACCCAGATGACTACTCCAACCACAATCACCTCCAAGGTCCCCCCTTTTCCCCAGGTCTAAGGATTTGCCAGCAGGCTCTCTGGAGTTCATTCTGTTCATCGCCCTGCATGCAGCCAGACCTTCCCCTAAACAACCTACCGCTACCCGGAGCAACAGAGAAGGGATGGGGAAGCAAGAGCCAAGCAGCACGGGGCTGAGTTCCCTTTGCAACCCCGGTCTATGCCAAGGTAAAAGGAGCAGAGACCATGGGGGGTTCCGGGCTCCCTCACACGGCACGGTAGCAAAAGTTTCCCAGTTCTGACTCTATCCTTTCTGTTCCAGCTTCTAGTCTCAGCTCTGACGTCGATTTTCTCTGTGAATACAGATGGCCACACCTTCTCCTTCTTCTTCAGTTTCCTGTTTCCAAACAAGGAGTTTGGATACTTCTGCCTGAGTGTCCTTCCAGATTCTTTTCTCCCTGGTCCCCTTCTGGGCGCCGGCCTCCTGGTTTGGGTCAGCAAGGAACATGGGGGGAAGGGAATCCTGGAAGTCAGTGACACAGGACAGGCTCAGGTACAAATGCCCTGCCCCTGTGTCCTTAGAAGTTCACTGACACTTAACAGACTGAGAGAGACTTGACTTCTGCTTTGGTCCTAAAAAACTCAGAGCATTCACTATAAGCCTCTCCTGGGTAACAGGCCAAGGAGGCAGGGGAAGCATCTTGCCCGGGGCATATTTTGATTCCAAGAGGGGTGGTGACTTGTAACTGAAAAGAGGCATAGCGGGCTCAGAGACCAAGCACCCTGTCCCCCAGGCTGGAGTCTCCCCTGCAATGTTCCCGAGCTGCCTGTAGGAATGAATGCCTCGTACCCCTAAACCTGAGCCTCTTCAGCTAGTCCTTCAATGCTGCCAACAGGTCCTTCTAGTGCAGTGGTGACCAGTGTCTGGGCAGGCCCAGCTGAGTCAGTGTTTGCTGGCTGGTTGCAAGAGGCATGATGAACAGGTCCGCGTGGATGGAGAGGTCCGACACAAAGCTATGCTAATTCTTCGTAAGCTCTGCCTGCCGCCTTTTATATATCAACCTGAAATGTGATTATCTTTATGGCTGGCAGAGTAAATCACCAGTATGTGTCAAAGAGATTTGCTCCTGTGTTTTATTACGTAATATATTAGCTCTACAGTTTTAAGATGTCATTACTTGGCTAATCACGTGAAACGTTTTCATGAGCAAACAGTTGTGCTGGCAGGAGCTAGGGCCCAAGATCTCTGGCTAAATCCTTCTGGGAAATACTGAGAGGGCTCAGGAGGTCATTTTGTTCAACCCTCTACCTTTAGGCTTAACGAGGTCTAGGCAGGCAGGAGTTTGGCACAATTTGAGGGACTCTGAGAGGAAGGAGAGGGAGAGCAACAAATGTTTGAGAGAAGATATCTGGATGACCCAACGATTCCACTGCGAGGTGTGTATCTAACAGAAATGGGTGCTTTGGCTTATGTCCACCAAAGGACATGGGCAAGACTTTTCAGAGCGGCTTTATTCCTAATAGCTGAAAACTAGACACAACTTACATATCATTGTAGAAAATAAACCACCTTTCCTCTACCTTTTTAGTTCTGTACCTGGGGTCTGCAAATTAAACTAACGAAATCCAGATGAACTGAAGAAGCATACAAATGTTATTGATGTTAATATTTTTATAGGCATGGAGCTTCATGGAAAAGAAGTGAAAACCCACAAAGGTGATGAAGTCCAGGGGCTTATATACCATTTTAACAAAGGGCGATACGTTGGAAAAAGTGACCAGAGGAACAGGGCGGGTTTCAGCTTCTGGAGTGGTGAATTGTGGGAAGGTGACTAGGAAATGCATTATTCTGTTGTTGCACCTAAAAGCCATAGTATGGCCGCAAACTCTCTCTTCTCTGGCTGTGAGTCTGGGGGACAAAGTACGGTATGACAGCAAGTGCACGGGCTCTGCAGTGAGACCCGCATGGCTTTGAAACCTGGCTCTACTACTTGTTCCTTCTGTCATCTTGGATCAATCACTTAAGTCTCAGTTGCTACAACCGCAAGCTGGAAATAATCATACCTCCTTCGCCTGCTATTGCGGGAAGTAACGAAAAAACATGAGCAAATCGACTTGGTGACTAGCATATTCTTTCTTGCACCACCCGTGCAAACTTTCAGTGAGCATCTTCTGCCCTCCAGCACTGGCCCAGACCCTGGGCAGGAAGCTGGCACACAGCACTGCCACCATCCATAGCGGAAGAGCTGTGTCTTTGCCTGCTTAGCATCTGATTGGTTGGCATTGTGACTTCCCTTTTGCGAACCACCCCTCCCTCACCTGCTGTTCATGTATTTCCACGTTGGCTAAGGCTCCGCCCTGTCCCTCACCACCACCCCCCTCCCCAGCACTGTTCAGGGTATTCATCCCCCTGGCCACAGAGTTTGTTTCCGGGATGGGCTCATGGTCTAGACTAGCTTTGTGTAAGTCAGCCCTGAGACTTTTGCTGGAGCTATTGAGAAAAAAGTGTTGCTTTTCCACTGAGGATGACCGGCAGGTCAAATGGAGCCCTGGATCTGCTGCTGAGGGGATGTTTTCGCCACCTCACCGGGAGGTCGTGCCTGAGAATAAAGATGACACAGACAGCTGACAGATGAAGAGGGAAAGATTCCTAAGAGCCCCATTTAAGCACCCAGATCCAACCACACCAGGGCTGAGCTGGGTTTCGGGTACTTGCAAATTAAATAATCCTGATTACCATATTGTTCTTGAAATGAGTACCACTCGAGGAGCTTTTTCTGTGCACCAGGCATTGTGCCAAATGATTTACAGGCACCATCTTATTTAACCCTCACAATAATCTCACGAGGTGGGTGTCGTGGGTTGAGTACATGTCCCCTCCCAAAATATATGCCAACCCAGAACCTCGCAGTGCGACCTTATTTGGAAGTAGGGCTTTGAGGATGTAATGAGTAAGGTAGGTCATAGTGGATGAGGGTGAGCCTTAAGTCCAACAGCTGATGTCTTTGTTAAAAAAGGAGAAGACAGAGAGAGAGAGAGAGAGAGAGAGAGAAGAGTGTCATATTAAGGCAGAGGCAGAGATTGGAATAGCGCACCGAGAAGCCAGGCAGCACCAAGGATTGCTGGGCACCACCAGAACTAGGAAGAGGCAAGAGAGGAATTCTTTCCCAGAGCCTTCAGAGAGAGCACAGTCTTGCCAACACCTTGATTTCAGACTGCCGGCCTCCAGGGCTGCAGAGAGAATACACTGCTGTAATTTGTTAGAGCAGTCCTGAGAAGCGAATACAGGAGATAGCAAACAGGATTGTTGTTGAAGTGAGAAAATTCAGGCTAAAGAAGTTAAGTAACTCGCCTGAGGTCGTGTAGCTAATTTAACCAGCGGCAGGATTCAACCCCAAGCCGACACCGACACCGGAGTGCTCTCTTTTAATCATTAAATGTTACACAGCAGGTGCATAAAAATGCTAGTTTCTTTCCTTCCGGGATCATGTTTCCTTGTTCTTTGCATCCTCCTTGCCGAGCTTGGTGTCTGGCATTTAGTAGGTGTTTAATAACCATTCATGAATGAAAATCACTGAGAGCCCTTACTGGGAAGGCAAAGAGGATGAGACAGCCCTTGACCTCCAAGGGTTGCAATCTACACGGGCTACCAAAGGAACATATGCTTGGAGCTGAGTAAGAGCTTAAAAATAAGCCGTGGAAGAGCTCTGAGACAGGAGAGCACGAGGGGCTAAGCCAAGAGGGGGCTTTCTCATGAGAGATTGACCTTGACTTGGGCCCTGAAGAACGTATACGAAAGAAGTCGCAAAAGACTGATAAACAGAAAGCCCCGTGAGCAGAGGCTTGGAGGAAGGCCATCGCTGGATACACCTGGAGCAGAGTTCGCACTGGGGAGCGATGGGTGATGGGCTGGGGAACATCAGGTGGGGCCAAATCATGGAGGGGCTGGCAGAAACCTGGACGTGAACTGGTAGGAGGTTCCTAGAGGGTCTTGGCAGAGGCGGTTGCTGCGTGTGTCACTGCGAGAACCAGAGACTTGACGGCAGAGTGTGCTCCCCACATCTCCCAGCCCCCTGCAGCCGACAGAGCTGGGCGCCTCGCAGCCAGTGGGCTGCAGGTCTGAATGTCGCCTCGGCCCCTAGTCTCTCTTCACTCTTTGTGACAAGTGTGGCATGAGTTAGGATGGTGCCTTCGCCAGATCTGAGCTGCTTGGATCCCTGGGGACAGCTGTCCTAGAGAGTCATGCAAATTTTTGTGAACAAGAAACAAACACGTATAGACTAATGAGGCCACTGAGATGAGGGATTCAGTCACCAGGGCGCAAGTCTAGCCTCTCCTGACTAATAGGAGGCTCTGAGTGACTAAGAGCAGGAGGACAGGGGACGCAGGTCAGGGAGAGGGTGGCGGTGGGGAGAAAGAAAGGGTCAGGAGAGGGGGTGTCTAGAGATGGCAGCAGAGGGGAGGATGAGGTAGAGAAAGGTATTAAAGGGGCTGATGCGTTTAGTGAGCGCCACAGCTCTGACAGCAGGCGAGTGACTCCAGCTCCGTGGGGCTGGGCAAGAAATCCCAGAGGAAGGTCAGGAAGCAGCGGCAAGTGTGGGAGCAGGTGAACAGGTGAGCGGCACGCCCTTCTCCTCCGGGCCTTTCTCTGACGACACCAGCCGCCCCTGCTCTGCGGGCCAGCTACTGGCGTGGGGAGCGGTGGGGACTCTCAGGCAGTCTTCTCTTCTTGTCCCAAGGTCAACAGTGGCAACCCCAAAGGCCTTGCTAGACATGATTTCATTCTGTTATCACAGCAGCCCTGGGAAGTGGTTCTCGTTACCCAAGTTTACAGAGAAAGAAATGGGCTCAGAGGAGGGGGAGCCATAGGCCCTCGGTGCCAGCTGGGGCTGGATGGGCTACAGCCTGCCAGAGCTCGGACTCCTAGAGCAAAGGCCGCTCCCCCCCACCCCGAGGTCCTCTCCCACACAGAGGTGCGACCACATCCCCAGAGTCCCCCAAAGCCAGAGCCGGCCAGGGAAGGGTGGAGAATCAGGGAGGGCATGCTGCCGGTTGTGATGCCTTCTGTCGGCATTCACCACCCAGGGAGTGCTTGTTTGAGGAGCAGGTGCTCCTCCAAAGCCCTGAGGCTACCAGAGGACTTCATCACCACACCCCAGTGGCAGCTGGCACCATTCAATAACACCAACACCCAGACTGCCCAGCAAATATACTTAGGAAACCACTCCTTGAAAATATATACATAGTAAAACATTCCTTGCCCCTTTGAAACAAGTCATGACCCTATCACTAAGTTCTGAGCAATAGATAATAAGCAAAAGGTTTTGAGTGAGACTTCTAAGAAAGTTCCTCCAAAGGGAGATGAACAATTGGCACGGGCTTCTTACCCTACTCTCTTCTTCCTACTTCCTGCCTGGAGCTCAGACTTGATGGCTGGAGCACCTGCAGACATCTTGGACCATGAAGTCTAAGAAAGCCACATGTTAAGGAGGGTAAAACAGAAGTACCTAAGAAGCCTAAGTCTCTGATGTCCCTTGGTAGTGCCCTTGAAGCCCAAGAATGCCCAACTCCGTGTGGGCAACTGTGTGGGCAACTCTGTGTGAAAGAACAAGCTCCTAATTGGAGTCAGTGTCCATAGTCAAGTCTCTTGGTAGCAGCCAGACGTATACCAACATTGGTTATGGTGGCTGATTCGGCCGACACCCCAGGCTCCCGCTTCTTTAACTATGAAACAACAATATTCACATCTGCTTGATGGGATCTGATTGGGAGAGAAATCATGGATTTTCAACCTACCATGGGAGAATTTTTAAAATAATGATCCAGAACTGGGGAAAGATCTTCTGGTACAAACCCAGAAGTCTTGAGATAAAGAATCGATCATTTGAACCTCATCAAAATGAAAAAATTGTCTCGGTTGCAAAAATCATCTATATCTGTCAAGATACGCTAGTTATGCTGCAGCGAGAAAAAAGCTGAAGGCTTAGTAGCATCAAACAACAAAGGATTCTTTCTTGCCCACGCTGTATGTTCTCCCGCAGACTGGCCAGGGTCTCAGCTCCCATGTCGTCACTCCTGCCACCTTCCCTTTGGGCTCCTCGGCCGGAGGCACCGCCATCATCTACTGGTGCCAATTACCATGGCAGCAGGAAAGAGAATGTGTGAAGCACTGGCAATTCAGACTTCAGTCCAGAGTGACAAACATGCCTCTGCCCACATTTAATTGGCCAAAGCAAGTAACACAGCTACCCCTGGCCAACCCACCCCGGGGTGGGCGATATAATACATTCACAGGGAGAAAACCTGCATGTTTATGAACAGTAGTCTACACAAGCAACAGGCTTAGCCCGTCAGAAGCAGTTTTAGGTATTCATGTTACAGACCAAGAGCTCATTCCTCTGATAAACAAAAAGCATCCACAAATCACCAAGAAAATGACCTCACCCAGTAGAAAACATGGGCAGAAGGCGTGAACATTTTGCAGAAAAGAGAATTAAAGATGCTTTCATTCACTCATAATAAGAAAACTACAAATTTAAAATTGCACATTTTTCACCCGTCAGATTGGTGACCGTGGGGGCGAGCAGGCCCGCTCATACCTTGCGGATGGGCAGGGAACTGGTATCACCTCTGTGGAAGGCAGTTTGGCAACAGAAGTCAAGGTTTAAAGTCTACTGACCTTTTGAGGAGGTACTTCTACTTTTAGAAATGTATCCTACGGGTGAGCTCAACACAAGGGGTGTGGCTTTTTTTTTTAAGATTTTATTTATTAGAGCGAGAGAACACGAGCTGGGAGGGGGCAGAGGGAGAAGGAGAAGCAGACCCCCCCAGCGAGCAGGGAGCCTGACCTGGGGCTCGATCCCAGGGCCCTGAGATCATGACCTGAGCCAAAGGCAGACGTCCAACTGACTGAGCCACCCAGGCGCCCCGGGAAATGGTATTTTTTCAAGACTTTTCATTGCATTGTTTATAATAACAAATGATGGGGGAGAACTAAATGCCTTTTAATAGGCCATTGATGAAATAAGTTATTCAAATTAGATAAATTATTTCCTTCCATCCAAGGGAGTGCTACACATTTATAAAAAGAATTAAAAGTTCTTTTTGTAATATATGGAATAATCTGTAAGATTTAATGTCAAATGAATAAATGTGCTGAACAGTGTGTATTATGTCACTATTTGTGTAAAAAAAGGAAGAACACATATTCGTAATTATTCATATATGCTAGAAACGTCCCCCGAAAATACATTTAAACTGGGAAATACTGGTAGCCTCTGAGGAAAGAATAGGAATTCTTCTGTACCTTTTAAATTGTGAAATAATATGGAAATGTATTGTCTAATCTCACAATAAAATTAAAAATTAAAAGAGGAGAGAGCTGACCTAGCCATTCTAGTCCTAGGTATGTATATACCCTAAAGAAATAAACACACACATCCACACACACAAAAAAATTGTGCACAAATATTCATAGCAGCGTTATTCATAATACCAAAAGATAGAAACAGCCCAAATGTCTGTCAGCTGATGAAGGTATAAACAAAATGTGGTATATCCATACAAGGGATGATTATTCAGCCATAAAAATGAATGAACTGCTCTCAAACCAATGTGATACATCACATCAATGAGAGAAAGGATAAAAACCATATGATCATTTTAATAGACGCAGAAAAGACATTTGACAAAGTTCAATATCCATTCATGATAAAAGCCCTCAACAAAGCAGGCTTAGAGGGAACATAGCTCAACATTTTAAAGGCTAAGCTAGAGAGTATTATGCTAAGTGAACTAAGTCAGGGAAAGACAAATGCCATATGATTTCACTCATATGTGGAATTTAAGAAACAAAACAAAGATGCAAAGGAAAAACAAAGAGAGAAAGAGACAAACCAAGAAACAGACTCTTGATAGAGAACAAACTGATGGCTACCGGGGGGGGGGGGGGGGGGGGGGGGGGGGGGGGGGGGGGGGGGGGGGGGATGGGTGAAACAGGTGAGGGGATCTAAAAAAAAAGTGGACTGAATTTTTTTTTTTAGATTTTATTTATTTATTTGACAGAGAGAGAGAGAGGTCACAAGTAGGCAGAGAGGCAGGCAGAGAGAGGGGGAAGCAGGCCGAGCAGAGAGCCCGATGTGGGGCTCCATCCCAGGACCCCAGGATCATGACCTGAGCCAAAGGCAGAGGCTTAACCACTGAGCCACCCAGGCGCCCCAAAAATGGAATGAATTATTGATCCATGCTACAACCTGGATGAACTTTGAAAAAATTATGCTAAGGGAAAGAAGTCAAACACAAAAAGCCACATATTGTATGATTCTATTTAAATGAAACTTCTAAAATGGGCGAATCTATAGAGACAGGAAGTAGATTCATGGTTGCCTGGGTTGGGGGGCAGGTTTGAGGGGGAAGAGGGTAGTGACTACTTAGGTGCCATGTTTCCTTTTAGAGTGATGGAAATATTCCAAAATTGCTTGTGGTGATGTCTGCACAACTCTGTGGATATACTAAAAGCCACTGGATTGCACACTTCAAATGGGCGAGTTGTGTGCTATGTGAGCTAGATCTCAATAAACCTGTTTTTGTAAAATAAGGAGAGAAAAAAAAAAATGGCCTATGAGACAAATGCCTGAGGACACATGTCACTAGATCTGCCATGACTCACTTGTCAGGCTCTGCAGAAATAGTTCATTCATAAAACCTCAAAAGAAATCCCACAGGGCAGCTGTCAGCCTGGGTCCCCCAAAAGTAGCCTTCCATGCAGGTAGCTTCGCTAGGGAAGCGATCCCTGGAGAAGCCATGGTGGGAAGAGAGAAACAGGGAAGGAGAAAGGCCAACCCAAAGGTAACCGAGCTGCTTACGGGTAGAGGCAACTGAGGCTCAGTCCCGCCGGGGCACCCCTGTGGGCCAAGCAAAATGCACCAGGACAAGGGAAGAAGGGGAGAGAGAAGCAAGGCGGGTAGCAAGCGAAGCCAGGAGCTACGTGGCTGCGTCCGCTGTGGCCACCAGAGGTGCCACAGCAGCGGAACAGCGGGCTGAGAGTGGAGGCTGACGGTGGGCAGCCTGCCAGCCCCACCCCCACCCCCCCAGAGCCCTGACTCCTCGCTCGGCAGAGCTCTCCCTCTCACTAGGTTCTCCAGCCTCTGCTCGGAGAGCCTCAGCACCATTTCCAAAACCCAGACCCGTCCTCAAACCACAAACGCCTGCTGCCTTTGTGGATTCTCGAAGACTTTGGCTGAAGGCCACGGAATGCACTAGATGTGGGTTTTTTTAAAACAGGAGGCTTCCAGAGCAAAGGCTGGCACGCGGGGAGCCATCAGGCTGTGGGCTGCTGCTAGGTCAAGGTGACGAGGTGAGGGGAGACAGTAAAGCAAGGCGCCCCTCGCTGTAAACAGACTCTGATGACAGTGCCTAGTGTGATGCCTTAGACGTGCACCTTTCTCATGGGACAACGCGCATTCGAATGCAGAGCATGGTAATACAGGCAGCGTGAGGGGAAAATAAGGGGCAGGGGTCGCTCGAATACTCAGCCTCTCCCCAGCCAGTCCCTCCTCGCGCATGCACGCAGGTTCCATGGCACCTTCCAGTGTCTTAAAGGAAGCCTGGAGGCTGACTCCATGCCCCCTCACCGGGATGCCAGGGAGACAGCGCTGGGGCTCCTCATGCAGCAGCCCCCGGTGCCCGCAACACACAATGCCCGAGGTGGCTGCCCCCCTCCCCATGCTTGCAGGAGGGGAGACGGGCTTGTGAAGCAGGGGACACATTCCTTACGGACCAAACTGAAGCTCAGACCGAAGTGCCGAGACAGAAGGGGACTGACCAAGGCCCCGGTTGATGTTACCACCCCAGGGGGAGGCCCTCTCAGGAGTGGTGCTCCGGGCAGCACAGCCCTATGAACCCCCTGGGGCCCCTCACTCTGTTCACTGGCCAGCCACCCTCAGGTACAAGCTGCTCTCAGGGTAAGGGTCCCCCTTACCTCCAAACCTAGAACCACCCACTCATCTGCTTAAGGTTTAACAAGTCCCAGGAGGGGGTGGGGCCGCTTTTCCCTAAACACGCCATCCCCACAAGCCTGGGTTGCTCCTCTTCTGGACTAATGGAGAAGGTGATGTAGAGACAGAGGCAGAGACGGGAGAGATGTGGCCACAGGCCAAGGAACACACGGAGTCCCCGGAAGCTGGAGGAGGGTGGCAAAGACCCTGCCCTAGAACCTTCCAAGGGAGCACGGCTCAGCCACCACTTTGCTTTCAGACCTCTGGTCTCCTTTCCGCGAGAGATTTTGCTTCTGTTGTATTAAGGCACCCAGCATGTGGCAATCTGTCACGGCAGGAAACGACTACAGCCCCCTTACTGAAGACCCCCCACTACCCCCAATAAAAAGTGCTCCCATGTGTGAGTGCCGCCGGCTGGGGAGACGGGCACGAAGATCACTGAAAGCCTCGATGCCCAAATCAGGCTCCTAAAGTCCCTCAAAGACCTAGTGCGCACATGAAGACACTCGTCCAACGTGGCCCGCCTCTTGGAATGTGAATTTACTCAAAGGTTCTCAGGAGAAAGTTAAGTGATTTGGTTGGAAAGGAATTTAAAACAAAGAGGCTCACACGGTAGACAGCAGGGTGCCCGTGTGCCCGAATTTGTTTCAGATAAGAAAGTGGCAAACTATGGTTATTTTGGGGCTCCGCTGCTAGATGTCCCTGTCATCACTACTGCCTGGGACGTCCGCCTTCACCCCCGTGGACAGAGATCTCCCCCAGCCGGAAGTTTGGAGTGACAGGAGACAACTCTGCAGGATCCCACGAGGAGGCTCAGCTCCTGGAACCTGCCGGGCTCCCCAGAAGCTGTTCCTCAGCCTGGAGGCTCTGGAGGCGTGCCCTGAGGTGAGGCAGGTCTGGCCTGGACCGTGGACCGGGCAGAATAGAAGCTCACCTGACTCCCAGCCCTGACCCCAAGCTCCTAAGCAAACTGCCTTAACCCAGTGCTGTCTGCCAGTCAGCTCTGCCCAAGGAGCCCCCGCCCCCAGCCGGGGCAGGTCTCAGCAAGCCTGAGGCTCCGGCGAGGCCGCCCCCCGCCCCCAACACACCACCAGGAGGACGCGGTGAGACTACCAGGCTGGCAGGGGAACCGTTCTTTCCTAGGATGGACAGAGGGGACAAGCTGTCTCGGATTGGGAGAAGCAAGAGAAGCCCCCTTTCCGACACTGGTGTCCTCAAGACTTTGGGGGCTTGGAGCCCCCACTCCCGGCACTGACCCTGGGGGCCGAGAGCCAACCCGAGGGCAAGAGGCAGTGAGGGCCACAGGTCGGGGCCCCTCCACCTGCTCCTCCTGCCAGGTCTGCACTCGGAGGGTGGCCGCTTGGAAGCTGGCGCCAGGCTCCGGAATTAATAAACGTGGACATCTGAAGAGTGGGAGCAGTCGGGGTGTTTTATTGGTGCTAATGTGACGTGGGCAGGGTTAGCAACTCCCCAAATTGTTCTCCAGAATACAGCAAGTGGAGGAGGAACGGGTCTCCTCCCTCCCTCCTGCCACTCAACTTAGGATTTGATTAAAAGCATCTTCCTGCCAATGACGACAGAACTGCCTGCCTCGCGTGAGTGCCTGCGGTGGGGGGAAGGGGGGGGACTGGCCCTCTCTGCCCTGCCTCCCTGCCTCCCTGCTTTCTCCTGGGGAGCTGGAGGTCAAGCCTTTCCTAGAGGTCAAACTCCAAGCCTGCTCAGGCTGCGCACCTGTGGAGGCAGGTGCGTGAAGACAAGCCAGGGGCGTGAGCACATGTCTGATGGCTCGAGCACCCCAAAACATGTATTTGGCCTCGGCTTTTGAGATACTAGAGACTAATCCCCAGGAGAAGTTTCCAGAATCCAGTCACGCTGTGCCTCAGCCCTGTCTACACCACGTCCACAATGGCCACACAGAACCGAGCAGTCACCACTGCCTGAGCGCTAAGCTAAGGGCTTTACATGAACTGTTTCATTCACTACTTACAACAACCCAACCTTTTACAGATAAGAAACCGAGCGGCTCGACACAAGGTAACAGGAAGCAATGGAGCAACTAAGAGTCTGCCCCGGGCTTATCCGAAGCCACGGCTCACGGTCAACTATGTCTGCTTGGGGCGGGCTGGGCGTATGCCCGGGGCAGCAAGCCCACGGATGGTTTCCTTGCAACTCCTCCCATTAAAAAATTCTCTTTTTTTTTCACGTTTTATTGTGGGAAACTGCAGAAGCTGGTGCAATGAACCCCCACGTACCATCAGCCAGCTTCAAAACTTACCAACATTTTTTACTAATCTCATTTCATCTATTTTCCCAGACACAGATTTTTTTTCTGCAGTATTTTAAAGCAAATCTCAGACGTCACTTCATTTCACCTGCAAAGACTTCAATCTGTATCTCTAGCACATAAGGACTTCTTTTCCTTTCTCCTAATTACCATACCATTAACACGCCTAACAAAATTAGCAGTGGCTCCACGGCATTATCTAATACTCAGTCTAGGTTTCCCCAATTGCCTCAAAAACGACTTTTTACAGTTGGTTGGTTCAAATCAGGATGCAAACAAGGCCGGTCCATTGCCTTTGGCCGATGTCTCCTGAGCCTTCGGAGTCATGAACTGTCCCCCCGACCCCTCGACCTCAACTTTGTTCAAGCAGGCCGTCTGTCCTGTAGAATGTCCCACATCCTACAGGATGTGGTCCCACCCTCACCGTGTCTAACATCCTCTTCAATCCCCGAGAGCATCTCCAAAGTATCAAAGAGATCACCCTGCTCTCCGGATTAATATCCCTCTGTGGCTCCTTGTTGCCCTGGAAAGAACCCACACCCCTTTCTTGGCCCACAGGGACCTGCCCCGTAATTTGGCTCTGATTCACCTCCCTCCCTTCAGCCTCTTCCTGCTCCAGTCCCACGGGCTTCCTTTCCTGCCTTTGCCACCCAGGGGCCAAGGCAGACATGTTTCCTTCTCACTAGAATGCTACCCTCCGCTCCACTGCGGCCACCAGCCAGCCCTTCCTCGCCCTCCCACCCACTAACGCCCCTTCCCCGGAGAGGCCTGCCCTGGCCACCCTCCCCCAGTGGCTCCCGCCTCTGTCGTTTTAGTGATCACTCCACTTCTCAGAATGGGCGGTTCTTTTTGCTATTTGTTTGTTTCCTTGATTTTAACTGCCTCCTCCCTCCTCTGCCACCCAGAAGGCAGACTTTCTGATGGCAGGGCTCTGTCTGAGGCCTGGAACAGGGCTCAGAGCACAGTAGATGCTCAAATATTTGATAATTGGTGGGACCAATGGAAGGGCGGGAAGGAGAGAGAAAGGGGTGATCTTTCAAAGGATTCAGTCTGGTTGGAGAGGCAGGAAAACAATGAGAACGCAAGCCCTTTTGATCAATCAGCCAATATCTATTAAGCACCCACTAATAACCTCCACACTTTTCCAGGCATGTAGGTGATACCTTGGGTGTTGACAGCACTCAGTTCACAGATAACTGGGTGCATTCTCTTAGTCTGGGTGGGAGTATTCACTTAAGGCTTCATGGGGGAGGAAGTGCTGAACTGATCCTCCATCAGCAAAAAGCCCTCAGCCTTCCATGGTACCCTCGGGTTCCAAAGGATGCCTGGGAGGCAGGCCGGGCCAATGTGATGATTCTCCCCATTTGAGAGGCAGGGTCCCGTGGCCAACAGGGGACAGAACTAGGACAGGAGCCCACAGTTGTGGGCTCACAGTCACAGCTGTGACTCCGCCCTTCCTGGGCAGGCAGGTATAGTGAGGAGGGCAGAAGGGAGGAAGGGGGCGGGAACCACCTGGGCAAGGGCAAGTGGATGCATGAGCAGAGGCCAGGGAAGGTGATTTGGGAGGCCAGAACTGTGCTCCCAGCCCAGAACCGCAGACTCCCAGGGCGAGACACTCTCTGTGGGCCCTGCACCATCAGGTGGCACATCTGGCCTGGGGTCCAGAGCCTAAGGGAAAAGGCAGGAGAGCCCCCTGTGCTGCAGCCTCTGGAATCTCCCTGTGCTGAACCTCAGGCTCCCTACTTTATGGCTTAGTTACTTTTAATTTAGACAAAAGACCTCACTTGGCCCTTTATGGTCTCATCCAGCGGAGCTTTTTATCTTTTTACCAGCGCTATCTGTTTTTACTGTTTTGATCTCTACTATTTTATTAAGTAATCCTTCTGCCTTTTTTTCCCCCTGATATCATTTATTTTACCTCTTCTTTCTCCTTTGCTTTTAGATGCAAACAGAGAAGCATCAGTATCATCAAGATGAGGCCATGAAGGCGTCTAATGAGACCTGGGACCCCAGAGCATGCACCCTGGCTCACAATGTGGTTCCCCCAGAAAAGACCAATGTTCCTGTTTTAAAATGACCTGTTTTGGCAGCACAGAGATTCACAGGGCCAATGACCCTCACAGGAGAAGATAAGATTAGCCCCTCCACAGGCCAGAGAACTTACTGGAACACAAGGCCTTTTAATTTATTTCTGGGAGGGTAAGTGACATCTTGATGAATCCATTTTGACATGAAGACACTTGATGTGGCCTCAAAACAGCCATTAAACCTTTAGCTTGCTCTTATCGCCAGCTATGCGCAGACTGTTCACCCCATCCCCAACCCCCACCCCAGGGGTGAGGTGAGAGGCACGAGTCTCCACAGCAAACATCTCTGGGTAATAGGGACAGACCCACTACCTTTAGGCACAGGCGCATCAAAAGGTCTCCTGTGTCCCATCTGAGGACTTAAGATGTCCTTCCATTCTCATGTTTGGAGTTTTGCTTACTTAGACACAGGGGCACCCTTGAAATACACGGTGTCGGCTCTGCTTTGAAATTTACATAAATGGTTTCACGCTACCAATTCCATTCTGTCTCTTACAATTGCTCCCTCTGGGTTGCTCGCAAGTTCTCCCCAAGTTGCTCCACGCAGACGCAGTTCATTACAGCTGACTGCCCTGCGGTATTCCATCATCCGCGGAAGCCGCGTTTTCTCTACGCGCCACCCACCCCCTCCCACCCCCTTCCCCCCTTCCCCCCATCCGTGAAGGACGCCAGGCTGGCTGGGATCCCGACCACGATTCACGCCTCTTTACATGCGTCTCCCGTGCACCTGCTAGAGACTCCACAAAGCTGTACACCGTAGTGTGTAAGGGGCCGTGGTGGGTACCAGACCCTCTGGACCAAGATCAGCAGGTTTCTCTTCGCATGACCTACACCTTCCATCAGCAGGAACTGAAGGCTTTCTTTCCCAACGCCTCACCGATTTTCTAATTTTTGCCAATATTGGGGGGGGGGGTGTATGTAAAATGATACCTTCTTATTTTGTGTTAAAGAAATTCGGTAACTCTTTGTATAGCTATTAGCTCTTCAAATGGCCACTTCTATAAACGGCCTGTTCATATCCTTCTTCCCTTTTTTCTTTTAGATACTCATGTTTTTCTTGTGGATTTGCAGTTCTTTATATATGCTGGATATTAAACATTTGTCAGTTGTAGACTTCCAAAAAATATGCACTCCCAGTCTGTTACTCCTCTGTTAACTTTGTTTATTGTTTATACTGTTCTTTTTAAAAAAACAAAAATCTCTAACGTCGATGTGATCAAATCTTTTTATTTTGTGCTTTATGGTTTGTGTCTGGTTATTTTTTAAATCGTTTCAAAGAAATGCTCACTTTGAGGTTCACAGTTATTTTTAATACATTTTCTTCCATTTGTGTTTATAATTTTACTTTTCACATTTAGGTCTTTCTCTACTTGGAAATTTTTTAAAAAATCTAGTGTTGAGTACAAATCCAACTTAATTCATTTCTAAAACAGTGAAGCATTTTTTTCTGATGACTTTTACAAAATAATTCATCTCTTACCAATTTGTTACACCACCTCTCTCTCATAGGGAGTTCCCTTATAGGTTTTTTTTTTTTATTTAGACTTGTTTTTATTCAGTTTATTTATGTGTGTCTAGGTCTGTTTCTGGTCCCTTATTCTGTTCCTTTAGCTTATTTGTCTGTCCCTATGCCAATAACACACTGCTTTTATTATTACACTTTTATTGTAATCGGTTTGATTATCAGCAGAACAAATGTTGCTTCTTTGTTGCTTCTCTTTTAATTGGATTAGCTATTTGTGGATCTCAATTCTTCGATAGAAATTTTATACTCACTTTGTTTAATTCCCCAAAATTCCTGCTGGAATTTAATTGAATGTAGAAATTAATTTGGGGCTAATAGACATCTTTCCAAAATTAAGTCATTCCAAACATGGATATAGTATTTCTTTTTATTTAGGTCTTTCATTTAATGGTTTTCGTAAAGTTTAATGCTTTTTTTTTTTTCTCCTTGGTGGTCTCGGGCCTTTGTTGTTAATGCCTGAGGCCTTTGTGATTTTTAGGGCTATTATC
>CM053613.1:78030823-78082447 GCA_028646535.1 Procyon lotor
TATTTTAGGTTTTTTTTCTAATATTTTATTTATTTGAGAGAGAGAGAGGGATCACGAACAGGGGGAAAGGCAGAGGGAGAAGCAGACTCCCCGCTGAGCAGGGAGCCCAATGCAGGACTCGATCCCAGGACCCTGGGATCATGACCTGAGCTGAAGGCAGACACTTAACCAACTGAGCCACCCAGGTGCCCCTGAGCTATTTTGGTTTGGTTTGGCTTTGGTGTCTTCCCACCTCTTTTCTCTCCTGAGTGCTATCATGTTGACATGACCTGGATTTTAGTGCCAGATTTAGTACCAGAGTCATCATTTATATAAGCAACAGTAAAATCTAATAAATTCTTTTTCACTCTCATTTGTCTTATATACGCTTCTTAGATTCGCTCTTTTTTTAGTTGCTGGAATACATTCTGCATACCTCTTTGTGCCTGAGGATATCTTTATTTTGCCCCCACATTTAAATATTTGGCTACATAGAGACTTCAACAGTTTCAAGCTATGCATGTACACACACAGACACACGTTCACAGGTGGACATGCATTCGGGGTTTAAATGTCCATAGTGTAGACCTTCCTGGGCACAAGAAGCCAGTGTGAATGCCATATGCAGGGAGCGCTGTCTCCTGAAGCCGGGGCCCCAGGGCTCCCGACTCTGTTGCCTGGGAGGTCTAGCCACCTCCATTACCTGCTGTCTGTTCCTTGGCGAGTACCCTCTCCACCCCTTCCCGGCTTCCCCCTCCAGAAGAGGTCCTCCTCCGGGGCTGAGATCGCCAGCACCCTGTTCTTGCTGCCAGCAGAGCTCTGCGGGTACGGGGCAGCCGCCCCATCCCACAGAAGCTGTCCCGCTCGCACCGCGGCGTGCTGGGCCCCTGCCTGTGGCTCCACCCTCTCGGCCTTTCCTCAATGCAGATAGTAGTAAGTTCACCTTGGATCTGACCTGCATCTCTCCCAAAGAAACAGCCCCTCTTCTCCATCTGAACTCACCCAGATGCCCCTGCCCCCAACCCCGGAGCCCTCACCTCCTGCCAGCCCAGGATGGCCCTTTGCCCATCAGGGGAGAACAAGCCTCCTTCCCCTCCACCTACAGGTGGGCTTCGGGGGATGCCTCTCTTGCCTCTAACCGCTCTCGGATCTAACACAGCCGTCATCCACAGTCCACAGCAGCAAGTGGGGAGTCAGGGCCGCCTTCGTGGCTGTCAATTTTCCAGCTGGGCTTATCTGCACCTTCACATGGCATTCTCTTGTCAGAGGAGCCAGGGGCTGTGTGTGACAGCCGGGCTGAATAAATGCTGCCTCCTTCCCACCCGCCTACCCCCAATTCGCTGTCCTTTCACTGAAGACAGCTGAGCGTCATCCTGGCCTCCATGGAAGATGTTGGTACATTGTCATCTGTCCTTAGCTGATTACTGTCTTACTCCAAAAGCCTGGGGCCATCTCTCCAGAGAGAGAAGTGGGGGGGAGAGAAGACAAGTCTCATCTCCCCCCTGCCCTTTGCTGCCCGAGCTGCTGGCTCTGGGAAGGTGTGGGTGCAGGAGGCAGAAATGTAGAGAGCAGGGTGGGGAGGTGGTACAGGGTGAGGTCAGGGAGGCGCGAAAAGGAAAAACCATAGAGGTCAGGAGATTTGGGGACTGTGAGCCTAGGATCGCGGCTTCCAGATGCTGATTCCTAAATCTTTTCCAGCCACCCTGTGATCATCCTCCACATGCCATCACAATCTGTGGTGGCCTCTCCAAGCTCCGGTGGTAGGAGTGGGTAAGGCAGCCTTTGTACTTTCACTCAGGCAAGAGGAAGCGTGTGTTCCAGGGGCCCCCATGGTGAACACTTGGTGGTACGCACCCAAGGTCCGGGACCCCGGTCCCCCAGGGACATCTGTGGCTTCCATGAACATGAATGGAACACACCGGACCCAAGAGCCAGCAGATAAATAAGCACCTTGGTGGTGAGGAGTCCTGGAAGAGAGTGTGGCTCTATCCGTGTGAGCCCTTCTCCACGGCTGGAAGAACAGCCCAGACCTCGCCAACTCCTCACCGGAGTCTTGGCCCCATCCCATTGTCCCATTCCATCTTCTTCAGCAGTCCTAAGACAGCCAGTGTTTTTTCAGCTCTCCAGTTGAGGAGGCTGAGGCTCAGCGGGCCAGATGGCTTTCTCCAGGGGACCCCCGGCAAGCAGTAGTGCCAAGACTCAGGACCAGTCCTCCCAACGGCGGTGCCAATAATCCCGCATGACTCAAGCTGGAACCGATGGGAGCCCAGACGGCGGCCCCCGTTGAGGTGTGAGCCGCTCCCCTTGCCGGCCGCGTCAAGAACAGAATGATCAGGAGCGAGGAGGTCCGCCCGGCCCCCCCAGACACGTGTTCCCCAGTGCCCTCGTCTCCCTTCCCAGGCAGCCGTGACCTGAGCCAGCTCAGGTCAGACACGGTGCCCAGCAAACGGCAGCCGGAACTCGAACCCTTCCACACACTCGCCGTCTGCAGGCACCTACAAGCGCGTGCTGTGCATCCTCTCGGCCCTGAACGCGTCCCCTGGGAATCTAGTCGAATCTGCAGAGCAGCAGGGAGAAGAGGATAAACCTGTACCGACACTATATTTCTCCTCGTCTCGCTCCTTGTGAAAACAAAGAGGAACCGTGCAAAGCCTCATCCAATATTCACTAGGAGTCATCCTGACATGATCCCAGGAAAATAAGTCCTTTTCAAACCCATGGTTCCGGGGCTTCCTCTCCCGCGACCAAGCAGGCAGAGCAGGCCGCGTGCGGGGCTCCGCAGCTGGCAGAGGCCCTCGGCGGTAACGCTTAATTATGATTCATGGAGTTGCGTTGTGGAGATGGTTTAAAGCCACTTAATTAGTGTAGGAATATACCGCCATAATTATCCTGAAATATGACCTAATTAACCTATGGAAAACCCAGACCCACTGCTCAGGAATGCCAGAGACATTAGTAGTCTACTAATATGCTCAGTCTGCCCGGGAGCGCAGCATTGGGGGTACACGGGGCTGGGGGGGCATAGACAGAGGAGGAGAGGGTTTTCCCTGAAGGGTGATGATGTTTAAACTGTGTGAAGTGGGCAGGGAAAGGAGAAGGGAATGCTATTTACTGAGCACCTATTATGAGCCAAGCAGTATTTTAATCCATTTCTTCTTTAATCTTCAAAACAATGCTTTAGGATAGATATTAAGGTTCAGAGAGGTTCGTTAACTGACCAAGGTCACATAGCCGGGAAATAGCCGAATTGGAATTCATTCTCTAGTCAGGATGTTCCTAAGGCCATACGCCTCGTGTTATTACTCCTGGCCACAAAAGACTTAGGGGAAATGGACGAGAGAAAGAAAAGAGGCCATTTCGACTCTCAGAAGGTGCCTCTCCCTCTGACAGGTTGGAAAATGTAGTCATTCCAGCTTCCTGGAGGCAGGCTCGAGCTTACACGTGTGCTTTGTAGGCTGGACACTGCAAAGCCTCAGAAATCGAGCTCACGTAGGCCACAAGGGGAATGATGACCCCCTACTCCCAGCAGTCCTGGGAGACTGCCCTATGTGCCTCCTTGATTTCCCTTCCTACCCAAGTCACCAGCCCCAACCCAGGCTTTGAGTCCAGATGCTGGCACAAAGCCAGAGAAGCCACATCTGGGATAATCCTTAACAAAGCCAGATTCGAACCCGGTCATTCCCTGGGGAGACCCCAGTGCCCTGGGTTGGACCAGACACCAGGATCAAGGTCCAGAGCCCTCCAGAGGGAGCTCAAGAGCCAGACTTCCGCCTTAGAGTCTGTCTGGCCAGCAGGTCGAGGAATATTCCAACAACGTCCTCATTCTTCCCTGATCAAAGGAGCTTGGATTGAACCTGCTGTAATCATCCGTCGGGGAGTTTGCTTAAAATTCCCCTAATTACGGGAGAGCAGAAAATTGCTACGCCTCAGACTGAATAGAGAAATCGAAGGCGCCCTGCTCCCAGCTGCCTGGGGAGACAAGCCAGGATGGGAATAGAAAGGCTGGGAGAGGCAGGGGGGGCGATGATGGGTGGCAGCAGTGGGAGGGAGAGCCAGGGAGTGGGAGAGGGGGGGAAGGAGCCCGCTGCGAGGGGGTGGGCGCGTGGTGCCTGGCTCAGGTGGACCACCCCACCTCCCCGCAGGGAGGAGGGTGCGAGAGTGGAAGGACAGCCATGTGAGGAAGAATTAGCCAGAAGACACCCTCCTGTGCCTGGAGTTAGTTTTCTAAAGAGGCTGGGGGAGCCCATAATTCTGGCTTAGTTTAGAAAGTAGATTCTGGAATGTCCTCCCCGCCAGAAGAAGGAAAGGAAAGAGCAGATGTACAGGTCAGGAAGGAAGCTGGCCAGGCAGACTGCCTCCAGGCACCCTCTCTGGGCTCTGTGCTGTTCCAGGCACACTGAGGGTTCTAGAGGGAGGGGGAGCCACGGGATCCCTGGCCTTGGGGAGTCTCAATCTGATGGAGGAGACTGAGTAAGCGTCATACCCAAAAGTAAGGCTCAAAGAAACCCCACACACCCATGACCAACACGCGATGGCCTGGAACTACAGGAAGGGATCAGAAGGTGCTGAAGCGGGTGGAGTCAGAGGGGAAGGCTGGCTGCGGAGGCAAATCCTGGGCAAGAGAAGCCAGGCGGAAGAGCAAAGATGGGGCAAGGGAGAGAAAAGTAGAAAAGGGCTATGGTTACCATTTTTTGGTAGGGGAAAGCAAGGCTCAGGGAGGTCAAGTCACTTCTTTAAGGTCGCACAGCTCATCAGGGGCTGAGATGGGGCTCAAGCTCAGGCTTCAGACTCTAGTTTGTGCGTCACACCCCCATGGAGTAGAGTAACAGGGGGGTGGGGGGGCCAGAAGGTGGAATGCTAGAAGGAAAGCTGAGGTCCACTCACTGACTACTCGATGTCGATAGGAAGGAGCAAGCAATATTCCAAAGTCTTCCTTTGCTAGCGCCGCCCCCTCCATGAGCCCCCTGGGCTCCCCACCCACGACAGCATGGAAAAGGCTCTCACCCTTTCCCCAGGGACTTCTCAGCATCTCACTCAAGTCCCTGCGTGGGGCCCCTCTGGTCCCCTGAGGGCCCGGCTGCCCTACTACCTCTGTCCCGCTTACAGAGAGGCCGGCTGGGCTGAGACGCGGGGCCTGCAGGCTACAGAAATCCACTCAAACTAGCGTTAATAAAAGGGGAAGTTTACTCAAAGGACACGGGAGTGTCTCGGAGGCGGGAATGTGGCCAAGGTCTGGTATGAAGGACAGGAGAGCCCACAGGAACCAGAGTTCCCACCGGCCGTCTCACCCTTCTGCTTCCCCTGGTGCGTCTGGGCAGACCTCAGCACTCAAGACGGCCGCCGGGGCCCCCAAGCCCGCAGGTGATGAAGAATGGCGTGAAGAGACCGCCTCTGGGCCCTACTAACCCTGACCCCCAAATGAACTCTGAACAGCCCAGCTCGGCTCAGGCGCCTGTTCCAATCCCATCGACCTCCGTCCAGGCAGCCGGCTCACAGGGCGGCTGCCGTGCGCTCACGGCTGCATGGGAGCAGGCCGATTCAGGGGCCACAGTGAGGGAGATGGGACGCCACAACTGTCCACCACAGCAGGGAGAATACCCCCGGGAGGGGCGTGCGCGGCAGTGGGGCCTGAGGGCGGAGACCTGGGCGCCCCTGTCTCAACAGGGGCTCTCAAGGTGGTCAAGGCCTTGCCCGGAAGCCGAGCGGTGAGGGACACCCCGGGGGCCAGCCGTGGCCGAGGCCAAGCCTCGAGTGGGAAACTGAAGGGTGAGGGGACTCAGCCTGGCCCCTGGCCCCACCGGGGGCCGAGGTGCGTGGCGGGCCGGCCTGCGAGGGCTGGAGTCCTGGCACAGGGCCTGCCGGGAAGCCGGGCCAGCCTCCTGGGCTCCAGGGTGGTTATCTGAGGCTGGGAAACCTGTACTTTAGAAACTTGACTATTTTCATGCTGTTTGTATTTTCTGTAATTACTTCCCTTTTGTTCTCCCTCAGTATTTATGGAAGTCCTTTGTGAAAATGCCAGCGGATCCCGGCAACGCCGAGAGGAACCAGCAAAGGGGTTTGTGTCTCTTCCTGGGCTCAAGGTAAAAGAGACACATCCTGGAGCCTGGGAATGGAGGTGGCAGGAACCTGGCCAGGAGGACAGGGGAGGGGCAGGGAGGGGGACAAGGACCGCGGCTGAGAGGCTCCTCTTCCCCTGGTCTCTTTCCAAGCTCGCTCTCAAAGATGGGGAAGCCCTGGGCTTCCTTTGAACAAAGTCTATTGTCCCGAACCGACTGAGAAAGGGACAGAGCTGCCCACTTCCTATCTGCCCCATCTGCCGATGCCACCCCCAGGCCAGTCCTGAAGACGCTGCGCCCCCTGCCCGCTCCCCGGGCGCTAGCCCAGAGGAGGGGGGCCTGCCCTGGGACCCAGGGAATGGGAACCCGAGTCCCTGGGACAAGCTCTCCCCAGGTCCTGGTCTCCACCAGGATCCATGTCTTCCTCCAAGTTCAACTTTCCCAGCGCTGACATTTTGTTAGGTCCTACCTTAAAAACCCTACACGGGCATCAGAGCCACATCAGTGGGGGGCTCAGTTTCTCCCTGGGTTCAGAGTTCTTTCCTGCACGAAGAGATGCATAAGGCACTGGTGTTAAGACACTGGAGGGACCCCTATTGTTTCTCGGGGGTCATAAATGAAGGTCCAGAGTGAAAGAAAGGACCTGTGATGGAGTCATGGAGACCTCTGCCCTCTGGTAGTAAGTTACCTGTAAGCAAATTGTCATCAAAGCATCCCTGGAAGATCCTGGCCCTGTTCGCCCCTCTCCCCACCATGGCTATTCCTGGCCAGATGGAGTCGCCCTGGGTGGCTGAGCAGCCCCAGGAGCGAGGTGTCCACAGGCAGAGAAGCAGCAATGACATGGGACATTAGGTGCTGATGGCTTTGCCGAGCAAGAGAACTACAATTAGAGATGCAGTGGGTCCCTCTGGGGGGCTGTCAGACAAGCATCCAGAACAAGGGTCGGGGAGCTGGGGGCTTAGTAAAGCAGCTGGGGTGGGGAGGCAGGCACAGGTGGCCTGTGGGGGTGTGGCGTTCACCCCTCTCAGCAAGCCCATCAACAACACCTGTCATTAACCAGGCGCCCAACGTGCTCCCACTAGAAGGTGGGGGAATGCCCTCTTATCTTTACAGATAAGATAAGGAAGGACTGGAGGTTAAGTCACTTGTCTGCAGCACATAGATAGTGATGTAGATAGAGATGAAATTCGGGTTCAGCTCCGCGGAGCAGGACTCAGAGCCACCCGCCGTGGGGCCCTCTGTGCGCGGTCCCCACACTGGGCCCACCGGGAGCACCGGCCCAGCCGGGGGCTTGGGGTTGCGGGCGGGTGAAGCCCCAGGGATGGAGAGCTCACCCAGACTCCCTGGCAGCCCCACAGCCACCATCGCGTCGCCACCCTTTTGTGGGGGCGGAAGAGGAGGAACATCTGGCCCGGGTGACACGTGGAGACTCGGAGGTGGCAGACCGAGGACGGTGGGAGGTGAGGAGGGGCGCACACGTCACCTCGAAGCCCGAGTCTGAGCTCCCCACCCACCACACTCAAACCTCCCGCTTCGGGGAACCCCACTCCCGGTCCTCCCGCCTTGGGACATCAGGGACATCACCGTCCGTCCCATGCAGTGACATCACTGTCACAAACAGGCGCTGCCTTATCTGTACCAAACGCGCCTGAAGGAGAGGCACCTGCACCGTCCTCCCAGCCCTGCTCATTTGCACACACCCACCAGGCCCCCGGGAGATCCTGAAGGTCGGCGATACGTGGGAAGCAGCCTGCGAAAAACTGCCCTTTGTAGGAGCTGATCATATCGCACCCAGAACGGAGGCTGGGAGAGAGTGGGGGACGGGGTGGGGGGGGCTGGAAGAGATGAGAGAAGAGGAAAAATGAGATGCTCAGAGGCCCCCAAACCTCACGGCAGCAATGCTGGGCTGGTGGTCAAGGAGCAGCCAAAGGGGGCCTGGCGGCCAGAGAGACTGAGTCATGCAGTCTTTTTTTAGTATATGTGCTGCCGAAGCGAGCACGAGTCATGCAGTCTTGACTCAAACCTGCTCCCCTCACCCCGCTGGGCTTTGAACCTGTCCAGGAAAGACTCTTACCACAAACCGCCCACGGGGGGCACTGTTCCATCTGGTCAGAGCCCAAGGAGGTGAAAGTGTGTCTGAGTTCTGAGGCTGCCCACAGGAGTGTCACTAGTTTGCTGGGGAGACCTGGGTGCCCAGAGCCCGTACGACTCATTCCCGAGAGCAAAAAGCTGACTAGAACCCCAAGAGAAGGGGGGAGCCTGGTGGCTCAGAAAGGGAAAAAGTGAGGGAATTCAAGACGATGCCTTATTTCACCTACAGTACCCGTCCGTTCATTCCCACCAGCCCAAACCTTGCCCACCCTTCAAAACCCAGCAGAAAACGCCACTTCTTCCTGGAAGCCTTCCCTGACCTCCAAATGAAGTTTGCTCTCTCTCTCTCTAAGTACTTTATCCCCGCTGACCTCCCGAACCTTGTCACTTTCTTCTTCCCACTGTGCCCCCCGGGCTAGATGTGAAACTCTACAGGGCAGGCCAGCTCCTGCCTATCATCCCATCACAAGAGCTCTAGAACTACTTGGATAAAGGCAGACTGATGGAGAAGAGGGGTTCGCTATGGAGCGGGACAGCGGGTAGAGAACTCAGGTCAGAGGACACGGGAGGGATTCAGGAAACATCAGCTGAAACGAGGCTCAGAAGAGCTGTCGCTTGCTCACTAAAGTCAAGATTGCGTTTGGGGCCAATGAGAAAAGAAGCCTGTTTTTCCAGAGTCCTGGGGGACTGAGACGCCGAAGGTAGTGCCCTCACAGGAGGGGGAGGCATTGGCTGCCGGGAGAATAAGCTAGAAGGGGAAAATGCCCCCACCCTCCATGTGGTTTGGGTAGTGGTTGTGGCAGAAATAAAAATCACTTAGTTGTTTAACGGTTGTTTTTCCCTTCAGATATTCTGTTTCCCTCTTTATAAGTTCCATTTGGCCTTTGAAATCTCCCATTTTTCTCCTCATTGTGTTCACGTCTTCCTCCACAGTCCTGAGCATATGGAGCGTATTTGTAATCCCTGCTCTGGCACCCTTGCCTGCTAATTCCATCATCCTTCTTATTTGGGGATCTGTGTCTGTTGACTGAGTTGTCTCCTGATCATGGGTCACGTTTCCCTTTTCTTTGCCTGACTGTCCTTTTTTACTGGGTGGTGGGTATTGTGAAGTTTGCACGGGGTTCTGGATTTCGCTGTAGGCCTTTAGAGAGAGCAGGGCTCTGTTCCCGCTCCCAGTTGTCTGGAATCACTGTGACCCCAAGAAGGCCTGCTCTGAAGCTCGGTGAGATGGGTCCAGGGCAGCCTTTGGCCTCTAACATAATACCCATTGGGCCACACACTACACGCCCTCGCCACCCTGACACATACAAATCCGAGCCATTCCCAGCCCTGGGTGAGCTCAGGAATCATTCGGTCTTCTGCTTTCCAGCAGCTCTCGCCCCAGCCTCGTGGTGCAGATCAGTGTTCATAAAGTCTGGAGGCCCCTTCTGCAGATTTCCAGAACTCTCTGCGGACAGCTCCCCTCTCCAGTGTCCTACCTTACAATTCTGGCCTCCTCAGCCCCAGTCTCCATCCTTAAACCTGGGTCCCAACTCAACCCCCAGGCTCTGTCTGGGATTCCCCCCACCCCCCGACCTTTGCCCTGGCCTGGAGGTAAACTGATACTCCCGTGCTACCTGTTGCCTACTGTCTGAAAGTCAGGGTTTCAGATTTCTTATACCTTCTTCAGTTGTTTTCATCAGATGCTCAATTACAGTAGCAGTTAATTCCTCCCTGGGCAGAAGGGGAAGCTCCCTGGCCAGTAACTATTCACTGGAACAGTGTCCTGTAAGAAGGGAGCAGTGTCTTCAATAGCGTGCCCAGGAAGGCTTCACTAGGGAGGCAAACTGAGGAAACGAAGGAGTGAAACACACATGCAAAGACCTTGAAGTGGAAGCAGGCCCAGGCTTGCACCAGGAACAGTTGGGACACCAGTGGAGCGCTAAGAGCTCCAGGGACAAGGAGGAGACAAGGTCAGAGAGACAGAGGGGAGGGACCAGACTGTGAGGAGCCCCACAGGCCCCAGAAGGAGACCAGAGGGTTACTGTGATCATGCAGACACGAGAAGGCAGGCGCTTGGGACTGGCGGTGGCCAGTGGAGTCGGAAGATTCTGGGTGCTATGCTAAAGGTCTGGGTGAGAAAGAAGTCAAAGATGACTCCTCAGTTTTGAGGCCTGAGCAGCGGGAAGGGTAGAGTTGCCATTGACCAACAGGACTCAGGACTCAACTACAACAGAAGGAAGGCTTCGAGCTAACAGGGTCTGCGTGCTGGGAGCAGTCAGTTGGAGTGTGGACATGTTAGGTCTGAGACGTGTGCTAGACACCCTCACGGAGATACCGGGCATGGAGGGAGTGAAGTGGGGGACAGAGCCCACCCGTGAGGTCTGGCCTAGTGATGCCCAGAGGTCACCAGAGAGCACCCTGAGGATTGAACCCCACAGAATACCCTTCTGCCGCCATGGGAGGGGACAGCCACGGGCAAACCAGGATGCACGTGTCAGCTCATCCCTCCTCTCGTTCCAAGAAAGTTGGCTCGAACCATGAGGGGCTGTCGGGTGGCATCCGTGCCCAGGAGCCATACACCCGGGGCTCCAAGGGAAGGCTGCATCCACGGCTCTGTCCCCCAGGACCTATCTTTGCTCCTTCGCAGGCTGCCTGGTTCCCATCCGTGACTCTGAACAACATCTGCTACCCTTGGCCCCAGGATGACACCCGACAGCCTGCACTTGACATGTACTTCGCCCCTAACTCTGCCTGGTCCCTCGGACCAGGACGCTTGTCGGCTGTGCTTCCCGAGCAGCCACTGCCGGCATGACTTGGGGGAAGGTCTCTCCCACCCCCAGAAGATCTCTCCCAACAGCCCCGGGATCCGCAAGTCCTTCCAGATATCTGCCTCCATCCTCATCATTTCACCCTCTGTCCTGTTATCTAAAGCCCTCCACCGGGAACAGATGAGCCCCCGGCGGCCCCTTCGCCTCCTTCTCCGGTTCTGCTCCCTCCTCGGTGCTCTCCCCTCCCTCTCCTCTTCCGTGTCTCCCGCACCTTCCGCACTCTGCCTGGCGCCCGCCCTGCTCTCTCACCTCGCTCCATCAGTGGACCGTTCGTCTCAGTTAGTTCAGGGGAGTGCAGAGGAAACCCTTGCCGACTCTGGTGAAGGTCCTTTTCCCTCTTCACCCAGGGGAGGCCAGAAGTTAACTCGATGACCCCAGAGTCCTCTCTGCTCCAGATGGCTCCCCTCTCTCAACAACCCCCCCAACCTCCCTACATTGTCCTGCTGCTGTCCTCGAGCATCCTGGCTTGGCCGAGAGGCCCACCCCTCGGGAGACCAACAATGTCCCCTCCTCCTGGTCCCCTGCCCCTCACACACACACACACACACACACACACACACACACACACATATGCATGCGCGCACATGCACACTGCCCCTCAAGTGATGGTGAGGGCACTGGCCGAGTGATCCAGAGCTCCTTTTTCTTCCGCTGCTGCGGTAAAATATGGACAGCGAGAACCGCGGGAGAAATGAGGCATGAAAATTAATCTGCTTTACAATCCTCATGAATATTTAAAAGCTGATGAATATGTAACTACATTTCTTTTCTCCTCCATTAGTGTCTGCTTTTGAGTTACTCTATAGCTCCCTTTGGTTCCTTTGGGGGCTGGTTGGCTAGACTGATTTTTAAATTGGTTTTACAGGTGCCGATAGCTCTTGGCTCCCCCCCACCCCCAATCCGGAGAAGAGGATTTGTCCCTTTAAAATTGCTCAGGAAGGCTTGGCCAAGAGAGACAGAGAAGCCCCTCCCGACCTTACACTGTGGGAGCCCAGGGACCCAGGGACCCAGGGACGGGCACGAGGGCAGCCCCTACACTGTGGGAGTCCGAGGACGGAGACGAGGGCAGCGTTGAGGGAAGACACTTCACAGTTGAGCTCACAGAGCACACCCTTTTAAGGATAAACCACTTCCTTCTTCCTGAGCCTCAGTTTCCCTCACTCCCCACCATCACGAGTCTTTCAAGGCCCTGGTCCGGGGTGGGGGGGCTTGAGAAACCAAGAAATCAGGCAGCAAAATGTTATTTTTTGTCTATTCAGAAGAACCTGGTATTAAGCTGTTTGGTACTTTGCATGCACCTCCTGGCCCCTGGAACCAGCCACTCCATCTAGAACTACCCCGTGGAGCATCTGGGCTACCCTCTGGCCTACCCTCCCTGCCACTCTTCTTTCGCGACTCTGGGAGCCTGCTTCCCACCCATTCCAACCATCCGAACCAGGCTAGGGGGAGGGAGGGCTGCTCACCCACCTCCCCACAGCCATCAATCACCCCAGAGCAGAGCAGAAGGAGCAGCAGGGCCTCTTCCCAGAGCAGTAAGCTTTATCCTGGAGCCTGAGGCAGGATCCAGCACTAAACTGGCATCCTGTAGAGGGAAGGCTGAGTCCAGCTGGGGGGAAGGAAGGCACCGTGGGGCGGGGCAATGGGGTGTGGGAGCCCTCCATCCTGCCAAGTTCCAGAACGCAGCCCAACCTGGGCCAGAATGTCCAGAGGGTCCTAAAGCCCTGAAGCCATCCAGAGAATTCCATGTTCCACAGTTGGCACTTCGAACTCCAAGTCAGAACGGGATACGGCTAATCCTTGGGGGGCTCACCTGCCCACACCAACCAACCTCCATTCTACACAAAGCTTTGCAAAGCATCCCACACTCTGTTTTGATCTTATTCCTGCCTTCTAACAATCCTCAGGATCTCTGTAATTTCTAGCTTATCCAATTTATGTCTGACCTTTTATCTCAATCACCAGTTCTCCAGACCTCTCACCCACCTACATTCTCCACCGCTAGGCCCACCCAAGCTAACATGCTCACCATCCCAAACTTTTCACCCCTTCGCTCCAGGGCTTCATTTTGCCTCTAACATGCTTGTCATTTGCTTCCTTCCAGACTCTGCTCAGAACTGCCTCTGACAGGAAGCCCTCCTTGATTGACCCCGGCCCCAAAGAACAATCCTGTCATTTTTTTCTGGTTCCCAGGTTCTCAGTGCAGAATCCACGAGGTGTTCATTGGCACCATTTTCACACGTGTGCTGCACGGGAACGGCTGATTGTCACGCAGTGTCTTTTAAAGCGGACCTGCTCACACAGGCGACAGTCCATGTCACAGTTCCCTCCCAGAATGGCAGCACAGCTAGGGCGTTGAGTCTGTGGAAATACTCAAGGGGCCTGTCTCCCGCATTCAGATCAGCTTCACTCCACCTCTGGTGACTGGCCCGTCCTGCTGCAGGAACTTCCCACTGCAGGAACCCAGGGCTCCCCCTCCCTCGACTCCCCACCCAGGAGCCTCTAGAGTGCCACCAGGGAGTCAGGGAGTGGCTGTAACGGAGATCTTGCCCAACTTGGGAGACAGAGAAGGTGCTCTGACATCCAAGTCAGGAAAGCAGGTCAAGGACATGGCTCTGCCCTATGATCGTGAACAAGCCACTCCCATTTTCATCATTCAAATGAGGGTAAAGGTCTGTCCCTCCATGAAAGGGTTATGGTGACAGTAAATGTGAAAATGCTTTGAAAAGTACGGAACACAATATAAATATTGTTGCCTCTATTATAATAATTATAAACAAATTGTTATAACTGTCACCGCAAGTACATGACATTCCTCAGCACTCCCTGTGTTGAAGAAGTCCTCCCACTGAGCCCCCCGCCCCCTTGCTTTCCTTCCCCTGGGCAGAGGAGGGACAGGGTGCCCAACTGGGGGAGTGCCCCTTGGGATCAGCAGCTCATTATCCCCGATAGGTTCCCCAAGCGGCAATGTCACCTCCAGCCCCTGGCCTCTCGGCTCCGCTCCCAAGCTGCCTTAGCAGCAGGAACAAGAGCGTGCCTTGTCAGACAAGCTCTGCATCTCCATAGAACATGCTCTAAGCATAATTACCCATCGGAGAAGTGCGCAGGCCCCGCCCTTATCATAGAACGGCTGCCACCGCCGGATTGTTGCCGCTCCGCTAGCTGAAGGCTGAGCTGCCCTGGACCTGGGAAGCAGGAACAGTCCTCCAGCTAAGCAGGGCCAGCCAGAGCCAAGCACTCGGGGGGTGCCCCAGGCCCCTGGCTGTGAGTAGCCGGGAAGCCTCCAGCGGCCCAAGCAAATGCTGATCCTGGTTTCTCCCCACCTTTCCACCACTCCCCATGTTAGTCCCCACCTGGCCATCCTGCATGGGGGATGTATCCACCACAGGCCTTCTGGCCCCTGACAGGCCCCTTATTGGCCTTCCCCGACCCCACTGCTCCCAGAGGCTGAGGTGTCCCCCGCAGTGCTTAAAGAGGCAGACAGGCAGTTAGAGTGGGTCCCACTCCCCAGAGCCAGGTGCAGGGTAGGGCAAGAGAGGTGCCACCTTCTTCCTCCCCTCCCTCACCTCCAGCTACACGCCTTCCCCAGGGAAACCACTCCCAGAGAGCCCCTTGGGAAGATGTGTTCCTGCCTCCCCCACATCTCACCAGGCTGCTACGTGATTGACTTCACACCATGAACGTCATTTCTCCCACCATCTGGGTATTCCAACTGCAAGGGAAATGACCCAAGCCCCTGGGTCCAGCAGAGGTCTGAGTCCTCCACTTACCAGCCTCCAGACAGTCTAAATGGTCTTTAGACCGTTTTTAAAAGAGATGGGGAAGCCATCAGGGGAGCCCTGAGTTGGGCCTTGACTTCTTCAATCTGATCCTCTGAGTGGCACATAGGTCTGAGGGTGGGGGAGAAGCAGAGGACATCTGGAGGCCCTTAGGATGCAACCCTCCCAGCTAGGCTGACAGAGGCAGCAGGGACACCTAAGATGCTCACTGTGTATCCATCTAGGAGTTCCATCCTGTGGGAGCAGGGGCTTTGAAGGAGGCTGATTCTGCTCTCCCTCTGTGTAGAACCCCCCATCCACCTCCTCACATCCCACTCCCTGCCAGGCTGAGCCCCACCCCAGAGCAGAGCCTGCTTTCTGCCAGACCAGGGCCTGCAGAGATGATGCTGTCTTCTCTTGAGCCAGGTGTGGGTTCCTCTGAGCATGAGTTCCTAAGCCTTTCTGGGACCACAGCTCCCTGCTCTCTGGGACACCCTACCTGGTACCATCTCAAGACTTCTAGGGGATTATGTCTCAAATCTAACCTCAGACTAAAACCCAAGCCAGACCCTTCCATCCAGGATTCTAAGACATCCACACCATCCCTCACTCTCAACCCTGCATCCTGTGTCTTGTCCCAGCCCTTCCCCACTTGAACTTCACTACTGCCATAGTGACAGCTCTATGGGTAGGACGCATTGAGACAAATGGGGCTGTGATTAACCAGCCATCAATATCTCTTAAAGGCCCATTCTCTCAAGAGCTGGCAGATCTCTCCAGTCCCCCACCTCCCTGAGACAAGGAGAGATCCCCAGGGCAGCTCTAGCCTCCCTCTTTCTCTCTCCTTCCCTTCCTGCTCTGGCCATCTCAGCCAGATGGATTATGTCTTATTTCTCTTAGATTTGGCTGCAGGAACCAAACAGCGTTTAAGGCTATTGATTGTTCAAAAGGCCAACTGTATAATGTACCAGAAAATTAGTTTGGAATGCCCTGCAGGAGAGCAGCTCCACTCCGGCCTCAGATTAACTCTGTTCTGGTGGGCCGGGAGGGGTCTGGGGTGGGGGCCAGCGTACCTTTCAGTCTCCCCAGGAAGTTCTGGGAAGTCGGCCTCTCCCTGGTGGCCACCTGGGGGGCCTTCTACCAGCTAGCTTACCTGGGTAAGTTACATTATAGCAATAGCCCTTCTTCACCTTTTCACTTCAGCCCTGGCCACTCATCACGTATCCCCCACCCCACCCCACATACGTGCACAAGCGCACGCACGCACCCACGGACACACACACACAATACACTCCTGTCACACACACCATGATTTTTTAATGCCTACATATAGGCACGCCCATGAGACAGTCCCATGCTTACTAACAGGGGCACGTCATTCTCACCTGCGTGCACGTGAGACTGTCTGGGCGTCCAGATAAAAGGCTTTCCCTTTGTCTAAAGAATATGGTGCTTACAAGAGTAGCAGACACGAAATAGGCGATCGCCAACACTTACTGATCTCCGCCGAGTGGCTGCAGCACCACGGACAGCTCCCCGTGCCCTCCACTCCCGGCCCGCTCTGTGATAGGTTAGTTCACCTGACCAAACCGGGCTCCAGCTCACAGCAGGCTGGAGTCGCTATTAAGCTGGTAATCACGATAATGGCTTTCATTTTTGAGCATCTATTATGTATCAGTCACCAGCCCAGCTCTTTGTATGCATCATCTCCTTTGGGCCTCACAACCTCGCAGAATGGAGTTATTATTACTCCCACTCCACAGATGACAAAACTGAAGCTCACAGAGGTGGTGATTCTCCAAGGTTTTCATTGAGCTTCTCTAAAATAACAACGGCAAGGGCACCTAACTGCAGGGGCCCCTGTTAAACTACACAATCTTCATATGACAATAACTTCACCAGACAGATTTTCTCTGAAAGCGGAAGACGAGGGACTGACGGGTATCGACCCATCACATATTTTCCATCCCTACCACAGCCAGGCCCAGCGGGCCTGATGCAGACAGGAAGTGTGCGTAGGGCTGGCTCATCGAAAAGTGAGCAGGTATTCCTGACGCCTGAAAAACAGGGCCAAACGGGGCCTCAGGCATGGAGATCTTGCAAAGAGGACACTTGAGAGGCTCGAAGTGTCTGGAAGTGAGGTAATGTCCAAGACAATGGGACGTCATAGGCACACCAGGTTGAAAGAGAGGAAGATAGCCAGGACATGGCCAGAAGCAACTGTCCAGGCCCCCTCCTGCCCTCCCTGAGGCCAGTGGAGATGCTGAAGAAGGCAAAAGATTTAGTTCATTGAAATGGATACTTAACAATGAGAATGATGACTGAATTGCTCAGCTGAGGCAAAGAAACAGACTCCTGTTAAAAAGAAGAAGAAGGAATTGTTTCGTAAAAGGTTGAGCCATACATTTGTCATGGACAGAAGAGAGATCATTTCTATGTACGGTGTCTTCTGATAAAGTCAGACTATGCAGCCCTGATACCCCCCATTGACCCAGGATCTGAGAACCAATGAATCTGCCAGGGGAACTCCAACCTCTCAGGCCCAAAAAGAGGCTCAAAATCATGAGGGAAGGTCATGGGCCATTTGGTTTTGAGCATCAGTGTCCACTCTTCCCTCACCCCTGTTCCCCACCGAACAGCCACTCGAGCTTTATTTCACGCGTCGAGATTCTGAGACGTTCGAGGAATCTTCTGCCCGGCAATAAGCTGGAACAGGGACTGTCTATACCACATTTCACTGAGCAATGTTTTAAAAGGTAGTGAGCCAAAGTAGAATCACCTATTTTGGTGCCTTACCTGATTCCTCCGACTTGAATCCACGTGACTTTGGGGTATTTCCAAAGATACAGTTCACCCTGAAAAAGGTAAATATTTACCGAGAGTCAAGACCATATGCCATAGGGGAGTTCCAAAAGTGCCAACAACGGGACATGATTGGTATATATATCAAACTGTCCGAGTGGGCTATGTGGGGGGCCCAACACGCACTTGGATGGGAAAGTTCGGACATGTAAGAGAAGAACTTAGTCTAATTTTTTCCTGTCACATTGGCAGCAAACCACCAGCTGTGGATACAAGCCCTTTATGTTTGCTAGTCCTTAGGCTGAGACCCGAAGAAGGGAGAAGACAAGGGTGAAGCAGGTGGGACCTGGAGTCAATTCTGACTCTAACTACCTGTGTGGCCAAAGACCTGAATCCCTTTGGGACTCAGTTTTTTGTTTTTGTTGTCATGTTTTGTTTTGCTTTTTTCATTTCCAAAATGATACCAGTCGTTGGCAGGACTGTGATTCTGGCTAAATGAGATATCACAGTGCTTGGCACATAGTTTGCACTTAATGCATGTTAGTTGGTGTTTGTGGGGTGGGAAGGGCATCAGGCAGTCACAGGTTCCGATAAAGGCCTGGGAGTTGTCCTGAGGCCTGGCGAAAACAAAGGTGAAGACGGAGCTACAGACAGAAGAAGGGCACAAATGGAGAGAGAGGAGCATGACCCTAAGAGACACGCTCAACCTACAGGTGTTATCTAGGGATGGGTCTTCCCACAGAAATACAGGAAGGAGGCAGGGTTTCATCGAAATTAATCAAGGACCTGAACTCGAAGGAGAAAGAAAGCAAGGCGCTCTTAGAAAGAGAGATACTCTTCACTATCCTAGTGAAGTGTTCAAACTGGCTCACACTGCAGCACAAGAGGGCAGTTAGACAAGAGGAAGAACTTCCAAGTAGAGCTACAGGCCCCTTACACAGGCTGCTCCCAGGGTCTCTAGAAGTCAGACAGACAAATGTCCAGAGGATGAAGTGGACCGGGGAAACCCCAGGTCTTCTGCCTCTGAGATTCAGCTAGTTGAGGGCTCTCTTATGAGCAGCTCTCCAGCATGGGGAGGGGGCCCTGCAAAGCCCCCAGGAGAGCACCAGTGTGGAAACTTGGCGGTAAGCAGCAACGCTAATGAATGCCAAGAATAACAGTGGCTTCTTAATGGAGCCCTTAATGAAGACTCATTTTGGGTTTTATTAACATAGAGAAAAAAGCACATATTCATTCTCCCACTCTCAGAGAGCTGGAAGAATAAAGAGCAGCCCCAAGCCCAGACCTGAGCCCATTCCCTGGATCCTACTGTCAGTACCATAATCAGCTCTAGGAAGTGGCATAGGAAGGGCAGCCTCAGAGCCCTGAAACCTTCCTTTGCTCTTCGGAAACCTATTTGGATCCCTGGATCCCATATGGTCTTAGGGAGTAGGTTTCCAGCTGGGCATAACTCTGCCATTTACAGACAAGCTGCAAATAAGAACACGAAGGAGGCCCATCCCCATGGTGGTGGCAGTGATTTTAACAGGCAGATACATCCCATTAAATATTTAATTAGAATACAATCCCACCAAAGTTCTTCTACTATGAAAGACTTTTTTAAAAACCACAGCCCTCTAGGACTTAATCTGATGTTGGTCACTTACTGCCAAATATAAGTGTCTATAGCCCATCTACAGTCTCTGTTGGCTTCAAATATAGCAAGAGGGATTCAGGTTAGACCTCAAAATTCAGAACTCTAAAATTTGCAGATGACCGTGGAGTTCATCTAATCAAATCCCCTGTTTTATGAGGAAACTGAAGCCCAGAGAAATGAGAAATTCATTAAAAGTCAGAAATTAGAAATTCACTAAGAAAAAAATCAAACAGCCAGTTGTGTCTGAGTCACAATCCGGGACACCCATGACGGCCTTTGCTGGCCCCCTTCTCCCAGGGTGATGGATCTTAACTAATTAACCATCCCTGGTACTGGGCTGGCATGAGCTAGATGGTATCTGGGGGCACGTCTGGGCTGGGACCTGGAGGTGTCTCCAGTCCCCACATATAAGCCCAGGATGCAACTCAGGGATTGCTTTGCTTAATCATTCAGATGCTTGAAAGCTCTTTGTTGATTAAATAGGAGACCCCTATTTTGAAGATCACCCTATTTTGATGATGAAAATCATCCCTAAATAGTCCACTGTCAGTCCAACCCCACCTGCAACTGCTTCGTCAATAGTTAATGCACAGTTACCAACTTCATGTAAGAAGAATGTCCTGAGTGCCTACGAAGGCAGGGAGGGGGACTTTTTCCCCAGGAGCCTGAACCCTCCAGGATGGGGACTTCCTCTGCTGGGTGCTGGGAAAGTCAGACAGGAGGCACCTCCATCGGGGAGGACCCTACCCGAAGGGGGGGAGCAGCCTACCCCACTCCACACGCAACAGTGCCCCTGCTGAGTGACAGCTGTGTGCCCCACATGGTACTGGGCACTGAACCCACGTTATTTCTAACCTAATTTTCACAGCACCTCTGTAAGGTATTATTTTTATCTTTTAACAGAAAAGGAAAAAGAGACACAAGTGGAGTAAGGTACAAATGGCTTTAAGTCAATTGCTGCAAAACGAACACCTCGATGTCTAAAGGACACCGAGCACTGAGACAGCCATCCCAGAAAAGTTGAGGGGTAGCCGGGACCTCATGACCAGGTGGCAGACCTGTCAGAACAGAGGCTGATGTTTATTGAGCTGCTCTGTGTGCTGAGCTCTCTGCCACGCGGCTCACTACAGTCTCACCTGATTCCCACAACCGCTTTCAGAGATCAGTGTTCTGATCCTAACGAGACTCAGGTTCGGAGAGGGCAGGTGACTTTCCCGAGGTCACACTGCTAGCAAATGACAGATTCAGGATCTGAACCTACACCTTGTCTGGTTCCAATACTGGAGGACAAAACCACTGGCTTGACCAGCGGGGACGGTAGCTGCTGGGGACAGGCTCAGAGGCCCCTGGGGGAGACGTCTCTTTCTTAGAATAGAGGAGGTTATTTCAAGAGCCTTAGCTCTGAAAATCGGGAGAAGGGACCGGGTGTGTCTTAACCCACAGGGATTTTTCCCTGCTGGATGTGCCCGTCCTCCCCCAGGAGGGCCCATAGAGACGGCAAAGAAACACTTCGGGAAGATTCCATTAACATGCAAGGGGAATGCACGGATTTTCAGCACCAGCACGGTGTTTTCCCAGAGAGGTTTATACCCCATCTGCTCACGTGGCCCACGGCACAGCGTGACTCGCTGGCCAGCATCCTTGTGAGCCACACAGCTCGGCCTGCGATCAACAGCAGGGGCTCTCAAGGCAGATGGAACAAAGTTCAAATTCTGGTTTCTCCAGCTCGGAGCCTCTGTCCCCTCATCACTTAAGCAGAGCCAATCATGCCTGCCTCCCAGGGCTGTCAGAAGCGTCAAAGGGCTTGTCACCAGCCTCCTTCACTGTCCCCCTCGCCAAGCCAATTACCCCTACTCCACACGATTCACCTGCCACTTTGTCTTCAACGGGGGAGAAGACTGAGTGATCTGGGACTCTACTCTGTCCAGAGCCACTCTGATTGAGAGGAGGGAGCTGGGGGGGAGCTCCAGCTCTGGGAAAGGCCAGACGGAGGTGATCCCAGGAGGGCAGGGAAGTAGGGAGATAGCCCAGGAGATTCCGGAGGCAGAGGGGCCCCAGGGCCCTGAGGACCAGTTGGGCCAATGCCAGGAATCAGATCCCTCTGCTTCTGGGGGCCTGGGGAGAGCCTGCAGCCTCCCTGGGCACTTGGCAAGGAAACTGAGGCGCTTGGGCATTAGGAGGGCTCCTCTTCCTCAGAAGCCTAACCAGAGTCAGTGACAGAGGATGGCAAGGTCCCAGCTCCACCCACGCAGGCTCAGTGTGTTGTGAAGGGAAAATGCCCATGCCACAGGCCCGGCCAAGCCCAGCGTTGACAGCAGCGTCCCCTCCTGCGCAACTCCTCTTCCCCCTTCCCTGAACTTACTCTGGCCTCCTCGGGCCCTAGACCCCGAGCCTTCCCCCCTCGGAGCCTGTTCTCCACACAGGTCCCCTCTCAGCAAGGCCCCTCTGTCTTCCTCAGCACCCCCTAATTCCCCAATTCCACCCGTCCTGCCAGGGCCATCCCGAGAGCCCCGCCTCTGTGAGCCTGGCTCCGCCCACCTCTCTGGAGCCCGTCCCAACCAGCCTCTAGGGAAGCAGTCTTTCTCCCCCTTTCAGGGAGCCCAGGAGGGCAGGGCTGGGCTGGCTAGCCCTGCTGTCCTCAGCACTCCAGGCGGAGAAACAGGTGTTGGTTGAGGAAACCTGTTCCTTCCTCTTCTTCCCCTTCGCCCCCAGGCCCGACACTGGGTCTGCAGGAGCTCTAAACAGAGGATGGCTGACCCAGAGCAAACTTGAGTGCTGTCCTTGGCTGGTCCCAAAGACTTCACTCCTCTGATAAAAGGGAGACTTTTTTGCTCTTCAGCTCTCAGTTGTAAAGCTCTTAAAGGGACCTCGCCTCTTATTAGCTCCCTCCTTCTTCCTGCCAGTGCCAAGTAAATGTCTGCCTCCTCTGGAGCTCCCTCCTCCCGGGCCTGCCTACCCCTCCCCACCTCCCCACCTCCCCATCTCCTCTCCCACCTCAACCCTGTAGCAGGGAATGTAATTAGGCCTTTCCCCAGGATGGCACCCCCTCCACACAGTTGGACTGCCCATCCAATGGGGGATAATTTATGGAAATGGGTAAAGGTGTTTTAAATTATTCAATTTAAATGTAAATAGGGGAGATGGTTTCTCTGAATAAATTGTCTTATTTATGTTCCGCCCGACTCCCCTCCCAGGGAAATACGGAGCAGTTTGGAGCCCTCTGGAGCACAGAGACCTCCACTTCTCTTTAAGCAATATGGGACCAGCCCATGCCCCTGGGGGTGGTGATTTGGACACAAAGGCCCCTGACAGCCTCTGTCCATGGTGGGGTCACAAGACAGGCCACGCGCTCACCACGGGCTGATCCACCCCCACCCCACCCAACCCAGGGAGAACTATGGTCAAGCCAGGCCTTGGATGTAGGCAGAAAGCAACTCTTCCATCTCTGTTTGCTGGGGAGTGACAATGGGTCAGGGGCTCTAACCCCCTCCCCTTCTGTCCAAGGTCTCTTTCCATCTGAGTCCCAGCAGTTGGGGGGACTTTGTACCTCCCTGACAAAGTCCTTCATGTTTGGAGTCCTTCATGCTGAGTGACTATGGGCCAACAACTATTCTCAGAGTCTTTCTATCTGAAACAGGGTCCCCTTTGGGAGGAAGGGGGATGGGGTGGTCCCTAGGCAAAGAGTTGCCTTGAAAGGAAAGGACTTTTCTTCACACATCTTGGACACCATCCCTTGTGCCAATGGGAAGGCATTTGAGGGTGAGGAGAGGGGCCCACTACACAGGAGTAACCAGCAATCGATGTAGCTGTTAGAGGGTTTTCAGGGGCATTGAACACTGAACAGCTCAAAGTGGCTCACATACATGGAAACTGACTAGCTCTGGAAACCTGGAGGTAGGGCAGAATCTGGGTGTAAATCACGTGTGATCTGGAAGTCTGGTCCTGTTTCCCTGTGATTCTTTTGTTGTGTATACATCATCCGTAGACTAGGCCACAAGATGCCTAGGACAGTTAGGGGCCTTATATCCACCCATGACAATATTCAAAGAAAACCAGAAGAAAGCAAGTCTCAGAGACTTTTCCAGAAGTGTAAAAAAGACTTTCCCACACCCCTCAGGAAAACTCTCCTTGCACATCATTGGCCCATCTTGACCAACTGCCAGCATGGACTGGGATGAAAGACCAATCAGGTTGTCCAGGATGTGGGGGCAGGGCAGCAGTGGGAGCAGCTTCTCCCTGAGGCACACACAAACATGGGGAGGAGGAAGTGCAGACTGGGCGCTGGCTAACACAATATCCACTGGAGTCACAGTTGAGCAAGAGATTGTTGAAATCGATGCATGTTTTAATTGCCAGCCATGCTATTTCAACCTGCCCTGTTGGAACTGGGTCAATTCCTTTCTGCCTAATCCTAAGAACCAGATTGCTGCCCAACCCTAAAGTGTCAAAAATCAAATCAATTACCCAGATAGCAGATTGGTTGACAGGATAAAACACAAGGTGCCATCCAGGTGCCTTAGCTCTTTCCTGGGATATCCATAAATGAAAGGCCAGCTTGTCCATGCCCCATGATCAGCAGCACCCCGTCACTGCCATTTACTCATTCATTCTACAACTATCTACCTGGACAGGCACAAACTAGGGGCAAGAGGTTCACTGGCAAAGCAAAGATACACTTCCTATTCTCCCTATACATCCATATCTCTCTCTCTCTCTCTCTCTCTCTCTCTCTCTCCCTCCCTCCCTCCCTCCATCCTTGTGGTGGACTTTATCATGTTTGTTGTCAGCTGGTTTGGCTGCCCACAAATACCCTTGCTGAGTTTGGGAGTCTCCAGCCTCATGAGCCTTACCTAGCCTCCTTTGCAGCAGATGGGCACAGACTTATGATTCAGACCCCACTTACCAGATTCACCCATAGGACACCTCACTTGAGAGGGAGGAATTTGAGTAAGTTCATCGCCCGGAATCCACTGTGCTGGTGAGGATAGACACAGAGGTGTCCAGCTTTGGAGCAGAAGTGATAGTAAGACTGAGTTCCTGGCCCAGAAGCACGATCAGTGGGCAGTGGCAGGAGCCGCTGAGGTTCCCCGCTGTTGGTGGGCCAGCAGCAATGGTCGGGGTTTCCCCTGTCAGTCTAGGTTGAGGGTACAGGAAGCATCATGTCTGAAAGCTCAGTCTTGAGTCTGGTTCTCCAGTCCTCCTTATGATTAGATGAGACACCCACTCACTATTCCTCTAATAGAGTCCTTTTCTGCTTAATCGATCAGAGTCACTCCTCTTGCTTATGGCTATGAACCCCAACTGACGGAGAACATGCCCCATCCTTGGTAAAACCAAGTTATTCTTAAGACCTAGACTGGGTAGCCCCTTCTCTGAATTCCCCCAGGCCCAAGCACTTTGTTCATCCTCTTACAGCAGACTTAATAAAGGCATGAGCCTTATTATAGACTGTGGGAGTCTCCACTACCCCCCAACACACACACACACACACGCACACACACGCACACACACACACACACACACACACACACACACACACACACACAGGCGCACGTGTGTGCACGTACTCTGATTTCCATGGGCTCTGGGACCACACCTTTTTCATCATTATATCCTCAGGTCTAGGTTCAAACCTGAATCAGAGTGAGTGTTCACTTTGTTGCAATGTGATTATTGCCACTGTCTTTATTATGGACACTGTCTTTATTATTATTATTGGTGGATCAAAATCCACCAATACCTGGCACTGGTTTTAACAACATACATAGAGAATGGCCCACATTTTGTCCCACTTTCTGCAAAATCCGTTATCAGGTTAATATCCATGGGCTCTAGGCACTGCAGTCCCCACCAGAACGTTCCCTAAAATAACACCAGACTGTCCTCTGACCCCGACACCCAGTTCCCTACACCTGTGATGGTCTTGCATTTGCTCCTTCCAACCCATTGTTCCCATTTCTGCCTTCGCACCACTCGAACCTCGACCCTCTCAACCCTGGGAAGATACCCATCCTGGATACAGACATGACTTCCCAAAGGCCCCTGAAGAGATATGCCTGTGTGAGTTATGTTGCCAACCTGAGGGTATCCCTCATCCTGCCCAGCCCTGCACACACACACACCCACTCTACTCCCTCTGCAGGAAGAGCCAGAGGAAATAGACAAGCTTTCTGGAATCAATTTCATGCCCCTGGGCATGATAAACAACTAAGCAGAGAGCAGCACCCAAGGAGGGAGCTAATGGCCTTGGGTATCCGAGTGATGCATCAACTCCCTGAAAAAGCAACCCTGACCTCAGACGCTCTCTCCACATGCACTTTATCTCTATACATTGCCCTACTTGGAGCGGACTCACAGAAGCCCCAGCTGCACCTTCCTGGTGTGGACAGGACCTGTCCTCCTGTTTTCCTCCAGTAGCACACAGCCTTTCATCAGCCGGGGGCCCGGGGAGACCTAAGGCAGCAAGCACCTGGCCCATCACCTTAGCCAAGAGTGCTACACTATAGATGGAGCCACACCACCGGGATGCAAACCCCAGACCCCTCCTCACTGTCTGTGTGACCTTGGGCAAGTCACCTAAATAGTACAAACCCCGCGAGGTTCTTCTTTTTTTTAATTTAAGTTAATTTTTTCAGTGTTCCAAGATTCATTGCTTATGCACCACACCCAGGGCTCCATGCAATACCTGCCCTCTCCTCAGTACCCACCACCAGGCTCACTCATCCCCCCACGCCCCTCCCCTCCAAAACCCTCAGCAAGTTCTTGGTTCCTCTAACCTGAATACTATCTACACGGCCTCTGATGGCCATACCAGCTCGTTCTGCTCCCGGTGGTCCTGGAACTGAGCAGCCCCAGTGTGATGCAGTGGGAAAAGCATTAGCACGGGAAGCAGAGGAGCTCCCCCCAAACCTCATCTCAAATCTGTGGCCGTGATCTCTTTACATCTAGTCGGCACGAGACAGATTCTAAATACGCGATGACTAGCTGTGTGCACGAACAAAGGTCGCTCTGCTTCTCTGAGCCACACGCTCCAGCAGCTTGTTTGTACAGTGGGAAAGGCGCTCTGTCCCCAACAAAGTCACGGCGAGGATGGAAACAAATGCAGCGACATCTGAGAGAGCGCCAGGGATGGCAGGTGGCCAAGATGTCAGTTGAATCTGGCTCTGCTCAAACGCTCAGTGAGCAAGACTTAGTTCCCTGAGCCCCCCACCCCGACGACAGAGATGACCCTGTTCCTGCAACATTCACCCCTTCGTGTGTAACCCAGCAAGTTCTGTCATGATTCTTCAGCCCAAGGAGCACTGATTTAACGGTGAGAAACCAACATCAGATTTTACTAGAAGTAAGGAGAATCCTTGCAGCTCTCCACAGGAAGGCCAAGGTCCAGGACAGGGCTGGTGACCCCAGCCATTGACACGTGCGGCACACTTCGCAGTTAACAAATGCGCTGTCGGTTAACGTCTTAGCAAAAACATGCACTGGCCAGTTTTGCCAAAGGGGAAACTGGCTTAGACGGGGGAACCAACTTCCCCACAGTGGTAGAGAAGGATATGAGCTCAGTTTGTAATCAGTCTCTCTCTCCATCCCATTGGGCACTCTGCCCCCTGCCAGCATGTCCTCCCACACCAGCCTGGCAGGCCCTTGCAGATCTTCCAGCCCAATGCCTGGCACATCTCCTGGCACAGGGTAGGTTCCCGATCACTAATCACCTAATCTGATTTAATCCAACTACGTCATTTCACCAATGAGGAAACTGAGGCATAAAGTGAAGAGTCCAAGTCACACAGCTGGATGGTGATGTGATGAACCCATTAACCGAAGAACAAAAGCTTATCCCAAAATGTCAGAACTAGAATAAGCCCAGGAGGTCACGGGGTCAAGGCCCTGTCCAGTCCTCCCCTGGTGACCAAGCCACATTCTCCCATTCAGACCTTGGAGGAATGGAAACAAGAGGCTTCAGAGGCTGGATATAGCCAGTGGGTTCCATAAAGTCCCCCAATCCCCCCCACCTATACCCGTGCCCCTTGACAATGTGACTTTGCAGTTTCTCCCAACAAGAAGTAAAGTCTATTTCTCCTCCTATTGAAAGTGGGCTGCCTTGTGACTTGTTTGAACCAACAAAGTTCAACATGTGATGGCATGCCAATTCCAAGGCTAGACCTCAAGAGACCTTGCAACCTCCTATGCTCTCTTAGAACCCTGCCAGCACCATGTCGGCAGTCCTGGGCTAGCCTGCTGGAGGATGAGGATAAGTTGAGAAGAGCCCAGTTGTCCCATCCAAGGCCTCCCTAAACCTGCCTAGGACCAGACGACCCTCAAACATGAGAGCCCAGAGATCAACAGAGGTGCCTTCTCAACCCACAGCCGACCACAAGGACATAAGTGACCCCAGTCAAGACTGGAGGAATCACCCAGATAACCCACAGGCTCATGAGAAATTGTTTCAAGTCACTGAGTTTTGGGGTGGTTGATTGTAAAACACTAGCCAACAAATACATTGAGCCTTCAGAAGAGACAAGTCATAGATACAGGCAGAAGTCGGGGTTAGTGCTCGCGGGGTCTTGAAGGGGTAGGACCCTTTCTGTAAAGAGCCTGATGGAGCTTCTACCTCCTCTGTCCAGCCCCCAGCCTCTGACCCAGCCCCAGGAGCTGCAAGGTCAGTTCTAGCTTGGGTCCTATCCCACCACCCATCTTGGCATCTGCAAACCCCCCCTCCATGGCAGCATCCAGGAGGGGTAAGGACCCCAGTGCTCTGACCAGGAAGGGGTGCCATGAGACTTGAGGCTACCCACCCCAGGAGGAGCTCTCCTCAGAGACAAAAGCCCGACAAAGCCCTAGGGTGGGATCTCAGTGCTGGAGAAGCACTTGGGGCCAGGCCCCTCCCCCACCCAGGGGGAGCAATCAGCCCCGGAGGAGCTGAGAAGGCCGCTTGACATTTGATGGGAGTCATTATCAGACACTCATTCCCAATCAGGGCTCAAGTGCCTCTGAGGAGCCCTCTGCTGCCTTCTCGTTCCAGGGAGCGTTCATGGGAGGTGGGGAAGGGTCACCCTACCCACCGAGGACTCGGCAAAGGCCCTCATGAGCTGCCCCTCTGAAGCTAGCCCCCTCTTCTGCTCCCGAGGTCCCCAGAAGCAAGCTACCGCAAGCCAGAGCGTGGAGAGTCGGGACTCCAGAGTGGGGACTCCTGGGTACTTGGAAAGCCTGGGGCACAAGGAGGCTCAAAGGGATGTGTGCAGGAAGGCCAGGTCAGAACTATGATTCCTGGAGGACTCAAGAAGAGCTCTCTCCGCAAAGCTCAGGCTACGGGGTTCCTGAGTCCCTGTCCCGGGCAGCCACCACCTCCTCTAGGCAGTCCTCCAGACACATACCCAAACTTCCTCTCTTTAGCTAGATGCCCCACTGCTATTTTAGGAGAGTCATGGCTCGGGAGTGTGAAGGCCTTTGGAGGCTCTCCCGGCTCAGAGAAGGATCTTGGGCAAGCCACCTGACCTCTCCTGTTCTGAACAGAGGACAAGGATCCCTGCCCTGACTCTCTCTGCAAGAGACCAGTGTGGGAATCCCCAGTCTTTAATGTATGGGAAAGCACTGATAAACTGTGAAACCAGGGCTGGGTCCAACTGTCCCCAACTAGATCCTCATCACAAATGTAAGCGAGCTCGGATGAGCCAGATGCAGGCACAGGCCGGTAAGGGTGTGTGTGCGTGAGCGTGCATGTGCGTGCATGTGTGTGCGTGTGTGTGTGTGTGTGTAGCTGTCTCACTGCACGCTACAGCACTCTGATACCACTATTTCATGGTTAGGATTATCTGTGGGTTTTCACCATCTATGTCTCTATTCAGGCAGTGAATCAACTGTATTGATGTGTTACAGTCAGAATACAGAAGCACTTTCCGGTTAAAAAAGAAAGGGAGTAAAAAGCCTTGTAGAGGTTTGACAGGAGAAAGAAAGACACTTGCACACCCCACCCCTGTGCTCTCAAGGGACTTAAGGACTCAGAGAACTGAATGTAAAAAATAGAGAAAGAAGGGGCTGGAGAGTCATGAGTCCTGAGAGCGGTCAATCTAGAAGGCTTCCTGGAGGAAGAGATAAAGTCTGAGCTGGATTTTGGTAGGAAGGACATGCAGGGAATGCAGGCAGCAGGGAAAATGGCTTTGGGAGGAGGACGGAAATGGGTCAGTTTTATGCATTCTTGTCATTAAACGACAATAGCCATACTTCACCCTTGTAGAGCAGTTGACAGTTTACAAGGCTTTCCCACATGAATTTCCTCACTCAGCTTTCACTACAGTCCTCTGAACTAGACAAGTCAGCTTTTATTATGCCCATTTTACAGATGAGGGAACTGAGGCTCAGAGAAGTGATTTTCCCAGTTTCTCCAAGCTCTCTGGCCGCAGAGCTAGTGGAAGCACCCAGGGCTCCTGACTCCTACCTAGCCCAGTGCCTTTCCAGGGTCTCTCTCCAATCCCGCCCCACCACTGTGTCTGCCTCTGTCTATAAGCTCCTTGGGGGCAGGTCGTGTGTCTGGGCAATAGACTCTCGGCAGTACTTGGGAGATCAGTCTAGGAGCGGGGGGTGGCGTCTCTCTGGTCAAACAGAACCAAGGCCCTACCCATTTACCTTGACTTTGCCTGTTAGTCCTCTCTGCACCTCCGTTTCCACGTACCTAGAATAGACTATTACAAACACAAGAAGAGGGAATGTCTTGGAAGCACTTAGCATGGTTCCTGGCACATAGTATTTGCTCAATTAATTGCAGCCCCCATCATTAAGCTCTTGGTTATTGGGTTATTATTGCTAATCAGAAGACTGTCTTCATGGCCATTTTGCACCAGTTTCTCCCTTCCAGGATAAATGGGTCATTTAACACCCACACTGTGACCATTCATTACTGTCCTGAGAGATGGTTCTCAGCAAGCACAAGAAATACACTTCTCCCTCCAGCCACCGGGCCCACGTGTCTGGCCTGGACCCCACAGCCCGGAGGGGCCCTGGGAGCCCGTCTGTACCAAGCAGCGTCAGGCCTGACCCCTCAGCCACCTGTTGAAATACATTTCAGTCGCCAGAGCTCTCATTTCTATTAAAAGTCCATTTGCCAAGAAAGTGGAAAGGTAATTATGAATCCCAGTCTTAAATCACTCTGCCGCTGAATTATTAAAGGGAAGAATTAAAAATAATCAGGCTTTTTCATTACACTTCATAGCGGGGAAATTAAAGGTGTAAGAATGTATTTTTTTCCTTGAATTTAAGTATTCATTTTAGAGATTTATAGGGGAGTTGAAATGATTCCCTGCATGCCCAGCTCTCCTTTTTATGAAAGGGGGAGAGGAGAAAAACCTTGTAAAATTAAGAGGGAGATAGAGCAAAGAAGGGATTTAACATAAAGAAGTACAACTGAGTGTTTTGCATTTTAATACATTTTTTTCTGCACAATTACACCATTGAGTGATATGGCAGAGAGAGATTAGGCTGCTGCTAATTTCAGATACTGGTTGTGGAAATGGCAAGGGGGGTCTCACCAGTTGTCAGGTCAGGAAAAGCATGCTGGGGCATCTGAGCTGGCTCCTCAGATCTCCAAGCACTGGGAGGGAGGGCCTGTTTCAGCACCAAGACTCCTGGCACCCTCTTTTCTTTGGGGGAGAACAGGATGAGGGACCCTGCTCGTTTCACAGAGCAGACATCCAAGGCACCAACAAAGGGAAAAAACAGCAGCCAGGAGCCTGGGACCAAAATGGGAGGGACACGGAAAAGAACTTCCTAACTAGTCTTCAGGTCTGGAAGAAGGTGGAAGAAACAGAGATGGGGTGACTTTCCAGCTACTCGCCCCCCCACTGTTTCCTCCCAAGGTGGAGTGTGAGAAACTATCTAGGGTTGTAGGAGACAGGAGGATTCTGGAAGGCCTTGCCCTCGGAACTGAGTCCTGAGAGCTCCTGATGGATGAGGACAAGGATTGATGAAGTCCCTGCCTTCCCCAGTCCCATCCAGTGTGTGTGTGTTAAGGGGGGGGGATGCAGCCCAGACTCCCCAGAGTCAGAAGGGGGAGACAATGACAGCAGACCTGGAGGGGATTCATCCAAGGAGGCTTCCAGGAGGAAGGGAGCGGGCAGACAGAGGCACCAGAGCACAGAGCCCATCTGTTCTTCCTGCTCTGTAGTAGCTGGAGACCTCTGTGCTCTCTCCCTGCTGGGGGCAGTTTGGGGACAGAACAAGAATCAGATGCCATCAACACACAGGCATCGCTGGCAGCAGCTGGGAGGTTCCAAATCAGACCCAGGGGAGGGCGCGAAGAGCAGGCTGGTCCCATCCAGATGTGCTCCAACAGCTTGCCTGCCTCTCCTTGGGGCTGCCAAGCTGGAACACCTCTGTCCCATGTCCCTTCCACCTACACAGGCAACGACTGGACTGGGGGAGGGGGAGGGACTCCCCTGACAGAGCCCCTCAGCTGCCCGCCCCCTCCCCGGAGATGGTAATGAATTGCAGGGAAACGCGCTGAGAGGTGTCAGAACAATTTCTATTAAACATAATTTCCTAATGAAAAGGTTACGAGGGAGCCAGTGGAGCTAATCAGGATTGAATGCTCACTCCAACCCGCTCTGAGGGAGGGGGCTCAAGGTCTGGTCCCTGGTTCCACCTGGCCTGGGCTGGAGGGAAGGGCCGTGGGACTGGGGAAGGCCCTGGACTGCTTCCCATGCATCCGTCTCAAGGTCTCACCCATGCCCATTATTAGGAGTTTGCGGGGGGCCAGGCACCTGGTTAAGTGTTTTCCACATCTCATATCCTCACAACATCCCTGCAAAAATGCCAATCGTATCCCCATTTTCAAGATGAGCAAGTTGAGACTCTGGAAGGTCCCGTGGCTTACCCCAAGTCCCATCTCCAGCAATCAGGAAGCCAAGGTGAGATTCTAACCCGGATCTGTCTGATAGGAAGCCATACTGCAATGCCCTCATTGCTCCCCACCTTCCGGGCCCTGAGCTACTTCACAGCTGCACAGTCCTTTGGAAGGGCAGGGAGAACCCCAGAAAGGGGGCAGGGCAGGGCAGAAGTGCAGCAGAGTGGGCCTGAGTCCTGCTCAGGTACCGACCCTCCACCCAGTCTCTTACTGACCATTGGGAGATCTGTGAGAAAGAAACCAAGGTCATTTTCCAAATGGTTCTGTCTCCTGAGAGACTGGCACGGTGCCCTGCTGAGCCCGGAGAGGGCACGCCTGTCAACACAGCCAGCTCAGGGGTGCTGAGAGCCCTCTGAGTCTTTACCTTGAGAACAGGAGGCACTGACCCCATGCAGACCGCCCCTCCCACCCCCGGTCCCAGAGACGGTCCCCAAACAAAGCTTGTCTCTGAACAGGGACCCTGCCCCTTTACTCCTCCCTCACCCTGGATCTCAGATGCTAAATTGCCACATCACACCTGTGCCAAAGGGGGAGCCAATGTGGCCAAAACCAGGAAAAGGGAAAGGGCTTATTCAGAATGTTCACAGATTCTCCCTAAGCCCTCAATTATAAACTCTTTAAAAATGGCCTTGGCTTTTACTGGTGGAGGCTGGGGACAGGGGATGGAGCAGGAAGGAAAGTGGATCTGAGACCAAATGGTACTGAGCCCTGTTCCCTTGTAATTCAGAGGCTCCTGGTACCACCAAAGCCCAGTTAGGAGCAGTTTTAGGAACACTGGGGCTTTGCTCTACCAGAAGCTTCTACAGCTGTTGAGACACCTCTTTGGAGGGGGAGGAATGTTCCAGATGGGGACAGAGGCAGGCCTTTAAAGCTCCAGGAAGCTCACCACCATCCTTATAACCTGTGGGAGACGGGGGCTGAGCTGTGGGAGGGGCCAGATCACAGATTCTCCTCCCCTCCTCCCCTCTGGGCCCATCCAGCCCCTCCCCTGCTCCTCCCCATCCACTGTCTCTCCACCCTGGGCAAGGAGCCCCAGGTTCTGCACCCCGCCCCCAGCAGGGTGCATCTCCCCATCCCTCATTACGATGAAGCTGTCACCCACTGCCAGCGCCTGCCTTCCTGGGACCTTCAAAGCCAGGAACAGCATGAAATATGCAGCCGCCCTCCCAGCTCCCACTCCTGGCGCAGCCCCCTCCCTCTAATTGCTCCGTGCAGATTAAACTTGGATGTCACAGCTCTGGCTCAGGACATCCAACACTTACATCCTCCAGAAACACTGGAGGCTGCTTCTGCCTCCAGGCAAGAGGAGCTCAGCCCCTAAGAGTCTGAGGTGCCACTCCTCCAAGCCCCCCTACCACCAGACACACACCCCTTAGACTGAAGGCTCCCTAGAAGGCCAGCAAGGCTTTTGCAGAAAACAGCAGTGGTTTTCCAAGTGTGGTCCTTGGACCAGCAGCCTTAGTGTCACCTGAGAACTTGCTAGAAATACAAATTCACAGATCCTAGCCCAGGTTTACTGAATCAGAAACTGGGGGCAGGGCCCCGCACTTTGGAGTTTAGCAAGCCCACCAGACGATTCTGATTCAGGGTTGGGTTTGAGAGCAGCTGAACTACAGACCGGCTCAACCAGCATCCAGTCAACCAGACAGAGCTCCCTGGGCCCCCAGGGCTGTGCTAAGGCTGGCAGGGAAGAAGGATACCAGCTCCCCTGCACCCATCTCCATGGCTGATGGGAGAGGCAATGATCAATGACCACTGCAAGCCCAGTGGGAGGATCCTGGAAGGGACAGAGGGGGATAGCTGGGTGCTACAGGGAATGAAGGTTCCACGGAGGAGGACAATTAAACTACATGGGGGCCAAAAACATTAAAAAAAAAAAAAAATACACTGAGACCAAATGCCAATCAAAATCACAGTGAGCTATCACCTCACACCTCTTAGGGTGACTACTGTTTGAAAAACAAAGACAAACAAAACAAAACAAGTAAAAACAGGGGCACCTGGGTGGCTCAGTTGTTAAGCGTCTGCCTTCAGCCCAGGTCAGATCCCGGGGGCCTGGGATCGAGCCCCGCATCCGGCTCTCTGCTTGGCAGGGGGCCTGCTTCTCCTGCTACCATTCCCTCTGCTTGTGTTCCCTCTCTCGCTGTGTTTCTCTCTGTCAAATAAATAAAAATAAATAAAATCTTTAAAAAAAAAACAAGTAAAAACAGAATCACAAGTGTTGTTGAGGATGGGGAGAGACTGGAACCCTGTACTCCACTGGCTGGAATGTAAAATGGTACAACCGGTATAGAAAACAACAGGAAGTTCCCCTAAAACTACAAGGAGAGCTACTTCATCAGCCGGTGAGCTCACTTCTGGGTATGCATCCAAAAGCAAGAAGGCCTCTAAGAGATATTTGCCCATTCATGTCCACGTCAGCACTCGTCACAAGAGCCCACGTGTGCAGGCAATCCAAATACCCACGGATGGATAAACAGGTAAATAAAGTGGGGTCTGTCACACAACGGAGTATTATTCAGCCTTACCTGGGAAGGAAATTCTGACAAATGCTACCACGTAAATGAACTTGGAAGACATGCTAAGTGAAATAAGCCAGTCATGAGAGGACAAAAACTGTCTGACTCCACTTACATGAGGTACTTAGAGTGGTCCGATTCCCGAGGAGTCTGGGATGGTAGAATGGTGGGGGAGAGGGAACGGGGAGTTGTTGTTTGGTGGGTATGGAATTCCAGGATGGGAAGATGAAAAATTCCTGGAGATCTCTTGCACAATAATGTAATTATAATTAACACTATTGGACCATATCCTTAAAATGGTTAAGATGGTGGGGGTGCCTGGGTGGCTCAGTCATTTAGCGTCTGCCTTCGGCCCAGGTCATGATCCCAGGGTCCTGGGACCGAGCCCTGCATCGGGCTCCCTGCTCCGCAGGACGCCTGCTTCTCCCTCTCCCACTCCCCCTGCTTGTGTTCCCTCTCTCACTGTGTCTCTCTGTCAAATAAATAAATAAAATCCCTAAAAAATAATAATAATAATGGGAACCAAAATGTGGATGAGATAGGGGACGATAATCCAGCAAGCCTCATGTGTGTACCATCCACTTGCCGACACACCCTCCGCCTCACTGGGAAAAGAGCAGAGCAGGCGTGACCATCCCATTCTATGGGGCGAGAGCCAGAGAGGAAGGGTGCTTGGCCAAGGTCTCAACACAGTGAGTGGAGAGCAGGGGCCGGGGCTCAGCTCCTGACCCCATGCTGGTAAAGAACCCTCATGGCAAAGAGGCCTCCAGCCCTGGAAGCTGCAGGCCTGCACTGTGGCAGATTCTTGAGGAGTTCAGGGTGGTATTGGGAGGCCCTGGGATCAGGTTGGAGTGGTGAGACCATAGGGTACTTCCTGGTATTGTACCTGCTACTCCAAAAAATCATTAACAGCCCTCCCTTCATTTTCAGCAATGTCCCAGTTTGGAAGACAGATAATATTCACCCCAACTATAAGTGACTAGAAAGCCAAGGAGCAGAGAGTTGAGTGGAATCTGACAAGAAGACGAAAGGGAGAAGAGCCCTTATAAAGGTCTCAGAAGGTCCCTCTGACTGTGAGCAGTAGACCGGATGGAGGAAGGAGGGAGGGAACAGAGGCAGTGGTCTGGGGCATGGGAGGAGTCCTCAGACTGGGACACATGGGCCTTCCTGTGAACCCCCAGGAACATCACATACCTTCTCCTGGCCACCATTCTCTCCCACCCACCCCCTTCTCCCCCTGGGCTCTCCACATGGAACATAAGAGCAGGCCCCACAGTAGGAACTGGCCATGAATTCTCTTGCCCCTCTGAGCTTTCCCCAGTGCCTGGCTTTGGCCAAGGCCAAGTCCAGACCAGCCCACACTTGCCACCACATTCTACTGCCCCATCTCAGCCTGGGCCAGCCTCTCGCCTTCAGTGCCCCCCTCAATCTCCAACTCACCCTTCCAGACACTAGAAAAGCCCTGTGCCCTCACCCCTGCAACTCTTCCCCCAATCCCTTCTTCTCTAGGATCCTCCACTTTTTTTTTTTTTTTGGATCCTCCACTTTCTAACTTACCCAGGTTCACAGGCGCACAGCTTCAGCACACCTCAGCATTTACGTAGAAACCAGCCAGCTGCTTGGCCTCTGTGAGAGTTTCCTCCTGCACAAGGCGTACCCCCGCTCTCCTCTTCCTCCCCCACACAGCATGCACAAGGGACCAGAGGTTCGAGGAGACCACAGTCAGACACACGGCAGGTGGAGAGCAATGGACAGGATCCATGGCCCACCTCCATCCTTTGCCTTTGCAAAGTAATAACGGTGTCCTCTCCAAAGACTTCCCCCCTTGGGGGAATGGTGTCAATGCTTAGACATGAGTCTGTCGATCCCTGGAGGTGAGGGAGGTTGGGGCACATGGCCAAGTCCCAGCGCCTGCCACAGACACTCAGCCACGTTTATAAGGAGGGAGAAGAGATAAGGGGAGGAAGAGCCAGGCTGCACAACCCCAAGTTTTCAGGGTTCAGGTTCAGTCTGCAATGAGGGTGAGGGGTGGGGTGAAATGCTAGGGTTGAGGTTACACCTGAAGATAGTGTTTAAGATTCATCTTAGGGAAGGGACAGTGTTGGGCTGAACCTCAGGTTTGTACTGGGTTCCAGTGTGAGTTCTGGTTAGAGCCGCGGTTAAGAGGAGCTCTAGGGTACAGGTTGTTATTGCTAGCACTAAGGCTTGAACAAAAATTCATCTTAGAGTTAGGTATGTCTGAGGGTTCTAGGATTTGCAGCACGGAATCAGTGCCGTGGGCTTGGGCAGGAGATCTGCAAGCAACAAGCCTGGCAGACAACCGGCCAGACAGTGCCGGATGGGATCTGAGGCCAGCACCGTGGACAGCTCCAAGGAAACCGCCTTGGTAAGCAAAGCAGCCCCCAAGGTGTTCCTAGCTGCCTTCCCCCACCACTCCCTCCAATGATATCATGACTCTGAACTGTTCACCCCAGACTGACCCCTGAGAAGGCCAAGGGAGCACCATATCCTCTAGAGAGTTTGGGTCTCCCATGTTAGGGTCTCTGCCTTTCCTTCAGAATCATTAGAACCCTACATTCCCTGTGCCTGGAATCTACATTCTAATTGAGAAATCTCTGGTTTGGGCCTTTACAAGGTGATCATTTTCCTAAAAAAAATCAAAGTTTTCCAGATTCAACTCTTGATGGTTGAACTCTGTTTAACATAACTCATTCCTCTGATCAGTCTTCCCCACGGGAAAATCAGAGAGATTCCCCAAGTCTTTTCCTCTTATCGCTCTCATTTTCCCCTCATCTCCTGAGCCCTCAGGGGCAGGATGGGACCCAGGTGAGGCCCTCAGGTAGGTGCACAGTGGAGAGCACAGAAAGGCAGGCAGTGTGCAAGGGTCCAGATTTCTACACACCCCTGGCCAGACGGAGAGCTGCTCTTCCCCTCTACAGCCTCGCCAATCCAGCCCCACAGATTCGGCGGAAGGTCACTGACATGAACTGGGCACCTATCATGTGCCAGACTTTGCCTACATTATCTCACTGAATCATCAAACCACCTCACGGTGCCGGTTAGTAGGTGTGACCATTCCATTTCTACAGATGAAGAGACTGAGGCTCACTAGCAAATAGCAAATCTGGGATTTGAACCCTGGTCTGTCTGGCCCTCAGTCTGTTGGCACAAAGCTCATACTTTTCCATACCATGAATTCTGGTTGTTAAAAAGGCTTTAAAATCAACCTGGCAGGAACTCTTTGCCTTCTTGTCAGATGACCTCATAGGGCCACTAATCTGGCCTGGGTGTGGCCTCTCCGTGAGTCCTGGGTGTCCTAAGGCTGGGAAGAAGGGCCTCTCCTCTGCCTGGGGTGATTCCCTTCAAGGGCCCAGAAGCTCCTGTGAGCTGCCTCCTAATGGGCAGTAGGTTCACAAGATGGCCCAGCAGTGAAGCCGCGTAGTTTCTTCTGATCCCACCCCACCCCCGCCCCCACCCTTGCCACCACCAAGCAGGGCATCTCCAGGGGACCGGTGTCCGTGTGCTATGGATACAGCCCAGAAATTACCCTCTAGGGAGGGGAGGTAGAAACATCAGGGAGCCCATGAATGGAGCGGTGGGGATCTAACCAACCCGTCCATCAAGGTCACGGTGGCTGGGGGCAAAGGTGATCCTCGAGAGCAGGAAGGCACTAGTGTGGGAAGGCTCTGGAGGAGCGGCGAGAGGAGCCTGGCTCCCCTCCTGTCCCTCTGTAGTAATTAACAGGCCTTTGTTCCTGTCCCTGATCTCGTCTGGCAGAGCCTTAATCATCCTCTTCCCTGCAATGAGCAGCCTTCTCATTAGGGCCTTAAGAACCTCTATTATAAACATGTAAATGGAACTCAACGAGGAGGGAAATATTTGACTGCTCCAATTTCCTTTGTGCTGCTGCCAGCTTTGGGCTGCGCACGCCTGTGACTTCGCCGCTCAGCAGCCCAGCGCCAGCACGCTGCTCCTACTGCCTTGCCACACAGCTCCATCTTCTCCTATCGGAATTTAATTACCTTCTCTGGCGAATGTTTGGAGAACCTCTCTCCATCAATTGATTCTGAAGTCCGATTTTTATTCCAAGATACTTAATGGCACCTGGGCTGATGGCAGCCTGGGAGCAGGTGGACCCGGGGCCCAGGAAACGCTTTAACAATGGGGTTAAGGAAGGGTCATCAGAGTTATTCCCCTGCCTCTGAGCAGGTCAATATTTCAGCCAGAGAAGCATATTCCTGAGACGCCTGCTGGTCTGGACTGGAAGTTCTTGATGTCTGCCTCATGTTGGATGAGGCTTTTTTTTTTTCCATTTTATTTATTTTTTTAAGATTTTTTTAAAATTTATTTATGTGACACACAGAGAAAGATCACAAGCAGGCAGAGAGGCAGGCAGAGAGAGAGGGAGAGGCAGGCTCCCCGCTGAGCAGAGAGCCCAATGTGGGGCTCAATCCCAGGACCCTGAGATCATGACCTGAGCCGAAGGCAGAGGCTTTAAGCCACTGAGCCACCCAGGTGCCCCTTTTTTTTTTCCATTTTAGTCCTTGATGCAAAAGGAAGAGTGTTATTAGGTAGAAGCCCCGCCACTGCCTAAGAAAGAAGCTGATGATATGATCAGCATCTCCTCCCATGGCCATGACGGCTCTTCCCTGTCATGGGCCAAAGGGAGACTGGCTCCCTGGAGGCCCAGGGAAGCTACGTGTGAAGGACCCCTCCCCCGGCATGCTGAGTCTTTCCTGCAGAAGAAGTCTTCATGTGCCCGAGTCCTCCCTAATGCTAGAGACGCCAGAGATGCTCGCCTCCACTTGCCTTCTTTCTGAAGCCCTTGTCAAGTGTAAATATCCATTCTATTCCTTCTTCAAAACCCAGAACTCCTCTCCTCCGTGAAGCTGTCCCATACCATTAAGCCATAGCCATCCCTCCCACCACCAACTGCAGAACACACCGTCTGCCACTATTTATCCATTTAATGAGTGACACCTGTGTGACAGGCCCCTGTCGGCCCTTAGCTGGTCACATGCATAAGTTTCATTCATCTCCCCAATTTGGGGAGTGTCTCCCAAGTGTCTCTCCTGCAAAGTGGAGACTGTGTCCTCACAGCCCTGAGCAATAGCCCGGAGCAGGCTGCCGCCCAGAAAGCTTCCTTCCTCTGAGTTGGCAGGTAGGTGGGTGGATGGGTTGGTGTGGTGGTTAGAGGTGGCTAGAGGCTAGCTGATGGGGGGACACGATGGGTGGCGGACGAGCAGGCTGATGGTGCTTGGACTGGCACATGTTAGAGCGTGGCTGGGGGGGGGCGGGTAGCAAGAGAATGGGGGTGCCAGTTATGACCCTGCTGTGTGTCTCCTCTTGACTGCCTGGATCATGGCTGGACTCCGCAAACGTTTCTCCTTGACCAGCTGGCTCTGTTAAGCTTTGTCACAGGGGCTGGAACACTGCAGGGTGAAGGGGCTCCCCTTCCAGGCCCCCACAAGGAGGCATCCCTCTGCATACTGCCTCCGCCAACACCCCAGAAGGCAGCCTTCCAAGGAGTTCCATCAGCATGGCACCTCAACAAATTCTCCCGCCATCCAGTGGGCCTCGCTGTACCTTCCTCTAATGGGGTCCTGTCAGCCCTGGGTGTGTATATGCAAGGAAGGCTCTATGGGATTTGTTCCTCCCTCTGATGCTCTGCCGCAGCCCCAGAGGTAGTGGGGCTCTCCAGATCTGCTATCCCCATGTTCCTTTACAGTAGGGAGGCAATCCCCTGTTATAGCTAGTAAGTCAGCCTTAGTAAGTTATCTCCTGTTAGAGTTAGTATTGCTTTATATTAAACCTTTCCTGTTAATATTACTGTATGGTTTCGATCCCCTATAGTGCCAGGGAGGCTCGGTTTCCATTTCTGCCCTACCCACAGGGCAGTCTTCCCCACAATCTGGAACCCCCACAGCCACGCCATGGCTACTGGAATATCCCTGCAAACAGAAACAGCAGCCTGAGAAGAAGGCTTCCGGAGAACACGGAAAGTGGCCTGAGGGGGTAACTGGCACTAATGCTGGCCTTGCTGGACCCCATGCTGGACCCCAGCTGGACCACCCCATGCTGGACCCCAGCTGCTCCTACAGGCGCTGACAAAGCCCCTAGGCTACCAGCTGATTACCTAGCACCCAGAGGGCTTCCCAGAAAGGGGACTGAAATATGCTGTCCTTCGGGACGGATTTGTGCCTCTGCCCCATGAAATCTCCTCAGACACCGACCCCAAGGCATGGACATCCTTCCAGTGGTGGCCCACCCTTCTACCCCATCCAGGCTTGGAATTCTCCCAGCACATGTCCCCACTGTTCCACCCATCAGGACTCACAGACCCTCTTCTTGTCTGTTCGACCCCCGCCCCGTCACTCAGCTCTCCCTCTGCCGTATCGTCCTCTCACATCTCCCTCTTCTGGACTGTCCTTGAGGCAGGGCTGAAAGCCAGCAAGGCATGGTCTGCTTCTCCACAGCCTTCGCTGCTCCCCAACCACCCCCACCCCAGGTCCCCACCCCAACGCCTTGTAGGTGGCCTGGCCCACAATCCAGACAGAGCCACCAACACATTTCCAAATTGCATCTTTCAAGAATCAGAAAAACAGATTTCAGAAGAAAATTGCTTTTCCCCCTGCTCAGTCTAGATGGACTACTTGTTACTTGCCATTTTCTCTCCCTCACAATCTCAGGGAAAATTGAGATGTCTAAAGCTTTTCTCTGCGTTGGGGCCAGTCACTACCCTCTTGAGGCCTGTAGGCATCAGAAAAGGCCACACCCCAGGGGGGGCCAGGAGTCAGGCACCCCAGCTTCCATCCCTGTGGACAGGCTCTACTCCAGGGCCCCCCAAGCCCATAGGCCAGGCCCTGGGGGAGGCAGGGGCAGGGCAGATAGGGGTGGGGGTTCACAGAAGCAGAGCAGGGCTGAGCTGGGACAAATCTGTGAAGTGACAGGTTGGATCTGTTTCCTGATGCACAGCCCCCCACCCCCTACTGCATTCATAAACTCACACGCGCTACCACCACCCTGCCAGCCCCTTCCAGGCCTTCCCCAGTCACTGCCCTGTGGGTCCACTCACCCTACCCCCAACCTCAGGTCAAGGCAAAGCACCTACTTATCCCCATCACACCAAGGACACCAGCCACATGTGCTGGGCCTCCAAGGCCTCAAGAGAGCACGAGCCTGAGTCAGCAGGCTCAAGTTCCAGTCCTGCTCAGAAAGCCTCTTCCCCTCTCTCCACCTCCATCTCCTCCCCTGGAAGGGGCAGGCTGAGCCCTGCAGCACCAGCTCAGAGGTGAGGCCAGCTTCTGATGCAATCATGCAGGGCAGGCGCCTGGGAGAGGGACAGTCTCGTGTTTCCTGACCACTCAGGCCAGGCCGCATACGGCGCTGAGTGTCTGAGACACGTCATCTCGTTCTGTCTTCAGAAGAACCCAGTAAGTAGGTCTGTTGTCATCTCACCTAAAGAGGAGGAATCAAGCTTCAGAGAGGCTATGGAACTGCCAAAGATCACACAGCAGACACGGCATGGAGCCAAGCCTCAAGTCCTCGTTCTTGACCTTCACACTGCATTGCCAGGTGCTAGTCTTTAAAAATTTTTTAAATTTTTTTAAAGAAACACATTGCCAGGTGTTTCTTTAAAAAAGCTTTTGGAAAAACTATCATCCAAAGAGATAAGTGGAGGAAGAATTTCAAGCTCTGCATGTATGAAGGAAATACAGGAGTGGGAAGAAACTTCTAGAACTCTTAAATTACCATAATAGTGGCTGATACTTGCTGAGCGCTGACTATATACAAGTACTGTTTTAAATTCTTCATTGAATAAATTATCTAACCCTTATAACAACCCTATGAGATAGGTACTATTATCTCTAATATGCAGATGGGGAAACTGAGGCACAGAGAGGCTATAAAACTTGTTCAAAGGCGCTGGCCAGTTAGCCACTACACCTCGCAGCCCCAGTGCTGGCACCGAGGAAGTTGCTTCCCCTACTGCAGGCTCCTCTTCCAAACCAGGGGGTGTGGGGGGCAGGGGGTCCGTGGGTCTGACCCTCTGTGCCAATTGCCCCCGCCTCCCCATGCCCATCGATCCCTTTTCCTGGCACCCAGCTTCAGACGCAGGGCTCATTCCAGCCACTGTGATGGTACCAGGAGGCCAACAGCCAAAGGGACAGTGACTTCATCGGGGAATGAGGCCATGAGTCTGAGACTGGCTAGGCGGGGCCGAGGAGAGGGGAACTGCTCAGGAGATGAGAGGCCAGTGACAAAAGTGTATCCGTGGCTGAACAAATCACATGGACTCTTCAAGAGGGCCTGTCAGGAGGAATGGCAGCAAGGACCATCCCCCACCCCTCCCCGGGGCAGCATCTTCCATCTCTCCTTGGTCCTCGGATCAGAGCCAGCTCCGCACCCCCCACACACACACACACACACTCCCCTACGGAGGTAAACTGTGCTGCCACAGGATCTTGAAACCATTTGAAAGAATGCATACAGGACCCTAAGATTAAATGCATTAAATGGACCGTTTCCTTAAGGCCAAAGAGTGGCAGGGCCTCTCTTCAGCAGTGGGAGGGGGAAGCTGGTCCTCAGGTGACACAAGACGGAGGCAAGTGACAGAGACCCAGAGATGGGGGAGATAGCATCTAAAGATAGTGCCCGAGAGAGACTCCAGGGAGAGACCAAGAGAAAGCCTTGGTCCCCGGCAGCTTCCCAGACTTCCAGGCCAAAAACACTCCCTTGTCTGTTAAAAACAACCAAGACCCAAGGAGGAGGACAGAGTAACAAGGTGAGACCAGCGGGGCAGCCTTAGTGCTCAGAAAAATTCACCGAGTTAACGCTGGGCGTGTGGGCCGCCAAAACAGAGAGGAGACAGTAACGAGATCCGTGACGAGACCCTCGGGATCCATGAGATAAATTCTTGGCCCTGGAAAACAGGAGGTGCTGGCTTCGATCGTGGTCTCCCCGGCACCTGGGATGGAGTCTGGCACATAGTAAGTGCTCAGTATGTACACTGAATAAATAAATGAACACTGGTTTCTCAACACAGGCTAAGGTTCTTCTGGTTCTTGGGCCTGAGGGAAAAACAGTGTCATCGGCAGACTGTCCTAAACTGACCATGGACTAATGTGGTGGGATACTCACTCATCCATTCATTCATTCACACCCCCTCACACATAGCTCCTCCTAGTGAGTACGGCTCTAGTACAGATCGGTGGATAAGATACGAGGATTCCTACCCTCAGGGAGCTTCCACTGCCCGGCCAGGAGACAAACAGTACACAGGAAAGAAAGATGGCCCCGTCCAAGGGGATACGAATCAGGGAGGAAAACCATGGTTACGGGGCCGCGGGGTGGGCTGACATTTCCGCAGAGACCTGAAGGAGGCGACTCAGCACGCCAGGAGGCCCCCTGGGCAAAGTGAGAGCTCAGAGGCCCCAGGTGGAGCCTGCGGGTGTGAGGGGTCAAGGTGGCTGGCCCCCATGAGCCGGGCCCGGGGTGGGAAGGCCGCCGAGCAGCTGCGGTCAGGTGGGGTCACTGCCGGGATGCGGGCGGGAGCAGGAGGCCAGGCAGAGGCCACACCCGGAGTGGGCACAGACAGGGTGGCAGCAGACGGGGGAAGGGCTCTGATTCCAGATGCATTTGGGGTTTTGCAGGTGGGAGGTCCTGATGGATCAGGGATGGGATGTGAGGAAAGGAAGGGAGCGGGCGCCTTGCAGAGCCCGCAGGGAGCCTTCCGCGCCGAGTACAGCAGCGGTTGGCATGCTGCTTCTCATCCCCCCACCCCCTTGGCACAAGCTAGGTTCAGAACAAGTCCCCCAGACTGGGCTCAGCGCAGGGACACCCTCGGCCACGGGGCCACGCTGAGATCAAAAGCAGCTTGACGGCCTGTCCACGCGCCCCCTGAGTGTTACCGCTTCGGTCCCAGCTACACACTCTCCAGGGCATGACTGCACCATATCTGTTGGTGACCACCCAGCGCCCGGCCAGAACTGCCACTCGCAGGCACGCACACACACACACACACGCATGCACACACTCGCGCGCGCGCGCACACACACACCTTGATTTTGTCTTCCAAGGGTTCGTGACCCTCCAAGTGGCCCTCCACGGACCCCAGGTTGAGAGCCCCGGGCTGGGATCCTGGTGAGGACCCCTCTAGACGGGCAGTTCAGCCCGCACAGTCCTGAGTGCCTCCGTGCGAGCCTGGAGAGCCCGGAGCTGAAAAAGTGAGGACCACCAGCCAGCTGAGGTGCCCTGTGCCCCTGATGGCCGGGACCATTTCATTCCTTCATATAGTCATTCATTCAACCCTGAAAAATGAGGAACATGGCCTGGTCTAAGAGGGGAAGAAAAAATGAGCACCTCCGCTGCGACCAGCTCTGTGCCTGGCACCGCACATCCTTCATCTCCCATCCTGGCCACAAGTCTGTTCCCAGCCAACAGGGTAACAGGTCGGCTGTGCCCGGGGCAAGGAGCTGCACACACCCCAGCGCTCTTCTACCTCCGCCCTTCAGAATCCTGAGCCCACATGCTCACGCCGGGCTTGGCCCTCTGATTGCTCTGCCTCTCCAGCTCTCTCGCTCAGAGGAGCTTCTGGGTCAGGCCTGACTCTGCCAGCGATGGCACTGGCAGGCTGAGCCGCTGAGGGGCCTGAGAGGCCGCAGGGGCATCTGTGATACCACCCTGGGCCAGGCCAGCCTGCCCACCTTCAGGGTCCTAGAGCCGGTGGGAAACAGGAAGAGGGGAGTGGGGAGCTAGCAAGTGAAGCCAGGATAAAATATTGATGCCCGACTCCTGGTAAAGTGGAGAACGCTGCATGTCCATGAATAAAAGATGGGTCGGAGGAGGAGGTTGGGCAGCAGATTAATTAATCTAAGTGAGTGCTCTGCTTTGTGCCATGGGAGAGAGGGGCGGTGGAGTAAACAGACTCACCTCCCAGCCGCTGCCCAGAGGGTCCGGCGTAGATCCTCTGTGCCAGGGAGGCAGCTGGGCAGAGCAAGGACGTGGGCAGAGCAGCGGCGCCAAGCCCACACTGGCAGGGAGAGGGGCAGAGGCAGCCGGGCGGTCCGGGACCCGTCTGGGCCTCTGTGCCCCAAGCCTGCCAGGGGTCACGTGGGATGGCAGCTTCCCTGGCAGATGGGAACCACAGAGCCCGGATGCTCTGGGGAGGGAGCTTTGACAGGTGCAGGGTTTTGGAGGTCAGCGAGAGGATAGCAGGGCTCCTGGGTCCTTCCCCGATGCCCCAACGGCTGTCTCAGGGAAACCGTGAGCAGCTGCATAAGGGAGGGGGAAGGTAGGAAGAAGATCAACAGTGGCAGGTCTAAGATCTGGTATAGAAAGTCAGGCACAGGCTAGACTTCGCCCTGAGGGAAGTCGGCAGGGGCAGAGGACCACAGGTTCTGAGACAGGAGGAAGGGGTGGACGTGGCTGTAACTATCTCTGCCCTCGGAAATGCTAACTCCAGGGTCCCAAAGGCTTCCTGCCTTAGGTATAGCATGGCAAGTGGGTAGGGGGAGGGGAGTGGCCCCAGGACTCTTAGACGTGGTGGTGGAGGTCTCATGGGGAGATGGCGCTCAGGGTCTCGGCTTTCATCCATCATCCACCGTACAGGGCGCCTTTCATGGGCTCTTCATTGTTTTGTTCCCTCAAGGTCACACTAGGACCCTGTGGGATGGAGATGTCCTTCCTCATGCTCCCTGCCCCCCACCAGCATAACAGATACCCCCCAGGGAGGAGCTCCCCATCCTTAGGCTGGCTCTTTCCTCCCACCTCCAGCCAGCCTCAGTGGGACCAGGCTGCCCTCTGCTCAGGAGATCCCGAGCTGTGATTCCACAGACAACAGTCCCATCCTTGAACCCTTCCCTAGGGGAGGGCTAGGTCCCACTCCAAGTGGCCTCGGCTGATGCCAGCCATAGCCCTGGGCAGGCAGCAGGACTCCTCCAGCCTGACCCACGGAAACGAAACTGGACCCTGACTCAGCCACGGGGAGAAGACAGTCAAGGTAGGTTGGGGGACATCATCCCTGGCCAGTTCCCTCCATAGCCACAGCCGCAGCCACGGCCTCTGTCCACCTCCTCCCCCAAGCCCGCCGTGGCCTCGCCAGACCACAACCGCCCCAGTTCCTCAGCACCAGACTGACAGCAAATCCAATCTGTCCCGTTCACTGGACGACTCATCGTGAGAAGACTGCTGACATCTCTTGTACTCTAGCTTGTATTTATTATTTAACTTTTTACACGTGGTCCTGTCTCTTCCACTAATTCATAGCTCCTTGAATGCTGGAGCAAAGACTTTTTGGTCTAATGACCTACATAGCCCAAGGCAAATGGGAGGCACACGGCACAGTTGTTAGAATAAGTGAATGAACGATGAACGGCCCAGTCATCTTCTGTGTCTCCTAGTCTGATTTCGGTGCCCGGTCAGTCCCCACACTCCCTGCCTTCAAGGTGGGAGACAATGGTCATAGCTGGACACGGCCAAGTGCTCATGGCTGCCCGGGGGCTGGGGGATAGGCAGAGAGGAGGCCGGTGGTAGAAGACCGCCCCTCTCCCAGGGCTCTGAAAGCCCACCCAGGTGCCATAAAGCAGGCTGCCTGGTCCCATACACACCACCAACCCCTGAGCCTAGAGCTGGAAGGGGGAGGCAGAGCTGGGGACCCTCATCACCCAGAAATAATGACAGGGCCTCGGCAATCCTGCCAGAAACAGGCAGCAGACTGGCCTGGAAGCACACACGTTGCACGTGTGCATTTCGGCAGCTACCACGGGGTCTGGAACAAAAGTGGCTGAGGAGCCTGCCATTTCTGTGGCCACAGTGCCACCTGTTAGCTAGACATGGCATAGCAGAGCGGGGCCATCCTTCCACATCTGCAAGAACTCCCCGACCACGGGCATCCGGGCATGCCTTCAACAAACACCTGTGCAGCACCTACTGTGTGACGGGCATGACTTCAGAGGCTGAGTACACAGCAGTGAACAAAGGAGACCAAAAGCCCTGCCCTTACGGTTGCCTACAATCGGGGGTGGGGGTGGGGGGGGCGGGGGAGGCCAACATATACAACACACAGTGTGGGAGCGTAAGCCCCGGGGGGAAACAGATCAGCAAGCAGGTGGGTTGTGACTATAGATAGGGCGGTCAGACGCAACCTCACAGAGACAAGTCTGGGAGGGGATGAGAGAGCCGTGTGGATTTATGGGCAGGAACATTCTAGACTAAAGAAACAGCAAGGGCGCAGGCCAGGCCTATTGCATCTGAGGAACAGAAAAGGGCCAGGGAGTGATTAAGGTGGGGGTGGGGGGTCAGCAGGAGGAGGTGGGATCAGATCCTGCAGGACCCCAGGGGCCACTGCAAGGGCTTTGGTCCTGCAAAATGGGGCTTCCCTGCTGGGCTCTGAGCAGAAGAAAGGCATAACCCAACTTGCATGTTAAAAGGATCTTTCTGGGGGGTGCCTGGCGGGCACCCAGTTGGTTGAGCCTCTGACGCCTGATTTAGGCTCAGGTCATGATCTCAAGGTCATGAGGCGGGAGTCCTGCATCAGGCTCTGTGCTCAGCGGGGAGTCTGCTTGAGATTCTCTCCCTCTCTCCCTCTGCCCCTCCCCGCTGCTCACAAGGGCGCTCACTCTCTCTCTCTCTCAAACAAATAAATCTTTAGAAGGATCTCTCTGGGCCCCGAGAGGGTAAAAACAAGGGTCGAGACAAGGACACTCATGTGAGGAGGCCACCGCAAGCACCAACCAGGAGACAGCGGCAGCTTGGCCCCGGGGGAACCTGAGACAGCGGGTGGGGAGAAGTGGCAGGATTTGCTGGGATGTGAGAGGAAGAGGAGTCAAGGCTGAGCCACAGGTCTAACCTAGACTACAGCAAGAACGGGGTTGCCCTTACTGGGATGCGGGACTGGCGGACTTGGTGGGAGGAACTGGGAGCTCTATTCGGCCCTTGCCAGGTCAGGGTTGCCTATTAATGGGCAGAGGGATGAATGAGTCTGCAGCTGAGGGGAGAGGGCCTGCCCGGAGCTATAATCTGCGAGCCACCAGCCCTTGGGTGACATTGAAAGCCATGAGACTGGATGAGATCCAGGTGGGCAGGAAGAAAAGTGAAAGGACCAGGGACCGAGCCAGGGAGCCCTCAACTTCTCGGTCTCCTTGGGAAGATGCTGCAGGAAAGTGCAAGACAGGGAGGAGGGGGCCGAGGAGGGGGTGAGGAGGGGGCAGCAAAGGGAGGGAACCGGGAAGCCTGGTGTCCCAGAACCCATGTCAAGAAAGGGGAGGGAGGGGCGCCTGGGTGGCTCAGTGGGTTAAAGCCTCTGTCTTCGGCTCAGGTCATGATCTCGGGGTCCTGGGATCGAGCCCCACATCGGGCTTTCTGCTTGGTGGAGAGCCTGCTTCCCCCTCTCTCTCTGCCTGCCTCTCTGCCTACTCAAGATCTCTCTCCTCTCTGTCAAATAAATAAATTAAAATCTTTAAAAAAAAAAAAAAAGAAAGAAAGGGGAGGGAGTGAGTAACCAGGTCAAAAGCTACGGATCCTCTCAGGTGGGGGCTTTGGCAAAATGCAGGTCGGAGAGAGGTCTGTTGGCTTTGGCCAAATGCAGAGAGCACCAGTGATCCTGAGAGGCCTGGTTCTGGTGACAGGGTGGGGACAAAAGCCTGCTAGGAGGAAGTGCAAGCAAGAATGCAAGGAGAGAAACTGGGGACGAGTTGAGACAACCCTTTGGTGGGGCTTTTTTTTTTTTTTTTTAAGATTTTATTTATTTGACAGAGAGAAACACAGTGAGAGAGGGAACACAAGCAGAGGGAATGGTAGCGGGAGAAGCAGGCTTCCCGCCGAGCAGGGAGCCCGATGTAGGGCTCTATCCCAGGACCCTGAGATCATGACCTGAGCAGAAGGCAGACGCTTAACGACTGAGCCACCCAGGCGCCCCGCTCTTTTTTTTTTTATAAAAGAGGGAAGGAAGACGAAAAGGTAGCTAGAGGGGCGCCTGGGGGCTCAGTCGGTTAGACATCTGCCTTTGGCTCAGCTCGTGCTCCTGGGGTCCTGGAATCGAGCCCCACATCAGGCTCCCCGTTCAGCAAAGAGTCTGCTTCTCCCTCTGCCCCCCCCTCCTGTTCATCCTCTCTCCCTCTCTCCCTCCCTCTGTCTCTCTCTCAAATAAAGAAATAAAATCTTTAAAAAAAAATTTTTTTAAGGTAGCTAGAGAGGGAGGGGGCAGGATCCAGATATTTGAGGGTTTTGGGCTTGGTGGTTTTTTTTTAAGATTTTATTTATTCATCAGAGAGAAAGCGAGCACAAGCAGGGGGAGCGGGAGAGGGAGAAGCAGGCTTCCACTGACGAGGAAGCCCGAGGCTGGGCTCGATCCCAGGACCCTGGGATCATGACCTGAGCCAAAGCAGACACTTAGCAGACTCAGCTGCCCAGGCGCCCCTGAGGTTTCTTTTTTTAAGGTGGGAAAAAGAAGAATTTCCTTGAAAGCAATGGAAGTAGCCGGGCAGAGAGGGGAAAAGCTGTGGGAGGAGAGTGAGGGATGAGGCACGAGAGCACTGTCCGCAAGCAGGTGACAAGGAATGAGGTCCGGTTGTTCACCCCGATGAGCCCTTCACATCCCCTGGCATGGCTAGAATCAAAAACACAGTGACACGTGTTGCTGGCGACATGGAGACATCGAGCCCCTTCCCCGCTGCTGGGGGGAATATAAAATGGTGCGGCCCCTTTGGAAAAGAGTTGGGCGGTTTCCTCGGGAAGTTAAACACGGAGTGAGTGTGTGCCCAGCGATTCCCCTCCTGGGTATACCCAGGAGAAGGACAGACATGTGGCCCCACCGAAATGTGTGCACAAGTGCTCGCGGCATCTTTGTTCACACGAGCCAAAGGGCGGCAACCCGGATGTCCCTCGGTGGGTGGACAAACTGCTGTCTGTCCACACGCAGGAGTACTACTCACTCCCACAAAGGAAAGAAGTACCGACCCGTGCGAGAGCGTGGGTGAACATTGGCAACGTGATGCCCAGTGACGGAGCCACATGGCAAAGGCTACAGACTGTCCGCTTATCTGAAACGTCCGGCCCGGAGGAATTCATAGAGACCGGACGTCTCTGCCAAGACAGATTCGTGTTTGCCGGGGCTGCGGAGAGGGAGAGTGAGGAGCGGCTGCTGTTTCACTTGGGGCGACGCAAATGTTCTGGAATTGGGTAGTGTTCCTTCTCCCGGCTTGGAGAATACACCAAAAACCACTGAACGGTACACTTTCTAATAGGGTGGATTTTATGCTTTGTAATTATGTGTCGGTAATAATTTTGTTAAAATATCTGGTTGTGCAGATGAGAGAGGCTGCCCTGGGCTGGGAAAGAGAGGGAAGATGCAGGCACTGGGGCACGCGGGCAGGCGGGGGTGGTGTGGGCGAGTGTGGACATCTTCTCCGGGGGGCTCCTCTTTTCTCAGAGACCCAGGAAATGAGGTCATCGGCCAAGAGCGAAGAGGAAGGTTCTACTAGCAGGAGCCAAGGTTCAGAATGACTGTCTAGGAGAGAGGAGATGAGTGGACTGGGAACATGCAGTAGGATTGCGGGGCAGCCCTGAGACCCCCGTGGGGGAGGCCGAGCAGCAGTAAATGTGCCAGGGGGGGGTCCCACCCTATGCGTTCCCCCAGGCTTGACATGGGTTTACAGGCACCATGCTCCCTACACGACATGGCTCTGGTCCCTGAACACGCAGGACCACCCGTGGGGGTTTGCAAGAGCAAACCCTAAAAGATGCCCACACATTCGCCCTCGCGATTTTAAATGCACATTCCTTTCCACTCTGCAATTCCTCTTGGGGAATTCAACCTCAGAAAAGTTTGCAGGTACACACAAGATATATGTACGAGGATGGTTCAGATAGCATTATCAGTAATAGCAAAAAACTGGAAAGCACCGGAATGTCCATTCCTGGGGAAATGGGGACATAAATCCTGGTACGCTGTGCTATGAAGTCTCCACCACCGTAAAGACAATGGGGGACCCATTGTGTGCAACACGGAAGGATTTCTAAGATGCTTCGTGGGTGGAGTCAGGTTGCAGGATAATGTGTGTAATATCAGGCATCTGACTTCCCCC
>CM053613.1:78082947-78104546 GCA_028646535.1 Procyon lotor
AACTTGGGGGACGAGAGGAAGAGGAGGGGAGCTAACCCTACATGCCAGGCCCTTCTACACATGAGCTGACAGATGCCCCACATGGTGCTGGCACCCCACTCTTCACAGAGGAGGGTGCCAGGGCCCAGAGAAGCCAGGGACAGGGCCAATGTCCCCAGCTGGGACCTCAACTCACCTCGCCAAGGCCAAAGCCCACGCCTCTCCACAGTGTCCCCTCAGCTCTTGGTGAGCAAGGGCTTCTGAGCTGGGACTCAGACGGCACCCCAGCCTTGGCCTGCCCCCCGCCCCGCGGGGTTCCAACCTCAGCTCTGGAACCGACTGCCTCGAATCTGTCCAAGAGGACCTGGGCTAGAGGCCACCAGTGGGTTTGCTGTCAGGTCCAGAGCTTCTGCCCGCCGTGTGGCACCCCCCAGACCCCTGCAGAGCCCCCGTCATTTATAAATGGCCCACTCACTTCTCAAACAGAGCCCCCTAGTGAAGCAGGCAGCTAACCCCACCACTCCAGTCGCACAGCTGGGCAACAGCTGGCCTCAGCCTGCAAAAGAGGCCCAGGTGACCCACCAAAAAATCAGGGAAGGGGGCGCCCTGCGCTCACATGCAGCAGGCCACCCTCCCAGCATTTCCTTTTCCCTTCCCTGGGATCTAGTCCGAGCCCTGAGTGCTGGGCTCTGACCCCCCGACAACGTTCTGGAGAAGTCTGTGGTCCCGGCACGACTCCAGGCTGCCAGCCGACCCACAACCCACGTGTGAACCTCGGGAAAGCTGTCCCTCCTGCCTGCCTCCTGCCACACGTGCCCCACAGCCACCTTAGGACACATCCACTCCCCCAGAAAGGGCTCAGGCGCTAAGTGCTCCTGCCCCCCCCCCCCGCCCCTCCTCCGCAGTCCTGGGCTGCCTGCAGGTGGTCCCCATCCCCCTGGGCTGCCAGCCCACAGAGTTGACAGACAGCGCTTCCCCCACCACCTCCTGGGGCCTGTTTCTGGGCCAGAGGCCAGACAGGAGATTTTCCTGGAACTTCTAGGGCACAAAGATGCTAAGAAACTGGGGGAGGGAAGAGCCTGAAAGGAACAGGCAGAACAAGCAGGGGTGGGGAGAGGGTGTTACCTGACCCATCTGGGCCACCCAGGTCCCCCCTCCTCCCCAGTGTTCCTGGCAAGTGTCTGCGCACAGGAAAACTCCCACCGCCCCTCCCCAGAAAGCCACCCCAATTCCGAGGCCCAATTCGGTTCTGCCCCCTTGGAGCTCTATGCGTCCGCAGGCTGGCAGGGACTCCTCTAATTCCCGCAGCCTCCCTGGGGCCTCAGACTGCTGGCTGGCTCTTCACTCCCGGCGGGTCAGACGTGAGTGATCACCCTGTCCCGTCTCCTGGAGGCCGGTTCCAAGCCTGTCAGGCAAAATGACAGAGCACCCAGGGAGCACTGCAGGCCATTACAGGGCTGGGGGCAGGGGGCTGTGCTTGAGTGTGCGTGTGTGTGTGCGCGTGTGCATGTGTGTGTCTAGAAGCACAAGCACAGGTAAGCATTTGTCAGTGTGTCTGTAAGAATGAGAGTGCAGCTGTGTGTTTGTTTTAATGTGTGTGCGTGTGTGTCTGTCAGTCTCGTGGGCCTGGCCTCCCTCTCTCCTGCCCAAGGGTGGGCAGGTCCCTTTGGCCTGAGAGTAGCCCAAACAAGGCAGGACTGTCGCCAGAGCCTTCTGGGGTACAAGGGGAGAGGAACTCACGGGGGCAGAACAGAGGCCCTCAGCGAGCTCCTGCTCCTACTGGGTCGGATCCCTGGTCTGACCCCAACCACCGAGACTGTCCATGCCCAGCTGCCAGTGAGATCGGCCTCAACTCCTTCCTGCCCTGGGCTGAGCTGGCCTCTCACCTTGCAGCTGCCCCCTCTCGCTCCCAGGGCCCCTCTCCCGGGGCTCAGTTCTGCAAACCGGTAGCCCCTGAGAGCCACCCCGGAGGGCTGGAGCCCCTTCTACAGTTCACTGACTGCCAGCCAACTTCGCTATTTCTGCCACGGCTCGGAGCTCGCCCCAAAGGGGGAGATTCCAAGTCCAGCCTCCTGTCCCGCACCTTTCCTGCAGGAGCCTCCAGGCGCTTGCAGCTCCAAGTCCCAGTTTTCGGGCTGGGAGCCGCCAAAGGCCCTCTGTTCACTTGCAGAACCTACAGCAAAGCAACGTTTCCACAGACCAGCACGCAGGCTCCCCTGGCCAGTTCAGAGGCCGCTCTGCCACCCTCCCCAGGTCCCGGGACCCCAATCGCACAAGCCGCCACCCACCCCTCTAACAAATGTATATTACCTGACAGTGCCTGGCTTCAGGGATGCTGAGGGGGACCCATTATGGTCCTCCTCCCTCTCGGGGTAGGAAAGAATCTCAGAAAAGGAGCAGCTTCCAAAGACGGTTCAATGGAACTTTGACCAATGCTGACCAATGGAAGCAATGGAACTTTCTGTCATGATGTTAACGTTCTCTACGTGCACCGTCCGATACGTCAGTAGCCCCTAGCCACGGTGGACAGTGAGCATTTGAAATGTGGCTAGTGTGGCTGAGGAACTGAATTTTTAATGTTACTTAAATTGACTTATTTAAATGTAAATAGCCACACATAACTCACTAATGGTTACTATATTGGACAACAGAGTCCTAGGAGCTGTGGGAGCACAGAGAGGGAAGAGGAAGACGGCTTCAGGGAGGAAACATTTGGTGGGGCGAGGTGGGACTCCAGAATGTTCTTTCAACAAGTATTTACAGGGAGCCAAGAAGGGCCAAACACTGACGATACAGCAAGAGACACCCGGATAACCAAGTAGAGGGTGCTGCTCTGGCACTGGGAAGGGCCCCATCCCCGACAGTGCAAATCAGGGAAGACTTCCTAGAGAAAGTGGTTTCCAAGATGAGGCCTAGAGGACGACTGTTCCAAGACGGGGAAAACAGTTTGTGCAAAGGCCCTGAGGCAACAGAAAGCCTGGTGAGGATTAAGAAGAATAGGAAAGCCCTCACACAGACGGCAGTCAGAACGGTCCTGCAGCACAGCTCCATGCTGGTAGCCAGCCAACTCCCTCATTCTTCCTCTTAGATGTCCACAGGAATGCACCCACCCTCAGCGGGTCCCATGAGCATATTTTGGAAAATCTCGCCACAGTCTCCAGCCCGGCCAAGGCTTCTCTGACCTCCTATATCCTCTCTGAGGTCACTACTGGGTGGGGCCCGAGCCCTTGTCCCTCCGGGAGTTCCTGACTCATCACGGAAAAAACTGAAAAGCTCAGCCTTTCTCAAGAATCGGATCAACGCTAGGGGGGGAAGGCAGCTGTGACCCCAGCTCCAGGACACAGGATCAGTGGAAGGGGGCAAGGAGCAAGTCAGAGGCTGAAGAAGACACCAAAACAGAGACCAGGGGAGAAAGTGAGGTGGAGACTGAGGTAAGTCTACAGAGACAGGAGGCTGAGAAAGAGACACAGAGACAGGCAGCCCAAGCCGGCAGGACAGGGGGGACAAAGACACACCCACCGGTAACAGACGGCATAAGCCAAAAACAAAGGGCCACTCTTGGGTACACACAGCTGGAGACTGACTGACAGGCTGCCAAAGACAGCCCAGGACTAGAGGCAGACCTGGGAAGAGCCGGGGTGGGGTGCCCAGGGGGCAGCTCGGAGCTGGGACACACCCACACCCCCACGGCTGCACTCGCAGAGCAAGCCACCAGAGGGCGGTGTTGCTCCAGCCACCGCCCACGAGCCTGGCGTCCAGCTTCCCCAAAACGGGACAAGTCAGACTCTCTCCGTCTGAGGCAGCAGACCTGGCAACAGCCTCCCTGAGAGGCAGAAGAGACTTGGATGGGGGACTCAGTGTATCCAGACCCGAGCCTGGAGACCCTTCCCTGCTCGCTGCGGCACCTCCTCAAGCCTGCCCCTTCCCTCCACATTCCCACTCGGCAGACACGGGCAGGGGGCAGGGTGGGTGGGTGGAGGGCAGAGCACTGCAGGGCGGAGCCAGGGGTGCCTGCCAATTTCCCTGCTCTTCCTGTAAAGGGCAGGAGCAGATGCTAGGTAGGGGCTGCCGTAGGGCCGCTCCCCTCCTTGGCATCCTTCCTGGCAGGCTCGTGGGTTCGAAGCACCCCTCACATAGATACAGATACCTTGGCTGAGCTCCTGCGTTTCAGCAGCCGGCAAGGCTAGACGCCCAAGGGCAACCACGGGCTGCGGGAACAGAACCTACTCTCTGCAGGGCTGCAGTCAGCGGCAAGGGAGTCCAAGCCTCTGGTCACATCTGTCCGGAGGCCCTTAGTAAGTCAACGTGACGGAGGAGGAAGGCCGCTGTGGAGGCATCACACTTACAAGAACAATCAATGAGCACCAACACTGTCAACCACTGTATATATTTGATCTTACCTAATGCCTACAGCAACTCAAACCATTCTACCCATTTTACAGACACGAAAGCTCCAAGAAGCGCCTCCTCTCATGAGGATTCTGTAGGTGTGGGTATCTCTCAAAGCTCTGTTTCAGGCTTCTCCTCCTCCTTCTGTCTACATATTTCCTGAGTAGCTACATCTGCTCCCATGACCTAGGCTTAATTCTCAAATTCAGCCATTTGCTTAGATCCTTCTCCTGCGTTCCAGACTAGTCTATCCAGCTGCTGAGACCCTCGGGTGTCTTCAGGGACCTAAACGTTGTACCCGCCCAACCATGACCCCTGATCTCCACGCAGTGAGTGACCATAGAGCACCCCCAGCGCCCCTCAGCCCGCCTCCACCATTCCCAGCCCAGCTGAGCTCCGCAGCCTGTCCACTCTGCCCCCATGCCCACGTGAGGGCACCACGGTCCCCCTTCCCCTCCACCCGTCTCACCCTCCTGGCGGCTCTCTGTGGCCACTCCTGTCCACACCACAGCCGGACATCTTTTCCAAACATAAATGGAGTCGCGACATTCCCCGACCTAAACCCTTCCAGTGGCTCTGTATTAGTCTCGGGGCAAAGTTCAAGGTCTCTGCCGCACTCTGAGCAGCCATGATAGCCAGCCTCCCACTCCAGTGACATTTAGTGTCAGGCCGGCCCAGCAGGCTCCCCGCCCAGAGTGAAGGCCACTCTCCCTCCTTCCTGTCCTCCAGCCTTCTGGAAGCTCCCACTGAGGCCATGTTCTCAGCGCCCTCGGAGCCTCTCCTCAGCCTCTGTGAGGACTGCAGGTGTGTTTATGTCAGAGGGTGAGCTCCGAGGGGCTCGGGGACCAGGTCTGTCTGGGTCCCTGCTGGGTCCCCAGCCCCCAAACTGAGCCTGCACTGAGGCCAGTGCTGAGGAAGTATTTGCTTTTTTTTTTTTTAACCCAGTCCCACGCCCCCGCGCCTCCTCGGGGAGCCTGCCTCCGGACAAGACCCCCAGTGCCTGCCTAACCCATGATGGTACTGAGCCCTATACAGACTCTATTTTCTCCTACGCACACACCCCTGTGACGAGGTTTATGTATTACGTACAGTAAGAGAGGAGCAATAATAAAACAGAACTGTAAGATGCTACAGCAAAGGTATGGAGATGTGGTCTCTTTCTCTCCAACTCTCTTCCCGAAGGGGACACACCCTCCCGCTGGCGGAGATGTGGGACGAGAACATTCCACGGAGATGAGACAGAGTGAGGTCAAGGCCGTAGGCGCTGGGAGGTGGCCTTAGGCTATTGACCTTCTGACAACAGGAGAGGATGATCACCTGCTTTCCCCCCCACACAGCTGACGTCAGGTAACCGAGCCCACAGATAAGGGGTGATTACTGAACACTGTTCCCTCCCTGCCCCCAGGAGGGCATCCCTCTCCCCTCCTCCACCAGATCCACTTGCTCCAGCCCCACAGCCCCTGCCCTCTCTGGGCCTCATCTCCCCTGTTGTAAAAGGAAGGGGTCAACCATGGGATGACTTCGGAGGTCTCTCCCAGTTCTCAGATCTTGTGCCTGTCTGTCGGGGCTGCGACAGTAAGTACCACAGACTGGGCAGCTTCGACAGAAATTTCTTTGCTCACAGTTCCTGAGGCTGAAGGTCCAAGATCAAGGTGTCAGCAGGGCTGGTTTCTTCTGTGCCTCTCTCCTTGCTTGCGGATGGCTCTCCCCACTGGCTGTTTTCACACGGTCTCCCCTCTGTGCGCAGCTGTGTCCTGATCTCCTCTTCTTGTAAGAACACCAGTCAGCTTGGATTAGGGCCCACTCATCTGACCTCGTTTTATCTCGATCACGTCTTCAAAGGCCCTCTCTCCAAATACAATCACATTCCCATGTACGGGGGGAGGATCTCAACATATGAATTTTAGGGGGACACGATTCATCTATTCAGCCCCTCGCAGATCCCAAAAAGGTGATGCTATCATCCCTGCTGAGCCTCAGGATAGAGGTGAGAGCTACTAAGGTAAAACGTGTAAAGCTGGGCACGTACCCGGTGTTCAGGGGCCACCAGCCATGATAACCTCCCGCTGACAGTGATGCTGACGGCGATGACACCAGTGAAGGTGCGGGTGACGCTGGGCGAGGTCTCTGGATTGGCCCGAGCAGGACAGTCACGCCCTGACCTGGGGCCCTGCGGGGGAGGCCTCGTGTGGGGCTCTGTGCGCGTCTCACTGGTGCTCCTGGGTCTTCTATGTGCGCCACGCTTCCTGTCAGGTGAGCAGCTCGCTGAGGGCAGCCCTGAGGCTCCGGCCTCCTGCTTCCTCCATGTGCCCAGCGTGGTCCTCACAGGGGTGACCACTGCCCGAGCCCAGGCACAGTGGCGGCAGCTGTCAGGCAGGGCAGGTGACGGGTTCCAGGAAGAGGCATGAGTCCAGGGGAATGCAAGAAACCAACAGGTCTAGGTCCAGAGTATCCAAGGAAGGCAGGGCCTGGGAGGTCATAGGAGGGGTTTGCATTTTTTTTTTCCTGACGGCAGTGGGGCCCCCATGGATGGGTTTTCAGCAAGAAGAGGTGTGACCAGAGGAGTCGATAGGGGAAGTCGGGATGGGGCGGGGCAGGACCAGAGGAGAGAGTGCCTGCCCCTGGATCTCTAGGGAAGGGGGTGAGACGTGAGAGGGCAGAGACTGGCAGCTGGATCTCTGAGACCCTGAGGAGGAAAAGGTTAGGGCTCGGTGATGGATGGAAAGCGGGGGGGAAGGCAGGGAGGTGGCGAGGGTGACCCCCGGACAGACGAGGGCTGAGACGAGGGAAAGCCAGCAGTGGGACATGGAGGGGAGAAACATCAAGAACTGAGTTCTGGACACACAGCATCCGAGACCCCTGTGAGCTGTCCGGGGGGAGGAGGGTGGCTGTGTGGGGTACCTGGAATGCCCGAATCAGGGTGGAGATGGAGCAGAGGCAGGTGGAGGGATCTCCCTGGAGGGCGCTGAGCAGGGGGCACTCCCCTGAACTGAGCCCAGGGTGAGGAGGGAAAAGAGGCAAAGCCTTCAAACAGTCACCACAGAACCACACCACTGGAAAACAGCGGGACTTCTCAGCCTGACTTCACACCCGGGCCAAGGCCATCAAGTGACAGAGGAGAGGGGCCCAGCTGCCCAAGGGCACGACTTTCTCCAGCAGTGCTCAGGGGCCAGGGCAGGACAGAGGGTGGCTGGGTCTTTGGGGGGGTACCCCTGCCCCCTCTGTTCAGTCTGCCTCCCTTAGGGGTGAGGGGTCAAAGGGCTAAGCTATTTTCCCATGCCCGGCCCCACACGGGGTATCCCAGCCCGTGATTTCACAAGAAGGGTATCCACAGGGGGATTCAAGAGGGTCCACACTGCATACTGCTCACCCTTGGCACTGCTGAGGACCACTCACTTCAGTCCCTTCCCTCCTCCCTCTCCCCCGCTGAGGACTGTGGTCCTCTTTCAGAGTGTCATTGTCCCGGGGAAGGAGAAAACAGCCCAGTGAGGGAGGGAGGGAAGAGCGTTTTGGAGCAAAAGTGTGAGATGGGGAGAGAAACGCATGCCTAGGGAACAGTGAGCTGGTTGGAAAGGATTCCTGCCCCAAGGCACTGAGGGCTGGGCTTTGGCTCTTGTAGGAGCAGCAAAAGGGCAAAGTGGTAAGGCAGTTTAGAGTGTACCAAGAGAATGGTAGAAATGATGTCATCAAAGCAGACTAGAAAGGAAAACGAACACAGGAGAGGATTGAAAAGAAAACACAAGTCCTAATGACCTTTAAGAAAGAACTCTTAACCTCAAGTGGTTGACTGGAAGGGACGACTGGAAGGAAGGTCAAACACATCACAGGATGGAAAGGGTCGGGGAGGGGAGGAGGGCGGGGCTGCTGAGCCCTGGGCAAGAAGGGGAACCATTCCCATTAGAGGATCGGGGATGCTCTGGATTTTCCCAAGCGGCTGGAAGAAGGGAGAGAAAGGGAAAGGCAGGGATGGAGCAAAGCTGGTTGAAGGGAGGGGCCCTGGGGGCTGGGGGCCTCTGGTTTGGCGCCAGCTCCTCAGAAGTAGGATGGACTATTCAGGGAACAGCGGTGGGCACAAAAGAGAAGCCAAGTCTGGTTGCCAGTTTTCCCACATGGACATCGGGCCCAGCCCATGTCAGAGAGTCAGGAGGGAGAGGGTCCAGCCAGGGTGGGGAGGAGAAGGGTTCCGGGGTTCCACATGGGACAACTTCCCAGGTGGGCCTCAGGGGAGAGGATGTCCATGTCGAATCATGTGGGTGCAGCACATGCATTTTCTGCAGGAATAGCTCTCCTAAGCAATTCAAAGACATGCGTGGCCCCAAAAAGGTTAGGAGACAATGACTGAAATGATCTTTGCACACCATGTCCAAACTCAGGCCAAGGGCAGCAACGCAGGGCTTGTGGAAAGGGTGTCGGCCTATTTTCCTGGAACATCTGCCGGGCGCCAAGGGAAGGCACTGGCAGGAAGGGGTGCAGCAAAGTGTCCCTGCTCAGTCCCCATTCCCTGTCACTGAGCACCTCCCCTTAAGGTTCCCCAGCCCAGAATATTTGTGAGCCCTCTCATGCACCTGATATAATATGAGCTGGATGCCGGGCATACACAGGTGAGTAAGAGCAGCCCTCATCTTCGAGATGCTCGTGGTCCTAGAAGGTAAGAGTTTCCATCTTCTCCTCTGGCAACACCCAGGTGGGGCACAGAGTAGATGGTGCGGGCCTTTGCACATGCTTTCCCTCAACTGGAACACCCTTCCCCTCCCAACACCTCTCCCAGACGATCCTGCCAACATAACATTTCGCCTGCTTATCTGTCTACCTCCCAGAGTAACAGCGGCTTAGATGTCTCTCCCTCTGGATGACCTTCAACTCCTGGCCCTTTTACTGGCTAGAGACCTCAAATAACCCACTTGATTTAAGTCTCTGCTTTCCCATTTGTAAAATGGAGGGGTATTGGTTTTGTGATTTTTTTATTTTTTTCCTAGCTTTACGGAGATGTATCTGACATACAACGTTGTGTGATCTTCAGGTGTGTCACATAATGATTGAGACATTTATATACAGCAAAATGAGGACCACCACAGTATGAGCCGGCACGCCTCCTTCCTGTCACAGAAGCACCATTTCTTCTTTGTCGTGGAAACATTTAGGATCTATTCTCTTCGCAAGATTTGAGTATATAAAATAGTATTATTAGCTCTAACTACCGTGTTGTAAATTTGAGCCTCAGAGCATGTTAATCTTTTTTTATTATTAAGATATAATTGACATATCACATTATATTAGTTTCACATGTGCGAAATAACGATTCAATATTTGTATATATCGCCAAATGACTACCACAGTAAGTCTCATTAACATCCATCGCCACACATAGTTAACAAAAAAAAATATTTTTCTTATGATGAAAACTTTTATGATCTACTCTCTCAGCAACTTTCAAATATACAATACAATATTATCAACTACGGTCACTGTGCTGTACTTTACAGTCCCAGGAAAAAATGGAGAGTTTTTGGAGGGTGGGGGGAGGGGCGGAGAGAGAGAGAGAGAGAGAGAAACCCAAGCAGGCTTCATGCTCAGCACAGAGTCCCCAACGCGGGACTCCATCTCATGACCCCACGATCATGACCTGAGCCGAAATCGAGTCAGACGCTTAACAGACTGAGCCTCTCATGTGCCCCAAAATGGAGGTTTTGACAGTACTTACAAGGTTATTTTGAAAATCAAGTAAGAAATTCCACACAAAGCTACTCAGGGCCATGCCTGGCAAATAGCCCAAATTCAAATACACACTTGGGTAGGATTGTGTCTTGCTCCTCTGCCTGGCTGGTTAGGAGGCAGGATACTGAGGAGTGGCTCTTCTAGGAACAAGGGAAGGAACCGGGCACAGAGAGGCCCAGGGGAAGGGAACAGACAGGCGGAGGAAAGGAGAAGAGGTATCCCAAGTTAGAATTTAGGCCCAGGACTCCCACCATCCCACGAAAGGGGCTCTGGGGTCTGGTGGCCCTGAATTCTAACTGCAGCTCGGTCCCCAGCTTGCTGTGTGACCTTAGGCAGGTTATTTAACCTCTCTCTCAATCCTAGCTTCCCTTCTATAAAGTAGAGATAGTGACGTTAAACTAGGGACAACTATCATTGCCCGTCCCGCTTACGGCCCCAAGCCGAGTGAAAGGGCAGTCCCCCCGTGTGCACCCGGGGTGGGGTCTGCCTCCTCCTCGGAACTTTGAACTAACAGGTACAGCAGGACACGGGGAGGCTAAGAGCAAAAGGCCGTGGCATGAGGCTGCCGCCACAGGCTTTGTTCCAGTAGAACTCAGAAGCGTTAATGTCAGTGGCCTGAGCAGTCTGGCTGGTGCAGAGGGCAGGGGAGCGGGTGGCAGAGAGAAGTGGAGGGGGCAGAAAGGCCATTGCTCCAGCCACCTTCATGCCTGTGAGCACCCCAATACCCTAACCTCTAAGTATCCAAACAACAAACACCCTTGTGACCCTGAGGTCAGAAAAGCCATAACTGGAACCTCTATCCTGCTCAAAGGCCGGTCTTGAAATGAAAGCATTAGCCCAGGGGGTGCTCACTAGTGACGATGACGATGGCGTTCAGAACCCAGCACTGGCGTGAGAAATCTCAGTCCCATGGCACAGGAGGCTGTGATGACCGCAGGGAGCCCACACGGCTCTGGGATTATGAGGCCCGGCAGCTGTGCTCACTGGGCGCTCCCCCACCCACCACCCCTCCCAGCACGCCCGCAGCTGGTCCTAGAGACTTACAGATGCCCAGCAGGGGCTGATCAAGGTCAGGTGGCTGGAGATAAACAAGACGGCACAGTCAGGGCTGGGGTGGGGGCCGGAGCCACAACGGCACACCTAGGAGGTGCAGCCTAGGGTCATCCAGGGGAAGAAAACAGCTCTGGTGCCAGAGCACGTGGTTTTGACCTTCCCTGTGACCTTGGGCGAGTCACCTAACTTGATGGGTCTCCTGGCGATAAAACAAGGATGACAGTAGAACCCACTTCCTAGGGTTGAGGGAGAGGTAGAAAGAGACCAGAGAGGTCACCATGGGCCAAAGTCAGAGAAGGCAGACACCCTGAGGTAGAAAGACCGCCAGCAATGCAACTGGACCTGGAAGAGAAGCAGCCAGGCTGGGCTTCGCTACGGCGCACAGAGGCAGGCCTGGTCCCGGGCTGGGCTCCCTCCAGCCGCCGTCTTGGGATTCCCCCAGCTCCATCTGCCCTACTCAGCGCCCAGCCTTGAAGCCCACCTGTACCTCATTCCTTCCCATCCACACCCAGGTTCTTGCTCCTCCGAGGGGCTCCCCGAGCTGCCCTTGTCGGCCACACCCCTCTTCTCACACTCTGCAAGCATAACACTGGTGCGTCTCCCTCTGTCCTCCAGCCACCCGCTGCCACTGTCCAGGAACAAGGGAAAGCTCGAGGTCATGTCTTTGGGGCCAGGGACCGGAGGTCCAGGAGAAAACGATCTCGTGACTACCTCAGATCTTGTCATTTCAGTGCAAGTTCAGGGACAGTGTAAGCCGCACTCTCTCTACTTTTTGCAACAGAACAAGAATTCTTTTTTTTTTTTTCTTTTAAGTTTTATTTACTTAGGTAATCTCTGCACCCAACATGGGGCTCGAACGCATGACCCTGAGTCAACAGTCACATGCTCTTCTGACTGAGCCAGCCAGGTGCCCCAGAATTCACTTTTTAAATTCAAGGTTTTCTTTAGTTTAGCTCGCAAAATACAAGTCAAGTCTCCAAACTAAAAATGTATTAATTTCCCAGTATTCTTACACTCTGCAGGTGTATGACCTTTCACTTTTAAAATCCTTTAATATGACTTTTAAAACGACTTCACATAGGGCATCTGTCAAAGTTCTGTACCCAGCCGCCTTGCTGGGAGGGGTACCGCAGCTCTGAACCTTTACAGGCCGAGCAAAGGTGCTTAAGACACTGAAAAAATTACTTTCCACAGAGCTTCTTTTAGAAACGCGCACATGGTTACCTAATCCCTCCTTTTCTTGCTGCCGCTAAGAAACCGTGTTTCCAAGCCAGAACTCCTTTCTTCACAGACTTAATCCCCCTGCCCCCACAAATGCACAGCCTGCCCCATTATCGACCCGTCCCACCAGATAATTCCCTTTTCATTAACCTCACAGGGACGTGATCTCTCATTTCATAAATGGATTATTTGGAACCCACTTAGCACAAAACTATGGGGACGGAATCTTAACGCGCATACTTAATACTTGGGACTGTCTGCCTCCCGCAGGGCGACGTGTTCACTAGGGAGGACTCGGGCGTGGGCTGCTCAGGGCCCCCTCCCGGAGGCCCTGCACAATGCTTCCCAGGAGTGGGAGCTGAGCTGGAGGAAATCAGTGAGAGCCTCACAGAAATAGGGACCAAGCCACGAGTCAGCAAGCCTGACCAGGAAGCCGGCCACCACTGTGGCCCCATCACCTGTCCTCAGCATAAAAAGAGACCCAGAGGCTAGAAGATAACCACCCAGGGGACCCTCAGCAGCCACCACCCCAGCCTTCTCCTGTGATCACAGGCTTCCAAGCCCAGGGGGCAAGACCATGCTCTTATTCTAGAACAAGCACGCATCTCTCAGCCCCCCGGGGAAGCTGGCTCCATAGCTGAGTGCAGAGAGCTGGGCTCTCCCCTCCCCTAGGAAGGCTGGGGAAGGGTCAGGCTCCTAGGCCCCACCTCCTTGCCATGATTTATGGACAGTGACCCAGGAAGGAAGCCTCAACCAGGAACCCGCAGGGAAACACAATAATTTAATGAATTAAGCTCCATTTGGATGGTCTGGGGTTTGTTTTTTTTTTTCTCTGTCAAAACTGTATCTTGATTCCAGGGGTGTGTCTCTGGCGGGGCCCCCCATAAACACATTGTCTGGTTTCTGAACAATCTGGGGGGGGGGGGAGTTGAAAAGTTAAAAAGAAAAAGAAAGAAAAAAAGAACCCACCAGGATGCAACCATGGGGACGTTGTCCTTACGGACGGCCTCGTGACCTTCTGTTGCTGCCAGAGAGAACACCCCAAAGTCCAGGAAAACGGCAGAAAAATGGTCACAAATCACACTTCCTACTATCAGATACATTTATCCCCTAAGAGCTTCTTTGATGTTGTCTGAGGAAGCTGTCCTTTCAGGACCTCTCCCAGGAGAGGAGAGGTGGAGAAAGGTGACCTCTGTCACATCCGGAGGGTCAGGGTAGAGCCTGAGGGTTGCCGGGGGAGGGTCCTGCCGCTGAAGAAGCCAAGGTCCACGTGCCTGGCTTGTGGGCAGGGTTCACATCACCACCTGTGCTTATCCCCCTTTGTCGTCCCTGCACTTGGAGCCATATTTTGTACGATCCTGACTCAGCTGTGTTTAGGGATATCGGGGCAGTGACCCCAGTTCCAGCTCAGGCTTGGGCCGCCTAAAGCCAGCAGGGTGTGGCCACAGAGCTCAGGGGAACAGCATCCCAGGGAGCAACTGAGACTTCAGAATCCAATGCTCATCTGCTAGTGGGAGTTTCCTCCTACTCCGCCCTGGGGAGCCAGGATTTGACTGTACTGTGTCAGCCAGTCCCTCTAGCGATAGCTTCCCAGCGTCCAGATACATTCCCTGGCTTCCCCGGCCCAGGAGTCCTCCCCGGGGTCAAGTCACACACAGCATTCTCCCATTCCGTACTCCCAGAGGCAGCCATGGATGCCGGTCCCTGCCAGGGTCCCCACCAGTGGGAAATCCTCCCATCTTTCCTTCCTGGGCAACTCCACTCTGCGGGAAGAGCGAGTCTGCAGTCACAAACATGATCCTAAGCGAGAATGTTCCCCTCCTGGCAGCTCTCCCACTGCGGGATGGGTGCGTGCCAACAAGGTTACGTATGGAATGTGAACCAGATTTTCCACTGGCCTCTGCGAGGCAAGCAGACATGTGTTTCCCTGCAAGAAAGGAGGGCAGACAGCAGGGCTGGGAGTGGGAAAAGCAGCAAGGCTACATGGGGATCTCATTACCCCAGGATGTGGTTTTAATTCTACCCTTCCCTTGCAGCCTCTACCCTACCCTACATCCTAACTTATGAAAGGCCCCAAATTAAATATATGGATGTCATTGTGACATGGAGGCCCCAGCTCAGTTTCCAGAGACTGTGGGCATGGTGGGGGGAGGGGGAGGACCACAAACTGAGGAGAGGAAATGCAAACTGGGAGTGCCCAAGGGAACAATGCAGAGCCTACCTCCAGGCCGCACAGCAGGGTCTGGGCCAGCTCCTCAATCCCCCCCCCAGATCCCCCCCAATCCCAGGGACATGCCTCCAGCCCTCCAGGGCCCAGGGCCCTCGGGAGCGATGGGATCTGGCCTCCATCACTCCAGGCTGACTCCCGGCAATGCTATCCGAAGGTTCTCCTCCCGACCCCCACACCAGTGAGCTCCTCCACATCTTCCTGCTTCCCTCCTCACCCTAACCTTTGCCCCACCTGCTGGATTCTTTCCCTTCCTCCAAGGCCCAGCTCTAGTGGTCCCTCCCTCAGAGGGGGAGCCACCTACAGGAGCACCCTACTGACCCCACCCACACAGTCTTCCGTGCCCCCCCCTTCCCACATCCACACCCCTCTCAGCACAAGGTCTCCTTCCTCAGCCTTGACTCTGAATCTCCTCGAGGACCAGCCCAGGGGCATTTCTCCAAGGGACGGTCACTTTGTGGGAGCTCCTCGGCTCACTCCAGTCCCTTGCTCTCAGGAAGGGGACCATGGCCTTTTGGTGCCTGACTCAATGCCTATGCTGTCCCTGTGTCTCTGCCCTCTCTGAAGTGGGCCATGCCAGTAACCACCACCCCGTCCTTGACCGCCAAGACAGGAGGTCAATGTTCTCTGAACATTGCTTTTCTAACTCCTTTGCAGACTCTTCTCCTCAGCCAGCCCCTCTAATATGCTGCTCTCCGATATGTTCTCCTAGACACCCTCTTCTCACGCCACCCCCTCCCAGGTCCCCTTGAAGCCAGCCCCCCTCCCCTCTATCCCTCCATGCTGAGGGGGTGCCTGGCCTCCAGCCCCCGTAGTATGGCCTGATGCTCCAGTTCCCCCCACATTGGCCCCCAGTCCTCTATCCATAGCCGATATCTTTATTCAGACCTGGTAAGACAGCCCCCCCTCAGCTCGTGCCCAGAGATTCCTCCTCCCCATCCACCATCCCCCTGCTGCCACAGCCCTCTAGCGAGGAAATGAGGGGACATTACTTATTGGGAGCGTAAGTGCCAGGCACTATGCCGAGAGCTTTCTCGTACGCCAGTCCACTTATCTTCTCGTGACCGTGTACATTAGATAGTATTATACCCATTTTTATTTATGAGGGAAACCGAGGCTCAGAAAACATAAGCAAGCTGCCCAAGTCTCTTTTATTTTTTAAGAATTTTTTGAAGATTTATTTCTTTATTGGCAGGAGAGATGGGATAGCAGGGGCAGAGGGAGAGGATCTTAAGCAGACCCCATACTGAGCGCAGAGCCCAGCTCGGGGCTCAATCTCACGACCTGCGCCAAAACCAAGAGTCTTCCACTTAACTGACTGAGCCACCCAGGTGCCCCTTAACCTGCCCCCGTCTTAACACCACTACAGAAAAAGTTGCATCTGGAGCCTGGGTCAGCCTGCTCTGAGTGCCTCTAACCCACGGGTTTCCGACTTGCTTCCACAAACGCAAATCTCATCTCACCAGTCCGTACCTCTTCGCTGCACTCCAGACAAAAGCCGAACTCCTCAGGATGGTGTCTGAGACCACCCCCAAGCCATCCCCGCCCGCCTTCTACTCTAGCCAGATGGACCGGGCAGGCTCGCCTCCAGAAGCCGAGATGTGCCTGCCCCATAGCTTCAGCGCATTCAGCTTCCTCTCCTCTCTAGCCAGGAAACTCCTCATTCATAAGACCAGCAGGGAGGGGCGCCTGGGTGGCTCAGTCGGGGAAGCCTCTGCCTTCCACACAGGTCATGATCCCAGGATCCTGGGACGAGCCCCGTGTCAGGCTCCCTGCTGAGCAGGGAGTCTGCTTCTCCCTCTCGCCCCACCCCACACCCTGCCCCTGCTTGTGTTCTCTCTCTCTCAAAATAAATAAATAAAATCTTAAAAAGAGAGAGAGAGAGAGAGATCAGCAGAGAGTTGCCCTCCTTGGGAAACACCACCACCTCCCATCTCCCCAGGTGAAATAGCTGTCTCTCCACCTCCCTGGACACTGTGCTCGCTGGGTGCTGGCTGGGTGCTGGCACTCAGCACCCTGCCTTGTAATCACTTGTTTAATCTCTCAAGTGTCATTTTAGCTTTGCAGCCCCAGGGACTGACATGAAGGGCCTCGTGAAAAGGAGCGTCCAAGCCAGATCTGCTCGAAGTGGGGTCCCGAACACACAGTGGCAGACCACTCCATCCCACCTCAGCTTCTGAGAACCAGACCCTCTGGAGACAGGGACTGCGGCTAGCACCCTACACCTTCGAGAAGCTTCCCAAAGAGAGTCTCACACCCAATGAAACTTGAGAATCTCTGATCTAGACAGGCGCTTGGCCCTGATCCTTAGCCAGCCAGCCTCCTGTGACCAGATACCCAACCTGCCTGCTTATGCACAAGCAGGACAATCAAGCTGCTACATGTCAGGACAGAGAAAATAACATCTTGGGGCACTCTAAAGTAAACAAAGCTGCTCAGAGCTGAAGGTAAAAGGCCCGGGAGCTGAGTGACCCTGGTTTCCGGCCAGCTGAGGAGGTCAACACCTCGGCATGTCTGGAAGTCACTCCTGCCACGTGCTCAGGAAACTCTGCTCGCTAAGAGCTACCCGCAGGCCTGGGCAGCCAGGCGCAGCTGTCCGGCCCTCACATGGATGCTGGCGCTGACGGGCTCCCATGAAGCCCCCGGTGAGGGGCTGGCCTCTTGGTCAGCCACGGCTCAAACAGCTGTATGGACCTCCAGAGCTCGGGACCATTCCCGCTGCAGGAAACTAACTCCGGGTCTCCTGGCCCTGAGCACCACGCACAGGGGGAAGAAAAGAGAGCTCTGAGCAGCCCCTGCTGGGCTCAAGACTCGCCCTGGGATCCATCACTCCACCCCGCCCCGCCCTCCCCTCCCTGGAAGTGGAACCAGTCGCCGGAAGTGATCTGTGAGCAGGGATGCTGAGCGTTTCCCCTGCCAGAGGAAGGCTACTACGAGAACCTATCTACTTCCAGAACTTTCTAATTCAGGGAAACGGCTTAATGAAGTCAGTGGAGGGAGGGTTTAGCAAGTCGACCGGGTACTTGAGGCTACTGTGAACTCTGAAATCATCCTTCGAAGCTCCTACATGCCAGGTAGGGCATATTCTCTATGGACCCCACACCCACAGGCTGACCTTTCCAGAGGGCCTGAGAAGTGCAGAAAATTTGCCTTCATAATATATATTAAGGAGGAACAAGGTGGAAGACTCCTTAAATTATTGAAGATTTTATTTTTCACTTGATAGAGAGATCACAAGTAGGCAGAGAGGCAGGCAGAGAGAGAGGAGGAAGCAGACTCCCTGCTGAGCAGAAAGCCCGATGCGGGGCTCGATCCCAGGACCCTGAGATCATGACCTGAGCTGAAGGCAGAGGCTTTAACCCACTGAGCCACCCAGGCGCCCCAAATTATTGAGTGTTTAGATAAGGAGCTGATGCCCTGGATGTTCCTAAATGCTGAGCTCCTGATTAAAAGATGCGTCTGGGTGTTAACCAAAGAGCTCTCAAGATGTACTAGAGAAAAAAAAATCATCTCTTTCCCTCAGGTTTAACTCGTCAACAGGAGAGTTTGTGTTCTAAGCAGCAGCTGGGAACCTCTGAGTACAAGAGCTACTGAGGAAAGGGCCCACAGTGCCCAGCAGAGCGTGAGGCACACACAGACATTCAACAGTTTGTAAACTAATGGTTGCAGGGGTGGGTGGATGGATGGATGGACGGGCGGATGGACAGACAGATTGATGAAGGTGAGGCAGCTTCCCCTTTTTGGGAGTTCCTCCCTTCAGCACTATTCCTAAAGGGTCAAGTCACTGTGGACTGCCCGTTTAGCTATCCCTCCCCGCCGTTACGCACCGGCAGAGGCTGCTTCCGCTGGCGGGACCCTGGGCAGCACGTACGGGCCATGGGAGGAAGGAGGAGTCCAGAGACCACTCCAGAGGGTATGGAAAGGAGAACACCCTGTTGCCAGATAGTCCCAGGGCTACATGGAGTTACCGATGTAGCATTTTGTCTTGTTTTCTTTTTCAGCCACAGCTAGAAGTGCGGTACCTTCCCCCCACCCCCACCTGCCCCCCTGCTGGGGCCACCACAGAACCACCAAGCTAGAAGGGCCTAAAGACCACCGGTCGGGGGAAACAAAGTGTCCCTCGCACCTGTCGCATTTGGCCTCTACAGCCACTTAACACTACTAACATGTCAAAATCAGGTTTTCTAGAAAAAGAGAGATTTTTGTTTTTCCTGGGAAAAAGCCTCAGAAGATCTGGTGACATTTCTCCTAGTGACGTTGGACGGGCACTGGGACGAGGCTCCCATGTCACAGGTATGCCCTAGGGTCTGATATAAGTCCCCACCCTGCCCTACTGACTGTTCTGCCTGCTTTAGTCACTTAACGGTTCCTGCCGGTCTGGTCCCCAGGTGCGGGGGCCCTACACACAAATCCAACATCTTCACTCTTACAGATGAGGAAACTGAGGCCCAGAGGGTGGGTCTTTTAAATGCTCCCGAATAAACGTGCGAATTAATTAAACGTCCATTTTTTCCCCAATTAACCTTCAAGTTTGCCCCATCTGTGCTATTCCAGCTCTGCCACCCATGCCTGCTCAAAGCAACACCCCAGGAGCTACCCTGGCCTTGCTTTCCACGGAACCAGAACTCTCTCGCTAATCTCTGTGCCCCGGCCTTGCTGAGATGTGCTGGCTGACCTTGCAATCCCAATATCCCTGTTGTCTATGGCCACGTCCAAGTGCGGGATTTTCCTCACTGTTTTGGTTGCCCAGCATCTTTTCCCCTCCCGGTTACAGTCTCTCAATGCTCTCCTCCTCCCTAATGCAAAGGGAAACTGGGTGCCGATTAGGTAATCAGAGCCCTGGATACAGCTTCACCTGAAGCTAACTTAATTCCTGGATCGTTCAATTATGGGAGCCAACAAATTCTCTTTCTTGCTTAAGCCAAGTTAGGATAGGTTTTCTGTCATTTGCAACATACAGACAGCTCCTAGGGATGGGGGGCACTTTCCCCAAATATTCTCCTCTAAGGAATGAAGGGGGTACCCGTCTGGACTCTGGGTTGCACACAATGTACACAAGTGCCATGCACTGAGCTTTCTCTCAGCAAACAAGCCCGGACCTCCTGCTTTGGGCTAGGTGCTGAGGCAACAGAGATGACGAAGACGTGGCAGTCGCAGCCCAGTGAGTAACACCGGCAAATATCCATCTGGGAAAAGTGGGAACAGTTCTGCAGGAGAGGGCGCTTCCGTAAGCCACTTAAAGGAGCTTAGACTAGTCAAAGGTAACAAATACAGGAATTAAAAAAAATTTTTTCCAACATAAAAATCATAGTCATTAAAAAAAAAAAAAAAAAAAAATCAGGGGCGCCTGGGTGGCTCGGTCGTTAAGCGGCTGCCTTCGGCCCGGGTCAGATCCCAGGGGTCTGGGATCGAGCCCCGCATCGGGCTCTCTGCTCTGCAGGAAGCCTGCTTCTCCCGCTACCATTCCCTCTGCCTGTGTCTCCTCTCTCGCTGTGTTTCTCGCTGTCAAATAAATAAAATCTTTAAAAAAAAAAAAAAAAAAATCATAGTCATTAGAGGCACCTGGGTGGCTCAGTAGGTTAAGCATCTGACTCTGGATTTCGGCTCAGGTCATGATCTCAGGGTTGTGAGATCGAACCCTGTGTTGAGCTCCATGCTCAGCGCAGAGTCTGCCTCAGTCTCTCTCCCTCTCCCTCTCCCTCTGCCCTTCCCCCACCACTCACATTCTCTCTCTCTCTCTCCCTCAAATAAATAAATCTTTAAAGAAAATAATAATACTCGGGGCGCCTGGGTGGCTCAGTCGTTACGCGTCTGCCTTCGGCCCAGGTCAGATCCCAGGGGCCAGGGATCGAGCCCCACATCGGGCTCTCTGCTCTGCAGGAAGCCTGCTTCTCCCGCTACCATTCCCTCTGCTTGTGTTCCCTCTCTCGCTGTGTTTCTCTCTAAATAAAATCTTTAAAAAAAAAGAAAAGAAAAAGAAAATAATAATACTCATTTGTTTAAAATTAGAAAGCACTGAAAAGTAGACATACTTTAAATCACCTAAAGGCCCACAAATCAGGAGTCACTGTTAGCATTTCTGTGTCTCTTTCTGATCTTTTCTCTTTGCATAATTTTTTTTAAATCTTATTTTGTTGTATAAGAACACTTCATATAGATCTACCTCTTAACAAAATTGTGAGTGTACAGTATTTGACTGGATTGTTGTCGATCACGTACGCAGCTCTCTAGAACTTGCTCACCCCACATAACTGAAATTTCATGCCCCTCGATTCATAACTTCCCATTTCCCTCTCCCCTCAATCCCCGGCTACCACCATTCTACCCCTTTCTATGAGTCAGACTACTTCCGACACCTCATATTAAGTGGAATCGTGCAGAATCATGTGCCTGGCTTATTTCACTTAGCACAACATCCTCCAGGTTCATCCACGTAAAGGCTGCGTAATATTCCATTCTATGCACAAGACATATTTTCATTATCCACTCATCTGCTGATGGGACACTTAGGTTGTCTCCACACCTTGGTTACTGTGAAGAATGCTGAAATGACATGGGAGCACAAGATCTGTTTGAGATCCTATTCATTCCCTCTGGATATATACCCAGGAGTGGGATTGTTGGGTCAGGTAACAGATCTATTTGTAATTTTTTGAGGAAGCTCCATATTGTTTTCCATGCTGGCGGCACCAGTTTGCATTCCCACCACAGGGGGACCAATTTCCCCACATCCTTGCATACTTTTTACTTTTTGGTTTAAACATGGGGATCCTAGCTCCTTCCTCTTGCCCTATGATGCCTGAGGTGGAGGTCTGTTTTCTTTTTTTTTTTTTTTTAAAGATTTTATTTATTTGACAGAGAGAAACACAGCGAGAGAGGGAACACAAGCAGAGGGAATGGTAGCGGGAGAAGCAGGCTTCCTGCCGAGCAGAGAGCCCGATGCGGGGCTCGATCCCAGGACCCTGGGATCTGACCTGGGCCGAAGGCAGACGCTTAACGACTGAGCCACCCAGGC
>CM053613.1:78120659-78173143 GCA_028646535.1 Procyon lotor
GGCGCCTGGGTGGCTCAGTCGTTAAGCGTCTGCCTTCGGCCCAGGTCAGATCCCAGCGTCCTGGGATCGAGCCCCGCATCGGGCTCCCTGCTCCGCGGGAAGCCTGCTTCTCCCGCTACCATTCCCTCTGCTTGTGTCCCCTCTCTCGCTGTGTTTCTCGCTGTCAAATAAATAAAATCTTTAAAAAAAAAAAAAAATGAAATCTTGCTATTTGCAATGACATTGATGGCACTAGAGGGTATTATGCTAAGCAAAATAAGTCAATCAGAGAAAGACAAAGATCATATAATCTCTCTGATATGAGGAATTTGAGAGGCAGGGTGGGGGTCGTGGCAGGTAGGGAGGGGAAAAATGAAATAAGATGGGACCGGGGAGGGAGACAAACCATAAGAGACTCTTTTTTCTTTTTAAAGATCTATTTGTTTATTTGATAGACAGAGAGATCGCAAGTAGGCAGAGAAGCAGGCAGAGAGAGGGGGGGTGGAAGCAGGCTCCCTGCTGAGCACAGAGCCCAATGCGGGGCTCCATCCCAGGATCCTGAGATCATGACCTGAGCCGAAGGCAGAGGCTTTAACCCACTGAGCCACCCAGGCGCCCCCCATAAGAGACTCTTAATCTCAGGAAACAAACTAAGGGTTGCTGGGGGGTGGGTGGGAAGGATAGGGTGGCTCGGTTATGGACATGGGGGAGGGTATGTGCTATGGTGATTGCCGTGAATTGTGTAAGACGATGATTCACACACCTATACCCCTGAAGTAAATATTATATGTTAATAAAAAAAAATTAAAGATAAAGAATCCTAAAAGCAGCAAGAGAAAAACAATTTGTTACATACAAAGGAAATAAAGTTATTGGCTGATTTTTCAGAATTTATGCAGGCCAGAAGAGAGTGGCAAGATATATTCAAAGTGATGAAAGGAAGAAAACCTACAACCAAGAGTATTCTACCTGGCAAGGTTATCATTCAGAATTGAAGGAAAAAGAGTTTTCCAGGCAAAAATTTAAAAAGTTCATCCCATTAAGCCACTCTTAAAAGAAATGTTAAAGGGACTTCTTTAAGGAGAAAAAAAAAAGGCCATTACTAAAAGAAAAAGAATTCTGAAAAGACAAAATTTCACTGATAAAGCAAGCATATAGTAAATGTCAATAAAATCAATCACCTATAAAGCTAGTACAGAGTTAAAGACAAAAGTACTAAAAACAATTATATCTACAGTAATTAGTTAAAGGATGTACAAAATAAAAAGATGTAAAATATGTCATATACATTGATATAGAGAGTAAAAATATAGTGCTTTGAGAACGTGTTTGAACTCAAGCTCAAGACTATCAACTTAAAATAGATTGTTACATGTGTAGGATATTATATATAAATCTCATGGTAACCACAAACCAAAAACCTATAATAGATACACAAAAAAATAAAGAGAAAGAAATCCAAGTATAACACTAAAGAAATTCATCAAATCAGAAGGGAAGAGAGCAAGAGAGGAAAGAGGTACAGAGAACTACAAAACCAACCAGAAAACAATTAATCAAATGGCAATAAGTACATACCTATCAATAATTAGTTCAAATATTAATGGGCTAAATGTTCCAATTAAAAGACATAGGGTGACTGAATGGAAAAAATTTTTTAAAAAGAAGACTAATCTAGGGGTGCCTGGATAAATATATAAATATATATATAAACATACATATATTTATTTAACATATTTATATAAAAATATTTTTATATTTATTTATATAAAAATATATAATCTTTATTTAAAGATAAATAAATACAATTTTTAAAAAAAATACAATCTTTAAAAAAAGACTAATCTCTACGTTGCCTACAAGACACACTTCAGACCTAAAGAAACATACAGACTGAAAGTGAAGGGATGAGTGGCACGCCTGGGTGGCTCAGTTGGTTAAGCGACTGCCTTCGGCTCAGGTCATGATCCCAGAGTCCCGGGATCGTGTCCTGTATCGAGCTCCCAGCTCTGCAGGGGACTTTGCTTCTCCCTCTAACCTTCTCCCTTCTCATGTTCTCTCTCTCCCTCTCTCAAATAAATAAATTTAAAAAAAAATCTTTTAAAAAAAAGAATAAAATCATATCAAGCATCTTTTCCAACCACAATAGTATCAAAGTAGCAGTTACAAAAAAAAAAAAAAACTACTAACAACACAAACATGTAGGGGTTAAACAACATGTTACTAAACAATCAATGAATCAATGAAGAAATCAAAGAGAAAATCAAAAAATATCTGGAGGCAAATGAAAATGGAAACATAATAGTTCAAAATCCTTGGGAAACAGCAAAAGCAGTTCTGAGAGAAGTTTACAATGATATAGGCCTACCTCAAGAAATAAAAAAAAGCTCAAATAAATAATCTAACTTTACAACTAAAGGAACTAGAAAAGAAACAAATAAAGGCCAAGGATAGTAGAAGGAAGGAAATAATAAAGATCAGGGTGGAAATAAATGAAATACAGACCAAAAAAACTAGAAAAGATCAATGAAACTAAGAGCTGGTTTTTTGAAAAGATAAAAAAAATTGATTAACCTTTAACCCAACCCATCAAAAGAGAGAGAACTCAAATAAATAAAATCAAAAATGAAAGTTAAATTACAACTGACACCACAGATATACAAAACATTTCAAGTAACTACTATGAGGGGCACCTGGATGGCTCAATCAGTGAAGCAGCCAACTCTTGGTTTCAGCTCAGATTGTGATCTCATGGTCATGAGATCCAGCCCCGTGTCAGGCTCTGCACTCCATGCAGCTCATTCTCTCTTTCTCTCTCTTTCTCTCTCTCTCTCTTTCTCTATCTCTCAAATAAATAAAAAATCTTAAGAAACAAACAAACAAACTACCATGAAAAGTTATACACCAACAAATTGGAAACCTAGAGGAAACAGATAAATTCCTAGAACCATACAATCTTCCAAGACTGAATCAGGAAGAAAGGGAAATTCCAAACTCATTCTATGAGCCCAGCATTACCTTAATACTAAAACCAGACAAAAATATTGGGAAGGGGATGGGAGGGGAAGGAAGGGCGGGGGGGAGGGGAGGAGAAGAGAAGAGAAGAGAAGAGAAGAGAAGAGAAGAGAAGAGAAGAGAGGAAAGGAAAAGAAAAGAAAGAGGAAGGGAAGGGAAGGGCAAGCCATTTGGTGGCTCAGTCAGTTAAGCATCCAACTCTTGATTTCAGCTCAGGGCTTGATCTCAGATTTGTGAGTTCAAGCCCTGTATTGGGCTCCATGCTGGGTCTTGAACCTACTTAAGAAAGAAAGAAAGAGAGAGAGAAAGCCAATATTCCTGATTAACACAGATGCAAAATTCCTTAAAAAATATTAGCAAACTGAATTCAACAATACATTAAAAGGATGATTCACCACAATCAAGGGATTTATCCCAGGGATGCAAAGATGGTTCAATAACAAGTCGATCAAGATGATATGCCATATTAACAAAATGATGGGTAAAATCATATGATCATCTCAATAGATACAGAAAAAGCCTTTTAAAAAAAATCAACATCCATTCATGATAAAAACCCTCCAACAAAATGGGTATAGAGGGAACATGTCTCAACATAACAAAGGCCACATATGACAAACTCATAGCTAACATCATACTCAATGATGAAAAGCTGAGAGCTTCTTCTCTAAGATCAAGAACAAGGGGGGCACCTGGGTGGCTCAGTGTGTTAAAGCCTCTGCCTTCGGCTCAGGTCATGATCTCAGGGTCCTGGGATCGAGCCCCGCATCGGGATCTCAGCTCATCGGGGAGCCTGCTTCTCCCTCTCTCTCTGCCTGCCTCTCTGCCTACTTGTGATCTCTCTCTCTGTGTACCAAATAAATGAATAAAATCTTAAAAAAAAAAAAAGAACAAGACAAGGATGTCCACTTTCACCACCTGTATTCAATAAAGTACTGGAAGTCCTACTCAGAGCAATCAGACAAGAAAAAGAAATAAAACACATTCAAATTGGTTAGCTAGAAGTAAAACTGTCACTATTTGCTGACATGATACTATATAGAGAAAACCCTGAAGACTACACACACACACACACACACACACACACAATCTGTTAGAATTAATAAATTCAGCAAAGTTTCTGTATAAAAAACTAATATACAGAAATCTGTTGTGTTTCTCCACACCAATAATGAACTTGCAGAAAGAGAAATTAAGAAAACAATCCCATTTACAACTGCATCACAAAGAATAAAATAACTAGGAATAAATTTAACAAAGGAGGTGAAAGAGCTATATTCTGAAAACTGTAAGATACTGATGAAAGAAATTGAAGATGACTCAAATAAATGGAGATATACCATGTTCACGAACTGAAAGAATATTGTTAAAATATTCATGCTACCCAAAGCAATCTACAGATTCAATGCAATCCCTATCACGGATACTAAAACTGAGACAATACAGAGATTAGCATGGCCCCTGCACAAGGATGACATGCAATGCAATCCCTATTAAAATAGCAGCTGTATTTCTTACAGAACTAGAACAAAAAATCCTAAAATTTGTATAGAGCCACAAAAGACCTCTATAGCCAAACCAACATTGAGAAAAAAGAACAAAGGTGGAGATATTACAATCTCAGATTTCAAACTTTACTACAAAGCTATAGAAAACAAAACAGTACAGTACTGGCACAAAAATAGATACACAGATCAATGGAATGGAATAGACAGCCCAGAAATAATCCCACACTTATACTGTCAATTAATCTTTGACAAAGGAGACAAGAACATACAATGGATAAAAGACAATCTTCAGTAAGTGGTGTTGGGAAAGTAGACAGCTACATGCCAAAGAATGAAACCGGACCATTTTCTCAAACCATACATAAAAATAAACTCAAAATGGATTACAGACCCAAATGTAAGACCTGAAGCCATAAAAATCCTAAAAGAAAACATAGATGGTAACCTCTTATACATCAGTCTTAGCATTTTTTTTTTAATCTGTCTCCTCGGGCATTGGCAATAAAAGCAAAAATAAACAATTGGGACTACATCAAACTAAAAACCTTTTGCACAGTGAAGAAAACCATCAACAAAATGAAAAGATGACCTACCAAATGGGGGAAGATATTTTCAAATGATATATCTGATAAGGAGTTAATATCCAAAATACATAAAGAATTCATACAACTCACCTCCAAAAACAAACAAAGCAATGTTATTTGAAAATGGCCAGAGAACGTGAATAGACAATTTTCCAAAGAAGACATAGCATGACCAACAGACACATGAAAAAGATGTTCAACATCACTAATCATCAGGGAAATCAAATCACAACCACTATGAGATTACTCCACACCAGTCAGAATAGCTAGTATCAAAAAGACAGGAAATAAAAAGTATTGGCAAGCATGTGGAGAAAAGGGAACTCTGGTGCACTGTGGGTAGGAAGGCCACTATGGAAAACAGTATGGAGGCTCCTCAATAAATTAAAAACAGAACTACCATATGATCCAGCAATTCCACTTCTGGGTATTTATCCAAAGAAAATGAAACACTAGCCTGAAAAGATATATGCACCCCTATGTTTATTGCAGTCTCATGATAGCCAGGATAGGGAAGTAAACTCTGTGTTCATTGATAGATAACTAGATAAAGATGTGGTATACGTACACAATGGAATATTACTCGGCCACAAGAAAGAATGAAACATGGATGGTATTATGCTAAGTGAAATAAGTCAGACAGAGAAGGACAAATACCATAGAATTTCATTTATATGTGGAATCTGAAAAACAAAACAAACAAAGAAAAAGCCAGAAACAGACACAAATACAGAGAACAAACTAGTAGTTGCCAGAGGAGAGGGGGATGAGGGAATGGGCCAAACAGGTGAGGGGGATGAGGAGGTACAAACTTCCAATTACCAAATAAATAAGTCACAGGGATGAAAAGTACGGCATGGGGCGCCTGGGTGGCTCAGTCGTTAAGCGTCTGCCTTCGGCCCAGGTCATGATCCCGGGGTCCTGGGATCGAGCCCCACATCGGGCTCTCTGCTCGGCAGGAAGCCTGCTTCTCCCGCTACCATTCCCTCTGCTTGTGTTCCCTCTCTCGCTGTGTTTCTATCAAATAAATAAAATCTTTAAAAAAAAAAAAAACAAAACAAAAAGAAAAGTACAGCATAGGGAATATAGTCAACAATACTGTAATGCCTTTATGTGATGACATAGAGTAACTACACTTAGCATGGTGCGTGTTTCACAATGTATGCGACTGTCAGATCACTATGTTGTATACCTGAAACTAATACTACACTGTATGTTACCTAACTAGAATTTAAGGAAATCCTTTAAAAAATATGTATGCCAACTACATGTCAAATAAATAAATAAGTACATACATACATACATACATAAAATTGAGAGGTGACTTCGTGCTGGGGCTCCACAGAGATACAGCAGTAAACAAGAGAGACACGGACCCTGACCTCAAGGCAGTGTCTGTCGTACCACCTTGCTTTCCCAGCAGCTGCCTCTACCTCCTCCCTAGCCACACTCTGGACATAGTACAAGAGTGAAAAAACCACCTGGGCAGGAGAGGGTCTACATGGCCCTCTGTTCATCCCCTATTCTGACCCCAGAGTCATCCCTCTAAAGAATGCACCTCGGGGCACCTGGGTGGCTCAGTCGTTGGGCGTCTGCCTTCGACCCAGGTCATGATCCTGGGGTCCTGGGATCGAGCCCCGCATCGGGCTCTCTGCTCGGCAGGCAGCCTGCTTCTCTCGCTACCATTCCCTCTGCTTGTGTTCCCTCCCTCGCTGTGTTTCTGTCAAATAAATAAAATCTTAAAAAAAAAAAAAAAAAGAATGCATCTCACTGGCCATTTCACACCCTTCCTTGTGGACGACCCATGACTCCCCATCACCCACACCCAAACAGATAAGGGCTTTCTGGAAGGCTCTTCCCCATTTTTCCAGTGTCCCCTCTCAATATTCACTACCTCAGACAACCCCAAACTGCCTGCCTTTTCTAATACCCACTTTGCTCTGTTTCTATGTCCTTGTTCATACCATCTCCTCTGTCTTCATGCCCTTCCTTCTCTTCATTTATTTGTTATCTCTTGCTGTGTTATCAGCTGGAACAGTGCATACATATGCTCCAAACTGAGCTGGCTGGGCTCACACACACACTGTGGTCAGCTGACACGTGAGCTGGGGCTGGATGCTCCAAGAGGGGCTCACACAGTGTCTAGCCATTGGGTGAGGCTGCCAGCTAGAGCATCCAAGTTCAGGGCTCTCCCCATGGCTAGCCTGGACTCCTCACATGGCAACTGCATTCCAAGAAGCAAGGCCTAATGGGCAAGCACTTATGAAGTCTCTACCTGTGTCCCATCTGCTGAGGTTACATCTGCCTAGGACTAAAGCATGTCCTATAGCTGGGCCCAGAATCAGTTTGGAAAAGGTGTGACTCACTGCGGGGCCACTAACATAGCAGTCTACGAGTCTGCCCTCTGTCCCTACCTAAGGCACAGGGTTAGTCATCTTTCCCAAAACACCCAAAATAGTATCCAATCATACACCAGGCTCAGAGTCCATGATCTCACAATGTGCAGCAAGTATGGATGTGACTGAGCCTCCCGGGGTACAACTCCTCACGTGTGGCTCCTTTTGATCCAAAGACCTGTGAACTAACGAGACAAGATGTCTGTCCTCCATGTGCCAGCATACAGTCATGACAGAGGCACAGGAGAGCCATTAAAAGAGAAGGAAATAGGAGGCAGGTAGCGATCACAGATTCAAAGCAGTTCTGAAATCCAGCCAGGTTCTGTTATCAGGACCCCTCCTTTGGAGTTAGGGATGTTACTCAAATAGACTCCAGCTCTCCTTGGCTTCTAGTTACCCCACGGGGCTCCTAGTTCTGCCCATAAGAGAAAGCCCTTGCGAACATTGGCCAGCTTACTACCCATAGAAAACTGGGGTCCAGAAGCCTCTTTTCACTTAAATTTTTCAGTTCTTTTTAGCCCAAACTAATGGAGTTTTTTCCAAAACAATACTCTGAAACTTTATGGGTTTTCTAGGAGTATTATTTGGTTCACTCCTTGCTCCAAAAGCCACATACATAGTTGGTTTCAAGAAGATTCTACTCCAGCTATACAACATATTTACTATTCTTAGAAACCCTTTCGTTTAACTGAGAAGATCTCCTAGGTACCACTTTAAATCCTCTTGGGTTCTTAACAAAGGCTTTACAATTCACACTCATGGTTTTATCTTTACCTTTAGGCCAGTTCTTACTTGGGGAATCTGCTGCCTGCTAGAGAGACTGGAAATGAGAACTAGTTTTCCTTCCCAAACCAGCAAACTGGACAGATCCTTATTTAGCTCAACTCTCTGTTATAACACCTGACATGCCAGCTAGAAGCACCCAGATGGCACTTTTAAGATCCCACCTCTACATCTCTTAAGCCAAACCCAAAAACTCATTAGGCACACTTTCTGCCAGTGGCCTCAACACTATACGATACTGATCAGCCTTGGTCCAAGCAGTTTCCAGCTCCCTTTCCAGAGCACTCACAACTCCTGTTGCGTGTCATTCAAGCCTTCACCCACCATCCTGTTCCAAATGCCACATGCTCGGGCTTTTAAGACAGCACCACAATACAATTTACGTATGAGAAATCTATTGTTTCATAACAAACCACCTAAAACAATGGCTTAAAACAACCACCATTTTGTTAAGCTCATGAATTCTGCACAGATTTGTCTCTGTCCCACAACATCTGGGGCCTTGGCTTGAAAATGTGAGCAGCTAGGTGGACAACTCAAACAGCTTTGGTGCTGAGATTATCTGGAAGCTTCTTTACATGTCAGGAGCCTGGGCTGAAATGACTCTGAAGGCTAACTTCTCCTGGTTTACAGTCTACCAAACAGTCTACCAAAGTGCCTACATAATGCCTCTCCATGTGACTAGGGCTTCCTTACAGCATGGCCTCAGGATAGTCAGGCACTTTATATGGTGGCCATAAGAGGGAATGTTCCAGCAAACAAAATGAAACCCATATGACCTTTTAAGATCTAAATTCAAAAGTCTTGGGGCACCTGGGTGGCTTAGTTAACTGGTTTAGCGTCTGCCTTCAGCTCAGGTCATGATCTCAGGGTCCTGGGATCGAGCCCCATGTCAGGCTCCCTGCTCAGCAAGGAGTCTGCTTCTACCTCTCCCTCTGGCCCTCTCCTCCCCTCAGCTGGTGCTCTCTCTCTCAAATAAATAAAATCTTTTTGGGGGTGCCTGGGTGGCTCAGTCGTTAAGCGTCTGTCTTCGGCTCAGGTCATGATCCCAGGGTCCTGGGATCGAGCCCTGCATCGGGCTCCCTGCTCTGCAGGAAGCCTGCTTCTCCCGCTACCATTCCCTCTGCTTGTGTTCCCTCTCTCGCTGTGTTTCTCTCTGTCGAATAAATAAAATCTTTAAAAAAAAATCTTTTTTAAAAATAAATAATCAAAAGTCTTTTAGCATCATTTCTGCCATATTCCATTGACTGAAGCAGCTACATCCCCATTAAAATTCATAAGGGATACACTTTACTTCTTGTTATGCAATATCAAAAAATTTGTATCTAGGTTTTAGAACCTCCTTAGTAGGCTTACTGGGGATGCTTTATTTCTATGTGGCATCTGTTGGAATTACACATGCTTTAGTGATCACTCATGTGGCAGTCAATTCCCCAATTGATCCCAAATGGTGGTTGATATAAACAGAGGCACCTCAGTTTATATGGCCAAGCCCACAATAAATGCAGAAGGGAATCACACAAAAGGCATGGGTACCAGGATGCATGGTTCATTGGAGACCACTAATGTAACAATCTATGATCCCTGGGCAACTCTCATTCATCTTGAAAGATTCAATGCACATCTCACCTCCTCCAAGAAAGCCTCTCTGACAGACTGGGTCATTGCTTCCCCCTCTTTGTGGTCCCACAATACTCTGTAGACATCCTACTGTTGCCCTTACTCTACTGCTCTCTAACCATCCCTATGGTTAGATACCATTTCTATCTCCTCCATTGGATGAGCCTTTGAAGGTAGAGATTATTCTCTGTTGATCTTTGTAATTCCAGGGTCTAGCCCTGTGCCTAGAACACTGCACCTAGAATGATAATGTCTTTTAATTGTTTAATTATACACGCACGACTAAGGTTTTGAAATAAATGTTGAGGGGCACCTGGATAGCTCAGTCAGTTGAGTTTCTGACTCTTGATTTTGGCTCAGGTCATGATCTCAAGGTCCTGGGAATGAGCCCCATGTTTCTCTCTCTCTCCTTCAATCAATTAATCAGTCAATCCTTTTAAATAAATAAATCATCAAGTATTATTATATCTCCATTGGTGCTCTGTCCTCTTGCCTTCTGCTCTATGTTCTAAGAGATAACTTTTATTTTTTGTCACACTCTTCAACCAAACATGCACGTCTTCAGAAAGTGACCTCACTTGGGGAGTTGACCTCAACTAGAGATTAGGAGAGGCAGCAGTGTGTAGAGCCCTTGATTCCAAGATTTTTTTAATTTCATAGACTAAGCACGTTTCCAAAGAAATTTGCAGGTCAACAGGAAGTTACCAAATTTCTTTTTTTGTTTGTATTTTTTTTTGCCTTTGGACCTTAAAAACACACATGCTTTCTACCACCGCCACTCCAAAGAAGCAGAGAGGTATAACCTTAGCATGAAAGCATAGGCCTTCCCAAGGAAGGGCAGGCCTGTGCCATAAGACCTCAGTTAGCCCCAGATTGGGACTCAACAGAATGTGCTGTCTTGCCATGAAAAATCAGGAGCACCTCGACAGCCTAACCACAAGTTCTCCTACTAGTCAATCAACCTCCTTATCATGGGGACGAGGCACAATTTCCGATTATCTCTGAGTAGTAGACTTCGGTTCCACACCAGCCCACAGAACTCTTTAGCAAGCCAACGTTAAACCAGCAAAGCCTGCCTCCCATAGCTCCTGGCCATTCACTCTGCTCCCGTGCAACTTCTATGTGTGGTGTCCTCCTCTGGGCTGTGAGCATACGTGACTAATAAGCTACTGTCCATCTCATCTGTCTGGTGTCAGGGGTCGTGTGTTCAGCCATCTCCAAAACCCAGGGGTAGAAATCCCTGCCTTATCAAAACACAGAGAAAAAGAGGTGATCAGAACAAGGGGGCTACCTCACAGCTATGTTTAGAGCATCCCACACTGTCCTTGCTCTTCTTATTCACCATGGACCAGTGAAATCAGTCTAGTAGAAGTCGGAAGGGAACAGTGGAGAACACTGTATGTGGAGTCAGGAGATCTAGGATATAGCCAGCCCTGGCAATGCTCCAAAGTATTCATCAGTCCTTTGACCAATCCTTCCCCTCTTGGACCTCAGTCTCCAGTTGTAAAAGGATGGGATGGCTTCTGGCATCTCTGGGATAAGAAGTGAATGGCCGGTTGTCCTTTGGTCATCCTAAAGGAATATGCGTTTCTAGGGTTTTTACCCCGTGGGTCCCTAGCTGTGGCAACTGGAGATGATGGGAAAGTTATTTCTAAGGAACCAACAGACTAGCCATAGGCTGTCAGGAACTCTTGCTTTGGGTGGGTTCCCTGAAACCCTTCCTGCTGTCAGCACCACGATCCCGTACCATTAGCAAATGGGAGATTTTTCAATTCAGTCCCCTCCAACAAGCTGTGTTCCATCCCTGCCCCCAGATTGTCTCATTCGAACCATTAACTCCAACCAGTGAGAGATCTTGCTTTAGTAGACAGACAACTGAGAGTCCACACTCCCCTCCCCTTCCTGAACTAAAGTGCTTAGGGACCCAGAAAATAGGCCAGGTCCTCATAACCTTATCAAAATAGCACAGCTCGGTCTTCCATCCAACAGCACTCAGAGACTCCGCCACAGAGTGGGAAACAGAAGCCAGGGCCATGTCCAGACAGAGCCCAGATATCTTCTGAAAGATAAAGACGCCTCTGGGTATCCCCATGTTCTGCCAAAAAAAGGGACTGTCTCCAGTCCCATCTGTATGTGTGCCTGGGCATATGCGTGTGTGAGAGACAGACAGAAAGACAGAGAGAGAGAGAGAGAGAGAGGAGGGTTAGGCCCCAGCCTAAAGCAACTGTGCTCTGAGAGGAAAGACCCCCAGACTGAGACTCAGAAAGCTGTTAGCCAGGAGAGACCACATGCACGCGGTGAGTTTCTGGAATGTAGCAGGAAGATGAACGGGCAAGATGAGGTGGTGGTAAAGGCTGACAGCCAGGAGCCAGGATATCTGGGGCCTTAAAAATCACCAAGCAGACAGTAAGCAGCCAGGTGACCTTATCTGTGAAGAGGGACGGTCTTCCCAGACCAGCGCTCTGTACTCCGCAGACCCTGGGGAGCTTGTGAGAAGTGCAGACACAGGCAGCGTACTGCTAGACTCAGGAGCTCCCGGGTGGGAAGGGACAACTGCATTCTTCATAAATCCCCACCCCACCCACCCTGCCGGAGCTTCTGTTGTTTATCGCGGTGAGTGGGCCCAGACTGGACCATCCCGGAAGCCCGTTCCAGTTAGAAAGTCCCATCCCTCTGAGTGCCGGGAGGCCACCTCACCTCCCAGGAGGGAGAGGGAAGTGAGTCTCGCGCTTGCCAGCCCAGGGATGACTTCCAACAGTAGCACTGCAGTAATGGAAACTGCTGCTAAGGTGCCAGGGCTGACTTCTGTGAAGAAATAGGAGAATGGGCAGGCAGACAGGGAGGCAGGGCCGACCCACTGGATGTCCCAGCCAGAATCTGCAAAGAGGCCATGAGGATGCAAACCAAGCAGATAAACCTTCCTTCAAAAAATTCACCTCACCTGTGGGTGGGAGAGACAAGTCATTGGCACTGGCCCTGAAAAGGAAAAAAGAAAAGAAAAAGATCCAGGGGCTTCAGGTGACTTGAAATTGAAGTGATAAGCCCAGGGCGGGCGCCCCAGGGGATTAAGAGCCTGGTTTCCGCTATTCTTTCTAGATGGTCCTGTCTCCTCCCCTTTCCCACTGGGCTGGGGTGTAGTGGTGGAAGGGCCCAACACTGAGGACATGGGGTTCCAGAGCCCAGGTCGGCTGGCCAGCTCTCCCACTTACCAGCTGGGAAACAGGATGGGGAGTGGGATGGGATGAACCCAGCGTATTGTCGTGGGGCCAACATAACCATGGATGTAATGCGCCCAACACAGTGCTTGGTAGAAAACAGCACTCCTTCTCTTGTCTGAAGACCAAACAGGCAGGCATACTCAGGGATCAGGGACAAGGGGATCGGGGTGGGGGGTGGGGAAGGGAGTGTCAAGAGGAGTATATGAAATCAAGAACCTTCTAGCTCTCTGCTTTGGGAGGCGCCAGCCCCGGAACTGAGGGAGACTGGGTGCCCCAGAGCAGAGAGCCCTGAAGGTTCAGATGTTCTAGAATGGATGAGGGAGCGCGGCAGGGCTCAAGACCAGGAAGGGTGGGATGCAGAGCCTGCCTTGCCTCTAAAGGGCTGCTCCAGTATGGAAAAACACCCCACCATCTTTCTTTGGAGAAAGCCTGGAATATTCCAACTCCAAAACTTCTCACTGGAGGCTCCAGGGAGGTGGGCTCCTGCTGAAAAGGAGGGGGGTTGGCGTGGGCACTGGCCACAGGGGCGGGTTTCTGGCCTGCATCCTCCAACCCTTACCCCTTGGTTTGCCCACAGGCTTCTGAAGCCTAAGTCAGAAGAAAGGGTTAAAGCCTAAAAAGGGGAGCAATCATTTCGGGGTTCTGGGAGGCAGCTAGCGTTCCCGGCATTGCCCCACCCTGATCCCCCTGGGCCCTGAGCCCTCCTATCCCTGGCCTGGCCTGCCAGCCAGAGGGTGAGGTCCCCCTTCTGCGGCAGACGGCCACTCTCCCACATCTCTACCGGACCGCCAATGCCTCCTCCCTCTGCCACCCTTCCCCGCTCCCCCCACCCGGGTCTCTGATTGGCCGAGTCCCCGGGCCCTCCCCGCTCCTCCACTCCCACCCCTGGTGAAAACTGCGGGCGCGGGCAGGCTGCTGCAACTGGAGGCGGCGGTGCATCCGGGGGAGGCTGCAGCAGCAGAGGACCGGAGCCCAGGTGGAGCCGGAGCCAGGGCGGGACCCGGGGCGCTGGGAGAGGCCCCAAGCGCCCAGGCAAGTCCTCCCAACCCGAGGCTTCGAGAAAAGGTTCGGGGGCGCCCTGGCAAGGAGCCTCGCCGTGATTGGGTAGGGGTCTGCTTCCCGGGTAGGAGGGAGAGGGACGCAACTGCGGCAGGCCAGGGCACCCCGCCTTTCGCAGAAGGCGCGCCCAGGTTTTCACCCGCTGAACGGATGGTTGCCTGGGGCCGGGGCGCTGGAGGAGAACCGGGACGAAGGGCGCCAAGGACAGCCTTGGGTTCTGCTCTCCACGCAGACGTCCCTAAACCTAGCTCGCAAAGGCGTGGGGTGGGGGCGGTTAGATTGCGGGAGAGAACGGATGACCCAGAGCTGGGGGGAATCTCTGCCCTGCGACCTCGCGGCGAGCTGGGTGCGGGGCGTTAAAGGACAGGGAAACCGCAGTGCCGCGGGCGGGGACTGGAAGGCAGGCTGACGGGGGAAGGGAGAACTGGGAAAGGATGAGAGGGGGAAGGGGGACCTCAATTGGGAGAGGAGACGGATGGAATACGGAAATGGAATGAGGGTGGGGCTAGTCGAACGGGGGTTGAAGAGGGAGGGTGTGCAGAACTAGTCTAGGTTCTGGGCTGCGGGGACACCAGGCAGAGGAAATGAATACATCTGTGCCTCCCCTACCTCTAACCGTCCCTTTGGCTCTCCATCCCTATCCAGCCTCAACCCCATTTCATCCCCGTTCTAGCCGAGGCTTCCCCCTTTCCCTCCTAGATCTCAAGCTCCCGCCCCTCCTCCCATACTGAGTATGAGAGTGAATCAAAGCCAGATAGGGAGCCCTCTCTTCCCCAGCAGCACCCCCAGGGCCCTCTCGGTTATATTTCCAAGAGGGTACCATGGCGGCCCCAGGGCACTAGGACCTCAGCCTCACCCAGCTGCAGAGCTGAGAGCTGGGGGGCCTCGGAGGCGGACAGCTGTGCACCTGGGCGCACCCTCCCAGGTGCGAGCCCCTCCTGTGTGGCCTCTCCTTGGTGAGCATCAGTGTGGACAGGCCAGGCTACCTGCTCCATGACACAAGGAGGCTGGTCCAGACTAGGCTTTGAAAAAAGGCAGGGCACAGAGCTTAGGCAGGGAGTGTATTGAAGCCAGGCTGGAAAACTGCCCAGAGAGCTGGACATTTGGAAACATCTTGGTTCCTATGCAATCAGAGAACATATGGAATCAGAGAGCACTGTCACAAGGCCCTTAGCTGTGGGCCAACTCCGGGCCCATCTGGAAGCACCTAGCCCTTTCTAGAGGAAGGGAATTAACATTCATGGGCCACTCACTATGGAGCAGTCCTAGTGGCAGTTCATTCATTCATTCATTCATTCAGGATCTTTTGAGCATCTATTGTACGCCAGGAACTGTTTGGGCATTGGGGATTTTTCTTCTGAACAAGAAACAGAAAAGTCCCTGAATGAGGAGTTTTTGTGTAATGGGTAGAGTTTTAGTGTTGCAAGATAAAAAGAATTCTGGAGATCGTCTGCACAACAGTGTGAGGGAACATAACACCACTGAATTGTACACTTAAAAATGATTAAGACAGAGGTGCCTGGGGGGCGCAGTCGGTTAACTAAGACTCTTAGTTTCAGCTCAGGTCGTGATCTCAGGGTCCTGAGATCAAACCCCAGGTCCCGCCAGGCGGGGACACAGATGTGCTTGAGATTCTTTCCCCCTCCCTCTTCCTCCCCCTCTGCTCCTCCCCCATCCCCTGCACATGTGCTCTCACTCTCTCTCTCTCTAAAATAAATCTTTTTTAAAAAAATGACTAAGATAGTAAATTTTGTGTTAGCTCTACTTTGCCATAATTAAGAAATAGGATGTCTCTGCCTGCCTGAAGGAAAAGGGAAAGGGTCAAAGTCACTTTACTCCAGGTTTTCCACAGAGACACACCATCACAGCGTGTGTTCCCCCTCCTCTTGCTTTCTCCAGCAGGGGAACCCTGAGTGGCAGTGTCACAGTCACTCATAAGTGGGCGGGGGGAGAAGCTTGCCTGCCTGCCACGGCCATGACGGCATGTGTCCCCGAGGCCCCTGGCCCTAGCAGTAAGTGTGGGCCCACCTGCCCCATCTCCTGGCTGATTCCTGTCCTGTCACACCCCCAGATCAAGGACTGAGCTCCCGGCACCATGAACCCCACCATCGGCTTCGCTCTTTTGCTGACAGGTACTGGGCAAAGGGGCAGGGCTGGGATTCCAAGTACCTTGGCTTCCTTCCCTTCAGAGAAGCTAGCTTTTTCCTCCCAACCTTAGAAGGGGGGAGGAGATTGAGGGAGGGAGGGCTTTTTCTCATCCCTAAATCCGCTGAGTAACCGAGCTGATCTTCTGGCTGCCTGAAGCAGTTTTTGGAAAAACAGTCCACTGGGTCTGCCCCATCCTGAGCCAGAATCTGCAAATGGGAACTGGGAGCCTACATCAACTCCCCAAGATCTCCTGCCCCTGGGGATACCCAGACTAAAGGAGATGAGGGAAGGAGGCTGGGTCTGCAGCAGGGAAACGGAAGTGGCTCCCAGGGACCTCTGGGGTGGGGAGAGGTACCCGAAGAGTAGACCTTTGTGTCCTCCATGGTCAGGCCATTCTCTCCAGTTACTGTGGGTGGGAGGCCCCCTGCTCTGCAGCTGCCCCCCCAACTTGGGAGTGGGCACTGCTGGTGCCAGTCTTGCAGGTAGCCCATGCGCAGAAAGTGACCAGCCTGACAGCCTGCCTGGTGGACCAGAGCCTTCGCCTGGACTGCCGCCATGAGAACTCGACCACCTCGCCCATCCAGTATGAGTTCAGCCTGACCCGGGAGAAAAAGAAGCATGTGCTCTATGGCACGATGGGGGTGCCTGAGCACTCATACCGTTCCCGAACCAACTTCACCAGCAAGTACAACATCAAGGTCCTCTACTTATCCAGCTTCACCACCAAGGACGAGGGGACGTACACCTGTGAGCTCCGGCTCTCTGGCCAGACCCCCATCACTTCCAGCAAGAACGTCTCTGTGCTCAGAGGTGAGGCAAGCTCCCAACGAGGCCAAGTGAGCTGGGAGAGGGAGGTTGGGGGGGAGAGGGCTGGCTAGGACGGCAGGCAGTCCCCTTAGCCAGGCCAGAGACGAGCGGGGCCCCAGAACCTCTCTCTTCCTCCCCCCAACTGCTGCCTGGTGCCCACTGCCTGCTGTGTGTATGGGGGGAAGGGCTAAGGGGACAGTGAGACAGGCAGACGGTGTCGCCAACATTTCTACCATGACTGGGCAAATCACCTGGCCTCCCCAATCCTCCTCCGCCGCGCCCCCCCGCCCCGGAAAACAGGGATGACGCTGGTTACCGCACCCACAGTTTTCTTTGGAAGATGCTTGATAAAAGATTTGATATGATGTTTGTTCAAGAGCTCAGGAACCCGAAGTGGGAAAGATAGTTGGTTCCTCCAGCGCAGACTCGCCCCGCTTCCAGCTAAGCCAGCCTGGCGCCAGCCTGCCCGAGGGAATGTGCCCCAGCTCAGGGCCTGTGCCGGCCTGAATCCTGGTCCCTCTTCACTCCTGCCCTGCCCCCACTTCTCTCCCCACAGACAAACTGGTCAAGTGTGAGGGCATCAGCCTGCTGGCCCACAACACCTCGTGGCTGCTGCTGCTCCTGCTCTCCCTGCCTCTCCTGCAGGCCATGGACTTCATCTCCCTGTGACTGGTTGGGCAGGAAGCCACACGGCCCGGGCCAGAGACCCTACTTCTCCGAGATTGCTGACCCCCTCCCCCCAATCCCTCACACAGCTCGAGGAGCCATGGGGACCCCCCCATAAGGAATCCCAGCGCCGCATGCATCATCTCTCCGGCCCGCCGCCCCCCTACCTCCCGCCACCTCACTCCCTCTCCGAACGCCACTGGCTGTCTTTTTTTTTTTTTTTTTGGTACTCTTTGTTCCAGAGTTGCTTCAGTCTGGTTTATCCTTCCTTTTCTTTGGGAATCTGTGAAAAGGGAAGCCAGGGTTGGGGACGTGATGGAGAGTGAGGGCATGGAAGGGGTAGAAGGACAGAGGGGTCCCAGTCCTGGGGGGATGAAGGAGGGAGGTCGTCCTTGCCCACCAGGACCACGGGCCTGGGAGAAACCTGGAGAAGGAGGAAGAGGGATGCCTGGGCCTAGCACATGCCTCAGCAGCAGGTGGGGATGGTGCCCAAAGACCCTGGATGTGAGGGCACCACCAAGCGTTTGTGGCCCATCGCAAGAGAGAACTGAACATCTCCAGAGCATTCTCTGCCACAGCAAGAAGCTGTCCTTCTACCACTGCAGAGGTGCCCTCAGTGGGCCCAGCATGGCCCAGTGACAATGCAGATTCTGCCTGGGAGTGGTGCTGATGGAGGGCTGCAGACAAGGAAGAAGAGAGGGTCCATCATCCCTCTCGACCTGATGAAACTACAATTAAGAGCCTACTGTCCCTCACTGCCTCAGCCAGCGGCTGAGAGGGCAGCAGAGGACCAGCCTCCTCCCAGCCGGTCCCAAGCTCCTAAGAGCTTCCAGAACTCTGACCTGGAGGCAGGAAGCCAGGCCAGGTGGAGTCCCAGAGCGGAGGAGAGTGTGGCCCGAGTGAGTGGGAGGCCCTTCCTTCCCTCCCCCATCAGTCAGTGCCAGCCCCCGTTGGCTGGCAGCTGAGACTCCCGACAACCCTGTGCCCCACAGGTCAGGCTTCTCCCGGGAACCCGGGGGTGGTGGGGGAGGGAGTTGGAGGGGGTCTGAGGCAGCCCGTGGAGAGAGACGTGCCTCAACAGATGGCTGTTCCCAACCCCCAGCTCCCCGCCGCACCCTGGCCACTGTGCCCTAGTCCTGTGACTGTGTATAGTACACCGCAGCTTCTGGTATCTCGTTGAGGAAATCGAGATTCGCACAATAAAACCAAGCCTCTGGAGAATGCCTTCCTGCCTTTCTCTGCTTTGCTGCTCCGTCTGCCCCCCTTCCCCCCCACCCCGGGCCTGCCTCCCCTCCCTCAGCAGGGCCTAGGAGCTCCAAATGGCCCTGGGGCCTCTCCCTCTCCTCTGCCTTCATCAGCCCTTCCCCTCCCCTGCTGCCCCCAGGGTTGGGGGAGGGGGTAATGGGGGAGCACTGCATGCTGGGCTTTTCAGAACAACTCTAACCTGGCACATTTGCCCCATTTGCCCACAATGGATGGAATGGTCACAATGGATGGAATGTTCCATCTCCAGGGATTCACCTGGCAGGAACAACAGGCAACCCTGCCCGTACGTGGGCCAAGCCACGGCGCAATGGGGTAGAGTCTGCTTTTCCTTCTTGGACCTGGTTGTTCTCAGAAATGCCCCCTCAAGGGACATCTGCTAGAGAGTGGGGAGGTACTGGGGCACTGAGGGGAAGCATGGGAGGTGGCAGAGTGGTGGTCCATGTCATCAAGATGTAAGGACAAGCCTCTCTTCTTCAATCCAACATGCCCATATCCAGGACTGCGGGGAGTGGGGAAGGGGGAGAAAACCCGGCCGTCAGGGCCTGGCTCCCTCCCCTAAAAGTCAATGAGTAGCACGTGAACATCAGTGCCCATCCTGGTGCTGGGAGCTAGAACAGGACCGCAGGGTGGTCCCAGGGTCCCCCAGAGAGCCCAGCCGGCTTTGCCAGGAAATGTGGGAGCAGAGGGTGGAAACTATCCAGAGGCTTACTCATCTGGTATTCCCCACCATGTAGGCTGCTCTGAGCATCTACTTAAAGCCCCAGGACCTAAATTCATGCCCCTGGCTCGCACTCTTCCTGCCACCTCCTATCAACGCCCGTGCCCTGCCAGCCGTCACGCAGTGACCACGCCCAAAGATGGCGCGACAAGCCTGCAAGTTGGAGAGGGAGCTGCCTGTATCAACGGACCAGGAGGCCCACGTCACTCCACACGGCGCAGCCGGCCTGGGGCCTCCAGAGGACGCTAGGGGACACGGGCTCCTCTTGTTCTGCCCTGCTTGGAGCTTCGAGTGCCATGCCAAGAAAATAAAAAGAGCCTTTGTGAGGGGAGGGTGAACGCCACCCTTGGGGTAGTAAGAGTTAAAGGTGGAAGGACCTTCTGGAAGGAATTGGGAAGCCAGGTGGGAAGCCTCAACTCTGCGAATACCACCTGTGTAAAGCCTCCTGTGGGGCCTATGTCATACCCTGGGGTGTGGTTCCCCTGGAGTTTAGCAGCCACGCTCTACGGAGGGTCCTGGGGAGACGGTGCTGCCCCCAAAGCCACACTTGGGGGAGGAGAACCTGAGGCCTGCAGCGGGTGTGGAACCTAGGGGCTTCAGGAGCAGGAAAAGAGAAGAGGGGAATGGGCTGGGGTGGGGCGGGGGGGGGGTGGAGAAGAGGCCCTACCACTTAAAGTCTGGGCCATTGGGCCTCACAACGTAAGCCAAGAAAGAGCATACTGTGGGCCAGGGAAGCTGTGGGTTCTCGGAGACAGGCCCCGGCCGCCATCGGGTCCGCTCTGGGCAAGTCGGGAGGTCTTATGGAGGCTGCGGGATGTTGGGAATGACATGGCTCATTCTAAAGAGAGCCGGGGCCCACACCGATTCCTGCGCACATGCCCCAGACCCCACCCTGTCAAGCTCCTCCCCACTTCTCACCCCCTCCCACGTCCCCTTCAGCCATCTCGCTCCCTACCTTGGAGCACGGAATTCTTCCTGCCCAGTAGTAACAGAGCCCCTTTCTACACCTCCATTTCCGGCGGGATCGTTATGTGGACAGAGGACCAGCTGCACAGGACACAGGGCAAGGGTCTCTCCAACATGTAGGGACTCCCTCGGGAAGGGCACGGAGGTCACCATGAGGAGGGACTCTTTCACTGGCCAACCAATAAATCTCTATAGTGTCCAGGGGACCCGTGATCTGCATTTTCCAGCCTCCGACCTGCGTTTGCAGCTTCCATGCTGCGAAGGGCACGTCTTTCTTTACACGAGAAAGCGGCCGCCTCAGGCAAAGAGGAAACGTTAGAGCTGGATCCCTTCAGAGTCCTGGCAAAGCACAGGTGCGGGGGCGGGGGGGGGGGGGTCCTCAGCTCTCTCCCACTCGGCCCAGGACAAAGGTGGCATTGCCTTCCTCCCCAGGGCTCGCAGCTTCAGGAGACTCGGGCTCTGGATGCTCCCCCATCCCGACCCCTCAGGGAGGAGCAGGTCCGGTAAAGACTCCCAGGAGTCGCGTCTGCCTGGCAGAGGAAGACCCGGAGCCAGGGAAAGGTGTGGAAAGTGGCCTCATGGTGTAAGGGGCAACAGGGGACCAGTGTGAGAGAGTTCCGTGCAGGCCAAGTGTGGTTGCACAGCCAGGAGGGGCCCTAGATGGCCGGCGGCGCCCAGCAGTGGGCATGGTCAGTGGAGGCCACCTGCCCAGTCCGCAGGAAAGCAGTTTCCTGAATTGGGTGGGAGATGGACTGGATGACCCTGGTCACTTGACTCTTCGATGCCTTCTCTACTGTTCCAAATCACACAGTTGGGCTGGACTCCTTTATTCGTAGAAGAACATTAAGGACCTGGCTCTGGGCCGAGAGGTAAAAGACACACACAGCCTCTGGCTGAGGGAATCTACAGTCTAGTAAGAAGCAAAGAAATGATCTCAGTGCAGTGATCAGTGCTATGCCCCCAATGTGCATTCTCCTCTCCTTTCTCAGCTTTAGGACCCACAAATTATAACTGGTATTTGCGGTCCAGAATAAAGACTCCCTCTCCCAGCTCTCTTGCAGCAAGATGTGCCTACGTGGCTAAGTTCTTTTGACGGGACATAAGGGCAAAATGATGTGTAACTTCTATGAAGTGCTCTTAAAGGGAAAACACATGCCTTTCTCCCCCCGTTTACCTTCCTGCTGGCTGGAATGTGGACTTGAGGGCTGAACTAGAGCAGCCATCTTGGACTAAGGGGTAGAAACTATGTGTAACAAATGACAAATCACAAGATTCCTAGTATCGGTACAGTTGTCACAGCAGCTGCGGACAACCGTGTTTGTGCTACTGTTATTTGGAGTTTCCACACTCACAACTAAACCCAAATGTACCTTTAAAATAAGCCATTATTTGAGGCGCCTGGGTGGCTCAGTCATTAAACATCTGCCTTCGGCTCAGGTCGTTCTCCCAGAGTCCTGGGATCGAGCCCCACATCGGGCTCCCTGCACAGAGGAAAGCCTGCTTCTCCCTCTCCCACTCCCCCTGCTTGTGTTCCCTCTCTCTCTGTGTCTCTCTCTGTCAAATTAATTAATTAATTAATTAAGCCATTACTTAAGACTACTGAATCACACACTTAAAAATGGTTAAGATGGTCAATTTTATATGTGTTTTTATCACAATAGAAAAAAAAAGAAGCCAAAGTCAAATTCAGAGAGACAGAAAGTAGAATGGTGGTTATCAGGGGCCAGGAGGAGGACAGAGAGGAGGGAATGACGAGTTAGTGTCTAATAGGTACAGAGTTTCAGTTCTGGAAAACAAAAAACGTTCTGGAGATGGATGGCGATGATGGTAGCACCACAATAGGAACCAGACTTACCCCCATCGATCCAGACCCTTAAAGATGGTGGAAATGGTCAATTTCATGTTATGTGTATTTTACCACCGTTTTTAAAAAGAAGCAGCAGCAGCCTAGGCACGAGGGAACTTTCTGGAATGCTTACATGAAGGCATGCTTGCTGGGTCAAAAGTCATCAAACTATGTATTAAAAATGGATGAATTTCATTAACTGTAAATCAGACCTCTCTAAGGTACCATGGGAATACATAAGTAGCCAGGCTAAAGGGCTTCCCAGAGGAGGAGTCGTGAGTGGGAGCACAAAAAGCAGGCGGGCTGTGTGATTTTATAAGCTGATTACAAAGAAAGGAATGTTATTTTATTTCTTCTATAACTCAAAAAGCATGGGAAGAGAGAGGGGCAGCTATTATGGGTTCAGTCTGAAGACAGGCCTTGGCCTCTCTCTCCTAGGGCAGCTCACCACGGTTGGTTGATAGAGGAGCTCTCCGAGCACATGGGCCCGTCATCAGGGGCCCTGACCCAGTCAATACCCACCCACACGTTCACTAAGTGCACACTCCATGCCGGAAAGTATAATTCCCCGTGCGGGATGATGGGAACAGAGCAGTGAACGATACAAACAAGTTCCTATCCCACAAGATGGATGCTGTCGTACAGGGGGCGGACATTAAACAAATAAACCAATGAAAAAGTCTCATGAGTATAGACTGGGATCATCTCCATGTAGGAGATGATAAGGGGACATTTTAGTTAGGACGACCGGGGACAGCCTGAGGAGGGGGCCATTGGGCAGAGACCTGGAAGAGAAGCCAGCCTTTTTGAGAGCCGCAGGAAGTGCGTGCAGGCAGAGAGGAACAGTAAGGGCGAGCTCAAGGCTCGCAAGGGGTGGTACACCCCCGATGTCCCTAAAGAGGCAGGCGTGAGCCAGGTCCTCTGTGGCTTTGCAGGTCAGAGTGAAAAGTTTGCATTTTATTCTAAGGGCAACAGGGAGGTGATAAAGGATTTGACCTACCTAATAATGTTTTTAGAAGATCCCTCTTGCTGCTTAGTAGGAAATGTATTGGAGAAAGACAACAGTAGAAAGACTATTATGGTAATCCTAGGAGACACTATGGCAGCTTGGACAAGAATTGTAGAGGTCAGAGTAGGGGGAGGTGGTGACTCTCAGGTACCCGCAGTTAAAACCGAGAGGCCTGGGGAAATCTGCATAAGGCCTGAGGATTTTACACTGGTTTCCCCATTCAGACGTTGTACTATGGCTCTATAAGATGGTACCACTGGGGAAAACCAGGTAGAAAGTCCACAGGACCTCTTTATACTAATTTTGCAACTTCCCATTAATCTGTAATTGTTTTAAAATAATTTTGTTTTAATTCTCAACAGCAAGCCCACACCCAAAAAAAGATGGCAAGCACTAAGTCCAGAGGGAAGAAAAAAGGAATTCTAATCAGAGCACATTACCTGGCTTGGCTAAGAACAACCTTCACATCGTCATCCCCATATACAAACACGGAACTGCAGTGACCACGAAACTTTAACCAAAAGTTGTGATTACACGGTCCTGGAGATGCAAGAAGGCTGTGTGTTTGGGGGGCACGAAACAGACCTATAAGAAAGCTAAACCGCATTCCCATGGAGGAAGGTATAGTGTACAAATAATACTGAAAACTGAAAATCCAGGAAAGAGTTATCTACGTGAGAAATTCTAAGATATAGACATAAATGGCAGAAAAACCAGCCAAAATAGTTGAGAGTGCTTGCTCTGGGAAATAAAAATGCAGGATGGGGAAAAAGACTGCTTTTAAGGGATAAACCTAGTAATAGAATACTTTTTTCTCTATAAATATGTCAGTTTGCTAGGCGATAAAAATTAAACATATTTAAAGAAATATGCTGAAGCCTACCCCCGAAGAACAGAGAGGACTTGCTTACTAGTTGTTTGGATGGAAGTGGAGGGTAGGGGAGGGGAGGGGAGGGGAGAATCACAGATGATTCTTGGGTTTTTGCTTGGGCAGTGAAAGGAGGGTGATGCCATCTGTTGAGACAGAAAAAGCTGGGGCCGTACGAGTACAGAGAAGTGGATGTATTAAATCTGCAATGCCCATCAGACATTCAAATAGAAGTATCTAGAAGACAGCTGGATATCCCAGTTCTTTGCACAGGGGAAAAGTCAGGGTTAGAGTTAAAACTTGGTAGACATCAGCATTTTGGTTGTAGGCATTGATCGTGGGACACGTAAGATTATGCAGGGAGACATTATAGAGAAATAATCGAGCCCAAGCCTAGACTCTGAGGTGGTCCAGAATTTCGAGTTTTGGGGGAGGCAAAGGAGATTAAAGAGGAGCCAGAGAAGGAAGAGGAAATCCAGGGGTTTGTGGAGCCAGAGAAGGCGAAGTTTTGCAAAAGAGCAATCAACTAGGTCAACTGCTGATAAGAAGTCAAGCAAGGTGATTAAATAATTTAAAACCTAAGAAAAAAAACAAAGTCAAGAAGATGAGGAGGACCAAGCTGTTGACTACTGTAGCTAGTCTCCAATAAACCATGCCCCTGTTATAAGCCCTTCCCCTTGAACCTGGCATGGCCCTGTGTTTTGCTTATGACCAACAGCATGTGGCAGAAGTCACGCTGCATGACCGCCGAGGCTAGGTCCTAAGAAGCCTCACAGCTTCCCCCTGGTTCTCCAGGGAATGCTTGCTCCTGGGACACTCCCTCTTTGAACCTGGCTGCCATTCTGAGAGGTTAAGTCACATGGTGGCCATGTGTAGGCATTCCAATCACCAGACCCAGCTAAGCTCCCAGCCAACTGCTACCATCAACTGCCACCATCAACTGCCAGTCATGCCAGTGCCCTGTCTTGGGACATCCAGCTCAGTTGAGCCTTTGGATGGCTCCAGGCCCAGCTGCTACTGACAATAAACTCCTGAGAGGGGCGCCTGGGTGGCTCAGTGGGTTAAAGCCTCTGCCTTCGGCTCAGGTCATGATCTCAGGGTCCTGGGATCGAGCCCCGCATCGGGCTCTCTGCTCAGCAGGGAGCCTGCTTCCCCCTCTCTCTGCCTGCCTCTCTGCCTACTTGTGATCTCTCTTCTCTCTGTCAAATAAATAAATAAAATCTTTAAAAAATAATAATAATAACCTCCTGAGAAACCTCCGGTAAAAATTCCCATCAACCACAGCAGCAAGAGATCCATTAATAAGTTGTTGAAGGCCACCAAATTTTGAAGGGGCTTGTGACATAGCAATAGATGACCAGACAGTGACTTTAACAAGAGCAGTTCAATGGGGGTTCTGGTAACAGAAGCCAGACTGCGGTGAAAGGCGAGGCTAAGTGGGAGAGTGTGGACTGCTTTTGCAGGAAGTCTGACCGTGGCTGGTGTGGAAGGTGGAGTCCGAGAGAGTCTGGTTTGTTTTTGCGACGGGCACTAGAGCATGGTTGGATGTTGATGGTGATTATTCCCGGAGCAGACAAAGATTGACAAAAGAGAGGAGGAAGAAAGCAACAAAGCAGGGTCCTTAGGAAGCCCAGAGGGAGGGATCTAGAAGGAGGAGGGAAGGCAAAGAAGACACTTTTGGAGGTGGGGAGGTTTGTGAACCTCAAGGTGGGAAGGTCAGGAGTTTTCACACAAGCAGCAAGGTCGTCAGCCGATTGAGAAGATGGAGACAGGTTTGAGAAAATAGATAATATGAAAGAGTCATATCAAAAAGTGGGTGTGGTAGAATTCTAAAAATAGCCTCCCAAGATTCCCTACCTCCTAATCCCTGGAGTCTATAAATGAGATAAGATGTCATCCCCATGACTGTGTTAAGTTATATGGCACAGCTGATCTTAAAACAGCGATATTATCGGGGCGCCTGGGTGGCTCAGTCTGTTAAGTGTTTGACTCTTGATTTCAATGCAGGCTCAATGTTGTGAGATCAAGCCCCTTGTTGATTAAGATTAACCCCTCTTAAGGTTCTCTCTCTCCCGTTTCCTCTGCCCTCCCACCCCCAAAAAAGAGAGAGAAAGAGAGAGATCCAGCCTAACATAACCATGTGATCCCTTCAAAAGCAGAGAATGTTCTCTGGCTGGTGGCGGAAGAGAAAGGGAAGCAGCCAGAGCCATTTGAAGCACAAGGGAGATTCAACATGCCAGTGCTGGCCGCGCGAGAAGGAATGTGGGCAGCCTCTGGGAGCAGACAGGAAAAAGGGACCTCATACCTACAGCCATAAGGATTCAGATCCGCCGGCAGCCCAAAGGGAGTTTGGAAGTGGATTTTCGCCCTGAGCCTCCAGCTAAGAGTCAGCCCCACCAACACCGTAATTTTGGCCTGTGAGAGTCTGGCCAGAGAACCAGCTGATCCCACCAGGACTTCTGACCTATAGACTGTGTTGTTTCGAGCCACTAAGTCTCTGGGCACGAGGCCCGACACTCAGGACACTCCCCCTCTGGCCGTAGGGCCTCCTGGGGCACCTCCACCCCTCACGTGGGGATGACTCGGCCTTTCAGAGCCTCTGTGTCCTAAGATGATGACACCTGTCATCACAGCTCTGGGCTGAGGTTTTGGGGCTTAACATCTTCCTAGTTTCCTGTCATCTAGACCTGAGCTATCCCACAAGGTAGCCGCTAGCCTCGGGTGGCTACTTAGACGTAAACTTGAAGGAATTACACTTAAGTCATACCAGTCCCATTCCAAGGGCTCGAAAGCGTATGTGACGACTGGCTGGCACCCGGGACAGAGCGGAAATCATTTCCATCCTCGCAGAAAGTTCTGCTGGACAGGGCTGGGCTGGACAGCGGACAGGATTGTCTAAACCACTGCCCTTCAGCAGTGGCTGAACTCATGAAGAGGAGGCAGAATGAGGGGCGCCTGGGTGGCTCAGTCGTTAAGCGTCTGCCTTCGGCTCAGGTCATGATCCCAGGGTCCTGGGATCGAGCCCCACATCGGGCTCTTTGCTCGGCAGGGAGCCTGCTTCTCCCGCTACCATTCCCTCTGCTTGTGTTCCCTCTCCAGCTGTGTTTCTCTCTGTCAAATAAATAAAATCTTTAAAAAAAAAAAAAAAAAGGAGGCAGAACAAAAGGGCCCTTAGGGGACACCTCTCGGCCCCGCTCACCTCTGGCCCCAGCAACGCTCTGGTACCCAACACCTCTGAGCCTAGGACACAGTGTCGTCAGGCCCACAGAGGGGAAAGTTTCTTCTTACCGCTAGTCTAAGGCACCCCCCTCATTCTTTATTTCCTGCCTCAGCACAAGTGACCCTGGAAGTCCACGTCCTTCAGAGGAACACAGACACACCCTCATGCACAAAGGCGCGCTGTGCTATGCCTCTAACCCTAACCAGCCCCTCACACAGTCCTAACACATGCCAACTCGGTACAATTCAACAGGTCTGCGGGATGCTCACAGTCCACCCGGTTTCTTCCCACCTCTGTCACCCCATGTCCTCCCCAGTGCCCTTTGTCTCTCTCCTCGGTTCCTATAAACCAGCTGGGTTGCTGGGCCACCACCACCCAGCAACAGTGTTCTGCACAGAGCACTCAAAACTCAGGGCAAAGAGGGGTGCCTGGGTGACTCAGTCAGTTAAGCGTCCAACTCTTGGTTTTAGCTCGGGTCATGATCTCGGGGTCCTGGGATGGGACCCCCATGTTGTGGGGGGTGGCTTGTCTCCCTCTCCTCTGCCCCACCCCTGCTCATGCTCACAATCTCTCTCAGATAAATAAATCTTTTTTTTTTTTTAAGATTTTATTTATTTGACACACAGAGAGAGATAGTGAGAGAGAGACCACAAGCAGGGGGAATGGCAGGCAAGCAGGCAGGCAGAGGGAGAGAGAGAAGCAGGCTCCTTGCTCAGCAAGGAGCCAGACGTGGGACTCGATCCCAGGACCCTGGGATCACGACCTGAGCTGAAGGCAGCCACTTAACCGAATGAACCATCCAGGCACTCCTAAATATGTTGCAGAAACTGGATAGAGGACGCCATCCACAGATGTAAGGAATGAAGGAAAGGAAGCAAACTGAGTGGAGAACGGTGAGTTGAAGGTTTGGGTGTGTTGAGGGTGAGATGCTGGTGGGGTGTCCACAGGCATGGCAGGGGGCAGCCGGGTCATGAGAACTGGTGCTCAGGAATAATAATCTTAAAAAAAAAAAAAAAAAAAACCCTGAGGGCATAGAAATTCCTCTCCCCCCACTGCCTTCTAAAAAGCAAGAGGTAAGGATTCCACCAGATTTAACGTTACTCTCAGCCCAGTGGTAGATAACTTGCTTTACATAGAGAAAAGTAAGACCACTTTGTAGGGATATTCCCAAAGCAAAGACCTGGTCAGCTCCACAGTGAATTGAAACTGAAAACTGCTTACAATGTTTAAATGCTGGCTTTTCCTGTATCTCCTTACCAAGGGGCCAAAAATCATACAGCCCCGTCTCAGGCAGGCTCCCCATACAGAAGTCTCCCCAAAGCTGACTTGAAGACCATGAAGGGACCGGTTGGGGCCATACCCACTGGAAGACCTGAAGCCAGGAAGGCGCTGGATGTTTGGAGAAGGAACTTGGCTTGAGGGGAACCCCAACTATATAGCACGTACGTCAAAACAAACTAGATTTACCACAGTCTTGTTGAAACCGCGGGGCAATCCTAAAAAGGTAAAATCACCCCAGGATGATCATAGGTACATTACTGCTAATTTAAGAGCTGTAAAATGCTACTGATACTACCTTTATGGAGTGTGCTAAGTCTTCAGTGTTTGGTGTTAGTGAGCATAAAATACGTATCAGGCGGGGCACCTGGGTGGCTCAGTGGTTAAGCCTCTGCCTTCAGCTCAGGTCATGATCCCAGGGTCCTGGGATCGAGCCCCGCATCGGGCTCTCTGCTCAGCAGAGAGCCCGCTTCTCCCACTACCACTCCCTCTGCTTGTGTTCCCTCTCTCACTGTGTTTCTCTCTGTCAAATAAATAAAATCTTTAAAAAAAAAAAAAAATACGTATCAGGCTGGGACGCCTGGGTGGCTCAGTTGGTTAAGCAGCTGCCTTCGGCTCAGGTCATGATCCCGGGGTCCTGGGATCGAGTCCCACATCGGGCTCCTTGCTCGGCGGGGAGCCTGCTTCTCCCTCTGCCTCTGCCTGCTTGTGCTCTTTCTCTCTCTCAATCTGACAAATAAATAAATAAAATCTTTAAAAAAAAATATGTATCAGGCCTATCATAGGATCACTCAGTCATCCTAATCTTATTTTTCAACAATGGTCTTCAGATGCAAAACCTCCTACTGTTTCAGCTCCTGGACTATCAATGGTTAGGGAGGAGAATATTAGCTGGGCCAAGAGAAATAGAACGAAAACTCTGAAAGAAGACAGAAGCAATAGGGAGGAAGATGGGACCTTATGGGAACAAAAGAGACAGAATCAAAAAGATACGGTCCCCAGCAGATATAGGGAATGTGGTGAGATAATATTTCTAAATAGGATTTTTTTTTTTTTTGCTTCCCTTTCTCCACATAGTCCCACTTTAAGCAGCCAAGCTTTTGTGCTTATGCCTCAGTAAAGGCATGAGACAGCAAAAACCAGGGGGAAAAAAAGGGAAGCCACTTCTGGCTTTTGGATTTTAATTGCCTAGGCCCTCAATAAAACAGGACTCAAAATCTATTCAAAAGATGCGGGGACAATATCCTGGGTAAAGCCAGGCCTCCCACTGGCATTGCCCTCAGCGGACCAGAGCCAGAGGGGGAAGAAATAAGACCACAGATGTTGGTGGGTTTTGTCCACAGGGACCACGAGTGGGTTCCTGAGATCTGATATCGACAGGGCCCCACCCCAACATCTCCCGAGCCTCCGAAAGGAGACCCCGTCCCAGAAAGAAGAAATGACTGCAGAGGGCAAGCTCTTTTGGAGGCAGCAGAAACCTTGGACGGTGCCACGCTCTCTGTCACTACCCCGGAATGATTCCTATGTGTCTAAGACTGACCTGGGAGGAGCAGAGGGACACCAGACCTGAAGAAGCCATGCAAGCAGGTCCCAGGAGGGAGACATGTCAGTCGATACTCGGCTGGCCATTTAACAACAAGGGCCACTTCTTCTAGTGCGTGGCCAAATACCTCTAGGGCGCTCTCCGAGATTCAGGCAATCCTTGGAGAAAGGAGGGGCAACTCCCATCAACCACCTGAAACTAAGTGTCCACCACTCCCAGTAGAAATGTAGGTATATTGCAGAAACACAACGTCATGTTTCCTGCATCTCCGAGTTGGCAGACTAAGATAATCCCTCTGTAAGAATTAAAGGAAAGTTGGAAACCAGCAAATGTCCAGCTAGGAAACTGGATAGAGGACGCCATCCACAGATGTAAGGAATGAAGGAAAGGAAGCAAACTGAGTGGAGAACGGTGAGTTGAAGGTTTGGGTGTGTTGAGGGTGAGATGCTGGTGGGGTGTCCACAGGCATGGCAGGGGGCAGCCGGGTCATGAGAACTGGTGCTCAGGAATGAGGTCTACCTGAAACTATGGCTTTGGGCGTCATGGGTCCACATACACAGCAGCTGACGGGGAGAAGCAGATCAGATCAGAGTGATCTTCTCGTGCGCTCACTGTTGCCATACATTTCATGCATATCAATTCATTTAATCAAGTCAACCCTATGGGGCAGGTACTCCTACCAACCTCATTTTTTTGATGTGTGATGATACAGATAATCAATGCTTCAGGGCTCAGAGTGAGGAGCCAGAGGCATCAGAAGTCACCCCAGGAAATCTACAATCTACACGTAGGACAACCGCCATGCTAGACTAGAGGCAAAGAGGGGGAAGGAGCTGTCAGGAGGAAAACCAGAAAAGCCTTATATCACAAAACCCAAAGGAAGAGAGGACTTCAAGGAGGATATAGTGGGAGGCACCAAATTTGCAAGCGATCCAGTAACCGATCATAACTAAACAGGCCCACTGGGATTGCACCTGGGGGCCCCGAATGCCCGAACGCCCAGGGGAGGAGGTTTCCTGACATCGGGAGGGAGAGGACACGTGGGCGCTGCCCGGACCAGGAGGTGGGGAAATACGGAGAGCACGACTCTTCCAAGAGAGCTGTGAAGAGGAGAGGGCTAACCACCAGTGCTCACTCTCCCCTGGCTGTTTCTCATCAGTAGATAAACATACAGCTATTTTTCCCACTTAAAAATACTTCTTAGGGTCGTGAGTTCAAGCCCTGTGTTGGGAGTATAGAATACTAAAAAAATAATGAGTTTAAAAAAAAGTACTTCTTGACCTCACTTCTCCTTTTACTTTCCACCCAACCTCTCTCCTTCCTTTACCCCAAAGCTCCTACAAAGAGCCGCCCACACTGTACCTCATCTCTTTCCTCCCGTCCTTCCTTGAGCCCATCCACAGACTTTCACCCCATCACTCCACCAAAGCCATTCTTGTCAAGGTCACCAACACCATTGGAAATCAATTCCCAGATTCGTGTTACTTAATCCATATGCGGCATTTGATTCAGGATTCAGTCCTGGCACGTCTCTATTTTTTCCTCCTTTAGTGACCTCCCTTAATTCCGTAGCTTTAAAGAATACCTACATGCCAATGACTCTCAGTTCTTTACCTGCAAGCCAGATCCTGCCAGACTTGTACATCCAACTGCTTTCTTGACATCTTGACACGCCTAACAGACACCTCAAGTAAAAGCACCCCCCCACCCCACCTTCCCAGTTAACGTTCAAACCAAAAATTCCTCCCTTTCTCTCCTCATCCATCAGAAAACCTTACTGGCTCCATGTTCCAAATACATCCAGGACCCAACCACTCCTCACCAGCCCTCCTGCTGCCTACCACACTGACTCCACCATCTCTCACCAGGTCATTCTAGTGACAGCCTAAAGGGTCTCCTGCTTCTACTCTGGCTCCTTTCCGACATGTTCTCATACATCAGCCAAAAGGATTCTGATAAAACAAGAGTCAGATACATGTCCATCCTCTGCTCAATATGTTCCAAAGGCTCCCATCTCAGTGTAAAAGTGGAAGTTATCAAAATGGCCTTAAGGCCCTCCATGCTGCAATCCCTGCCTTCTCTCATTGGCCTCATGTCCTACGCTCCCTCTCCTCACTCCAGCCACTCTGACCTTCTTGTTCTTCCTCAAAAAATGGCAAGTGTGTCTCCACCTCACAACCTTTGCATTTATAGCCCCTGGCTGCCTAGAACATTCTTCCCCTAGATAGCCATATGATTCACTCCCTCACCCCCTTCAGTTCACTCAAATGTCACCTTCTCGCTGAGTCCTTCTCTAACGACATCTTACACATCTCGTGTGCCCCATTTTACTTGCTTCCGCACTCCTACTGCCATCTAGCATACTGCTAATTTCGTTGTCTTCTTCTTCTAGAATGTAAGCTCCTTGAAGGCAAAAGTCTTGCCTGTTTGGTTCACTGCTGTTTCCCCTGTGCCTAGAAGAGTAACCAGTACATCCAACAGCTATCCATAAAATGTGATGGAAAGGGCCCCAAGAGAGTATGAAGAGTTGAGATCAGAAGGGGCTCATCTTGGACAAGAAGAGGGAAGCCTCCTGTTTCGCTGCCCGGGAGCAGATGTGAGAATGGATTCAGCCATGCTTGTAGGCAGAAATTTAAGCATCTCCCTCCTGGTTGGCCCCAGTTTCTCCGGGAAACAGAAGACAAGGACGGACGTGAGGAGAATGGTGTGGTGACGGCAGCGACAGCAGCCGTGGAGAACCGGAGGAGCAGCTAAGGACACTCGGAAGCACTGACAATCCAGGGGAAACTGAAATCCTGGGTCTGCCTTGGCACCAATTTACCTGGCTGTGCGATTTTCTTCAACAGCACGGGATACACAGCTGAATGGGAGTGTCGAAGTCATCTCTCGGCTTTTTCTTGAAAAAGTAAAAAGACCCCCCTCCACTAACTGGGCGCCTCCGTTTACCCACTCGGGGAGCCGTCACCAATCACCGGTTTCACGTTAGCAAAATGAGCAGAGGGTGTGTTTAAAAGGAGAGAAGAGGAGAGGCCGAAGAGCAGGCCCCCTCCCGGACCGGTGGGAAGGGGCGGGAACCTTCAGCCCTCCCTCAAACCTGGAAGTTGGTACGTATACCCCAGGGCTCGAATTCTGGGCCTGCTCCGCAGAACCCCTCCTCGGCCCCAGTACCTACCCCGCCGGTCCCGTCCCGCCGCATACCGGTCCTCTTCTTGCCGCGCTCCACCCCCTCCGAGTTCGCGTGCTTTTCCTCCACGTGCTTCTCTGTATATACCGGTCGCCCGGGAGACCCCGGCCGGGCGGGGCTCTCCTGACGCCACAATAGGAACAAGCCAATGGCCGTGACGCGTCTCCGTGACGCGAGACGCGCGGTGTGGTTTTGCCGGCCGAGGCGCAATGAGGCGGCTGCCCGCTGGGTGGCGCCGATTTCCCGGGGAGGTCCTTACTGGGCCCCGGGCGGAGGTGGGGGAGAGGCGGCCAGGAGCCGAGGCCAGGGAGCCCTCTGCGTCAGCTGCTGCTCACTGCGCCGCTCCAGTACCAGCCGGGACTCACCCGCAGCTCCATGCTTGTGCCCGGCTCCACTCGTCCATCCCCGGAGAAGAGGCAGGTACGTGCCACCTGTCGGAGACTAGGAAGGAGGGATGTGGAGGTCAGCGCCGTTGTTGGCTCAGAAAGTGAGGTGTCAACGACAGCCTGGGTAGGATGGGCACCAAAATGTAGGGCGAGCGCCAGCTGCGCGGAGGAGCTACAGCTGTGGGTGCCAGTTGTTGGGGGGGGCGCTGCCAGCTAACAGCCCAGGGTGCCAGGAAGAGCCATCTGTGTGCTGATCAGTGTGTTCTAAGGAAATGCTGCTGGGGCAGGTCCGCGTCTCTGTGCCCTGTGCGGCATATGGCCTAAGAGTGACGTCTGGACACTGACAACCCCTTCCCCACGTGTGCGTCCAGTTCACTTACTCCGCCCTGTTGAAGCTCCTGGGGGCTGTCCCTGGTCAGTTTGCCGAAAGGGTGGGGGTGGGGGTAGGGCAGCAGTTAAGTGGAAGGGGAGATTTTCCACCAATCCCAAACCAGAAAGAGGCATCTTTGAAATTCTCACCAATCCCAAACCAGAAGCAGGCACGCGGTGCTCCAAGACGAGTAACTTACACTTAACAGCCACGGGCAAGCCCTGGCCAACCCACTCTAGCCGTCCTCTGAGGAGTGAACGACTGCTTCCCTAGCTGGCTGCTTTTAGAATGGGGCTGAGCTGGAGATCGTGGTGACGTTCACCTCCCCAGGCATGGGCATGAGAAGGTTCCCCCAAGTCCAACCCCGGCAAGTGGAGGAAAGGAGAGCTGGATGGGCTGGGGTGGGGGCATCCCGCACTCCTTTGATACTGTAGATGCATGCCAAACTGGAATCGGAATGAGGACTGGAATGAGGGCCAGGGACGAGGGCGTCCTCTGAAGTGCATCACCGGGACCCAAGCTGAGTCAGTAGCCTCTGCTGAGACAGGGTGGAGGCACCATCCTGGGTACTCCCAGTCCTCAGGGAGAGCCATCGAGAAACAGGAGACACAGACTGGGAGCAGACAAGAGCACCAAGGCCCAAGAGGTTAAGAATCCTGCTCCATCCTCCTGTGAGCCTGCCCAGCCCAGCTCTGTGGCCTTGGAATCCTGAGCACTCCAACAGGTAGAGTGGAACCACCCCGGAGCAGCTTTCTCCTGCTGGCCTCGGGGCAGCCGCACTTGCTATATTTTTCTAGGCAAAGGGGGAAGGAGCCGAGATAGGCCTGGCTCTTCTCCACTAGATGGGCTGGACATCTGGGAATACAGCAAGAGGCATTTGCCCTTGCCAGTTATGGGACAGAAGACCATGGGGCGCTTTTCTGGCTTTTCTGGCTCCCAGGGGTGGCCCAGAGGCCCCGTTCTCCCTAGGAAGGTTTCCGGGGTAGGTGCTCCTACAAATACTGCCACTAATTATCATAATTAGTGGAAGTATTCAGTATAATCATTATTCGCATTTATTGAACTTGTACCATGTGCCAGGAAATTTATACCATTTAATCCTCACCACCATGAGGTAGAGCATTATTACGCTTTTTACTCCTGTTTTACAGATTAAATCACTAAGGTTCAGACGGCTTACATGACTTGCCCACTGTCTCAGAGCCAAGAGCTGGAACACAAGGCCAGGCCTAGAAGTCCGTGAGAATTAGAAAAGAGTTGGGACCAAACAGCTGAGGGCAGGTCCCACCCACCCCTCACTACCTGTGCGCCCCAGATCTCTAGGTCTGCTCCACCTCAAAAGGGAGGATTTGGACTAACATTGGGGCCTCCTGCTCTTCTCTCCATTCCTCCCCCATCCCTCTACCCTCTTTCCACTTGTTTCCCCCCAGATCCCCTTCTGTTCCACTTGAAAATGTCCCCCTTCAGAGAGGGGACATCTCCTTGCCTGGCACAGGCCCCTCAAGGGAGGGCCTGCCTCTGCCCCTTTAATTCTCCCGGGGCTTGGAATGCAAGTGAGTTGAGCTAGCCATCTCTGTGAGGTCAGATAAGATACTATATATATCGGAGTCGGTAACCTGAGCTCCGGATTACCCAGCCCCAGTCAGACTGCAGCCTTGGGGCTCTCTACCTCGCTCCCTGCCTCGCTGGGGAAGAAGCCCCCAGATCCTGTCCAGTGCCCCCGGACACAGGTCAGTAGCTGCCCCTGGAGAATGTGAACTTCGTGGGGCCGCTGTCCAGAGAACCCCGTGTGTTCGGGGGAGCATGTGATAGGCTGCCCAACTGGGCCCGGAGGGTGCTTGGGGCGAGACGGCCGGCGAAGGCTCAGAGGAGGCAGGCAGGGGCAGTGAGGACAGAGGGAAGACAAGCCCTGAAGGAAAGGGAGGGAGACTGGGACTCTCCCCTGGGGTGGGGGCACCAGGAGAGCTCCCGATGGAGGTGAATAGGAAAGAGAATTGAAGGATACCAGCACTGCCTGCGGGCCCATTCCTTTGCCTCTTCTTGGAAGCATCGAGATGGCTGCCCCTCCAAACCCTAAATCAGGAAGTGTGCTGTAGAGACCCTACTCCGGGCCCGCCCCCACTCCACCCGTCAGGATTCTCACCCTCACCTCCGATCTCTCTCATCCCATCACACCGCCTCCCAGCCCCTGGGCAACTACTGGGAGCAAGAGAGACAGAGATGGACCCAAATTCTCTTGAACGGCCCCCTGCCAAGGCATGTGAGAGGGTTAGGCTGGTGGGCCGCTGGGTGCAAGCCCCTGAGACACAGAGCTACGGGAGACAGGCTGAAGGGGAGGGGCAGACTGAGGCTGCTGGGGACTGAGAAGGGTCCACAGAGCTCCTTGGAACAGACAAGCACAAACAGCCACCCTGGGGCCCTCCACCCTACCCGCACCCTCCACACCTGCCAGCACCTCCCAACCCAGGAGCTGATGCCTGTGCCCTGACAGCGACCAAGCGGGCAGGAGTGCGGCTCGGAGCGTGTACACGAAGGGAGACAGGACCCCTCTCTCAGCCCTCTTAGAACCCTTCAAGGTCAGCACGTCAGCAGTGCCTCATTCCGATGGTGTTAGCAAGTGGCTTTGGGAAGCGCTGAGGTCACCACTGTGGAGGTTCCCAAGCACCTGGCAGGACTGGCTGGGACTCCCCACTCACCTGTCCCGGACACCTGGGTAGGAGAGGAGGCCTGAACTCTGTTGAGGCACACCTCTGAGACCCAGCCAGGGGCTTTCTACACAGGCAGTGGCAAGGCCACAGAGGATGCCATGCCTTCACCCCAGAAAGCAGAGTGGATCCAGGCAGAGAGCGACCATGAAGGCTGCTGGGATGCGGGGCATTGCCGAGCCCCTACCCTGGGGGCCAGGAGTGCCTGAGATTCCTGGGGAGCGAGTCCCTCCCCTGGCTGGGCAGGTTAGGGAGCCCTTCACGTGAGCAACAGGAAATGGCAGTGGCTGACGCACGAGGGTTGGCTGCCCAAGGAGACGCAGCTCATTTTAACCCCTGACTCATCTAGCCCGGGTACCTTGGGGAGTGGGCCAAGCTGCAGCAAGGGTAGGAGGCTGGGGGCCATGTCCATAACCAGGCCTGAGGCCAAGGGCCCTGGCTGGCGCAAAATGCCAGGGACCCGGGACACTCAGGAGCTTGGCACTACGGGTGAAATGGAGGCCTCCCGGACCATCTCTTGGCCGATCAGAACTGTACTGGTGCTCAGGTTGCACTTGGCTTCACTTTCATTTGCCCGCAAGTGGAAACTCAAAGGGCCGCCTCCTGTGGGAGTCTGTACCTGCCACACCGTGGCCTAGACGGTGGATGCCTGTGCCCCCCGGAACCCCATGCCACAGGTCCTGCCCTGTTCCGTTCCAGCTCAGGGAGAAGCCAGGGAAGTGCGAAGCTGGAGTGCTGGCTTCAGGGTGGCTGTTAGGGGGCAGAGAACAGGTGCCCGTCCCACGCGGCCACTGCTCACACAGCGTGACCTTGGGAAATCCGCGTCACTTCCACCAACGCTGGTTTCCTCATCGGCAAGTGGACATAAGGATGGCACCCACTGCTGGGGACGACCGTAGGGATTAGCACATTGGTAGGTGGTGTCCCAAAAGTCTTCGTAGAGTTTCAAACTTCAGGAACTTCAGAAATAGGAATGCTAAATGCTTCATTTCAAAGTTTCATTTTTTCATTCCTTGTCTATCGAGTCTTGCCTAAAAATACTGACTTCAATTTAATGTAAATCATTAAAACTTCACACGATGCTTCTAAGTTTAAATTCTTTCTCCGAAAGAATTCAGACTTAAAACTGTGCTGAGGCCCTGGGGACGCTGGTCAGGGCGTGCGCTTAGAGAAGCGCCCCAGGCAGGCGGTGCTCCAGGGGGGGCTGCGTGACCCCCGAGAAGCTGCGTGGGAGCGCTCAGCACAGCGCCAGGCCCAGAGGCGTGCAGTGCCTGCTGGCGGGTCGGGGTCACTGGGCTCAGGCGTCCTTTCAGGAAGTGGAGGGCTCTGTGGAGGGAAGGCAGCTGCACCTCCCAAGAGGGGGAAACTGAGCCAAGTGAGGGGGGGGGCTCTGGCAGAGCAGGGAAGAGTGGAGGCGCCCGGGGAAGGATGACATGGAGGAGGAGCTTGGCAGGTGGCATACCCCTGCTGTCCGAGGTGGCGGGCACCTGGGGAGGAGTTGCCTAGAGCCACATGCCTATACTTGCCAGCTCTGGGTAAACAGCAAGAGGAGCCGGGTGGCAGGGGCCCCACGCCCGGCGGGGAGGGGGGGATCCCAGCCAATCAGCTCGCCTCCCACTGCCCCATGAAAGGGCCATTCAGTCCAGGCCGTTCCTGTGGCAACGAGGAGACTCCAAGCCATGTGAGTGCCCGTCCTGTCCCTGTCTTGCGCAGCGAGCCTACAGCCAGGGCCCAGCCTGCTCTCCCACCCGCGGTGTGTTCTGCGGCCTCCAGGGACAGCCGTGCGTGCCAGGTAACGCCAAGGGGCACCAACCCAAGCGTCGGCTCCCCTGGAAGGTGTTGACACTCTTCTCAAGAGGGAACTAGGCATTAGGAGCCGGGATCGGCATGCTCAAGGCCTCAGGCCCCGTAGGGACCCTCTCCCCAGACAGCTCTAAGCCCAACGTCAGCACCGAAAGGCAGCTGCTAGTGATGGCACGACCCCCCCAGGGCTGCTGTGGCGAGGAGGAGTGGGGGAGGTCTGCCACCCACCTGCCAGATTGGAGCAGACGGGAGAGCAGGGATTTAGGAGGCCTCTTGGGGTTCAAGGTATCACTCCACCTCTAGCCCCAGCCCTTCCCAAGGAATACTTGAGGGCCTTCCCAGCGCTGTCCGTCCCTGTCCCTTGTACCTTGTCTGGCCCCAGCAATTCTGCGTCATTAGCAGGGCCAGGAGAGGTCACGAGTCTGGGGCACTGCCTGCAGAATACCAATGCCCTGGGAGCCTTAGTGTGGAGGAGGGGGAGTGAGAGCCAGGGGGAGGAGGCATGAGCTCATGCCCTGGGGGGCGGGGGGAGAGGGCAGGCCATATCTGATTGGCTGCCCGGTGTCCCAGAGCCCAGTTCCTGAGACCTGGAGTCTCTTTGACTTTGAATTATTGATGGAGTTTCTCCAAAGTGAAATAGAGCAGGACTCGTCCCACGCCCCCGCCCTGGTGCCTCTGTCTGTGTCTCCCTGCCCTCCCGCAGGCTTCAGGCTCTTCCTTCTCTGTACCCCAGGAGGGTATGGATGGGTTCCAAGCAGATGGAAGGAGGGCTCTGGTTCCCCTCTAACCCTGCACAAGGCCACCCTCCAGTTACTTTTTTCCTAGGAAGGAGGAGGAGTTGTGGCGGTGGGAGCACAGTGGGCAAGGGCAAATATACAAAGTGGGGGTCCCCAGGCCCCCAGGCCAGGTGGGAAAAGCATACACGGTAAATGCAGACCAGGCCTTCCAGAGCCAGCCCAGACTGAAAACTGCTGCTGGTCTCTGGCAGGGTCTGGAAGTTCTGTTCTGGGATCCATATGGAGGCTGCCACCTGCTGATCTCCCACCCCCTGCACCTATCCCACGCCCTGCACGGACTGAGTTACTAGGGCTCTCTGCCAAGCCATCAGTACTTGGGGCTTGGCACCAGCTCCCCTCTGCCCAAATGGGCTGGGCTGCCAGAGTAGGCAGGCTGCAGGCGGCCCGAGCCGGTGTCTGCAGCACAGGGAGATTCTGCCCACTGCCCGCTCAGCCGCACACCTCGCTGAGGGGTGCTGGGGAAGCCTGGCGCCCCGGGCTGAGGTCAGAAGCCGGCCAGGCCGGGAGACGGCCTGCCCTCGCATTATTACAGGTCTACGGAGGAGGGGCCCAGGGCCTGGCAGGGGTTGGGGGAACAGATAATAACCACTGTCAGAGCTGAGGGCTTCCACATGTTATTATCTCATTTATTCCTCGCAGCAACCCTGTGAGGTAGGAACCGTAATGATGATGATTATGCTCATTGTACAGGTGAGGAGACTGGGGCTCGGAGGGGCTGCGTGACTAGTGCAAAATCACCAGCTATTCAGTCACAGGGCAAGCCCAAACCAGCCCTGTACCACTACTCTGAGGTTCCTGGAGGGCTCTCCCCCCCTCCCTTGCACGAGCCCCCCAAGAACCCCTGATAGCCTCAAGGAAAGAGGCCCAATCCTACTTGTTCACCTCTCTGAAGCACCTTTGCCCGCCCCCCAGCTCCATCTTAGATGAAACCTGCACACTTAGGGTGATGGAAGGACTCTGGTGGTCCCCAAGTGAGCCCAAACTCGATGGGGAGGGGTGAATCGAGGTCCAGTAGGAAGAGCACTGCACTAGAAACCTGAAAGACCTGAATTCCAACCTTGGCTCTGCTAGTTATGACCTTGGGCAATTTGGGGGTCGTTGTTCCCATCTGTACAACAGGTTAAAACAGCTGACTCTTGGGTGCCTGGGGGTCTCCGTGGGTTAAGTGTCTGCCTTCTGCTCAGGTCATGATCCTCAGCAGGGAGTCTGCTTTTCCCTTTCCCTTGGCCCCTCCCCGTCCACTCGGACGCCATCTCTCGCTTTCTCTCTCTCTCTCAAGTAAATAAATAATCTTTAAAAAACAAAAACAAAAACAGATGACTCTTTAGGACCCTTACAACTCCCCAGTTCAGAGATTCCTGTGTGCCTTCAGCAGACCCAGCCCAATGCAGCGGCGGGGTGTGGGGACCCAAGTACTTACTGCCTGTGGTGAAGGATTTTGGCCTCTAGGGGGCCCCCTTTGCACAATTAATCACCGTGAGCCAATTGGCTTGGATGTTAGGAACCCCTGAGAGGCCACAGGACCCCAACTTGGCTTAGAACCACCTGAGATAGATCCATGAAGAGAGAAGCTTCTGCCACAGGACGATTCCCCACCAGAGCAGGGGGCCGTGTCCAGGGAAAATCTGTGGGATTGTATCTAGAGACTGAGGTCAAGTCTACTTCCTGCCCACATGCTCGCTCACCACCGCCTCCCCTAGTCCCCCTGCTTCCTCTCATGAGCCTCCTTTTCCTCACCAGGGATCTGACCAAATGGTCCGGGGCCATTCCAGCTCAGACAATGTACGAATCCAAAAAGATTCCTGCCCCCCCGCCCCCTTTCAGCAGAAAGAATTAAGACTTGATTCTTAAAATGTCCAGCATTTTCAATCCAGGGTTTGAGGGTGGTAGCCGAACAGAAGGAGCTGCTGAGATCTGGGCTGGAATACTGTGGTCACCCCGAGGGCTGCTGACGCAGCGCGGTCCCCGCCCTCACGTCTGGGGCTTTGCAAGGGAGCACCGAGAGCAGCCAGGATGTGCTGACTGATGGCCCTGTGTGGTTTGTGGAAGCCGGCTCACGTCTTGTGCTCTCATTCAGGGGTGAATACACGGCTGCATGTGTGTGTACACACGAGCATAGGTGTGTTTCTCAGCGGTGGGCCAGCCTCCCGTGTGTGTGTGTGTGTGTGTGTGTGTGTGTGTGTGTGTGTGTGTGTTTGGTCTCTGGTTGAGATCTGCGGTTCCAGCCAGGTGGGGATGAAGAGCAGGGCCTGGCAGGGCCCTCTGACCACCGCTTTCCTTGCCTTGCAGCCCATGAGGCTCCCAGTCCCCACTGAGTGCCGCCCTGAAGGATGTCCCAGCTCTCCTCCACCCTGAAGCGCTATACAGAATCGGCCCGCTACACAGATGCCCCTTATGCCAAATCGGGCTATGGCACCTACACTCCCTCTTCCTACGGGGCCAACCTGGCTGCTTCCTTCCTGGAGAAGGAGAAGCTTGGTTTTAAGCCAGGCCCCCCGACCAGCTTCCTCACCCGTCCCCGAACCTATGGTCCCTCCTCCATCCTGGACTATGACCGGGGCCGCCCCCTGCTGAGACCTGACATCATCGGGGGCGGCAAGCGGGCCGAGAGCCAGACTCGGGGCACTGAGCGGCCCTCAGGGAGCGGACTCAGCGGGGGCAGTGGATTCCCTTATGGAGTGACCAACAACTCCCTCAGCTACCTGACTGCCCGCGACCAGGGTGGGACCCTGACCCAAAAGAAGTCGAACAGTCAGTCAGACCTGGCCCGGGATTTCTCCAGCCTCCGGACCTCAGAGAGCTACCGGATAGACCCCGGGAACCTGGGCCGCAGCCCCATGCTGGCCCGCACGCGCAAGGAGCTGTGCGCCCTGCAGGGGCTCTACCAGGCGGCCAGCCGCTCCGAGTACCTGGCCGACTACCTGGAGAACTACGGTCGGAAGGGCAGTGCGCCTCAGGTGCCCACCCAGGCCCCTCCCTCTCGAGTCCCTGAAGTCCTCAGCCCCACCTACCGACCGAGTGGCCGTTACAGTCTGTGGGAGAAGAGCAAGGGCCAAGCCCCTGGGTCCAGCCGCTCCAGCTCCCCAGGGCGAGATACCATGGTGAGTGTGCCCCCTGGGGACCCGGGGATGGGCTGGGGAGGCAGCATATGATGTAGAAGACCCCAAGTAAGGGAAGGACTCCCCATCTGACTGCTAATCGAAGCAGAGATCTCCTTCCGAAACCTCGCGACCGCTGCTCCTGCAGCCCGAGCCAGAAAAGTCATCTCAGCATGTCTGGTACCCTCGTGGCTCAGTGCCTGGCTCAGGGGCCTTCCCACTCTCCCTAGGAAACCCATTTCATGACCCCCGCACTGGACGTCAATCCAACAGTGCTCCCGGAAATGCTCGGCTTCCCCCACATACACTGCAGCGCTCACCCTCTGCTTTGCCACCCAGCATGCCAGGGCCCCCCGCAGGCCCTGCGCCATCCTGGACTGAATGCTGAGGCCCCCGCACCGCCAGTGCTCCCTGTGGTAAGAGAGGCCTCCCTGCTGGCTGCATCTCTCCTCCTGCTCAGGCTCTTACTTCCCAGCCCGGGGGACCTGGCTTACCATGTGGGCACAAGACATCGGGAGGAGAGGGACTCCCCTCTGATGGACACCGGTCCTGGCTCAGGACCAGGGTGTCTGGACAGCAGTGCTTATCATGTGTCTTTGGAGAAAATGCTAGGGACAGTTTTGTCTAGGGCTTTGGATAATCCCATACCTCTGTATTCCAGTCCCGCCTGGACTAGAATGAGGGAAGAGGCTCTGCCAGAGACAGTAAGGGCCGGCCTGCATCTAATCTGTGAACCCACCTCTCAGGGGTACTGACTACATTCTGCCTTTTTTTTAGTTATTACTGTCCCCATCAGGTGGCAAGCTCTCTCAAAGAATGAGAAAGAAATCGCATCTCTAGATGCCTAGCACTGCACAGAGCTCAGCTAACCTGCTGACTGCATGGATGGGTACAGGGTTGGATGGATGGATGGGTGGACGGGTGCCTAGGTGGCTGGCTGGCTGGATGGATGGGTGGACGGATGCCTAGGTGGCTGGATGGATGGCTGGATGGGTGTGTGGATAGACAAACCAGTGGGCAGGACAGCTGGGTGTTGTGTCCCAGTCCCCTCCTTCTAGGACAGGCGCCCTTTGGGAATACGAGCTGTACACAGCAAGAAATAAATGCTGCAGCTGGGCCCGTCCAGACAAATGGAGCAGAGGTACAAGATAGGTGCAGGGCTTTGGGTCCTAGACCTTTAAGCCTGGCATAACTAAAGGTCTTGAGGGGACACTTTGATAACATTGCTTAGAGAGTCTTGGTCTTCTTGGGCTGTCTGTGAAAGGCCACAGGAGACACAAAAGTTGGTGCCTCCCAGAGCATTCAGAACCTGACAAGGCAGGGCCGGCCACATTGGAGGCTGGCGTGGAAGAGAAGTGGGGGACAGCAGGCCTGGCCTGGCAGAAGTATGTGCTCTCAGAGGGACAAGTGGCTGGACTGGAGCATGATTCACTTAGATGTGTCTGGTGTGGCTCACCTCGGGGGCAATCAGAAAACAGCTCTTAGTGGATGGGCCCCAGAGGCTGAGAGGCCCTGGGAGGCTTCCTCCCTTTGCTCAGAAGATAAAGGTTCTTTATGGTCCACAGTGTTCCTCAAAGTGAGGTCTGCCAGAATCACCTGTGGGGCTTAATCACTCAGGGGCCTGGGCCTAACCCAGATCCCCTGAATCAAGCTCTCCAGGGACTCGCCTGGAACTCTGTTCTTCTTATAAGCTCTTCAGGTAACCCTGAACCGTGCTGAGGTTTGAAAACCTCCTCTCCACAGACTCAACTCCAGACCCGCGCTCAGTCCCAATCATGACAGCAGGGTCTCCTCCCTTGCAGGGATGGGGGGGAGGGGCGTCAAACTCCACTGGAACTCCGCCTCCTTCTTACACAGGTGTACCTCAAACCTCCCTCCCAGGAGTCTGCTGCCCTCCCCACCACACGCACACAGGGGACACCTCAGCCCCTCCTCCAGACCAGCTGAGGAGAGTTTTGAGAGAGGACCTCAGAGGGGTGGCAGATTGTGCTGGGGCAAACTCGGCCACCCTAACACCCCTCCTTCCCATCCAGAAACAGCTCACAGCACACTTAAGTAGCTCATAACACCCTACAGTGGAGCTAGTGTCTCACCCTGAGCTCCCACTCGAGAAGGCACCACCCATGGGGATGGCCCCTCATGGGTCAGACCCCGATGCAGCCTCGCCCCCGGTCCTCATGGCTCCCAGGCTTCCTTCCTGCTGCCAGCCATCTCCTGAGGTCAGAACGACCCTGCTCGTGAGGCCCGCAGCACCTCTTTCTAAAAGTGGGTTGGTCCAGTGTCTTTTCAGATCTCCACCTGGGGATCTAAACTTCTCACTCATTCATTTTGGGGCTCAGCTTACTAGCAGTGCCACCTCAAAGACGTTCCTTAACTTCTGCACCGGTTTCCTCGATAAAATGAGAGTGTTCATAGCCCCCACTTCAGAGATCATTGTAAGGAACCAAGGGTTGTACGGCACGCAGTAGGTGCTCGATAAATGTTAGTCCCCCCCGTTCCCTTCTAGGCACTTTTGGGAGGCAAGAGAGATGGAAGCAGTGGTCCCTGCTCTCAGTGCATTCGCAATTAACTTGGGGAAATAAGTTCTTTAAATAGTTGCGATAGGAGGCAGCCCCAGGTGTCATTAAGTGTCATCAGTGCTGGGAAAGGGAGGGGTCACCTGAGGCTGGAAGGAACAGTTTGCCTCTTTAACCTTAGACACCTCTCATCTGAGCTGTTTCCTCATCCATAAAAGGGATGGGTCATACCACCCTGCCCACCTCGCAGGGTGTCCTGAGGCTCAAAGCAAACAGTGGACATGAAGGAATCTGAAACCTATCAAATGCTATTGGAAGAGTTGGTGGAAAAGGAGAAGACAGAAAAGGGGCATTTGACAGCTGCGTGGAGCAGGGAGGGGACCACCCTGTATCATGTGGCAGGGTCCAGCGTGAACTCACTCTTCCGGGGTTCCCTGGGGTGACCCTGGCCCCAGGGGCTCTCCGGGTAACCAACCTGAACTACAGCTGACATTCATAAAGGAAAGTCAAAAGCAGGCCCCAACCAGGCAACCAGGGAGTAGAAGAGTTCTAACCAGGCTCATTCTCATTAATAGTAACAGCCAACATGAACCTGGAATATTACAGACTCCGCTGAGCAGGAGCGAAGGACTGGTGGAGGGGGAACGTGAATTCTGAAACCGCCCCCCACGCTTGCATAAGCACCAACGAAACACCAGTGGTGGGGGGTGTGCGGCTCAGCCTAAGATAATGAGGGCTGCCCCGGGCTCCGCCTTCTGTTTAAAATGCAGACAGATTGGAGGGGAAGCACTGATGGTTCAGAACTGGCAAAAAAAAAAAAAAAAAGCTTTCACTACCACCCCCACCCCCGCCCATCGCCTGTGGGGACTCCGAGCCAGGCCAGGTAGGTCGGCCCTGAAGAGCCAGGAGCGCAAGCACCCAGCCCGTTAAGGCCCCCTCCGCCCCACCTCTCTTGTTCCCTGGGCCTATGGAAGGACAAGCTGTTCCCACTGAGCCCTGCCAGGGCTGCGCTTTAACCCCTACAATCCATCCTAATCCTCCCCCGCTCCACCCCTCCAACTGCTCCCTCCTCAGCCCTGGCATTCTGCCTGCCAGCCTCAGCCCTGCCTTCACCCCGTCCCACTCTGCCCTGCCCAGGCCACCCTCTGCTCTCCCCAAGAAACGCTGGGGTTGGCCCAGGGCCCTCCAGAGCACAGTCATCAGGCCAAGTACCTGCTGCTCAGACACAGAGCCAGGGAGTGAGGCTCAGAGCCTGCTGGCCCATCCCCCACACACAGCCTCTTCTGGACCCTTGCCCTCTGCTCTGAAACCTGTTGCTAGGAGCAAAAGGTCTGGGAACCTAGAATACCTGGGTCCTATTTGCCAAGGGGTTGCTGACTCATCTCCCGAAGCCTTGAGTTCCCAGCTGTTCAGTGACATGGAGATTATATAAGGGGAGGTCACGTGATTTTACTCTTGGGTGGGACTTTGAACTTGACTGCTGCCTTGCAATGAGCAGGGATTACTCCAAAGAGAACAAGTTGAAGGCGGCAGGAATTGACTGCCCTAGCGGTCGGTCCGGGGTGAGAAGTGGAGAAGTGTGACCTTCCCGTCTCCTCCCCTGCTTTCTCTGTTTATTCAGCCACACTGAAGTGCATCCCCGCTGTCTTGTTCATCCGGCCTAGCAGCCTGGGACCCTGGGGCTGCCCTGACCCTCTCAGCTGCCCCCAGGAAGCTGAACTTCCCGAGGGCTTGAATCTCTGTTGACAGCATGGGAAGGCCACTCAGAGACCTTAAGCCAAAGGGTCCCATGGCCAGGACCAGTACTAGATGCTAAGAAAGGACAGGCGGTTCCGGCTGGTGTTTAGAACCAGCAAGACACCAATGGTCTCCATCCCTTGAAGACAGGCTATGTGCTGTGACCCAGCTGGTGGCCCCGGTGCTGCCTCACTGAGGCTCCGTTTCTCAATCGGTACCCAGCATCATCCTCCCTGCCTCCCCCTCCACCCGCGCTCCGGAATGTCTTCATGAGTTAACGTGGTGCTGGGGTGGGGCTCAGCAGTGGAGAAGTTAATCCGAGCCTGGCAAAATGTTCCCTGCCCTCGGGGGAGCCGCTCCACTGACCAGCAGCTACAGAGATGAACATCATGTTCAGGGCCCAGAGCTGCACACGTGGCCCCCTGCACCCTCCGACCTCAACTGATAGGTAAAACTGGCACCCACACAGAAACATAAGCAAGAGAGGGAAGTGTGTGGGCCTCTGGAATCCAGCTGGTTCAGGCCAGACTGCCCTAGGGCTGGAAAGAGTACAGAGCTTCTGGCCTCCTGGGGTCGGAGTAATGCAGGGAAGCAGAGGGCCCTCTGTCCCCAGGGGCACTTGTGGGCTGAAAGCCCAACCCCCAACAAGGACTCTGAGCCTCTACCCGCTCAGTCAGACAACCCACCGGTCTATCCACTCGGGACAGTAATGACAGGTGCGTGCTTAGCGGGGAAGCATCTGCCTGGGTCTGAGCAGTGTTTCCAAAATCCTTGAACCAAGCCGCCACTGAGATCTGAGGAAGCAGGGCATACTCTCAATCCTGCCCTCACAGAGCTAACCCTGAATCTAATTTATTTATACTCCATCCATGCCAAAAAGGATGGAGGTGAAGGAAATTTTTAACCACAGGGAAGATGGGCCAAGCACAGGTTCTGAGCTGTGGCAGTCTCAGGCTGTAGGAATGAGTCCTGTTCAGATTAGCTCAGCGTATTCGAGGCAGAGAGTCATGGAGCCAGAGCCAGATTCCGATCCCAGGAGATACATCCTTTCCCCACCCCACTTCGAGAAATGGCACCGTGGAGAAAGGGTGTCATGGGGGTTTGGCCCTTGAGAAACAAGCCACATCTCCTTGCTGGTTGTGTCCTACAGCAGTCAGACCTGCTTGACGAGGCCAGACCCTATGTGAATTCTCTCTCCTCACCACAGGTTTCACAAAGAGCTCCCCTGCGGGCAGCTTTCCTCATCTGGGCCTCCTTGCTCCCAGCGATGGCCCTAACCTTCTCCCTCCCAGGAAAGAGGGAGTGGGCATGCCAACAGAACGCCAAGATGTCCTGGGGTGGGAGGACGGGCCCAAGTTGTTTAGAGTCATCACACCGCTGGCCTAAGTCAGGGGGCGGGAGGCCAGATGCTCCCACGGGGAAGCACCTGTTGAGACAGTGCTCACCACAGCACGCTTATTCAACATGCAAATCCCGACCCACCCCACCCTGTGAGGCTCAGTGGGACTTCCAGGATACCCGGCAGAGCCTGGTCCGGCCCCCACTTGGAGATGAGCTCAACACCATTTAATAAGCGCCCACTAAGAGAACCCACAGCCCTGCCCCTGAGGAGATTTCAGTGTGAGGGCACAAGCCACAGACAATCTACAACCATTTACAGCAGCCTTAGAGACACTTACGAAACAAAGATAAACATATTAAGAAAAATTAACACAGTGTAAGCTGAACGCCAGTAGACCAGGGGTATGCTGTGGTGGGGTGTTTCGAGCTGAATGGGATACTTTAGGGAGGGCTTGGTGGAAAACTCAAGTTCTGAGCAGACTTTACAAGCCGGCGATTGGCAGGGAGCAGGAAGGGCATTCCAGAATCTCCTGGTAATTGTTAAAAGCACGGGTTTTGCTGTAAGACAGGTAAGGGTTCAAAGCCCCACACTGTCATTTACTAGCTTTGTGGTTCTGGCAAGTCATTTGGGCTCTCGGGACTTAAGGCCCTTGATCTAGAAAATAGAGAAAATAGTTCCTACATCACTGCGTTAATTATACAGATTTACCGGGGTAATATATATAAGGCACTTAGTGCCCAGCATTTAGTAAGTACTTAATCAGTGGCAGTTTTGTCTTTTAAGTGAGAGAAGGCAAGTGCTGAAGCAGAGAAATAAGAGCAGGTTGGTTAGCAGCAGGGATCAGAGAAGGGGGAGGGTGGGGACAATGGAAAGAGCCTGTGGGCAGAGCCTCACAGACAGAGCTAGCTCAGCTTCCATGCTGGATGCAAGAGTCAGGTGCTCTAGGTGCTTGGGGGCAGAAGTGTGGCGTCATCAAAAGGCCAGCGCTCCTGCACACACACTAGGACTCACTGGAAAGGGTGTACCTAGAAAGAGGAAAGCAGGGAGGAGAAGGTTGGGGCGGCCTGTCCGGCATCTGGCCAGGGAGTGAGGACAGCGACCGGGAAGCTCACCATCCTCACCCCGGCCCCCTCCCTGACCATCAGGTAGAATGCCCTGCCGCTCTGCCCACCCCATACCTGTGTCCCGGACACATTCCCCATGTGGCTGAGGTCGTGGGAGCAGGGCACATGTACATGTGGCCATAAGCATGCCAACAGGAACAGAAGGAGGCCACAGATGAGTAACAGCACACGCTGCTGCTTCTCAGAGTATTTTTAAATGCTAAAAATACTGGCTAAAAATAGCCGGCAGGCTCCAAACAAGATACTTTCTCTAGGCAGATTCTGTGTGGGTCCCTGATAGGTGAGGATGAGGGGTGGAGCATCCCAAGTAAAATGCAAAGACGTCTGCTCTTCAGGCATCGAAGCCCTCAGGGTCAGAGCAGTACGTTCGCCCCCGCCCTCACCCTGGCTGCGCACCTGCTTCCCCACCGCGGTGGTACTTTCTTCCCACCTTCCAAAACAAATCAAAATTTGAGATTCTCTGAGAGATGGAGCTGGGTAACTGGACAGAAGAAGCCAGAAAATGTTCTTCCCTGGAGCCAAATGGGACAGTGACCTCTTGTACCTCATAAAATAGGAGCACTGCCTGCCTGTCTTGATAATGGGCCGAACTGGGACTGGGGAGAGACGCGGGGAAGGGGAGGGCTCAGTGCCGACGCCAGGGAAATCCATGCTCCTAACAGGCGGCCCACCGACCCTCGCGAGCTGTGCGGGTGTCGGGCTCCGAGAGGGCCTGAGCGCCCCCTGAACGACGTGCAAAAGTTTGTGCGCAAGTGCATCTTCCCCCCCGCGGAGAGCACAGAACTTTCACGGGGTGCGCCAAATGCCCGGCAGCCCCCAGAAGTCGGGAACTGTAAGCCGCCCGGTGGGCGGGGGAGGGGAGAGCTCACCGGGCGGACTGGGTCCTGTGGGGGGTCCTCCTGAGTCCCAGCCCCGAGGCCGGCGCGGGGCTCGGCAGGCCCGTCCCGCCCTTCCCGGGGACGGCAGGTCTCGGTGGCGGCCAGGCCGGTGGGGTCAGCGGGCTGGGGACCGCCCGGGTGGGGGGCCGCTCCGCGGGAGGCGCGGGTTGGGGGGACGCGGGACTGGGACGGGGGACGGGGGACGGGGGGCGGGGCCCCGGCCGCGCTGGGGGCCGCGTGCGGGCGCCGGGGGCGGGGCTGGGGCCCTGGCCCCGCCCCTGGCGCTGACGTCGTGGGGCCCCAGGCGCTGGCGGGGCCGCCAGTCAGCCGGAGCGCGCGAGCCGGGTACCGGGGCGGTTGGCGGCGCGCGCCGGGGAGGTTGAAGCGGAGGAGCGCGCGGTCGGCCGGCAGGAGCAGTTACCCCCGGGCGCCGCGGACGGTGTCCTGTGGCGGCCTCTCTGGCCTCAGCGTCCGGGCCGTGGCACCGCGCGGTCCTCCCCCGCGCCCCCTTTGCCAACGTTAGGCGTGGGGCCGAGCCCGCCGCCCGCCCCCCAGCATGCGCACCTCGTACACCGTGACCCTGCCCGAGGAGCCCCCGGCCTCCCCCTTTCCCGCCCTCGCCAAGGAGCTGCGGCCGCGCTCCCCGCTCTCCCCCTCCCTGCTGCTCTCCACCTTCGTGGGGCTCCTGCTCAACAAAGCCAAGGTACGCGGGGCCCCTTTCCGGGACCCCCACGCTGGGGGCCTGGGCTTCCGCCTCCTCCCCGGGACGCCCCCCCATCCCCATCTGCCGCGCGCGCCCGCGGCCTGGGGGACCGATTCTTCCCAGCCCCCACCCCTCCTTTCCCAGGGTCTCCCGGCAAGGAATGCCCCCTCCCCAGGTGATCTCAGGCTTACTCGCGGGCCCCTCCCCTTGTTGAGGTCCCAGCCGCCCGAGCCCCCCCCTCCCTCTTCGTGACCCGGGGACCAGGTGGCTCTTGGGTTTTCATTCCTGGCACCTCTCAGGACAGGTGCAGGAAAGCGTAACCTTGACTAGTTCTCGCTGTGCGAGGGAGCCGGCAGCACGCTGGACTCGGCGGGTGTGACTCCTCCAAGGCCAAAATCCAGCAAGAAAGGCTGGTCGGAAAGAGACGCCCCCTCCTCCCTGGTCCCAAAGGGCGCTCTCCCGAAGGGTTGGTAATGAGGGTCCTTTGACCCTGTGAAGGGCAAAGGAGTCGCAGACAGGTGAAAGAGGGCAGCTTCCCTTTCCTCTCCGGCCCTCCCCCAGTTCTGCTACGTGGGCAGTGGATCCCTCAGATGAAGTAGCCACCCCAGGGTAATGCTGGGGCCAGAGGCTGGGCACTGCCCCCTTGGGGAAGGGAGAAGGGGCCAGAGCTTGACAGATCTTATGTAACAGGCACCAGCTCCCGAGTTGGCAGTGCGTGCACTGCCCCGTGCCAGGGCCACACCAGGCTCCTTGGCCGCAGCCAGGACTCATGGCTGACCCTCATGGCACAGGTGAAGTAAGCAGGAAAGCCCTTTACTGGGGTCTTGAGTGTAAAGACACAAACCTCAATCAGCCTTGCTTATATGACCCATATCCCCAAATGTTTCCTCCCCATTAACCCAGAGCAGGCTCTCCCTGAGCCCCCTCCCTGCTCCTTCACGGAGGGTGAATGCTGTCTACTAACCGCGGAGGTGGCATCGACTTTTTAGAACAATGGTTGCCCCCAAGTCAAGGTTAGGTTTGCTGATGACTGATTTTAAGGAAGTTCTTGATCCAGACTCTTTCAAAGTCTTTGCATATACACTCCACATAGCAGCTGGAGTCATTTCCTTCTCTCCCCGGTGCAAGGCTCCCTGTGTGGGGTCTCTCCTCCGACCTCTCCAGCTCTAGCCTCACCCTGTGGGCCCTGAGGTAGGATTGTTTTCCCCATAAGAAAGGTCACTCCTGGGACATTTTGTTCCTCTCTGGAATGGAAAGTGCTGACTTTCCCTGGAGCTCCTGATTTCCTATTCATGGCAGAAGAATATCTGGCTGGGCATAGAACAGCCCTGCTCTCCCCTCCAC